>OX453272.1:38627372-38802372 GCA_949710005.1 Ricordea florida
GAATATAGTTAGTTATAAATACTTTACTTATCTCCCCTTCCTTCTATTATGCATGCTGTAACTGCAGTAATTCGTTCTTCGGAAACAAAAAATGTTTGCACGTGGATTTAACCGAAACAATTCATCAACAGCATACTTATTGAAATATGGGGTGACACTGAAAGCTACCAATAATTGATAATGTTAAAGTTTCCAGTAACTGTTTTATTTTTGTATCTCACCTCACAGCCTGTGTAGATATTACCTATAAATACAGTGCACCAGATATATGTAATAGTTATGCAATGCCTTCAAGTGGTATATGTGGATATGTAGATATGTTGTGGTTCAATTTTATCCTTGGTTCAAATTTTATTTTCCTTTGTTTCAAACTCATTATCATCAAATTACCATAACCATCACAGAAGAAAACCAGATTTGAACCATGGATAAAATTGAACCATACAAAATTGAACAAATATCCCACAAGCTACTTGTATTCTCTTGGTATAAACACAAGCCTTTTTGTTTACCAAAAAAGTATAAGTGAGAAGTGGAATATTCCTTGGTATACCATGTGAAAGGGCTGTATAATTATTTTATATCATGCTATCAGAGAATGGAAACGATGATTGTAAGGAACTGTCGATAATTGAATGCATGATGGGAAGATGCGATACCGTTGAATTGTGCTGATTGATTGGGAGGTGCCATGGAATACTCATAAATATACAATGGCTTTCCTGCCTACCGATTGGCTGTATTTTCTTTGGCATGCTATGAAGCACTATACCATGGGACTAGAATCACTCTGTTTTATTATACACCAACTCAGCAACCTTGGCATTTTGAGCAATTTGACTGGCAAACCATCTTGGGATATTGAACTCTCTTCAACTCAATTTCAGAGAATAACAAGAAGACGCCTGAAGGCGTTTACGCGGGATGTGTTGGTTTAAAATTGCTGACGAAGTATGTTTTTTTGCTGATTGTGCGATCATGGATATCCATGGTGCAATCCAACCTGAATTTCACGTGATTCAGAGTAACAGCCAATACAAATCACACAATTTTTTCGGGACAGGCTCAGGATACGGGAAAGTTAAAAAAACAAGGCAATTTTTGACTCCCAAGACGACGAAAGGAATGCGCTACCAAATTTTATACGCTGGCTGACTACGTCATCCCGCGTAATAATTACATGTATCATTACCATCGGTCGGTAAATATTATCTGGTTATCATTATAAGTGAGTCCCTGATGTAATGACTTGAGAGAAAAGTTAGCACACAAATTGTTATATCCTGATTCCACTGTAGATCAATAACATTATTGTGGGGTCAATGTTTACTTTTTCAGGTCCTCAAACTATTTTTTTCTGGGCACCAGCTTTCAAGTGGGTAAGAATTATTTAAAAGATAAACTAGTTAGAAATAATGCTTTTAAGTTTCCATTGAACACCATACTGCACCGTGTTTTCCATGTAAGAAAGGAAGCAAAGTAAAAATGAAACCTTGTAAAATTGAGCTACAGTGTTCATGTACAACATGCATAAGCAGGTATGTGGAGGCACAGGGGTGGTTAACATGTTAGAACACAGATCACTGTTTTGTTTCAAAAGGCAAGTAAATTTACCCCACACTTTCTCTCTTAAAAATAATTATATTAATGTTCATGAGCTTAAAATTTTGTTTTGGGTGTGACTCAGACTCATTTTAGCCTAACCCATCAAGCAAGGTTTTTAAATAAGCTCTGTGAAGGGCCCAAAATATATTTATGCCCATGAACACAAACTGATTTACATGTATCATTATCAGCAGTTTAATTGGACTACCTTTCTCTTAGTTTCTTTGTCTGGACTGTAAGATCATTCATTTAAGTGAATTTTTAGTTCTGAAGTGGAAATTCCGAACCGTTTTAACAGTGATTTCATGAGTGATCCACATTCTCAACTAGAGGAAATCGAGGGCTACTTCATTTTGGGATGGGACTCTACGAATTCAAGGAAACTGGCCCGACTGGCCACCAAGCACTGGAGTTAATTTTTAGCCCTAGTAGTCATTACAAAAGAGCTGCATGAGAGTTGAAATGCAGAAGAAGCATGGCTCTCATGATGAAAAGCATTGGTAATCAACTCCATTTTTACTGTGAACAATCCCAAATGTGTATGAGTGAAAACTGGCTTAATATCAATTTAAATACATGTATGTCTGTCAGTCACTCAATGAACACGTTTCCTCTGCATCTTTGGAGGGTCTTGTGCAAGCTTCATGCATTTCTTTATTATGCACCCACACCAGACCCAATTACCTCAAGACCAAATTTAGATCTTAACTACAATGACTTTTCAAGTCAATGTTAGAAATTGAAAAACGTGCTGCATTATCACTTGACAAATGTAACTATAAAATAAAGTGCACAGTGTAAAAAATACTAAATTGTGGTAGCCACATGTATTCCTAGAATACCTATGTTAAATGTTTTTGACCAGATTGTCACATCTAATAGTTTCACTTTGGAGGCTTCAATGATAGTAATTATTGTTGTTTGTTTTTTTTAGGGTTTAGTGTTTGCAGGCATTGCAGATCTTGCTAGACCAGCAGAAAAGCTTAGTCTCTCTCAGTCAACTGCGCTTGCAGCAACTGGTAAGTATGTCAACAAAATTACAAGTGATAATTATATTCAGCAAAATTATATTTAACTTGGGCAGAAGGATTTTCATGAAGTTTTAATGCCCTGTTTTAATGTTTGATATGCTTACTAACATGTGGAAACAAGAGGATCCCTGACATGCATTTAGCCAGATTTATTGTAAGTTAGAAAAGGATCTGTAGCAATTAAATGCTCATGGGAAATACTTACTGTACATGTTATACATGTATCCACCTGCAGTTGAGCTTTGTCAATTGACTACATGATTCCATGTGATTCAGTCACCCAGTTTTAATTTATAAGGGAACAAGACAGGTATATTACAAACTTAGAAATGACTAGCTCCCAGTGGGCTTGATAGTTCAGTTGGTTAGAACATTACACTGATATCCCAAGTTCACACCTTCAGTTCCCATTCAAGCCTGGCTTTTTTCAGGTCTTGTCTTTGCAACGGCTTAAGTTGCATGTGTAACTGTGACAATCTTTCACTTATTAAATTTATCTTATATTCATATTCATAAAGTAACAAGTTGGCTTGATAGCTCAGTTGGTTAGAGCATTTAAGTGGGACAAAAAACAACAAGAAAAAAAAAAACACTTTCCTTGTCCATGGCCTAGAACTGTCACAGCACAAGATGCATTGCACTATCATGCTTATGCCATTGAGGTGGCTTGAACCTGAAACATACAACAAGGAAAGGTGATTGCCAGCACACGTGTGAACAAACATTCGCAGCACAAAATTACTAAGAAATTGCAGCCATTAGACATTTCTGTTAATCGATCATTCAAGAACCATTATTGTGGGGATATTTTCCAAAGAAACTGGTGCTGCGTTGGTGGGGAATTGAAGGGCAAGAAATTGGGTAAATCAAACAAATTGATAAAGTAAGTTATAACACCATAAGGTAAAAACCATGTTCCTGAAGAGTGGGAGGAGTGGATGTCGGAAGGAATTCACACCTTCACGGAAACTGGAAAGGTGAGAAGGGCAACTCATGCGGAAGTCTGCAACTGGGTAATTCGAGCATGGAGAGCAGTGAAAGTCATGGCAATCATGAATGGCTTCAGAAAGGCAGGAATTGCAAGTGTTCCCAGTGCTGCTGAAGATCACATGAGAGATGCATCTGAAATCAGCGATGACGAACAAAGCCCAACAACCCTGGATCCTGTCCTGGATGCGCAATTAATTGAACTGTTCAATAGTGACATGGAAGATGAAGACTTTGATGGATTTTGAACAGTTTATTTTTAACTGAACACTTTATTTACTTGTGTATAATTTTTCATCAAACAAAGCATCATTCTAGTGTAAATTATCCAAGTAAGTTACCAAAAAACATGCAAAATTAACCATTTCAAGGTGGACTTTATTTATAGTGTAGCAAGATGATTTTGGAAGTCGCTTTTCGCTAGTCAAATTAAAATTGTTATTTATTTTAAAATTACAGTTGTTTTGGGGTGTGGGTTATCTGCCAGTATGGGTAATCTGTTGATAGTTTTTCTCGCTATTGGAAAAATTGACTGATGCGGGTAATCTACCACTTGGGTAAACAGTCGGAAATTACGGTAATCACTTTATAGTTATCACTTCGTCACTTAGTTATTATCTTTTAAAATCATTAGTGCTTTTAATCCCGTCACGATTTTTATTGTTTTCTTACAGGTATGATATGGGCACGATATTCAATGGTGATAATTCCTAAGAATTGGCTGCTGTTCAGTGTAAACATTGGTCTTGGAATCACAGGAATCAATCAGCTTTGTAGAATAGCATAGTACGTGTTACGAAAACTGTCTTGCATTTAATGTAGTGAATGCAGTCTTTTGATAGGACTGACCAATACACATGAAAAGACTAATCGCAAGAGACTTACATTACAGTTGTAGCATTTTTGTCTCAGGCCACAGCGTAAAGAATATGGTATATAAATCATGTCGAGTATTGGACTTGACAAATTGCCTTATGTGGCTTCCCAGCCACAACATTGCTACACTGTAGCTATGTGATGATCAAAGGGAATTCCATCTGATTCAGTGATTTGTAACACTGAAAAGATGAATTTGAATTTTTGACGAATTTTTCTCTATTGCAGCATTTACATAGTCATTTAAATTCTAGTGTACAATGTATGTGAATGCTGTATTTGAATGCTGTATGTGAATGCTGTTTGTGGAATTTAGCAGGGCCTAGCTGGTCAAAAGCTGATCACAGTATGGTTGAAGTTAAACATGTCTCAGTCCATGTCAGTGAGAATTCAGCATTTCAGGCTGGGATTTTGGCAAGCAGGACAGCTTCCTTACCCACATTAAATGAGATCACACCCCAAAATGTAAGGGGGTGGGGATTGGGGAGATAGGTGAATCAACAGTTGTTTGGAGGGGGGGGGTAGCATAGTGTAGCTGACCAGACCACCTTACTGGATTGTAATTACTTGCCTTGTGTTATCAGGCCCTGATGTGTGTATGTATTGTCTTCCAGTTATAGACATACCCACCCTGCTGAGGAATCATCAAGCTGATTCACTGAAGATGGAGTACAGAGGATTTTATCCCAAATTATTCCACCTGTACTATAATTATTTATAATAATAGTAATATTAGCTGGTAAAGTTCAACCTCGATTATCCTAACTTTTCTATTATCCAGACTTGTTTCTCTGATCCCATTTTGTCACGAATATTAATAAATGTGACATTGGCAATGTAAAACCTTTTTAGGGCTGTTTAGTTTGACAATCCTGAAAGCTTTGAGGCATCAACCAGCTGGTTCGACTAGTTTAAAATTCGTCACAGCATAACACCTCTGTAATTGATTATGATTTATTCATTATTACATTCCATTTTAATCTCCATTGTTGACATTTCTGTCATATATCCATATCCATATCTTTGATTATCTGGACTCTTGATTATCTGGAGACTCAAGGCCTGACAAGTCTGGATAATGGAGGTTGGACCATAATACTTTTGTGAATGGGGAGAAGTGCAGGTTTTTCAGGGGAATGGGGATGGGAACTATTGTGTGATATTACAAAGAAACACATTGCAATTCAAAGAAACTTGGATTTTATTTCTGCTGCACCTATCAATGTTAAGCCAGCGGGGGGGAGTCAGCGCATGGGGTGGAGATTTGACATTTTTGAAAAATTTGCCGTCAAATTCCCTGCCCGCGGGCAAATCATTCCAGTCAATTGCAACCAAATTTCCCCACCCCAGGCTGCACATCACTGTCAAATATCCCAAGGCTGCCAAAGAAAGATTCAAATATTTCCTCCCCCGGGAGAACAAGGTCAGTCAAATGCCCTACCTCAGGGCCAACAAAGACAATCAAATCCCCACCCCATGCCCTGCCTTCCCCCCCCCCCCCCCGCTGGCTTAACATTGATAGGTGCATTAATAGTCAAGGCTGCTGCCTAAGAAAACTTTCAGGGAGCCCCTCGCCAGGGAGACACAGCTACCATGCCAGTGATGGGCAGCTACAATTAATTCAGTTGAGAAAAAAGGATGTTAACCTCAGAGATGTGGATAATAGTTGGGTGAATTGTCATTTCAACTACAATGATAACATTTTCGGTTGTAGTCAGCTTAAATAAAAAAATGGTTGCTGTTTTGAAAGGGAATCAAATCATAATACCAAACTGGAAGCCTAGATATGCTCCTCAAATTAAAAGCCATGGCTAATGCTTACCTGTTGTGAGGACTCCATCGTATCAGGCTAAAGGAATTGTTTGTAATTTCTGTGCAAAATGGGCGCTTATCCACTGCTGCCGTCGGCTGTAAATTTGGCACGAGAAAGACACTATGTACTTGCAGCGATGTAAAAATGGAACCATCACTATGTATTAACTTTTATTAAAAGTTTTCTTTATTAAAGAAATCACGTATCAGTTACAAACATTATACCGCGTTCAGTCTTTCCAATGCTGAATGACAATAGAAGGCAACTTGTACATGAAATCGGACACTAAGCTCGTCCAGTCAAAGAAGTAAGATACATTCCCATCGAAGCAACACAGCTGAAGGCTGGTGTGAATGGTGGACATGCAACACAAGCAACAGATAAATAGACCACAATTCAAACATTTGGGAATTATACCTGAGACCCAGTCTCCAACTACTGTCAGGACAAAAGTCAGACAATTTATGCTTCAGGTTTGTGGCAATTCTGTGCCATGGGATTCTCACCAAATATATAATTATTTCGACTGTTAAGGCCTAGCTCATGTAACCCAATTTACAACGATGCTAAGAGCATTCCCCTTTGTGAAGACAGGCCACCCAAGCTCGCAACTTTGGCACCCCAGGTGACTTGGTGCCCGGTAGGCAGCAGCCTTGATAGTTATTATAAATAGGGAATTATTTTGTGTTCATTGATGTCCTTCATCTTGGTAAAACTCAGTAACTTTACAACATCATGTGTTTTCTAGACAAGGACAGTCATGTATTTATATCATCAGTGATGGATTGATTCCAATTTATTTTTCACTGCAAGTAGTAAATTACATAGATGAAAGTCTTTTTATAGAATGTAATATTCATTAGTGAACAATGAAACAATGTTACAACATTGTGAAAATTATTAAAACTGAGGCAGGTAAAGTAAAGGAAAAAATTGAAATGAAAGCAGAGTGCTTCCTTCAACTTACCTTAGCCAATATGATGATAATTTCTTTGTGCAATCTTAAATTTATCTGCCTCTTCAAAATGGTAGATATCATGCACTTTGCAGATTTGTTTTGAAAAATTGTAAAAGATGACTCATTAATTCCTGGCCATAATCATCAAATGGGGAATTCATATTAAGTAGACATGCATGTAGTTCTTAGACTGTTTGTAATAGCTTGTAGAGTACCGTAAACAAATGGTAGTCCTGGATTTTAAAGTGGGAAGTGTAACAAATAAAGCAAGTGTTTTCTAAGTGTAATGTCTACTGATAGAACACATTTGGCAAAGATAAGTTTTGCCATCTATGTTTCTTTGATTTGAAAATCAATAAGGTACTTTTACTCAAATAGAAGAGAAAAAGGATATTCTGCATAACAGCAAGATGCAGTTATTGACATAATTATCTTATTGACCAAGCTTGAGGGCTGCATGTACAGGGAGAATATCAGCCCACGATCTTGCATGATCCCAAGCAAGCCGAGACAGAGAGTTGTGGCACAATGGGAAACTGCATTTAGCATTTGCATACTAAGAAAATGCTTTTATGGAGATTCAGCTAGAAATGCTTGTATTTCAAAATCAAAAATGGGTATTTCTACGTTAGCTGCCTTTAGTAGTGTTTTGCATTGCTCTTTTGTCAAAAAAAAAACCATACCTTCCACCAGCTTGATTTGAAAGAAGAGAATCTGACTTTGAATTGTGTGGGATGACAACACGGACTTTACCCATATATATATACTGGGACAATATTGGCCTTCACTGAACCAGAAAACTATTTTAAAAACTATTTTACGCTTTTGAGAGGTGACCCACTCCAACTCTGACCCTCCCTCCCCACCCCCTCCTTAACTAACCAATAGATGTAGCAAGTATATTGCTGGGATAGTTTCTAAAGAAACTGGTGCTGCGTCAGCGGGGAATTGAAACACAAGAAATTGGGTAAATCAAACTAATTGATTAACTAAGTTATACCACCATAAGGTAAAAGGGAGGTGCTGACGTTTCGAGCGTTAGCCCTTCGTCGGAGCGAATAACGCTCGAAACGTCAGTACCTCCCTTTTACCTTATGGTGGTATAACTTACTTTATCAATTCGTTTGATTTACACAATAGATATAGCTTCAAGTTTGTTGTTTTATTGCACATGGTTTGAACCTGGAAGTCTCAGTGGTTGTTTGTCAAGTTCAATCAAAAGTAAAGCACTGCTGTTGGCATTGAGTGACATGTTTCAAACTCATCCATAACGCAAAAAGGGAAAACAAAGAGAATCAAGCACTGTGACATGTTGAAATATCTGACAAAACACGGCTCATGTTTGAGTAGATAATTTCTAAATAATTTTGTTTGAGAAGCTATACCAAACACTCAATGTGTTTCATTACATATCAAACACCTCAAATTTTGTCAAAAATACTCTGCTGCATATCATATTTGATATATTACTGCAACAATCGTAGCAGAAGTCACCTTCAGAGTCAAATGAGTTGCATTTAGTCAGAAGGTGGCATTTATTGTCTCTGTTCAATGTTGTGATCTTGTTAGTAACACCATGATGTTATTGGCTGGGAAGATTCAGTTTTAAAATTGTTAAATGGACATTATTGTCCATTATTTTATTGAAAATTGTTAACTGGATATTATTGTCATGATTAAGATGAATAATCTTTACAGCATTATAGGAAATTGTTATTCAGAATATTGCAATTGCCCTGGTAAAAGTAAAATTGTAGACAATAAACTATTCCTTATTTGAAAACACAATCTATGGTACCACTAAAGAAAACAATTTCTGACTGCAAAGAAAAATAATGAATGTGAAAGAAAAATATATGAACAAAAATTTAACAAGTAATTTGACTTAAATGTCTATCCTCAATAACAATTACTCAATGGTATGCCTACAATATCAAAATACAGTCCATACATGTACGTACATGTAGTTGCAGCTCTTTTTACTGTCTGAAAAATATGACACATGTACAAAAGCATCTTAAATAATACCAACTGATTTTAAGTGGGGAACTAAACACAGAGGTGATATGAGATATGTACAGTCTGTAAAATACTGAAAAGGCCAAAGCTCTATATCCTCTCCTGAAATAATCAAGTTGTGAAACTATGGGAAATGCTACTGAAAACAATAGAACACTCTTTACTTCCAGGGTTTCCTTGGCACAAACTATGGACCTTCTTTATGCCAGAAATTACGAAAGTACAGCCAGAGGTTTCAAGAATAACAAGTTTTGTTATATAGCTAGACTTTCACCGAACAAAACAAGCACTGTGATTGATTGATTCTTGATCACGTGCCCCTGATCAAATTCAAGTGTATCCCACATGGGAAACAATTGCGCAGTTGTTGCCAACGTGCCAAATACAACAGCACATGATCAGTGCATGACAAAACTAAAAATGGCGTGATCTTCTAAATATATAACAAAGCTCTTGATGTATGGTCCCTCAGGAAACTAGTTAATTTTGTTTTCCCTCGAGTCCAGATGTTTCCCAAGACGAACGGGACTCTCAGGAAAACAAAACTAACTGTTTCCCTCAGGACCATACATTGAGTGTATATCATTAAATAGCTGATTCTACGAGAAAGCAAGATGACCCAAATCCTTAATTCTGATTGGCTACCTGAGCAGGCAAGATGGACCATATTTTGCCCACTCAGGATTGCCTGTTTTGTCCTGCAAAGAAACAAGTCATTCTTACTGTAATCTCTTGGCCATATAATAAGTCCTTTATTGACCAAGCTTGTTTTTGCAAGGTGAATAGAAATTGGCTTTGTTCTTATATTGTTTTTCATCTTCCATCATCACAGTTAATAAAAATGAAAAATAAAATTTGGCTGATATCCAGCCATCTTGACCCCATGCTGAGTCGCTTACCCACACATATTTTAATTTACCTGTCACATCCAACAACTGAATAGCTTTTGGGTAAGAACTGTACACTTTCTTGCATGTACATTTGGACAACTTAATCAATTCAGGGTTGACACTCGTCTACACTCTCTTCACCTTTAGCTTGACAATGCAGGGTTTTCAATAAGAATTGTAGCAGCAGGAGAATTGTGTACATTAACAGGAGAACATTCTGAAAGCACTCCATGTCTGAATTTAAAACTAGCTCAGGCCATCTAAATTTGACCAGAGATTTCTTCGTAGTAACCAGAGATTTCTTCGTAGTAGCCAGAGAATTCTCCGATCTCCAATGCCTAATGAACACCCTGCAATGTATAGATATTGTAAAAATAATTTACGTATTGACCACTATTAGTAAAGGTAATCATACGGTTTCGAGTTCAATTTGGAATTAATTTGCACGAGTGAGTTTTTCAAAAAGCTGAAATTGCACGAGCCGCTTCGGCGAGTGCAATTTCAGCTTTTTGAAAAACTCACAAGTACAAATTAATTCCAAATTGAACGAGAAAAGCTGTATGATTACTTATTAATAATATAAACATGAAAAAATTCGCCTGGAAGAAGTACCGGAAGATCTCATTGCGGACAGAAAGTAAGCATTTGACGCGGATTTGACAATTTATTTACTGATTGGCTGATGAAGATCAACTGATAACGCTACAAACTCAAAGCGATTCGTTTAAAAATAAAGAATATCATAATCCAGAAAATCGATGTGTAATTTGCACTGGTGTTACACTTTTTGCACTGGTATTACACTTTTTGCACTGGTGTTACACTTGAACTGCACTGCTCTCAGCCAATCAGAATCGAGTAATTTCTTCATGTATATTATTAGAGGTGAAATGATTATGATTACTGAGCACTGCAATACAATACACATGCAAAAAGGTAAAAAATAATTGTGCTCTTTATAGTTTGAGGGGTAAAGAACTCTCTTGCATAACTATGTATACAGGGATGGCGGAGCCGGGGGGGCTGGGGGGGCCTTTAGCCCCCCCACATTTGAGGAGGATGACATTTTATTTTGTTTAAGCTACAACTTTATACAAGCCTCATTGGAAACTTTTCGTGTTTACGTATTTTTAACATTTTCTCAGCGTGTGCTTCCTTCCCACAGACGGGAAGCTTGTGTCCAAAAACCGCAGGTTAGCGTTGGAGACCGGAAGGCTGAGAAATAACCTCCAAAATATTGCTGTAAGCATTAAAAGTACCTTTCATTTTACGCTTTATCCAGGCTAATTATTTCAAGAAGTCTGTCGCGGAGAATGTCGTAAATATGATTTGCAAGACTCTGGATTTCAGACCCCCCTACCAACTCGCGCCTCTGGCACTCGTTTTCAACCCCCCAATTCAAAATACGCTCCGCCATCCCTGGTATAGTGCATTACACGTATTCTTGCACATGCATCCCCAGCTCCGGATTTGAAAGCATTTGTATAGAAGTCCAACAGTTTTGTTTTTAAGTTGAAGGAAATTAATTCCTGTCAATAGAATCAACTTACTTTGTTCCTGTGTGTTGTTTTAAATTGTCTGCATGATTTTCAGGTCATTAGAAAGCAATTAAATTTCCTTCAACTTAGAAACAAAACTGTTGGAGTTTCAAACAATTTCTTTTAAATCAGGAGCTGGCACCAACTGAGCTTCTAGTACTATTACAATTCACATCTAATCACTGTGTAAATTTGTTATAACAAAAACATAATGGAAACAAGGCACAGAGTTAAATATAAAGCCATGGACTGAAAAAAAAATATTATTCAAAGTGTGAGGCCATATTTCACTGTTTGATTGGCCATAGTCTAGAATAAGAATAAAAGAATTTGAATTGAAATTTAAAACTACTCAAGAAACATTCCTAGGGTATAAACAACAGCCAGTTTCCTCAAAATCAATTACCGGTAACCCTAAATCAAACATAAAACTCTCTTGGATATGTACATGCAGTTGCTTCCAAGATTATGAAAAAGACTGCACAGAAAATTAGACAAGCCAGCCATCAAAGTCATGATGAAAAGCAAATTCATTTAGTTTTTAACAGATTGTCTCTTAGGACATGCTGCTATGTTTGATTCAGTAACAAAACATGACCTAAATCAAAAATCCACCAATATATTGTAAGAATCTGCTAGCCCAAGATGTTTAACCGTGTTTTATCACCAAACCTTCAATACTTGCATTATAAATGTGATTCATAAAAATGAAGTGATACATCCTACGAGATCATCATATACTATATATTAAAACCAATTGTTTTTCACTGTCAGACATACAAATTATATGGATCAAAAGGCAATTTACTAGTTTGCATTTTCTGCATAGCACAGTACATTTATTTTTCCCTTATACCTTAGTTTAAGATCAAGAATTTTGACTATTGATAGTCTTTTATAATAACTGGTGAAAAGATTTGCTTTGTCACAGATGATTTAATTGAGAATTCTCTGAAATGACAATTTAAATAAAAGCTGTATTGTATGAAAAAACTTAAGTACAGTAGGAATACATCTCCTTGAAAACCAAAAAAGGCAGCCAAAAAATCCTTTAATGTACCTACACTCATTTCAACCACATACGTTTTTAACAAAGTGGTCAGGACTCTGTTCAACGAACAATGAAAAATCAATGAATGTTTAATAAATAAGACCTTCCTAAAAATTAACTATAAAGAAAACTTAATACTGTATTTAACTTAAGATTCGCCATCACCTACCAAGAATTCTACGTTTTGAAAACATTTGCTCATATAATACAGACAAGGAGAGCAGTTACTGGGTCACACAAGTTAGGTTGTAGTGTTTAACACGGTGCCAACCCACCAAGTCAAGACAAGTCAGCTATGAACTTACAGTACACAGCTCTAAACACTACTGAGCTTGACAAGTCCCTTTTCACTATCTGCCTGGAGGCTGTCTTTATCTTGAGGTCTGGGCAACAAAGTGTTTTCTTCCTCTTCTGTTCTTGTATCATGCTTCAGGCCATTTGCTGAGCTCACATGTGCTGGAGACTATGCAAAAGAGGGAAAGATTTCAACCATAAACTACATCTTGCAACTTCTTACAAAGACAAAATATAACTGCAAAATGAAACTCTGCGATATGAAGACTAAATTCCAATTTTTTTTTTCCAAAGTCAGCAATGATATACTGGTATTTGCTATTTAGTCTGTTAAAGTACATATATATCTTTGTGCTGGCCTGTTAAATTATCTACATATCAATTCAGTAACAATGAGTGACTCAATTCTTAATTCTCATACTTGACAATCTGCTTGTATTACAAACATGCAAATTAATCATTTCAGTGAGTACATGAGAAACAACATCTTGATCAATAAAGCCATGCAGGGTGTTCATTAGGTATAGGAGATTGGAGAATTCTCCGGCTATTACGCAGAATTCTCCACTTCCTACAAAGAATTCTCCGGCCAAATTGAGATGGCCCAAGCTAGTTTTAAATTTAGAGGTGGAGCGCTTTCAGAATATTCTCCTGTTAGTTTCCACAATTCTCCTGCCACTACAATTCTTATTAAAAACCCTGCCATGCAAACAACCTGAGACGCTACCTCCAAACTTGACAAAAAAATCTTTGGGACAGTGGGTGCTTTTTTTATACCTTGACTAATAAACCTCCCTCTACCCCTCTGCAAAATAGATTTCACAATCAAACTATTGTAACAATATTCTCAGTGTACAAAACAACAATGCACATGGGAAGAGGATGGAGTGAAAGAAAATATCCACTAATAACAAAGAAGTTTTTTGCCAGGAATGTAAAGAACCAATTAGGGCAGTAACTACAATACTGCTTGTCAGTTGTGTCTAGGAATGCGGGCCAGTTTTCACAAACATCAAAAACTCACCACAGCTGTGGTCCTCACTGCACCATATTTGTCCGACGCAGGTGGTTCAGGTACAATGACTCCTCTTCTGTTAATTAAACTGGAATCACCCGATACTTTAAACATTATTTTCAGTACAAATTGATATTTTATTCATGACTTTGTATGGTTATGAACATTCCTAAAGCACCACCACACAAATTGTAAGGCTGAGACAAAATGACAAATTCAGACATGCTACTGGTGCTTTCAACAATGCCATGTACAGTGCATGTACTGCACATTGCCAAAAATGACAGCACAGCAAACAAATCAGAACTTGGGTCACAAAGTACTACCACAGTCTTTGCACACCAAGATTAGCAGAACATGACTGTTGTTTGACTCCACTGCTATGGATTACTCTTCAGCATTCCATCCTTAATTTGTACTGTGATTCTGTGATGTCCAATACAGCTGCCCATGGTTCTAAATACCAGAAACAAATCCTTACCTAGGATGGAAGGGGCCACAGAGAACAGCAGCGCAGTTTTTTAAAATGGAACCTCTGCTGTACGGATTTGTGTTCCCCTGACCACTACGAGAAGAGAATGATCCTTTGATCTAAGGAATAAAATTGATAATCAAATATGAGGCATTTCACAGAAGCGACAATGACAGTCTGGTGCAAATATTGAGAAAACGTGTGAAAAAACACATTCAAATTAAACAAATGTGGCATAAAATTTCCTGTCTACTATTTGCTCTATTACACATGCATTTTGTGTTGCTGCTAAGAAATCCCTGACATGGAGGACGGAAGGAAAACTCCAACCATGTTAATAACATACCAACCACTTACTAACAGAGCACAAGGACCTCTGAAGACTACCTTGCCATATATACTGTACTGTAATAGTGACACACTCTATTCATTATTTTAAAGTGGGTATTACCATAAAGTTCCGTGTATAAGCCGCACCTTTTTCCTCAAAACTTAAGTCAAAAATCGGGGGTGCGGCTTATCTACAGAAACATCTGTGGTTGGAGTTCTTAAAGGTCTAATTTTAAAATATTCATAAAAACGTCTTAAGATGTCACTGAGTAAAGATACACACAAACTGAAAGCATGCTGATGTTGTTCATTGACTTTTATACAAGTGGTGGCTCCTAACGGAGCCGTTTGTACAGTGTTCGTGTCTTCAAACATTCACCGGCGTTTCTTGTTCTCCAACAGTTCTTTCAAGCGATTTAATTTTGCTTTACTCGAACAACTAAACAACAACCTACACGGAATCTCCATTTCTCCGCAAAGTTGTTTGCAATGACGCCTGCGGCCTGTCACTTCAACACGTATCTTTCGGCCACGTGCGAGAAAATACCAGCATATTCACAAGTACTCGCGAGGCAAATGGCCGACCGTTTCGCTGTTTTCAGACTCTTCTCCACGTTTGAAAGCTTGGTCGCTAAGCATTCGTTCGTTTCGTTTCAAACGCGTACGAATTTGTTGGAATTTCGACTTCATGGAGTGTTTTGAAGTGATAATCTTGAAAAAGTGGTATTAACACATAAGATATGGTGAATACAAACAGAAATTTAGGTATTATAAGTGAAATTTCGCCATTTTTGTATAAAAATTTGCCGCAACCGCCATGTACGGTGTTTTGAAATCGTGCTTGTTTGCCCTTGTTTGTATACAAATAGAACTTCAAAGGAACTTCGAACTTTATTGTGTTTATTTTTTTTTTCGAAATTTGAGCTTCCAAATCGGGGGTGCGGCTTACCTACGGGTGCGGCTTATACACGGAACTTTACGGTAAATACTTACATCCTCATTTGTGGTCTGATTAGAAGCAACTAAGTATGAATGGAAACCAGTTAAACCAACTATGGACCAAATGGAGAAAAAACAGATGATAGCTTCTAAGATAGTGAACAGAGTCAAGGAAAGAACACCAGAAACTCTGTATAAAAAAGAAATTACAGGAGTTAATGTTGATCATAATCACATAATTTTACCTTTCATGATTCTAAGCCCAGGCACTAAAAATCAAAAGGCTCACATTAAAAGTCCTATCAGAATTTTACATCTACCAGGTGAAAGTAATATCAAAATGGATTGTTAATTTAAGTCGTTTACTGTGCAACAGTTTTTACATGTTTTACAAGTCTGTTTTATTTCGTTTCTTGCATAACATCTCCAAAAAAATGAAAATACCCAGCTGTATCACTACTTTATACAGAATAAACTATACCTACTGCATACTGAACAAACGATTTAACCAGGATTCCAGAAGACAATTTGCATGCATTTTGTACACAGGTGTGGCACAGAGGAAAAGATATGTGAAGGGTTGAATTCTACATTAACTGAGTGTTACTGGCAACCTCATGCTAAGCAGAAGCATGCTACACTGTTATTAATAAAAAAGAATAATTATTTGGATTAACAATTGCCAGAAAGGATATCTAGCTGGAGACTGTTTCATGGCCGTAATAAATGTTCCTTCTTCTTCCTGAGACACTGAAACAAAAAGAGGATAACATTATCAAGGGACTGTGTCATAGAGCATGAAAACATCCAGCCCTAGTGAAAAGCCCTTACCACACTGAATACTAGTCTTCCATAGATACCATGTGCACATGTCTTTAAATTTGCCACTCTCTAACTATGCAATGTTTTCTGACACTAAGAATATATATGCTGCACAGTTTTAAACATGCAATCAACATTGTAAAAGGGGAAGGTGTAGGTTTATCAGTCAAGGTATAAAAGCATGTCCACTGTTCCGAGGTTTCCACCAAGACTGTGGTCCCAACTTGCAGTTTAGAAAAAAATAAGATCCACCACAACGCTGCGAATGCTGCCAGGAATTAATTGAAGGTAGGCAGTCATTTGTGATCACACCAATTCCTTGCAACATGTAATGACAAATTGTGGCATTATTGGTATTAACAAAATAATTACATCCATTTTTTTCCCTCCCTCCCTAAAAGAATGCTTAATAGTCTATGCATAATTAAGTTCAGTGCTCGAAATTTATATTGTGTCCTCTACAATAACAGAAAGCCTATGTTCATAAGCCCCAGGCTACAATAGAAGTTTCATCGCCACAGCCATTCCAATCAATTAGACTTTCATTGATAAACATTTTATGCTACACTTCATGTATATACCTGTAACTGAATAATAATTTTTTCACTGGTCTATCACAACAAAATAAGTAAATGAGTACATCTTAAATCCTTATCCTAGTCCACAGAAATTCAGTCACCGGTTGAGATCTCCTAGCTGTATTATTTATTTTATTTTTTCTTATTGAAAAGCTTGCTTCTTCTACCTCCTTTATTCTCTTCTTTTGTGTGTATTTTCATACATTACATGTATATGCATGACCAAGCCAAACAAATTAGCAAATATATCTTACACTACTGCAAGCAGCTGTTGCCAAAAAAATGTGAATGTCATAGTCCTGTTAAAGAATGGGTTGTTGTTCATCATGGAAATTGTGATGATGATGTAAATTCTTCTTTTGTCAAACGATGTAGTCACTGGATGTTGATTGCGATGTTTTGACTGCTTACTGCTAGTCTTCTTCACGCGATGAGGTCAAGTGATTCTGGCTCACCATGCAGTGTTTCATGACTTGAAAAATTCTAAATTTCTCCAGGTCCAGACAGAAACTGTTTAGCCAATTTGGACCCTGTTCATACCACCTCATTTCAAAAAAGAGCTGCACTGATACACACAATGCCAACGATGGAAATGGTATGCACAATAGTAACTTGCAACAGAAATGAAACAAACTATAGAAGTAAAACAAACAATAGAAAGGGTTTTAAACCAAATGAATGTTAAGACACGTTGCAAACACTACACACCCTGTAACACTGCACAGTCTAGGCAAACTAAGGATGGGGATGTTACACTGCATACATTATTTTTTTGCGAGTCAACCAACTTTACCTCTGTCAATCCCTTGCTACATGTAGTTCAGCAAAAAAAAAAATGAATATTGAAAACGTAAAATCCATAATTCATATATCAGGGTGTGTATGTTCATCATTTTTTTGCTTGTATGGTATAAAAAAGAACTGGTTCATGCTTTTAGCTGTGCATATATCAAGTTATGGATGCACTTGGAAAGTTTGGAGAGCACTCAAGAAGTTCAAGTTTCTCTCGGCTGTGCCTCAAGCAACTCTTATGCTTCCCTCCGTCTTGCTTTCCAACTTCCAGCATGCAACCACAACTTGATATATGCATGCTAACCATGAACCAATTCTTACTGTAATTACAGGATTAATAAAAATACAAGTAAAAGTCAAACATTGCCAATATTTAGCAGCTGTACACCAACACCATGTGCATGGCCTTAACAGATGGGCCTCTCAGTTCAACATCAGCATCTTTGGTCACCAAACAATGTCTGATGTTTTGTCACCAAAAATTTCCCATTTGAACAAGCCTTTTTGTTGGAATCACTCCTAACAACAGGGATACATACTGTATGCACTATATATGAATCTACTTTTCGCCTGTTCTCAGTGTGAAGCAATATGCTATTTAACGAATTATGAAGCAAGGTTCTCTCACATGGAAATAGTGTTTGTGAAAAGATTTTGTTAATTTGCAAATGGCCAAGGATCACATTCAAAAACTACAATTAAAATCATGGACTATGAACTACAGCTGTAGTAATGACTGTACTTACACATAACAAGATGGGCCACAACAAAGGCAAATAAGTAACAGCAATAAACAGACAAGGAAACCAGAAACATGAAAAAAAACTTGTAATTCCTCTTTCCCACACAGTTACCAACCTAGGAAAGGAATGTGGCATAACATAAGATTTTCATCAAAATATGGCAGGTTCCACAAGTAGGCAAAATGAGGTGAATCATGAGTTCTAATTGAATATCCAAGCAGGCAAGAAGTAACTATCTCCCACTCAGGATTGCCCATTTTTGCAAAACAAAATGGCCACGTAAATCCTTCATTCACAAAGACTGTTCAGTTAAGAGGGCTGGATATTTACCTCATTCTTCTTTTCCATTTTTACTGACCTCCATTACATCTTGGTCAATGAAAACACAAAAAAAACTTGGCCAATATGCAACCACCTTGACCTCACGCTTGGTCAAAAATGCATCTATGCTTTAACTACTACCAAAACCCAAACCTCATCTTCTTATTGTGGAACTGATGTACAAGTAAATCCTACAATAACAGGATACATTTTGAGGAATTCATGTCAGTTTGGCTAGCAGGCAACTTAACAGGAAGTCAACATTAACAAACAGAACAAACTTGACGACAAACCGACAACATTTGAGTCTTACAAGCAATCACATCAAGGCCTTACAGACGAACTGCCTATAAAATCAAAACCTTAACAAGATTTTCTGACCTGGTATGACATATTGCTTTACGACAAAATATCATTGTAACACAAAAAATGAAGCACACATTCCTTATATTAGAGTGTGTACATTGTAGCTCATTTTATTCACTTATCATTTTGCAATAATTATTAAAAAGTACAAATAATTATTGTGAATGGCCCGAACAAGTCTGTTTAAAACACTTGTGGCTAAATGAGGCATACTGTACTTACCCATGGACAATGATGATCAAACCTCTCTAAATTATAAAAAAAAGGAAACAAACATATTGGTGATCCTGTAAGTACTAGCAATTAGATGTCACACATGAACAAAAAAAAAAACACAAATCACAGACAATGTTGTCTAGTTTACTTCTTGTGCATGCACAATAATTATTTAAGAATTCCACTGTGAGAGACTTTGCAACAATGTGTTTACAACTTTAAAATACTTTTTGCAGCCAATATCTCCAGCAACAGAAAACACAAAGAGGCAGAAACAGTTTCAAAATTACTGACTTGTGGCTTACAAATATTTAAAACATTTTGGAGTCAGTTTGTCTGTTTTTTTTTAGCCTATTGATGTTTCAATAAGCTTTTCAATAAAACAATGAGGGAAAATGTAAAATTAATGCTGTAGGTTAAAATAAATTTCAGGTCAAAATGGTTCCAAACTAGTTTGATTTGTTTTTTTGTTTTTTCAGATTTATTTCTATAATCCTCCAATAATCTGAAACAAAGAAAAAAAAAACTCCAAATAGTTTGAAACCAGTTTGACCTGAAATTTAGTTTCACCTACAGCATAAACACAACTACAACTTCAACAAAGATAATGCCTCTACCATGCAGCACTCATCAATTTAGTACAACTTCCTCACCTACACAGTTGTCACACATACTACAGTGGGATGCTCTAGGAGGTCTAAATATCTTGCAAGTAAAACAAAACTTAAGCTTGACAGTTTGTCCATTTATTGTTATTTCCTTCACCCTGGGAGGGGGTCGGTACGTTTGAGTGTCTTGATTAGAATTTTCTGAAAATAAAGTGAAACATGTTATTTACTTATATTTATTGATAGTTCACCATTGATAGCTATGGATCAAAACCCAGTATTGCTAGCATCCTAATGTTACAAAATACAATACAATAATGAACATATCAATATACCACTTATTACTGACAATGAACCTCTTCATAAAATTGCCATACTAAACCATACCAGGTGTTTTCTAACTGCCATTTCAGTGCTGAAAGTAAACCTCAGTCATCAGTCTCTGTACTATCAAATTGTTGAAAGTGTCCAGCTAGCAGTGAAGTGCTACAGACAGACACACCTTGCCGACACAATACATCTTCACTTTTTACCTTGGAGGTGTTGTCCATTGATAAAAAATCTACATGCACATGTGGATTGTTTAAGCCATACAGTACAGGGTGTGAGTATTGCAGCATTTCATGCGCATGGGATGAGTGTAAAACTGCCACATTGCATGCAACTTATGCGCATACCAAGTGCGCATAAATTTCATGTAAAGATTTACACCCAATTTGGCCTTGTGATTAATTGGTAACTTGTACCTGCAGATTTGTTTGGCTGGATTTGCAGATATTTGCAAACATAAGATTTGATAAGCAGTGCTGGTTTAACCCTCAACAATAGTGTCCACATAATATTAATAACCTTGCACCTGTGCCTTACCCAACGTCTTTTCAATATAAGCTGCTTCTTCAGCAGAAGCTCTTGGTACTATTCCAGGGTCACTGAATGCCGTGCGAAGTAAAGTTGACATGACAAAAATAAATAACCAGGCTGCCACAAATGGAACAGCTGGAGAAAGGTTACGGTACAAATGAGGCGAGCTGGAAAAGAAACAAAATAATTACATTAAATCTTCTGCAGTCGGGCAATCCGGAAAAGTGTCTAAGTACATACAAGAGAAAACCGCCACCCAGGTAGCTCAGTTGGTGGTGCACCAGCCAGTCGAGCGGGAGGTCATGAGTTCAAACCTCGGCGGGACCAACACTGAGGAGAATATGTGCTGCCCTTGTTATGACATCTTCAAATGGTTAGACAGTCAAAAAACTGTAGGCCCCGTCTCACAGCACTGTTCTTGTGGGACGTTAAAGATCCCACAACCCTGTTTGAAAAGAGTAGGGGATGTAGACCCCGGTGTCATGGTCGTTCTTTGATAAAGATTGACTGTGATTAATTAATCAATAGACGAATTGATGTAAAGCGCCTTTGAACATATCCATATAAAAACGAGCGCTATACAATTTCATTATCATTATTATTAAAATATGGTAAGAGAATGTATCTTCCATACTGGGTTCTCTTACTATGATAAGGGGACAGAATCTATTTTTAAATTCAGAAACTATTTTAACTGACCAATGGTTGATGTCCTTCTCATTATGTGGTTGTAATTTCAATGTGCCATGGGGAAACCGGGCAGCCATGGAAAGAGATAAAATAGATTCCACACTAAAATTAGATTATGTCCCCTTATCATATCAGACAGGGTTATGTTCTCTTTCCTCACTTTCTCTTGGTACATGTTTAATAATAGCCTCTATAGATTGCGATGAATACAGAGGTATATTGGCCCTAGGTCTAGGCATTGGAAACTGAGCACAGCAAGCTAGGTTGTAAAGCTCCATCAGTGTTGCATCCAGGTTTTATGGGGTAGGGGTCCTCTGGACCCCTTGGACAAATATTTGGGGGTCCAGACCAGAATTTTGGGGGTCCTATCATAGATGATGAAGGCGAGTAAAAAATCGCATTGTCGGTGTCCGCCATTTTGAAAACTGCGATTACTGGGCCGAGTAAATGTTTCTTCGTTCACCTCCGCGTGACGCTACGGCTCTCTCAAGCTAAAAAGCTTTTGTTATGAGAAGTCAGAAATCCAAAAATGCAGGGCGAATGAACGCGAAAATCCGTCATTGGTGGCAATTGTGCATCAGAAGGCATGACGCTCCAGTGTTCATCTTCGGAAGTTCGTTGTTCCGCACGTGGCTAGCGGATTGTTTTTTTTCGCGTCGATACAAGTGGAAGAAATGTGCATATATTTCAAGCATGATATTTGTGCGTCCACAGGGACCCCTTCGTAGTATTTTAGGGGGTCCAAAAGCAAGATATCGCGTCCCAGGACGCAATGACGCACTCTGGATGCAACACTGCTCCATTCATGTTCACCCCTGAAGAAGAAACTAGACGGGAGTGTTGAAATGTCAAGTCAATGAATCGTAACTTTTTACGTTACATTCATCATTTTAACCAAGTGTAGCATATAAGATTACAGGTATGTATGATTGTCCACCAGGTTGCAACATACACTTTGGATAGATTTCTGCACAGGTCCCTACTTCATCATGCATTCTCTTTTATACTATTTTGTTCTTCGAACAAAAGAAATATTTGCACGTGCATTACACCAGACAAGACAGCTTCAGCATGCATAATGAAGTAGGGACCTGTGCGGAAATCTTACCTACACTTTCCTTTTAACATGTGTCCATATCATGAGATTCTATTCCTTTTTCAAAAAGCTCTGTTTAAAGGAATTGTTATTGGCTAGTTTCTCATTTTCAAGTACCTCAGAGAAAGTAATAGGCAGTTATTGCTATTAAGACTGTACATTTTTCAAATACAACATTAATAAAAATTCAGAAAACAGTCTCCCCAGGAAACCATACTCGCAAAATCTTTCTACTTGAACAGAGGATTTTGTCCCGAATGGTTTTACTATTATTCTGTTAAATGGTTTAAACAACTAAAGGTTCAATGAAAAATTTCCAAAAATATTGTCAACTTTGTGGACATGTAAAAAAAAAAAGTCAAAGGTAGACTGTTTACTTATTTATTTATGACTGAAACGTTTTTTTCTGAGATTAAGAACCAGCAGGGAATCCGTGTACATTATGTAGTAAAACTAACGTCAAGAATCCCAAAACAATTTGTTCAACAATAACTTACAACAATTGGTTCAAAAACTACAATGGAGAAGAATGAAAGAAACAGTTTCTTTTTTTTAAACGTTTTTACCATGGTGAACTTACAATGATATGTTTAAAACAAACCGAAGCTATTATACTTATTGGCAAGGAAAAACAGTCTTGTTCATAAAATAATAAATCGACCAGACATCTCTTGTAACACCCCTGTGGAAAGCTTTGTATTTTTCCCGTACGCAACATAATTTGTTTATTTGTCGAATAAACTCTCTTTCTGAGCCAGGGATTTCTAATTTTGAATATGTCAACTAAAATATCTCTCGCACTCGAGGACATGTACGTAGCTGTCAAACTTTCCTTCGCTTCGAGATCAGACATTGACAAGTTGTGGTATCGTACAGATTTGCAACATGAGGAATGGGACATGGTAACACAATAAGAAAACAATCTCGCATTTTCCAACGGCATGATATACGACTTTAAAAAACCTTAAAGAAACTTCTGCTAAAGTCTGTGTTCATTTTCTCGTCATGAAGGCACCTTAAGCTTCTTGCTTTACATAAACATTGACAGCCATAGTCCACCATATGTTCCCCTTTGCATGATCTAATAATCTCACAAAACATCTCAGAATACTTACTCAAAAGCAAAGAAGAGTCCGCTTGTAACGAGTATAAGCACCACAGTAAAATAAAAGACGCCATTATTGCGAGCCATGATAATCCTTCCATCGCAGTAGAATTTGTTCCTCCCTGGAAAAACCTCCCAATTCCGATGTGACATTATGGGTGTGTATTGCTTCGTCATGGAGGTTTTGTCGCTTTTAATTCCAACGAACACAACTGCAGTTCCCACTGAATACAGTCATCACAGAAGCTGGCTTCTGTGTCCTGAAGCTAAGTGAGCAAAGAAGACGGGTGCAAATCGACCCGTTTAAACGATGTTTGTACGCATCGCAGAAGTTCATTTATGAGAAACCCTTAACCACACCGAAAGCACCAAAGCGCATGCGTAAGCGAGCCCGCGACCACAAAATGGCGGACGAGAATTTCTCCTCCAGATGTCGAGATTCTCCACAAAGTACACTACAAAACAACAATGTTCCTTCCACAGAGGCTGAGGCTACGGATTTTGGGGCAAGAGTGTTTTTCCTAGCTGGAGTGACGCTTGCGTCCATGGTTGGTGGTTTTGGTTTTGCAGTCGGACAGGCCCGCCGTCGAAGTCCGGGAGCTTTCGATGCGCAACAAGAAGGTGTTCGGTTGGCGCTCAGAGCGCTTGGCTGGGGAACTCTTTGTGCTGTGAGCGGTGTAGGACTACTTGTCTTAGGAGTCAAGACTGCTTTGGGGGTCAAAAATGTAAAGAAGTTGTCGTTAACTCTTGTTCCCGCGAAAATATAATCAAGGATGACATTTTGTATTTTTTCGTGTGCGCACTCTCGTTTTTAATAATTTTATTTGAACTGAGACTAAGGTCTTACTATAACGGATCAGCTTTGGATACGATACAAAACTTGCACGGAAAGGCCTTCCGTCAAACATAGTTAGTTCCACTAACTATGGTTCACACTGTAGCTGCTATCCGGACAGGTTTTGTACCGTCTATCCGTGCAACTTTTGTATTTGCTCCAGAAGCAGATCTAGTCTTCGATTCGTAACGGTCTCAAGTTCTACCGGCATAATGTGAAAAGGTTACAGTAGTTCGGTTCCGTTTTCGTACTGGGGCGTCATTTTTTATGTTTTCAGGAGCGATTTCAGAATATCCGTCCGATTTATTTACATGTGTCGGAGCTAGGCTTTTCAAGAACGAGGCAGATTACAATGGCGCTATTGTTATTCGTCAGTATGTTAATGAGTGGACGGGTAATCTGCGCACGGATAAATGAAAAAAAAAAACACACACACACACACATAACAGCTGTGGTCTAGTGAATGGGGACCAGTATAGAGTAAACACATGAAAACCGTCTCAGTGTGAACAGGTGTAAAACTTGCGCGGATCCAATCTGCACTGCACGGATCCACGCTGTACCGGTACGGTGGTCCTCTGTGAACGTACCTTGGGTGTACATAAATTTTTATAGGTAATCAAATAATTTCGACTGCAATTTAGAATAAACAAGCACAAGAATGTAGAGCGAGTGTGATTTTTCTTCTTTATTCCAAATTGCCCTAAAAGTCATTTGGTTCCTTGTTAAAGATATAAACCCAAAAATTTAATTTTAAATTTCTGCACTCAAGTTCAACTTTATGCACTGTTTGAGATTAACTGATTTGTTGTCAGGAAATCAGTGCGTTGAAATTTTTATATGTATATTATTATCTCTGTAATAATATACCTGCGAAAATTTCAACATGCTGATTGACTGAGAGTACATGTATTAATCCCAAACAGTGCAGAAAGTAGAAATTCAGTGCAGAAATTTGAAATTAAAGTTTTGCATGTATATTATGAACAAGTAATCAAATGCTTTTGAGGGCAATCTTGTACAAATAAGCACTTGTAAATTCTTCAAAGAAAAAAAAATTGCACTCACTTTACAGGCTTATGGAAATTTTTCTGTCAGTCTTTGAAAAACCTATTTGTGTTCATTTATTCCAAATTGCACTTAAAACCTTTTGATTACCTATACAAATCATATGTGTTAGGTCAGTATGGTTTTAAATCAAACTTGCACAACAGAGAGTTTAATATTGCCACTTGAAAGCAGTCCTAATAACATGCATTATTATAGACCACTTATTATTGTTTAATATTTATTATATTCCTTATTATATCACACTTAAATACAGTAGTTTGGTCTGTGCTCTTTATTGTTGTTACAATTTATCAGCCCATTAGCAGGTTTTCAAACCAGGCCATTTCTTACAAAGTGAAATCTTTGGTTATTAATCTCCGTACATGGTGCGATATTGCACAGTTGCAAAGCCTTTTCCATTCCAAATATTTATACCAATTGTTCTTTCCTTCCTGTTTCAGGCAAAAGAATTTGGTGAAAAAATGAAGAGCATTCTACCTTCAAAAGATGGAAAAGTAGTGTCATACTTTGAACCATGGAGAATACCACGAAACCGAGGAAAAGCTGATGATTATGAACACTGATCATTAGTATACACCAACTCAGTAACGCTGGCATTTTGAGTAATCTTATTGGCTCACTATCTCCAGATATTCAACACTATTCACCCACAAGGTGAATAGTACTTGGGGTTCTGGGAAATCTTTGTGCAAGCGAGTCTTGGTCAAAGAAAAGAAATGACTGGCATGGATTCTCGCTTTGCAGCTGTCTGTGAGAGATGTCACTTGCTGTATACTAAAATTATTGAAAATTATTGAAAAGTGCAGATGAAACCCAGCAGATGGGCTAGAATAGAGTATGAAATGGTTCTTACAAATACATGACATGCTTAGTTTTGTTACTGTAATACCTTACATCTCTTAGACTCAAAGGAACAAGCATATGTGACCCAGGTGACAAACATGACAGCAAAAAGTTTTATTTGAGAGCTATAAATTATAACAGTATATGACTCTCCTGCACTGGAACTGGGGGGACAAGAGCTATAGAGGCTCTGACAAAGGACATATGCTGGAAATGTCAGCTTTGAATGCCCTATCATCTAACTCTGTCAATCTCTGCAACCAAATCCTGAGAGATTGCTAGGACTATAGAACCAAAAGGGACAAGCGCTTAGAACTGATTTCTGATTTGCTGCAAGAAAAAGTGTAATGGATCCAGGCTCACAATTAAAATAAAGACAAAATAACAAGAACTTGTAGTACTGAATTTGTGCTCCAGCATGGAGAGATTTTATTTCAGGTGAAGAACACATCAAACTATGGACACAAAAAGAATTTCCAATTAACAACAAATATAACTTAATTCAAGTCAAAATTCAGTAAGCATAAATACTCAATACAAATAAAAGACAATTCAGTGATTTTCCTCTTGCACAGCCTGGCAAATTCAATGCAAGATTCAAAGGGATGTTATCACTACTGAACAAGGAAGTCAATTGCACTCTTGCAAAGACAATCCGTAAAACTATAGAATGTTGTCTTGCATCTAACCTCACATGTTTGGAAAACTGATATGGGTTGGGATGATTTGAAACATATTATTGTCAACTGTTGATTAAACAGAAAGAGAAACCTAGATGTCCGTTACTTATAGCCCAAGTATACTCTTTCCTTTGTACTCTTTATGGAAATGAATTACATTCTAAAATGTTCAAGAATTGCAATGAAACAAATGAGCAAACGTTCCATTTCTTCAGTGTTAAGCATTTTATGAGGTCATTTTTTTATTAATAAGATGACAGACAATGGAAGAAAATTTAAATTTTTACTTCCAAAAGTGATCGATATGCATGCAAAGTAGAGTTAATAAAGCATTGTTTGGCTCAAGAAAAGAGCTGATACTAAAATAAAAATGGTACAAAATAAAATCTAAGTAAGCTTATATGAGGCATATTATTGATATTTAAAATGAGAATTATTGCATTACTCTGATCTTAGTGAAGGCGTTTATCCAGTATAATACAGTTATCATATTTCTACCCTAATTTTCCTAATAACATGCATTTTGTACTCCCATGGTCAAGTCAAAATTTGGGCATAGGAAACATTGGGGAGTAGTCCTCCAGTAAACAGACCATCACTGCCTGCAAAAGAGAAACCAACAGAATGTTAACAACAAGAGTTTTGCATCCAGGTCTTTATGGAATTTAAAAAAAATAAGTACTATTATTATATATATTATTATAACTATTATTCATAGAAGCATTATCACTATCATCATGCTGACAGCAGTATCCTACTGTTGTGGTCCTTTGTCATAATTTGTCACCGCCATGATTGTTGTCGTCATGGTTGTCATGGCACCTATCCTAAGCAGTTAATGTGCATAGCTATGTCACTGGTTTGATATTCATGAAGCTTTTGTTTAAATGTAAGAAAAAGTCTCACAACAGCCCCAAGGCATATGGAAAAGCCAGCAAAAAGATGGTGAGTATGTTATTCAGTTGCAGACGTTTTGCATATTTACACATTCCTTTTGGAACACCATATCAATGCCACTAAATTGTGGGGGTTGAGAGCCAAAATGTTTCATTAGTGGAAGGTAAAAAGTCCATGGAAACCAAATTCATCCATGTCTGGAGTTAAAAAAGGTATAACTAAGTTTAATTTAAACACATGATGAACAACTCTTAAGAATTTCTATTGCTGACAGTTTTCCAAAACAAATATAACTTGAGTCCCACTGTTTAACTTTTACGGAATAATCTTGTCAATCAACTCATTTCATGAGCAAAGTGGAAGAACTGAGGCTCAATATGAGAGCTTTTTTTGAAATCTCTAGAGAAATCAAAATCATCTAGATTCTGGTCTATAAACAGCTACATGTAGTATCTAAAAAAGCGAGGACCAACCAGGAAAAATGGAACAATGAAATCAACTTTACATCCAGTGAAAATATTAATTGGAAAGCACGCAAGTGTGATTCTGCGATTCCCATGGCCAGTATGTTACACCCCTTACCATCACCGTCCATTTTCTATTCTCTGCTTCCTGCCAAACAAGGGATCTGTTAGAGTAGAACACTTCATCTGAGACTTCCTCTGGCTTCCTTGGAAGACAGTGAAGGAAAACAGCTTCCTCTTTGGCTAATGACATTAGCTGTTGAAAGGCCAAACCAATTACGATAATTGTAATAACTATCTTTTATTAATTAAAACAGGTTAGATTGTACTACTCTTACTAAGGGTGCATTCCTTTGGTATGATCCAGATCTGGATTTGTGATCTGAGATCCCACAGATCACGGCACATCAAAGGGACCGATGAATCCTTGTCCGGTGTGGAATCATCATTCAGTTTCTTTAATGCGCTATGATCCATATGATCTCATATGACAAATCCAGATCCAGATCATACCAAAGGAACGCACCTTAAATATTAAGTAACTGTGCAATGTTTATTCTAGACTAGATAGAGCATACTTTTGCACAATGTCCAAACAAGGCACTATTGACCCTGTGAGAGGGGTGGGGTGGGTATTTAGGAATTTTTGGGTAGTGATGTGCCAGTGAGACCCTGGGATCCTTATCCTGTACCAGACCTAGTTCAGCATATAATTCATGGAAGGCCACCATATAGTCAGTTTACAGGGGTATACAAGGGTTTACAAGGATGTACCTTTGTAAACCCCTGTAAACACTATATTTGGTGACTATATGGTGGCCTACCATGAATTATATGCCCCTTGTTCAGCTGAATTTTACTACCTTTAACAGACTATTAACTCCCAAAATCCCTCCCAATCCTAAAGCTATTTATCAATGCTTTCATTGCTATCATACAAAGTTGCGGATAAATTTTAATCGCTGATTTAATTTTTTTCTTAAGTAGCAATTCCAGGTTTCTCTGGTCTACACTAAAATCTTCAACCAATTGATCATTTTCCTGGGGCATTATACCCTTTTCTAAAAAAAACTCTCTGATTTCCGTACCCTATCCCAAACTAAACTGCTTGAAAACCACACCCCTTATAATGTAACCAACCTGGCTCTACCCACCTTGTAGCTTATTAGCTCAAATATGATGCAATTTTGAGTAATCATATTATTATTATTAAATAGACTGGTTTAAGGTAGGGGTTATATTCTCTTTTCTGTCAACCCTTAATTGCTATTTTGCACATTTTAATTACCTTGGTATCAACCTGATAGCCAGTAAATGACTTAATTCTTGCCACCTTCTCGTCTTCTTGTCCCATGCTGATCCAAGTATCTGTGACAACTGCATCAGCATTAGAACATGCCTCTCTGGGGTCATTAGTCAAATTTAGGGATGTGCCATGCTAAAACAAATTCAAACAGGTCACACACCACCTTTAACAGCATCATGAGTGCACTCTGAACAGGACTTTTGTTAATGAAGCCCAAGACTGGGGTTTTCCATGGTACATAAAATTATGGGAGTGACGGCTTGGCATAAAAATAATTATAGATATTGGGTAGTGTTCAACATTCAAGTTCCTGAGGTCATTAAAAAAAAACTTTTTCACCTTTTAAAGTCCTAATATTTTTTGTGATCAACATTTCCCATGTGTAAAAACAATATATATAGTAATGAATACGGATGATAAGAATATAGGGAAATAATACTCCCTGTGATCAATTAACTGTGTTAATATCCTAACTGATTCTCACTATTTCTACAATCATTGTGTGAGTTAATTAGCTAAATTTAGCCTAGTTTATCCTGTGTAACTGTAGCTTTTCCACTCATTTCCTGTACCTATTTCTTGTTATTCTAGTAATCCCTGATGTAATTCTCGTATTTGTAGGCTGTAAACCTCCCTATAGCCTTATTTGGTTTTTAGTTATTCCTGTTACCTTCCTGAAAGTTGTTATGAATTGGCAAGCCATACTTGGTGAAATTAGTTGATTACTTGGCTTGGTAGTGATTGCCATTCTAAAGAAATCATTCAAGTATACGGTACACATGTCTACTGGTTTTCAATAACACTTATGTTACTCATTCCTGTTCTTTTGTACTGTGAAATAAACTTGCAAATCTTAATTGTGCTCAAAGCCTATCTCTTAAGGGAGATAGTTTTTAAGGGAGATAGTTTTTAACCCTTTCACTCCCAAGGGGTCTCCATTTGACGAGTAAAATCGTCTGGCGTTAGACAGAGTAAAATCTGTAAAGTCACTCTTGGGAGTGAGAGGGTTAAGGGAGATAGTTTTTAACCCTTTCACTCCCAAGGGGTCTCCATTTGACGAGTAAAATCGTCTGGCGTTAGACAGAGTAAAATCTGTAAAGTCACTCTTGGGAGTGAGAGGGTTAAGGGAGATAGTTTTTAACCCTTTCACTCCCAAGGGGTCTCCATTTGACGAGTAAAATCGTCTGGCGTTAGACAGAGTAAAATCTGTAAAGTCACTCTTGGGAGTGAGAGGGTTAAGTCAACCGTTTTGCCCTCAGACAATAATACCAATTTGATAAAAAAATAATCAAAATAGGTACCGGTATATAAAACCTACCTTTTGGAAAAGACCACTTGCAATCTTGGTAATTTCACTATCTGTTTCATACCCCTAATGAAATTAAAGGTTGAAATGATCACATATTGTAGTATAAAATAGGGTTACAGAGGCATTCACGATCGATAATTGAAAAGTAATTTGAAACAGCTGAATGCAAAGAAATTCATAAATAATAGCTATGTACATGTAGGCTATTCAGCAAACTTTGATATACACCTGGAATTCCAAATGCATGGGCATTTCAGATTTAAATTGGGAATTCCTGGTGTTATTTGCTCTGTTTCCACATGAAACTCAACCGTTTTATCTTAAAAGACTCACTAATTTATACAAAAGTGTGGTGCTAGGGCTTTATGCTAATTATATGGATTAGCGTGCTGTGTGTGCTGTGCAATAGGTGCTAGTGCAAAGCAAAAGTGTGACATATTTTACATAGTGTAACACAGGGAGGTCAGACAAAGGTGTGCTCCCAGTGAAAAAGCTTAATAGCATTTTTTTAAAAAAATTATATATGGACTTTTCTAGTTTGTAAATAAAGCTTAGATACAAGTTGAGCAACAATTAATTAGTTATGTGCTCATGTTCATTTATAGAAAAAAAAAGCAATAAAAAGTAATTTGCTTAATCAACCTCCAGAGGATTTAACATAGATAAATTTCTTGTCAGATTAATAAAACATGAAAATCTATGTTTCTTACTGCTTGTATTTCAGAAAATTGGTTGTACTTGTACTTGGAAATTCCAAAGGAGAGGGGGGTTAGCAATTATGAAAGTCCAAGGCCGTGCAGTGGTAATGCATATTAGAGTTTTCCTGACAGCAAGTGGGAGAGGGGTTAAACCATGGACACAATCCATGGCTGGCCTTGTGGATATTTTCAGGACTTGCCTAATTGTCTGTCCATAGATCTAGAGTTCCAAAGAGAACTGCTAGTGCTACGTCATCCTTCCCGTACACTGTTAAGTGAAAGCTAACCTTTGGAGTTGCAACATTCACATTCATTCCAAATTTAGGTGCTGCCATCAAGAAAGAATGAATAATGTTATTGCCATCACCAACCCAAGCAATCGTACGTCCATGCAGACAGCCAAAATGCTCCTAATAATAAAGGGTACAAAATAAATTCTTCTTCCCTACAGAATTGCCCCCTTTAATTGTTTCAATTTTTTTCAAGAAAGCTTGGAATGTTAAGCCCGATTCAAGCTGAATTGAATTCAATTGTATTAAGTTCATGTGAAGTAGGGCATCTGAATCAATTTGGAATGGCTGGTTTAATTTAGATCAGCCCAGCAATTAATCCCGCCTGGCTCAGCCAGGAAGAACTCCCATAGACTGGCTTTGATTCAGATGCTGTACTTCACGTGAGCTGCATCAAATGCATAAATTATTATAATGTAGTCTCCATTGTGTTTCTATATGAGAGCAAGTGTAGAAGGTTGTTGGAGAAGAAAAAATGGTGAGTAAAACTATGCTCACTCACAGTCTTATATGACTCCAAAGTCTCAATATGAATTTGGCATGAACTCACTAGGGCCAAATGTATATTTGCTTGAAATGTGAAATTCCCAGTTACATGCAATAACTGTTTTCAATACGAATATTACCATGCTGGGATGATTCGCTGATAAAAGCATTGCATTTTGCAAGCTACATGCAAAAGTGATAGGAAAGGACATTATGAAAGTGGATGACAGGTGCATAAATCTACACTGATAAGGGCTCTTGTTTGCTGGTTATATATTTGTTTACTGCCAGAATTCTAAGCATCCACCACATTTAATCAATCGTTACCCGTGTCTCAATTTTCGTCACTAAATTTGTTCTGTCCACGTTTAAATCAGCATATGAATCAATTCAGCCAGGATTAATTAATTTAGGTCAGCCTAGATTTAAATTTGATTCAACGCAGCTGAAGCACTGCATCTGAAGCAGGCCTTATTGACTTACTGCATTTTCTGCAAGAATTACCTCTCAGGAAAAGAAGCAAACAAGAAACAGAAAAAAAATGAAGCAACAATAAAAGAAGCCCATATACAAGAAAAAACTGGAATCCTTCAGCAGAGAAAAAAAAATACCCTCATAATGTACTAAGCAAATTTTTACTCCAATTAAGCACTGCAAGGGCTTAAATCATATATTCAATTGGATGCCTATAGTTTGATTTTGGTTAATCAAATGTAAATAAAATAAAAACATTTACAGCATACCTGCAAGGTTAGCAGGTCTGCAAGGATCTGCAGTGGATGGTACATCTCTGACAAACCACTGGGAAATATTTTGAAGATGAAAAAATTAATGGTAATTAAAATACAGGTATCATCACTACAACTGCAATGCCATATCTTACATACAGTACATGTACCCTACATGTAATTAACTAGCCATGAGGAATGGCTAATGCTCATGGAATCTGTAATTTAGTACTGTTTCTGCATTTAATTTCTGACAAATAAGACAAAGATTTTACTCTCCCTGAGAACACAAGATAATCTAGTCAACAAACAACTAGCCAGCCAGTGGTAAGATATAAATCTTTATCATTTTTCTTTGCTTTTTTCATACCTTATATTTCTTGAAAGTGAAATACCAAAACAAAAAAACTAGAGACAGGGCACAGATTTCCTGTTAAATAGCACTGAGCACATGAGAAGTTTTAGCTCACACAAACCACACATTTTTAATTCTTATGACCAAATTATATCACATACACTATAACATTTTAGAAAACAGTCCTAAGAAAGTACGCGCACTGATTGGTTAGAAATCGTGTTTCTATAACTCGATAGAAACACAGAACTAGCACGAGCTGTTGACGTAATGATGACGCGTGCAAAGAGAATTTACATTTTGATAATCAAAGCTAACAAGTTGCTTTTCTTTTTTTCGTCGCGGTGTTTTCTAAAAGAAATAGAAAACATGTTCTTCGTGTTTCTATTGAGTTATAGAAACACTCGTGAAAGTTTGGGAGAACTCGAAAAAGCTGTGGAAACACTCGCCTGCGGCTCGTGTTCCCACAGCATTTCTCGTTCTCCCAAACTTTCACTCGTGTTTCTATAACTCGATAGAAACACGGTACATGTTTTCTATTTCTTAAATGATAGCCATAGTTGTCCTGCCAGATATTCAATTACCACTTGAAACAAAGCAATCAATGATACAGGATTTAATTCAACATTTAGTTTATTATTTTTTTGGACATTATATTGACAGTAAGTTTTTGATGTTAAGTGTTTAAGTTACCAGGGAGTTTAAACAAAACACAACAACCATGTTAGCCAGGAAGGCACCAAGCAATGGCATTAATGAAAAAACAATGAAACTAAACAAGCAAAACACAGTCTGATACGTTTCTTTGCTGTCCTCTGCAAAACAACAACGTGAAATGACCATCTTTCAATGTCAATGCATGATGGCATAATTGCCAGGAGAGATTTGGAATATAAGTTAATAGTACAGCAACTGGAAATTGCTGCAGTTGCTGGGAATATGGAAAGAAAATTAAACATGCCTGCTGCCATTACTATAAAAGGAAAAAATTAGTTTTTTCACTTGTGCCATCCTTGGCGTTCTGGTGGCGTTTGTCTAAGCTCCCTACTGCTATTGAAAATACCTAATGACAGGAATGGATGCTGCATCTGCCAAAGCTTCAAGGTCTGTTTGCCTGTTGACACGGGCCAGGACAAGATCACAGTATCCAGAAAGCACTCTATATAAAAAAGGTAATTGTTACAATAACTATTAATTAATAGATCAAGGAAAGTCAACCTTTCTTGTGCAATATATCTAATTTTTGTGATGAAAATAATAAAACAAAACAAACCTAAGACGTGAGATTTCTCGCCATCACCATTTTCTGCAGAATGGAAAGTTCTAAAAAATATCCATACCTACCGGTACTACCAAAGAGAACTTTCTGGAAACCAGAGAGTGGGGGGAGGGGGTTCTTTGAACTGGAACTTTAGGGCATGGAAGAGGGGGCTTTCCAAATTTGGGTATTCCAGAGAGGTCAGAGAAGGGTGTTATGAAAAGGAAACACTGTCACTCAGTCAAGCATCTATAGATCAAGCTTGCGCTCATATTCATTTGCAGAAGAAAACTGATAAAATGTTGGCAGTATGTCAAGCTCCATTAAGGCTTTAATATTCACTACCCTCCCAGACCTTGTTCAAAATAATTTCATGATCCTCAGAGATTTTGTGAACATGTTTCCCACAGAACCAAAGCTTACTAAATACCCAGCAAAGTCAAGAAAAAAAGTGGCTTTTTGCTTTCTGCGCATGCTGAAACTTCAGACGCTGTAATTTACCATCTGGTGCGAAGGCTTGTTTACTGGTTGATTTTCAAGCAAAATTTGGGCAAGTTTCAGTACTTTGTGGGCAAATGGTGAGTAGAAAACTATCCAAATAGCTTCAGAAGCTCTTTTTCATCAAATGCTCCAGGAGTGAATGTTAAAGCATGACAGTTATATTGTGACAGTGATTACTTTACCTTCCAGTGTCCCTGGTCGATTCATTGACTTCTAAATGAAAGTCACTTTCTGTGAGGAATACAGAGTGTCCCCCCAGCAGAGCCAGTCCTGTTAGAATACAATTTACAAATTAAATCATTATTGATTGATCATTGTACAATGATAAACAAAACTTCTTTACAACTACAGTCAACTCTCTCTTAAGCAACCACCCTTGGTGCAAGAAAAAGTGGTTGCTCAATTGATGGAGGTGGTTGCTTAAGAGAAAAATAAACCAAAAACTGTATAGATACACTGATCATTACTATCAATTGCCTTATGTATTATTAAAATGAAGCATATGTACAAAGCTACTTTTATTAGGAAAAAGATAACTCTGATAACTAGAATTATTTTAACAACAACGGCAAATGAAGCCAATTGATATCATACCGGTTTCTGTAGACACTCTAGTTCGGGTGCTGCGTTTCTGGAAAATTAGAGCGACACATTTGCTTTCTAACAGTCGAACAACCTTTGGAGAAAAATGCCCAAGTTTAGGTTTGTAATGTGGTGGGGTGAGGGTGTTATGAGGAGAGGTTTCTGGAACCTATTAAGTATGCAGCTGTTTGCGTAGTCACACAATACTCCTTCTAGAGAATTCTAGAACACACTAACATGATGTAAACATGCAAGTGAAGTAACCTTCTTTAAATATCTATTGTCGTAACCTTTCGAATGTTCTAGAACTATCTCTGAATAGATATAAGAAATGTTATCACAGAGCTTTAGCTTTTACGTACAGAAGCTTGGAGTTAGTCTAAAGTGGTCAAGAGTTATTTGGAGATTGCACTGTTTGCCATGACTGAAGAAGCTATCTGAAGAAGAATTGAAGTTGTTTGCCCTAAAGTGTATATCTGCAAGGGAGTTTGTGAGTGTAAAGTGTCAAGTGGTGACTGAACTTATCTAATTTTAAAGTTAAAGGATAGCTTGTTAGTGTTTAGAATATATTTAAGTTAGCGATCTCTCCCTTTGTAGACTACTTTGAATTATTTCAGTTGTCAGTTTCAAATATAAAATAGCTGAGTTTGTAGTGGAAAGTACATTTGCCATTCTTTTCTGCACAGACAGAGAAAACAGGCTTATTTATTTATATATTTGTCTGTCATATTGTAACAGGGGGGTACTTAATTAAGTAATTTTGGGGACATGTGGATGTATCACAGTGACTCTGAAGCCCTTGGCCTATACTAGATTTATCTAGCTTTTACTGGACAGCGGACCTGCCCAGTGGGGTTGAGCACGAACGGGACTCATAGGTCCCATGCGAGGTGCCTGCCCACAGATCTGCACTAGGGGTGGTCACAGCCAGGGTTCGTTACGTCCCTAGTGGTTCTTTAATGTCCCACAGAATTAATTGTCAAGAGTTGAGACAAGACCTCCAGTTTATCGTCCTTATCCGAGAAGACTAGAAAGTCTAACCATTTGCAGATGCCATTGCAAAGGAAGCACTTTCTCCTCAGTTATTTAAAGACCCTGAGTGTTGGTCCGGCCAGGGCTTGAACCCACGACCTCCCGCACGAGAGAGAGCTAGCCAGTTCAGTTTTTGCCACTCTATTGCTAGACTTAACTCCACAAATCCCTCCTTATCCTAGAGTCACTATTTTTCAGAAAGTACTGAGGTCACAAGCACAAGTCATCCATCAGCACTTTCTTTGCTATCATGATGAGTTGCAGGTAAATCTTAATTTCCTTGTGCCTTCATTTGGGAGGCAATTCCTGCTTCCCCTAGTCTAGGCTAAATACTCAACCAATTTATCAGTTTCCAAGTAAATGTTACCATATTCTAAATCCAAAGTCTCTGATTTTTATACCATATCCAGGGGCTGTCTAAGCTGCTTGGAAACTATGCCTTCATAACAGCACATACCTATATACAGCTGACACTAAATTATCTGGACTTGTTACTCCCTTGTGCAAAATGGCCGCATTGTTGAAGGTCCGAATAATCAAAAATATGAAAATTGTTGAGATGGCTGTACCCTCCGTTCAACATGGCACTCTTAGATTTTATTTGTAAGTATTAATATTTTTAAAACATTTTTAGATTGCATTTAGTATAATGAATCTAAATATATATTAGCTGTCTAAGTTCTGTATTTTATGTTAGTTAGTGTCCCATTAAATATCTCCCAAGCTAAATGGTTTGACACTAAAATAAAATTCTACAGCCACTACTACCACTACCACTACCACCACTACCACTACCACTACCACTACCACTACCACTACTACCACTACTACCACTACCACTACTACCACTACCACTACCACTACCACTACTACCACTACTACCACTACCACTACCACTACTACCACTACCACACCCCTACTCCTACTGCTTCTACTGCTCCTACTACTACTCCTCCTAATGCTCCTCCTACTACTGCTACTGATGGTACTGCTACTGCTACTTCTGGTACTGCTACTACTACAGTACTAGAGATTTGAATAACAGAGATCTGTTATTGTGGTTAATTCTGCCCTTAACACCCACAGCAAGGATTAAACTTAGTATTATGAGGAAATTATACAAACCCTGCCTGGACACAAACCTCTTTCGATTGTTTGATCCTTTGTTTCAAATCTGCTGCCACCCAAAGAAAATATCTAATGTCATCACTGCTAAAGTCTCTCAGAGTGAGAAAGTCTTTACCAACTACAGATGGGAAACCATGACTGAAAAATGACCACAGACTGCAGTCAAGAATGGCATTAATAATATACATGCAAAAATTTCAATGTGCTGATTAGCTGAGAGCACATCAATCCCAAACAGTGCAGAGATTTGAAATTGAGTGCAGACATTTGAAATCAAATTTTGGCATGTATATAATTATCAGGTGATCAAATGATTTCAAGAGTAATTTGGTATAAATAAGACAACAAATTGTACTCGCCCTGCAGGGTTGTGAATTTTTTTCAGTCTTTGCAAAAATTTACTAGTACTAATTTATTTCAAATTATCCTCGAAACCGTTTGATTACAAATAATAATCAAATGAGTTGCTAATGGAAGTTGTACCACTACAGGATAAAAAAAGAAACTGACATTTCAAGCGTTAATCCTTCAGGGTGACTTTCATTTCATTCCATTCACTCTTATAAAATTAATGCTCTCCTGTTATCACGCAATGGTACAATTAACAATAATATATAACAAACTGATTAATAATGATTATCACTCGGTAATCAACTGGCTTTTTAACGTTTTGGATTTTCTAGTAGGATTGAAACAAGTTTTCAGTCATTTTGGGTTATTTTCCACCACTCTGATTTTTAGGATCTCTGGTCTTTTTTCACTGTTCCACCATTCTGAAAATTCTGTTGTTCAGGATTTTATGGCTGTGCTAATGCACCTATCAACATTAAGACATAGATGGGGAATGTGGGAAGAATACAGGCAAAAGTACACCATATGAACTTATCTGATGGCTCCTCTCTCGGGAATTTGATCTCAAATTTTGCATCATGGTGCAGACATTTGAATTTGACCGTGCAGAGTACCATTGATAAAGCCCCCAAAGGGAAACTTGTGTGGACATGTAAGTTGAATACAACTAAAAAAGTGGGATAATAAATCCTCCAAGAATTCAATCTCCGGCCACTATTTGAGAAGTGAACAAACTAGTTCGTACGGGGCGCCAAACCAGTCAATTTTCTCAAGTATGGTCAACTCGAGTTTTTATATGGTCAACTTGACTTTTTATATGGTCAACTCCACTTTTTATATGGTCATCTTCAATTCTCATCTGGTCAACTCCATACCTTTTATATGGTAACCTCAACTTTTTATATGGTCAACTTGACATTTTGTATGGTCAACTCAAGTTTTTATATGGTCAACTCCATACATTTTGTATGGTCAACTTAACTTTTTATATGGTCAACTTGAGTTTTCAACTATGGTCATCTTAACTTTTTATATGGTCATCTTAACTTTTTACATGGTCACCATGGCACCTTTTGTATGTTCAACTCAAATTTTACATGATGAAAGGGTGTTTTCTAATTGCTGTTACCCTGCGAGTGTTGAAAGTTGGAAATTGCCATACAAGCTCTGCTGCAATCGAGGAGTTTGAAAAGGCAACAGAAAAAGTCGAAGCACTGTTGGTAGCCATAGCTGATGGCACATTTCGAATGTTATTACTCTGAAGTTTGCCAATGGCCTCAAGGGCCTGCCTGGCGATGGCACAAGCCGAGGAGATTTGCTGCTGGAAGCCATCTTTGTTTAAGTTTGAGGGCAACGCACTCTGGTCGTCATCACTCACTCTAAAGTTGCCCATACAAAAACATGTTTGAGTTGACCATACAAAAGATACCACGTTGACCATATAAAAAGTTAAGATGGCCATTTAAAAGGTATTGAGTTGACCATATAAAAAGTTAAGATGACCATGTATAAAAGGTATGGAGTTGGCCGTATGAACACTTGAGATGACCATATAAAAACTTGAGTTGACCATACAAAAAGTCACATTGACCATATAAAAAGTTGAGGTGACCATATAAAAGGTACAGTGTTGACCATATAAAAATTGAAGATGACCATATAAAAAGTCAAGTTGACCATATAAATACCTTAAGAATATTGACTGGTTTGGTACCCCATAAGTTTGACTAGAGAACTTCTTTCTCCACTTATGATGAACATTCTGGTAGACTGTGTTGTATCCATGCTGATTGACCCTTGACCTTGAACGTTATTCCAATTTGGACTGGAGCCAATAACATTGCACATACTAAAAAAACATGGTTATATGTGAGTATATGAAAAAAGAAGAAACAAGGCAAATGAATCCAAGAATTTAATATAAACAATTCAATCGATTCAACTGGCTAGGTGCTCAGTTGGGACTCTGAAAAGGTGGGAGTCAGCTTGGAAATCGCACAAATGTTTAGAAACTTAATTTGCCGAGTGTGAATTCTAGACGCCTTGGTTGTGCAGTGGTATCGCACTTGCCCTTCAATCTGATGTTTTGCGAGGGCTCGAGTTCAAACCTTGGAAGATGATGTCTTATTGTCCTGTTGTAAATACAGGAACAAGTCTTGTGCAATGCAAGAAACATTGAAAAAAACAAGCCAATTTGTGACTAACACGAAAAAAAGGGAACTCTCCCGAAAGCTTGATGTGCTCACCTACGTAAAAAATTGCAAAGAAATCAAATGCTGCACCTTCACCCCTACCAAATTTCGTCTTAACACTGATAGGTGCATCTATAGTGCCAATTATATGTCTATGGCTGGCAGGTCTATTTTACAGGTCACATTCCACAGATCAAAGCACAGGTCACTGCCCTAGAGATAAATAAACAAGCTCAAGAGTCTCCTAGCCCTAATGACTATCCAAAATTTGTTCTAGATTGGTGTACAACTGTTTGGCTTAGTTACCAATCGATAAAACAGTGACCTGTACCGCTGACCTGTACCGCTGACCTGTAACATTGACCCGGCCGTCTACGGCCTTGAGTAGGCAAAGTCAAATAGCCCATTTCCGAGTTGCTGCATGCCTCAGTTTCATAGCGAGTCCAGGTGCAAGACCATTCAAATGGAAATGATAGAGTATTCTTATGCAAATTAAACTCATTTCCATTTGAATGGTCTTGCACCTGGACTCGCTATGAAACTGAGGCATGTAGCAACTCGGAAATGGGCTATTCGGCTCATCTCAGGTGTAATATAATTTATTCCTTTTCTTTGTTAGTTAGGGTTAGGTACATTGTTAAGAATGCTTTGTGTCCTTTGTTTTACGTCAGTTGTGTGAATAAATTATATTACAGCGGAGATAAACCTCAAATTCTGGTCGCTACGAGACATTCGCGTGGGCAGCTGAGAGCACTTTACGAACATCAACGCAATCAAAATCAGCTACAGAGAATCATTCTTTCCTCGGTTTCAGGGTGAAAGCAATTAACTATTCCCCAAAATTTAGATCGCGTATTCTGTTGACTAGTTGTACCAACCACCCCTTTACACAGATATCGCATGCGGATTAGATTTATAACCGTTACTCACATGTAACCGTTATATTATTCCCGTGATTCACCTGTTTACGAAATTCTGGGTAGTTAGCCAGATACCAAGCGTTTTCTCAAGTTCACAAAGAACTGAATTTAAAGCTGTTCAATTAAATCATAGTACTCGTCTGACAAATTAAAGATTAATGATGTGCACACCTCTCACAAAAGCGCCTTTGTGGAAAGACAGTTCCAGTAGCGCGACTGAGACCAACGATGGCGGCCGAACTTTTCACACCCTGAGAAATGGAAAGCGTAATCCGCGGACAAAAACGGCGTAAAATTCCCAGGACAGCCATTCTATCTTTGGTACAGGAGTTTGACTTCGTCTGCGATTGGTGGGACGATTGGTGGTATTCTGTGACTTCCGAACATTTAATACGAACTTACGAAGAACAACGATTGATCACGACAGTTCACGGCCTGCAGCGAAGTTTTGGCGGGTACTACAGGTCAGCAGATTTCCTCTACAGTAGAAACGAAAATGGCGTCGGACGACGAAGATGTGCCAGGTTTGTTTATATTATGTGAAAATGATTTTATTCTTTTCATCTCAGAATATTTCAAAACTCAGTTACGTTACACCAGGAAATAGTTCTGGCTGGCCTAAAAATGCGTGCAAGGAACTTAGCATTTTCTGTTCTGTTGTTGCAGAGTCCGGGGCGGTGTTTACGTTTGGTAAGAGTCGTTTCTTGGACAACAAGTTTTGGATACGAAACGACGTGGTTATCCATGTTGCCTGCGGAGACGAACATTCGGCCGTCTTGACTGGTATTTTAACGTTCCACTCAAATTGTAGTGCTCTTTGACTCTTAATGGTTAATTCTCATAGATGCCAGATTTTTTCGGTGTCAGTTAATTTAATCACTGCACGCTTTTGATTGAAATTTAATTTGCTGACAACAAAATTCAGTGTTGCTGGTACAGGTGTCTGCTTTGTATCTAAACAGAGAATGGAAAGCTTTACACGTTTGGAAGTAATGACTGGGGGCAATTAGGTCATGGAAATACGATCCAGTTTCCAAACCCAAAGCTTGTGAAACGTAAGTACAGGATTAAGTACAGGAAAATTAAGTTAAATTACTGTCAGTGGACTTCTAATTTGAGTAAGGATTTACACCGATAATTGGCTCATCTCCGGTGTGATATAATTTATTCATTTTCTTTGTTAGTTAGGGTTAGACCAGTACATTGTTAAAAATGCTTTGTGTCCTTTGTTTTACGTCAGCTGCGTGAATAAATTATAGGAGTGATTTCCGCACAGGTCCCTACTTCATTATTCATGCTGTAACAATACTGTTTCATTCTGCAATAACAAGAAATGTTTATATGTGTGTTACCCTAAACAATTCATCTGCTACATGCCTAATGAAGTAGGGACCTGTGCGGAAATCTTTCCAAGTTATATTACACCAGAGATGAGCCCGATAATTAAGTTCAAAGTATCCCAAATCCAGTTCAAAATCAAGCTCTTGTGAGTTGCATTTTCTTCACACCTTGCAAAAATTATGGCAAGATTTCTGCACAAGTCCCTACTTCATTATGCATGCAACAGATTAATCATTCCAAAATTATTCACAGAACATTAGCTTGTGGATGTTTGCTTATTTAAGCTTGAATGCAAATTTTCTGGGATGAACAAGAAGTTTATTTCACACCCCAATTATCATAAACCAGATAACGAATGACATCAATGATATGATCAATTACTCTTTGATTATCTATTGAGTATCCATCAATTAGCTTATCTCAATTTTCTAGCAATTTCTCCATCATAACTTACTTCCTGTGATAAATACCTCTTCCTAACCAAGTTCTCGGTCCATACTGTAAGTTACAGACCAAGTTTTTTTTACTCGGATTTATGGCCCAAGCATGAAGTGCACGGGCCATAAATCCGAGCGGAAAAAGCAAGGATCCATAACTTACAGTACTGACAGAGGTTTTTAAGATATTTGTGATATGGCTGGAGACATTTTGGCAACCAAAACAAACTTCTGAATTTGGCAGGCTTTACAGTAAAGTATGGCCTGCTAAATTGACCAATCACAGAATGCAAAGTTTGTGATGAAAATAATTGGCAGAGAGGAATCGAAAAAGCATGGTTAAGCAGGGAAAGTAACTGAACTCATAGAAAACCAAAGAAGTTATCTTTGTGTCTTTATTTTTGATTAGGTATGGCTGTTTGAAAATTCTGTGGCCTAAGATTCAAGTATTCATCAATTACTCATTTAATATTGGATATAATCAATGATAAATCAAAGATTAGCCATTGATTACCAGTTGGTTATTCACAGAAACCCATAATGTTGAAATGTGTAACTTGTGTTCACAGCTTCTCCATATTCAATATGTTTCGATATTTGAAATCTGCTAGCCCCAGTCATGCTACTGAAGCCAATTTGATTGGCGGGTCCTTTTTCTTGAATTTCCAAATATGTAACGTGATAGATTGAATGTAGACAAGCTGCGTTTAAAGCCATTCAAAGGAAGTTGCACATTTCAAGTCAGTTATTGATTTCATTGGTGTCATCAATTTATAATGTCTGGTATTAAACCAGTCTTGACACTGCAGTCAAAATACCTAGAAGTTTCATTGGGATCATGTTAGAATGCAATTTTAATCCATAATGTTTTATGCCTAATTAAGTTGTTGTTTTCTAAAATTTGTTCCATGACTTATACATGTACTCATTTGATGCTTTTGTTATTTGAACATATAGGTTTAAAACCTGAGAGAGTGAAGCTTGTAGCTGCTGGACGAAATCATACAATTGTGTCAACAGGTGGGGGTGTAAATAAATAGTTAAGAATTATTCCATAAAATCAAAGTGAGTAGTGGCAGAATACTTCCAAAACCACTGTCTATTGTGAATGAAGAGATCTCAGAAACAGCTGCCACTTTTGTTTTTATCTGACCCAATCCCACTTGCAGGTTCAGTTGAGTTGTTAGAGCATTACACCAGTATTCGAAAGGTTGCAGGTTGAAATCTTGTTCCAGCCAGTTGTTTTTTCAGGCTAAATCGCAATTGCTAAAATGATGTTGACACTTCATGTACAGTGGTCAAATCTTCTTTTATTTATGTCATTGTACCCGCCACTGGTTTTCTTCTTAGAGTCTGGTAAACTGTATACCTTTGGCTGTGGCAGTGATGGCCAACTGGGGCATGGAGACTGCAAGGTAAATAGTATAAAGTCCCTATATAACTCAACCAGAGCTTATCCAGGTTCCTTTACTGCAAAGCACCTTAATTGGAGAATGAAAATTACCTAGTTAGAAACAGTCAAGTTAAACTAAAAAGAAGTTTTACCTGCAACAAAGCCATCTAGATGTAACGGTCTCCTCAGGTTGTATTGAACCTTCAGTATCACTTGTCAAATATAAACATTTTTCTTACATGTATGGTAAATATAACTCCATTCCTACTGGCCAAATACCCCAGCCAATTATGCTGTGATAATTGATTTTTGTTCTATCGACATCACACATCAACAGGTTTGGTTTGAACACTGAACGAGGAAGAAATTGCTGAAGATACAATGATACATGAAAGACTAACAAAGACTGTAGATGCTCTGGTTCAATTTTTTCCTTGGTTTAAATATTATATTCCTATTTTTGGGTATGGTAATGTCAGGTTATGATTTAAAACAAAGGAAATAAAATTGAACCACAACATAGACAAAAAATTGAAAGTCAAGGGGAGAAGTCTGTCTAATTTTGAAGATTATGATCTTTTTTGTTATTGCACTATTACTTCATGTTGCCATAATTATAAGGTCAAGAGAACACACAAAATATGCCAGGGTACGTATTACACTGTACACTAGCATACTGTTTCTAGAGGAGACCGTGAAACAAAAAATGGCCAGACTGAACAAACCAATTTTCGACTTGTTTACAGCTTTCAAACTTGACTTTCTGGACTACGAACTTATTTACAGTGAGCTTTAAAACTAATTTCAGTCTTTGCAAGAATGAATAGATAAAAATCTGACATGATACAAAGTTATTTTGGTTAAGGGCCTATTGTCAAGAACCTGTCATTCATGACTCATTTTATACAATCAAATAAAACAAAGTTTACTGACTTTTTGTTTTGTCACATACATCTAGCTCAAGCTTGCCGTATGAAGAATGAGAAAGTTGCCACTTTCTGTACTCTAACCAAAAAAATTTATGTGCTTGATGACGTAAAAAAATTCAGTGGCATAATAAACCTCTCATTCAATGTTTTGTGAGATATAATACATGTGGACATTTTACGCATTGCTTGCATTGTTCCTTGCCCCTGCAGGGCTTGGGAAAATACTAAGTAATTTGTAAAATATCTCACAAAACACTGAATAAGATGTATGCATTGCCATGCAATCACCATTGCAGTGATTGCATTTTCCAAAAAATATTATAATTTCAGTCATTTGATTAGGCTGTAATAAAAATTTGGGTAGTATACATTACTCCTTGAGCTGTAATGAACATATTGGGGCAATCTCAAGTGCTTTTACCTTCCTAGAATTGCAATGAACCAAAAGCCATAGAGAGTTTAGCAGACCAGCAGTATAAAGCCTTAGCATGTGGATCCGATTTTACAGCTGCAGTCACTGGTAATGATTTATAATGATTTTGAATATTGATTAGCTAGAATAGGTACTTGCAAATGGTATTATGTTTGAGTTTTCACATTGTCGATCCACCCAGGCCTCAGACTAGTATAAAATTAATCAAGTTGATGAGTTAACACTGTTTTCTAGAGCCAAAACCGAAAGAGCGTTAGCTTTAATTCCAAAATTACAAATGCTGCTGAAGGATTGGACAGGTGACATAAAATGCCACAGAAGGACAAAGTACCTGTACTCTATGTCAGTTATGCAGCAAAAGACAATTTTCTTCTACTGAATAAGCTTTGCATTTCCTGTACTTTAATACCTTTTCTGAGTTGAGGCCACCTGTGTAGAAACAAAATACACACAAAGAAAATTTTTAATGCCACACCATGAGAAGTACAGTAGAATCCCAGCAACTTGAACCCTGAAGGGAAACAGTTGGGCCTACTAGTATGACTCTTAAGATCAGGAAATGACTGTTGAATTTGTGATCTGTTTGTTGCACTATAACTAAAAGGAAATAGCTGTAGTGTTCAATTAAGTGAAAAAAAAATTCAAGAAGTAATAGGATATTTCATTGGGCATTTGTGGTGAGCTGGAATTACCATAATTCAATTGTTGGGGTAGATTTCGATCAAGGGAAACAAAAGTTAGTTTGAGGTAGTAGGGAATTTGAGTTATCAGAGACAGAGTTAACTGGGTAAAAATAACTAAAATGTGGGGTCAAATCCATGGGAAATTTGGAGGTGTTGTTTTGTTGTGGACAGAGGAATACTGGCAAACTGGGAAAAAATCTCTCAAACCATAGATTGACTCCACAACAAAGAAAGCCAACGCAAGGCCAGAGAAATTACCCATGACAATCACCTGTCATCTGGAGCAACACAAAAAACAAAACAATCAAGTAGTTTGAAAGCCACTCAGATAGAGTGAAGTGTGGGCAGATTAAGAACAGGTTGTATTATTTTGCCAACTGTTGAAAGGGAAACAAACTCATGTCTTAAAGTCCATTCAGACCATCTCAGAGAATAGTGTGATTATGTGTTCTTAACAGCTAGTGGACAGTTATACACATGGGGCTCTTGCAGTGAAGGGCAGACAGGCCATGGGAGTGAAGATTGTGAGACACCTACCTTGGTAAACTTGAGGGAAAAAGTGACTACAGTATCATGTGGTTACTATCACATGGCTGTTGCAACTGGTAAGCTTAATGTACACTGTAAATGTTAAATCCTCCATAAAGCCACCTCTCGCCTCCCCCACCTCAAATGTTTTGCTACCATCACAGTAAGCTCCTGTTGTTAGTTGTAAAATAAATACATGTACAGTAATTAAGGTGATATATTTTACTTGGTAATTGGCACAACTTCCAAAATACCGTTACTGCTTTGTAAGTATAATGAGAAATATGGGAGTCCATCAGGTTGACATACACCAATCAAACTCCAAAGTTTAATACATTAACACTGATTATTATACATTGAACTCACCAGCTCTTTTCTGATTGGCCAAAAGCGTACAGTGAATTTTTGAAATCAGCGCCTATGACGTCATAACTGCAGGTTACAAAATAATCATGCCAAGGGCATTCAAGGTCATGGGTAATCATGTCATGTATGACCATGGTGCATGATTTCTAAGGGTAGGCATGTCAAGTTCAAACCCTTTGTGGTGCTTGCCATCAGTGAAGAAGTAAATACATGACTTCTAGGTTTGCTTCATTGACCGAGCAAGACATCGAAACAATAGTGGAAGACAAGGACTTACAAAACACAAAAAAATAGTAAAATATTGAATGATAAAATAAAAAATTTTAATTCAATTGTATATAATAAAACAATTATTAGATTCGGTTTTTGTGAGTTCCAGAATAACCAAGTTCTTGGTAAGGATTATAAGCCTCAACCTTCAGCTTCGGCTGATAACTCCTTCCTCGACCGTGATTATTCTGGATGTCACCAAAACCTCATCCAATAATTGTTTGTTATCCATGCTATAGTACCAAAAGCCACGCCAAAAAAGTCACGATTGTGATGTTGATTTATTAGTTGCTTCAGTGAACTCAGTTTCATTCATTCAAATAAGTTAATTTTGACAAGTGCCAAAAGACAGCTGTTCAAAGGGCAGACAGCTAAACATGGCTCTGTTAACATGCTGGATCCAATATATGCATTAATTTTAGCCTTAACCCTGTAAGTCCCAATATCAATACAAATTTTCTCCTAACTGTTCTCATATATTTTTTAGGGTACTAGTGAGGAGAATTTGTTTTAATATCAATACAACTCTTTTTTGATGCGTCATTTTCTTAAAATATTCTCGTAACCTAAATGGTTTATGAACAATGAATGTTGTAATGAGAAATTGGATGCTGGTCACTACTGGGACTTAAAGGGTTAAAACACACTTAGTCTACAACAGGAACACCATTTTTGATTGAAGAGATTGAATATTTGGTCTCTAAGACCAACATGTATGTGACAGCTAGATTAAATTTGATTTCAGGTTGATGTAACCTAAAATAGGTTAGTTAATTGTAATTTCTTTGTCTATATTTATAATAATGAATACCAGACAGAAAGAAATTACAAACCAACCTAGATAAATGAAATCAAATTTAACCTGAAATTAAATTAACCCTGTAATGTGTACATAGCATTTGACCTCTTATTTATTTCTATTTCTTGATTGTATTTGGTACTGTATAGATAATGGTTCCCTTTATACTTGTGGAGAAGATGAAAGTGGTAAACTTGGACTAGATGACTCACAACTTGGGAACACAACACACCTTCAAAAACTGCGTGATCTGAATGAACGAATTGTCACTGTAGCATGTGGAGGAAATCACACTGCAGCAGTTTCACACACAGGAAATTTATACACATTTGGACAAGGAGATCATGGTCAACTTGGTCTCGGGTCTTTGTCTTTACAATCATCCTCTCCGAAAAGAGTGGCCTCTCTTGGTAACATTCACGTTAGACAGGTGGCTTGCGGTGAGTCACATACAGCTGTCATAACTAAACATGGAAAACTCTATACTTGTGGGGATGGGCGACACGGTAAACTAGGAATGGGAGAAGAATCTTTCTCCAATCTTTTTAAACTTGGAAAAGTGACTGGGTTTGATGACTTTGTGGTGCAAGAGGTTTCTTGTGGTGGATGCCATACTCTTGTCACTGCATTTAAAAAGACGGAAAGCAGTGAAGGTACAGACAGTGAGGCAGAGGCCGAAAAGGATGTTCTTTCATCTTCGTTATCATCAACTAAAAGTCTTTTGGATGCTGTAGATGGGCCGCAAGCTTGCAGAAGTGGTCTAGCCACCACTTTTCCTGCTGGAGGCGCTGCCAGGAATAAACGACGACAGAGGAATATAGTGGTGAGAGTGTACAGTGCAGTGAAACCTCTAGTAACCCTTTTAATTCCACAGGTGACCCATGTATAAATTATCCTTGTAATTCCAATACATTACCACACAAACAAATTATAAGAATTAAGAACATGATCACATCAAAGATGCTAAATTCATCAGCAGCCAGATTCTCCATTCTAGAACATAAGGACCTGTATAGCACTTGCTCAGGAGAATTATTGGTACTTGATCTGGGCAGTGAAAGTGTTAAGTGCACACCCTCCAGACCATTTTAAGTGTCTGCTTAATAAATATTTATAAAAGTTGTGGAATGTTTGGTAAGAATTAACATTCAGTGGTTTCTCTGTGCTGTAATTGCTGTAACTTTGATTGTGGGTGATAAACATATGGATATCAGTGTAATTGAAAGTTTATTAACAGCTAAATGCATAGACTTACCACCATACAATAAAATCTTTCAAGGGTATAATTAGACACTGCATTGTAAATTCAGTCCAGCAGCCTTTAAATAATATAGAGGTTTTCAAGAAAAATAATCAAAGTACTTATTCAATTAACTGCTGGATAGGGTCTTGTTACAAAGATATTGCAAACATGTAATTCAGTTTGTGTGTATGTTTGCTGAATAATTTCAGGGCTAGACAAAGAGCCTGCTTTAAATTATGTCCATTTAATTGGGGGTCTGCCCAATAGAAGTTTCCCTGTAATACGTTTTGAGGAATGTAAGCTAAATAGTCAGTTATACTCAGTTGTACTAGACTTTCTTCTCTTGAGACTGATTGAATTCAGATTAACATTTTTTTGCAGTGAAATATATACCATATATGTTGTCTACCAGGCTGAAGGACAGAGGCTAAACAGTTTTTTTCCTATACAGACAGACTTAGGCAGATAAATAACTTTAATACCTTATTATTGGAAATTAATACTTCATGAAGTTTATGTTTTGGAAATTAACACGACTTACATTAACACAAATTTAATGTAAAACAACATTTGAGTGAAGAAAATTAATAGGAAGAGGAACTAGAATTTCACAATAGAGAATAATGCGATTAAGGCACAGTTTGTGGTGACCACTGGAACAAATTTACCTTTATCAATACTCAGTACTGGATGCAAAAAAATTCAGTCAAGACTAACTTGAGTCATTAAGTTGAAAAAAAGCTTGCAAAATTCTAAATAATGTAGGGGTTAATTGATGGAATCTGGCATTTTTTACACAATCCATGGTGCCAGCCGATCTCCACCCCCCCCCCCCCCCAAAAAAAAAATACCCTTTCCTTGATAGGTGTCATGAATGTCTGGAAATGTTTCAAAATTAAGGTTAAAACAAGAGCACTCCAAGAGCGCAGACCTACGCCAGTGCATTTGACCCCCTACTGCTAGCAAGGGTACTGATGTTACTGCATCATGTGACATATGGGCAAATGCAGAATTGAAAGATGCACATTTTAGTTTTGGTGGGACGTTGATATGATGATTCTAGTGCGATTTATTGCAAAATAATGATTTTTTTGTTTTTCCATGACCTTGACCTTTGACCTTTGACCTTTGACCTTTGACCTAGATACCCCAAAATTAGATCAGTTCTAAGTTAGACCATAGCTAATTTTTTGAACAAGTTTGGTGGTGATTGAGTGATGTGGACGCTAGGCTGCTAACATACAAACAAACAAACGCCAGTGAAAACATAACCTCTGTCCAACTCTGTTGGCAGATGAAATAATTGTAATGAACAGTGCAGAAATTAATGTTGCATTTAATTAACACATCGTAAATTAATGTGAATTTTAATGATTCACTATAATTTCATGCAGCGTTAATTTCCTATATTAAGGTATGTTGTTATAGGAATTTCAGGTCAAATTGGTTTCAGACTAGTTTGATTTGTTTTTTGTTTTCAGATTATTGGAAGGTTATTGAAATTAATCTAGCATGAAACTAAGGAAAAAAAACAAATCAAACTAGTTTGGAACCATTTTGACCTGAAATTCATTTTCACTGACAACACTAGGAAAAAAATAACAGAGCAGAAAGTTGAAATTAGTAAGTACAGAAATTAATTTTTTTTCATGAAATGTTATTAGACTATACAGGCAATATTACATGATTTTGAGCACAATTTGGTATACATTCTCAAACAATAACAAAATTCACAGTCTGAAAATTTTGCAAGTGCTAATTAATTTTTGACAAATAACGTGAGAAATCATTGTTTACTTATAAAAATTCACCAGTACTAACCTGTTTTGAAGGAATGAATCACATGCAGATCTAACGAGAGAAAAGGATAAAGCTACAGCAATATGTGATGTGATGTCTTAATGTTTGTTTAGCACTACAACAGATGGTCATGAAAATGTTTTGCATAAATTTATATTCATTTTAATTTTCTTTTTATGAAAAAGTTTATTTGATCAAGACAAAAACACTGTCTTTAATTAATTTCTTCTAATACCTCTTGAAAAATGACACTGTGCTTGATATAATATACCAGCACTCAGGTTCTTACCAGTGAAATGTTTAGTCACATGTACTGTTATATTTAATTTTCTTTTTCATCTTAGTGGAGAATTTATACAAATATATTTCATGTACATGAATGAAATATAAAATAGTCCACAATTTTGTAGTTTTCGACTATGTCTGTATAGACTTGCGGAATAAACATTCAGGCTAGCATCTCGTTCCTGTATATTCGTGTCAATTTTGTGCTTTTTTCTCCTATTATTATTTTAGATGTTGTAAGCATTAGCAACTTTAATCAACCCTCGTTTTATTTGAAGTTTTAAAAATAAAGAGACATGATGTAAATGTCAAAAGTGACATCCACAACATGTTAATATTAAAACCTGCTTGAGGAAAACTGTTGAACTGTTCTTATTTCATGGACAGAAAATTGCTTGTGTTAAAGGTGTGTAAATATGGAATATACATTATTCTAAATGGTTCAGGTTGCCGTTTTACACAAAAAATTCATTAAGGGCCAGGCACCAGGTAAATTGACCAGCTGTAAAGACAGTTTTCAACATTTTTACTGAAAGAACAAAACATTTAAGTTACCTTAAAGTGCATCATTTATTAATGTAAGCCCAGGTGTCAAATTTACATGTAGTTGTACTTTTGCTCCAAGCTTTAATGAAACCCTTGTTTACCTCTTTAGGTTTTTTTCTGCATCACTACAGGTACATGTAGATAGAATTGTATTTGCAATGTACAGCAGAAAACTAAAAGTTCTGTGTGTTTTTGTTTCCTCAGAACCTGAGCAGCTCTATTGGAGGATCATTACCTCCTCTTAACAAATCATCTCTACCCCCACTCTCTGGATTTGGGGTTCACACACTTCCAGCCCTGAACAAATTACCATCAAAAGACACAAAACTACCAACCAATCCCCTTAACATGTCAACATTACCCAAGATACGTATGGATGACCAAGGTAACCCTCTCCATTATTTTTTCAATAAAACACTTCCATTGCACTGTCCAGCTTTGAGCTACTTTAGACTTCCTCTGTGAAGCTAGCATATTGCTTAAAGTTGAATCGTGGAACATGTGCTCTCTTAATTAGTTGAATATGGTTTGAAGACATCGTGTGCAAAACATACATGCAGTTCCCAATGTGGAAAAATTTATTTCCTTATACTTCTTTGATTTAGGACTGATCAAGAAACTCAAAACCTACATCATGCAGTTCATTAACAGAGATCATTTCTTTTAAGACTCAGTTTTCATTCTGAGCTTGTTACATATTAAGATTTGACAGAACAAAAGCTATAGAGAAAGAAAGTTGAATATAGTAAATGAGGGGCAATGGATTTGACAGTGCTTAATTAAGTAGTGTTTAATGGAATAATTTTTGTTCATAACTTTGTTATATAAGTGTTAATTGCAGATGAAATGTCAATCACAACAGAATTCTCTGATATTTGCAAGGATTTGCTATCGACTTCCTTTGAGTAAGGATAGAAGCTCATGTATTTAAGGGTATTTTCTGAAAAAAAAAAAACCATGTTTTATTTTAGCTCATGGTGCATCCACATAATGTTACTTCAAGTTACTTCAAATGGCTTGCTTGTCTTTTAATTTACCTTCAGATGAAATCAACAAAACTAAGAAGCAATTATCTAATGAAGACAAGGATTTATCTGAACACGAAGAAACAGAAATCAAGGTATGTAACCAGTACAATTAATATTGTACCTTGCATGCATGGTCTATTTTCTCTTTGCCAATTATTGTCACAATAAATATAAGCTATTAAATGAATTTTTATCACAAGAAGTAATTGGGAGGAAATTGTATGAGATATACTGCATTGTAATGTCGATGTAATCAATGATGAATTAATGGTAATATAATCAATAAATAATGCTGTACATGAGTGATTTATAGCAACATTTACTCAACAATGAGTTAAATTGATAGGCTACTTCATTTTGGTCATCTATTAGTCATATATTATGCACTGACTATTGCTAATAATCAGTGATTAAGCAGTTGATTACTCAAATATTAACCCATCAATTAGTCATTACGTGCATGTCTGTTTGTTATCGTATGGTCCCAAAAGAGAAGATTGTTCTTGCCAATGTCCCTACATCATAGATTCTTGCAGTGCAACACATTTGAGGTCTGTACTTAGTGGTATCAAATTTGCATACATGTCAATAAGTTCTTAACCCTTGAAAAGCCCCAATATCAATAGTCATTTTCTCCTAACTGTTCTTGTATAGTATTATTTAGTATCACAAAACAGGAAAATCTAGTCACTTTTGGAGCCATATCAGTTGCAATTTTTAGCCCTGCAGTAGTAACACATGAACTATTTCATTTTCATGGTTGTTTTTCAGGTAACTAAACTAAGCAAAGCCCCAAAAGACACTGAGAGTTCATCTGGGATATCAGAGAGCGAAGAGGAGGAAGAACAGGATGATAACAATGGCAGTCAAACAAAGAAAATAAGTGCATTATCTCCCAAGAGTGAAGAAAGAAAAGAAGATGCTGTTGTCGAAGGTATGGTGCAAGCTCTTCAGCAGCAGTGATTTATTCTCATATTTGGAGCTTTTGCAATTATTTCTAAATGTTTACTTTCTTTGGCCAATTGTCACTGAAAAGAGTTAACATGAACAGGGTTCTCCAGAAAACTTTAAGTAGAGGGAGAGGAAACGAAAGTAAATGGCAGTGGGTTAATTTAAAAAGGATGGTGCACCTTTTACATGGTGCAGGTATGGGAGGGGGGTTGTCCGCCTCCCATTGGCCGGGTTTGGTGGGGGATGCTAAATAAACATACTGGTAACAAAGAGTGGAAGTTATTAAGTGAATTGCATGGCTGAAAGATATCAGTATGTTTTAATTTGATTTCCTTTTTTTCTTGCCACAGCTGTCTTGAAGGATTTGTTCTTATCGAACAAACTGCGGCGGGTTAATTTCTTATATACCTCTTGAGAACTCATTTCTCTGAGTAGCCAGTGCTTTTGTGACAACTGGCTGGCAGTTTTTGCCAGTGGCTGGAGATTCTGGAAAACCCTGCATGAGGTTGATAAACCTTAAATGTCTGAGTAACTACACAGTTAGACTTGTAATAAAGGATTTCAATTTGCATGAGCTTGTAGGGCAAGTGTAATTTGCTGTCTTTGAACAATTTACGGGTGCTTATTTACTGGTATACAAAATGGCACTCGATCAAAATAATTTGACTACTTGATAATGATATGCATGCAAAAATTTTCTCAACTTTCTGCCGTGTTTGGGATTGTTAATTGACATCAAAATTTTTGCACGTGTTTTATTATAAAAATAATATGTTGTTTGGATTGACTTCCACCAGATGAATCAGAAGGGTCCATGACTGAAGATGAGAGTGACAGTGAAGATGAAGCTCTGGTAAATAACAAGGAAGAGAAAAACGCTTCTACTGCTGGCACATCTAACTATAAACAAGAGAGTGACAAGATAGATGAAGCTCACAAGAAGAAAATGTCAACAAAAGAAGAGAAACTTTCAGAAGAAGAAGATGATGAAGAAGATGATGAAGAAGATGAAGAGGAAGAAGAAGATAGTGATGAACAGGAGGAGAGTCCTGAAGAAGAAGGTAGAATGTCTGATAAAAAGGAGCAGCTAAGAATCGTTGGGAAGAACATCAAAATTGAAGAGGGCAAAAAGAAAAAGGAAGAAGAAGCTAATGATAAGTCGCAGGAAGAGGAAGAAGAAAGTGAAGATGATGATGATGATGATGATGATGATGATGATGATGATGGTGATGATGATGATGGTGATGATGATGATGGTGAGGAGGAAGATGAAGAGGAAGATGAATATGAAAAGAACAAGAAGGGAAAAGAGAAAAAGTCTTCTAAAGATCATAGTAAATACAGTGTTAAGCAGAAAGATGAAAAGCCTGACACTAAAAAAGGAACAAGAAAAGAGAAGTTCAAGAAAAAAAGGAAGGCAGATGGGGAGAGCAAAGAGGATGAAGAAGGAAGTGAGGAAGAACAAAAGGAAGAAGAAGAAGAAGAAGAAGAAGAAAAAGAAGAGAGTGAAAATGAAAAAACTTTGGAAAAGGAAGACAAGAAAGGTATTTGTTATGTCATGATAGAGCAATACAGTGAAACCTCCATTAAGCAGACCCCCACTAAAACTATATAACGCCATTTAATTACTTGAAGAGGAGTCTTGCTTGGCAAAAAGTGCTCGATGCTATAAAGCAGAGCTTTTCTACGGTGTAGTGAAGTCAAAAAGGAGGCATTGGTTTGCTGTAACTCAGAGTTACAGCAAACCAATGCCTCCTTTTTGACTTCACTACACCGTATAATGCCCTTTATAAAGTGGACACTTGGTCTGGTGCGAAAATCTGCATACAACAAACAAATGCAAACACTTTATTAAAGAAACAGACACTTACAGTCTGAATAATACCTAACCACAAATAGTTAAAAACTAGTTGAGGCACGTAGGTATGACTAAGTGAGGCTAATTACAACTACGTTTTTGGCACTACCGGTATACATATTTGCATTTACTTGGATTTCAGATTAACAGCAGTAAAAGATTATACCAAATAAAAGATTGCAAAAAAAAATAGATTTCAATATGCTGGTCAAAGTTACAGGATTACTGCAGTTCTACACTTTTTTATTATTATTTCAAGGATTGAAGATGTGCAAGGTACAAATTCTCTTGTTTGAAAATTTTAATAAGTGTGTTGTGTATTTGTTTTTTGAATAAGTTCCTACTTGCAGACTTTTTAATACTTTCAGGTAAAGCATTCCGTAAATGTACTCCAAGTCGGGGAAATGAATTCTTTAAGTGTTCAAGGCCAGAAGACATAGAGATCAAATTTGTTGGTAGTGGCTGATCTGCTATTATGAGAATGAATATCTGAAACATGCATAAATAAATTTTGAATATGAGCAGGTGCTAGCTTGTTTTGGACATGCATTAGACAAGAAACAGACTCGACATAAAGAAAATGGACAGACTGTTAAGGTTAACAAAAAAAGGAATAGCATAGATAACATTTACCTTTATAACAAACATCTATTCTGTGTGGTGTGGACGCTAAATTGAGTTATATTTTGGTAATTCCTATATTGTTAATAATCTCCTTTAAACAGACACCAGACTGAATGCAATATTTGTTTTTTCTCTTGAAATGTTTGGTTGGGGGGAGCAATAATACTCCCAGGTGCTTCATGCTATTGAAACCGGATAAGCTCTGGCCTTGTGGGCCATAAGGCCTTTACCTTTTTTTATATACAGCTTGTAATTAAATAGTCCCATTCATCGCGGGTATAAAGGGAGATCCACAGCCAAATTTAAACACCACTAAACTAGACACTAGACAGGAGTGTTGAAACATCAGGTCAGTGAATTGAACTGTTTAAGTTACATTCATTATCTTAAACCAGGGTAGCATCAAACTAAATGGATGCAAAACTGTCCACCTGGTTACAATGCATACATTTCTTTTAATTATCAATGGAAAGATTATTATACAGCAAAGTTAATCTCTACAAATTCTGGAAGCTTCAGTGCAAAGTCAACAACAAAGTAACATAGTTTAACAAATGTATAACCTTAATTCAGTCTTAAGAATCAGTACTTAAATTGTGCATGTTTTCTTTGAAGGAAAGAAGTCAGGTAAGGACAAGGCTAAAGCCAAAGATAGCAAGGATAAAGACAAAAAGGAACAAGAAGAAGAAAGTGAGGATGAGTCTGGAGAGAAAACTGGTGATAAGAAAAAAGACAAGAAGAAGAAAGATGCTAAAGAAAAAAAGGTAGGGTTGCCTGGTGAACTAGTAAAGATGGTGTATTATATTGCTGGTTCCACAGTAAAGTAAACAAAATGAGGGGAATCCTGAGTTCTGACTGCTACCCAAGTGGGCAAGAAGGGCCTATCTTGCCAGGATATACCTGAGGATATACGTCATACCAGTATGCCGTATAGTCTCCCTCACCAATCATAATATTGCGGGACACTATGTGGCATAGTGGAAGGGCTTATGCTTCATGCCAGTATGCCGTATAGTCTCCCTCACCAATCACAATATTGCAGGACACTATGTGGCATAGTGGAAGGGTTTATGCTTCATGCCAGTATGCCATATAGTCTCACTTGCCAATCGCAATGGTGCTGGAGACTATGTGTCATAGAAGAGGGGTTTATGGTTCATGCCAGTATGCCATATAGTCTCCCGCACCATTGTGATGGGCATGGGAGACTATATGGCATACTAGCATGTATAGTATAAACTATCTTGCTTTCTTGGGGTTCTCCTCATTGTCCCATGAACAAAACAAAATGGCCATATAATGAATCTTTTATCAACCAAGCTTGTTTGATCTAGATAGCTGGATATTGGTCAATAAAACATGAAGAAAGAACTCAGCCAATATGCAGCCATCTTGACCTTGCTCTTGGTCAATAATGCATATAGTCTACTTTTTGGTCTGGAGAATTTGTGAAAGATGCTATTTGTACAGCATTCTAGATCATGTGATAATTTCCGGTGTCTGTCAATAGTCCCTCACTGATTGGTTCTTGAAGACGTTACAGGTATTGACTTTAATCTCCTAATTGATGGTAATCATAATTTCCAGACTCCAACAATGCCTCACATCATTTTGTAGAAAAAATTACTCCTGGAATGCTCATATTTCTTGTACAGGAAAAAGATAAGGTGGAAGTTGAAAAGGACACGACAAAAAAAGATGAAAAATTAAAGGATGAAGAACATGATGAAAATAAAAACAAAGCTGAGAAGTTATCAGATGGAAGCACAAGCAAAAGTGAAGATGAAACAAGAAAACCACAGGCTAGTAAAACAAAAGAGAAAAAGTCTGGAATTTGTACCCTTTTATGACTTCAAAATCCAAAGAACCTTTGATAATAAAGGTGGCTAGCAACTTCCCTTCATACTTCAAACTGCTTCAGGGGAGCCCATGTTGGGTGCATTAACAGCTTACTGAATGTGGAACCTAGTTCTGTGTTTCCAAGAGCGATATGTTAATCTTTTAAGAATCAGTCATGTTGCTGTGAGATGCCTGTTGATCCTCCAGGAGTAATAAATTGTATAGGTATCCTTGTTTTATTTTTGGTTACTGTTCCATCCCTTCTTGTAATACCTTTCAGAACCTTTTTATCTTTCATTTGCAGATGATGTGTAAGTAAACTAGGAATTTTATCATGATTTATACCATTGAACCTCACTGTTTTGAACTCTCAAGTAAAATATTTCGAGATAGTGGGGGTTTGGAATAACCGAGTTCAAGATAGCAAAGTTTGACTATTTTTTTTGAGAACCCTTCAGAAAGGGGCGTAGCTGCCTTGAAGCCATTGAGCCCATGCTTAACTGGCTTTTGAGGCAAAAATAAGTTGTTGTTGGTGTTATTAATGTATTATTAGAAATAGAACTCCCACAAAACCTTGCAAAGGTAGGTTTTGTTTTCTATCAGAGCTTAGACCCCAATTATTGTATTCATCTTATCATTATATCATCACAGGAGCCAATAATAAGCTCCTGATTGTTAGTAATTATTATTATAATTATTATTATTATTATTATTATTATTACACTACATTTTTCATAGAGGTGATGTATTTCATCATCCGAGGAAAAAGTATTGTACCTCTACTATTGCATGTAATGTAGTTTTCTATTATTATCATTGTTATTACTATTATTATTATTATTATAATTACTTTTATTATTATGATTATTATTATTGTTATTATTATTGATTTCTTAACCACATAGTCTGAAAAGGAAAAATTGTTATTTATGTAAGAAACAGTCACACGACTGTAGGAATTTTCTCGGGTAAAAAAACAATTAAGACCTGCTGTTATTTAAACAATGACCATCTAAAGCCATGGTTCAGGTTAAATTGGAAAGGATCAAAAGTGACAAATTTGTGATTGATGTAATCATTTTGAGTGAGCAGGAGTTGACTATGTTCTTATTCTGGTATGGTTTAAACAAGATTCAAAGATTAATTACTTTGAAGCAGCATAAGTTCAGTTAAAGCAACAGTTCTGTTAAGCTATCTAAACCTTGCTTAAACAAAAAGACGCCTGAAGGCGTTTACGCGGGATGTGTTGGTTTAAAATTGCAGACACAGTATGTTTTTTTGCTGATTGTGCGATCATGGATATCCATGGTGCAATCCAACCTGACTTGCACGTGATTCGAAGTTACAGCCAATAAAAATCACACAATTTTTTCGGGACGGGCTCGGGATACGGGAAAGTTAAAAAAAAGAAGGCAATTTTTGACTCCGAAGACGACGAAAGCGGGGACGAAAGGAATGCGCTACCGAATTTTATACGCTGGCTGACTACGTCATCCCACGTAATAACCAGCAATAATAACCCATCGATTACTCGTTCATTTCAGTGATCATTACGGTGGTCTAAAATGACTATTGCTTAAAATGTTGGGGTTAAGGTTCTTTCTCCCCACCAAAGGTTTTTTCTCCCCACTTTTGGGGTTAAGGTTCTTTCTCCCCATCAAACAAAGAGAAAGAACCTTCACCCAAACGAAATTGTCAGAAACTAATTCAGGGAAGTATTCAGAGAAACAAGAAGACACTGTGTGTATTTTATTGCATTTTATTTCAATTTAACTCATTTTCGACGAGCTCACAGTCTTGGGGTCTTGTAAGACCCATGATTTAGAAAACTCACCAAAATATTGCGTTACTTCCTATTGCTTCCAAATTTGGCACACAGGAAGTAAATGAACACACCCAAACACCTGGTGAATTTTAGCGTTTTTAGTGACGGATACATGACAATTTTTTAGTTCTGATGTGAGAACGTGAGGAGGGGTTGAGGAGGATGGTTTTCCTATCATTTGACATCATATTCTGATGGACATTCCCATATGGATGTAGCTCCCTGAAAATTTTGAAAAACAAACTTTTTTGTTTTGTTTTTTGTGAAAATGGCTTATAGATATTAAATTCTGTATTTGTTATTTTTCAAGCGGATTTGCAAGAAGTGATACTAGATTTTTTTGGAAGAAGTGATACTAGATAACGAAGGAAAAAAATTTTCTTTTAACTTTTGTCAGCAATTGGCTGGCATCTAGGTTTATGGGGATTTATATGCAAATTGTATGCATATGTTATGTAAATTAGGTAAAATGCAATTTTTTGGGGGAAAATATCATGGCCTATTACAATGTGAAATATACACTATTTTGTACCCTTCAAAATGAGATATATCTTTGATCACCGCTGTAAATATCTGTGGAGATATTAAATAAAAATGTAATGTCCGTCAATTTGCTTGATTTTTGGGCCAATGGAAATGAGTTAAGGCAAAATTTTGGATGTTGAAGAATCGCTCTGTAATCTCCAGTACCCAAGACAACACCAGCAAAAACTTGGGCTACCAACGAAATTAATGAGTAATCAGTAGGTAATACATGGTTAATTGATTGATTATTCATCAATGGCCATTAATTATATCTAATAATCAATGAGTAATCAATGAATACCATAGGGCCACAAAATTTCCAACAAACATAACTTGCTTGTTAGATTTTTCTTTCTTTATGATAGTCATTAACAATTGACATAAATGTTTATTACAGGAAGTAAGTTATGATAAAGAAATTGCGACGAAACTCCCTGAGGTGTGGTACATTACAATACATGGCAAATCGATGAGAAGTAGGAAGATGCTGATTCTGACGCACCCCTTCAAATCCACACCCAAAACCAGTAAAATCCACCAAAATCAAACTTAACCCCAAAATCGGATCAAAAAAACCCAAATTCGGATCAAAAATCCCAAAAAGTGGATCACAAATCCCCACCCCCCCCCCCAAAAAAAAAATTCCAAAGTAAGATCAAAATCCAACAACAAGAGAACTCGGCAAATTTCAGCAAATCATACAGATCAGAATCAAAATCAAGACCCCAAAAATTAAAATCAAAATCCCAAAAATCAAAATGCTAAAAATAAAAATATAAATCCGATTAAAATCTATCCAAACGGCTTTTGAAAACCGCCCTTGCCACAGTATCTGCTAATTTTCGTAGCGTCTCCTAGCAAATTTTCAACAAGTTCCAAGCAAAATGCCAGCAGATTATCAATAAAACCAGAATAGTCAATATTTTATCGATAATAATAATTCATCCTGAATTTCCATTAAGGCATCAGCAACCAAATACATTTAACAAGTTACCTGTCCAGAACCGGTCTTATTTCTATGGATGTTAATTTTAATGCCGTCATTTCCATTCACTAAAGACCAGCCTGAACCATGAATATTATCAAAATGAGATCTTAGATCTACCCACAATGCAAATTTATCTGAATAAAAATCACTTTCGATTAAATTATCGGAATAAAACCGCTGTTGAATAGAACGCCAGAAGTCAGTTGTTACCATACCTTTGGACTACAATCGGTTTGGGACTCCTTCCACTTCAACAACAACAGAAGTTATATCTGGATTCAAAAATTTTTCGGAGTTTCTCAATCCATTATAACTCTCATCCACGAAAAGACACAATATTCCAGTAGCGGATCTCCTTGGTATATTAATGTGTTTGGATATTATTTCATCTTTATCCAGGTTAATAATTGTTGGTTTCGTTAGATAAATATTTTCATAAAAATATCCTTTCCCTTCTTTATAGACCTGTTGGACACCACTAGATAAATAATCACTATGAATAGTGCGGTATTCTAATTCAGTGTTTGTTAATTTATAATCCGGTGGTTTAACAGAGTTAGTATAGTTAGCAATGGCCCGATTTATTCTAGAGACGGATCATCCGTCTGGGACGAACTTGGGCAAAGAACGGTAGTTCGTCTTATAATTCGTCTGTGTATAAATACGGGCTTTCAGACGGATCATCCGTCCAGACGAACTACCACCGTAGTTCGTCTTGACACACGAACTACCGTGGATAATTCGTCTGGACGGATGATCCGTCTCAAAGCCCGTATTTATACACAGACGAATTATAAGACGAACTACCGTTCTTTGCCCAAGTTCGTCCCAGACGGATGATCCGTCTCTAGTATAAATCGGGCCAATTATTCCACGAAATGGAGTCGTATAGGAGCTAATAGGGAGCTTAAGCACGCGCGTTTTTGAGACGCGGACGGCAACCGGAAGTGAGCTGTTTCCCCTTTTATCTTGTCTTCACACAACTACATTTACATTGAGTAGAATCTTTTCTCCATTAGAGATGATCACTATAAAAATCTGGGAGACACCACTGTCCTGGCACGCGTAATGTTCTCTTCCGGTTTCCGTCCGCGTCTCAAAAACGCGCGTGCTTAAGCTCCCTAATAGCCAACGAGGCGCGTAGCGCCGAGTTGGCTATAGCTCATATACGACGAGATTGAGTGGAATAATTGTTTTATTATATCTCCAAACCCTCGCTTATGAGACACTGGATTTAGTTTGTACGACAAGAATTGACTTTGTTATTGTTTTTGAACAGAACCATGTTGTTGTCGAACCGACATATTGTAGAGCCGATGTGTAAAAACGTTTCAAACACGAGTCTGGCTCGTTTTTAAACATCTCTTTATTGTACTTGTCAATTTTTTTTCGAGTTAGCAAATTAGTTTGAGAATTTTAAAGTGGAGAAAGTAGCCAGAAATAAAATAACAACTCAGTTTACGGGCTTCACAGATCTTTCAAAATGGCGGCTGTTTGTAAGAGTTTCACTTTCGTTCGTAGTAAACAATTTCGCAATATAATTTGCTCACTTACCGTCGAATAATTTTTCATTCCATATTTATTTGCTTCGGTAGTATTTTTTTGGTGTATGATTTTTAAGCAAGACTTGAATTTCTCCCTGTCTAATTCAAGAAATCATCCCTCCATGATGGCCGTTTTCCGTGCCAATGGTATATGAGCTGATATACTATGAGTAGGGAACCAATCAGAGAGCGCGTTTGCTCATATACAAGGGTTGCAGATATAATAATAAACGATATCGTTCACAGGTGCTAGAGTTAACTCGAATTTCAAATCTTTTTTAAATTTTCGAATCTCTCAAAGCATAAGTAAAAAATACTCCACCATCGTTTATAACTGGATGATCTATTGGAATGCAAAATTTCGTTCCATGGATTTTAGATAATAAAACATCCTCGGATTTGCTCGTATCTTTATTACTCGCGTTTGTACGTAATCTTCGGACATTTTCAGTTGATACCCCCTGTCTCAATCGGTCATGTCTTTCTTTTTTGTTTAAGAATACGTCGTTGTATATCATAAATAAATCATATCGATTAACGCCTTGAAATAATACACCACTTAAGCTGACTTTCAATCGGTTAACTATACTTCTACCGAGATTATTGACGATTGCATTGTTTTTATGTCCGGACACGGTTAAATCGAAGATCAAAAATACACCATTGGGAACGATAACAATATCCTTACTTAAACAAGGAATATCCACTTTTATTATATCTCTCAGTTAGTACGCGCGCTGTGATTGGTCAATTTAGCGGGCTGTACTTCACTGTACGGCCCGCTAAAGTTTGTTTTGGTCGCCAAAATGACTCCAGAGATATGATAAATATCTTATTAACCTCGTTTTCTCGGTCCGTACTGTAAAATACGGATCCTCGTTTTTTTCCGTCGATTTATGGCCCGCGCGCGTCGCGCTTGGGCCATAAAAAATCGACGGGAAAAAACTCGGTCCGTATTTTACAGTACGGACCTCGAACTCGATTAATAAGAGGTATCTATTCTTTCGCCCGGATTGGCAGTAGACGGATTAAATTTGATCCGGTTAAGGATACTTTCTGCTTTTAATCCGTAAGAAGTACGAGAGTAATGGTGTGGTTCCAAGGTTTCATTTACTACTTAATTCATATAAAATTGAAACGTTTATCAGTTTTAGTGATGATATATGAAGCTGTTAAGTTATACCACAAACCGGTAAGTTGGTTTAATGAATGGTTAAGAAAAGCACGATTTCGGAATGTTTATATGCCATCCATAGATATTCTACGAAAAGAAGCTGTGGCAAGGGCGGTTTTCAAAAGCCGTTTGGATAGATTTTAATCAGATTTTGATTTTTATTCTAGGATTTTGATTTTGATTTTTGGGATTTTGATTTTGATTTTAATTTTTGGGATTTTGATTCTAATCTGTGTGATTTGCCGAGTTTTCTTGTCGGATTTTGATCTTATTTTGCGATTTTTATTTTTATTTTGGGATTTTTGATCCGAGTTTTGGGATTTTTGATCCGATTTTGGGGGTTTTTGATCCCATTTTGGGGTTTAAGTTTGATTTTGGTGGATTTTACTGGTTTTGGGTGGTTTTGGGGTGTGGATTTAAAGGGGTGCGCCAGAATCGGCATCTTCCTACTACTCGATGGATAATCAAGAGATAGTCGATAAGTAATCAATCACATTATTTACCTATTGATCAGTAATGGATAGGCCACACAATATTTGTCATTGATTTCTCATTGGTTATCCATTAAATATCTCTAATAATCAGGGACTAAGTAGTTGATTACTCAATAATAGCCCATCAATGATGTCCGTGATCATTACGATGGCCCATACTTGTCACGGCAAAAACAATTTGGCCACAGGAACATCGATTTTGCCTAAGGAAAAACAATTTGGCATGAAGTCATGTTAATTTGCAAGCTGCTTTGGGAGTCGATCCGATATGGTGGTCAGTAACTGAAGAAGCTGATCGAAGCAGAGGTCGAGAATGTTTTGTGCAAGCTGCGGAGCTGTTGTCTCCGAAGAAGTGAACTTCTGTGTGCAGTGTGGAAGAGGCAAGTTTTTATCGGCTTATGTAAGCATAAACTGCAGATTGAGCTGTTTTTTTTTTTTCTTTTTTTTTCAGTCAATTCTTAAGGCCTTTTTTTTTAATGACTTGGTTTACGGGACATTTCTGGAAAAAAACTAATGTCGGAGGGGGGAATATAAATAAAAATAAAATAGAGTATTCAACCTTTTTTTAGGCAACGTGTACAATTTTATATCGGAGGGAAAAATAAGATGTTTCGTAGCCAACGTAACACAAACCTCGTACCTAGGGCCGCTCAGTTTGGTGCTCTAATAAATTACAGTCCTGAGTGTCCCTCAGCACTGGGTGCGAGGTTGTGTTGGTAGACTATTACATATCACGAAAATGAATGAAAATAAAACACACCTTGGCCATTTGAATAGTTTTATTTCCGAAAGTATACGATCGGCGGGAAAAAAAATAATACAAAATTTTCAATTTTTTTTTTTTTTGAAATCGGGAAATTCAACGTCGGCGGTCCAGTAAACCAAGTGATTAAAAAAAAGGCCTAAGCCACATGGATAGACTTCTGGAGTTCAGAGTATGCCAATATTAAGTAACCAGTTACACGCAGTCTTGTTTTAAGTGTCAATGATATTTCCCGAAAAGTTAGTTCATGGACATACCGCCGCACTACATTTTATTTTAAGTGCTTCATGTTAATCATCATTTATAGATTATCTTTATCCCAACTGGGTTTTTCCCAAAGGTAAAATTGGCGAAAAGACAACAGAAGTAATGTTACTACCTTCAGTGATTTTAAATAGAAAATAAAAAGCAGCTGCCAAACTGGGAAAATAATTTTGATCAATTCTGTACAGCAGTGATAAGGATAAAAGCAAACGCCCGTCAACGGACAATATCCGGTCAAGATGAAGATTTGACCGGACTTTCATGTTGACACCCTTCCCTTACTGAGTACTTTTTGTCTGTTTTGTTGTCATAGAAACAATAAAGAGAATAACCAATCATGTTTCACCTTTTGCGCAGATTTTGACAGGTTGTGACGAGCTCCACGAGGGGGCTTTCCATTCGCCAAAAATTTTCGCAAATTTCGTTCTCGAATTGAACGAGCTCATTCTCGGTCGTCACGTGGTCAGTTTTTCCCCCAGACTTCTCCACGCCGCTTATCGTGTGTGTTCAAAATTGCGGATTTTTTTAAATCGATCGTGATGACGACGACGAAGAGCGCAATTGGACGGATCGCATTACCGAATCGTCGTTTTTGACTTCGTTTAGCCAGCTGGGATTTATTTTCACCTTCCAGATTGCCCTCAGCACTTAGACTTTTTTCAGATTTTGTAGGGAATGATCTGTGGTGACATAGTTACAGAAAACAATTTGTATGAATCCAAAGCTTAACTGACAAATTAGGATTAGTATATGGCGGATTAGTAGATTGGCAGTAATAGATTGGGTAGTAGTAGATTGGTGGATTAGTAGATTGTGATTTTAGTCTGATTTTTCTGATTTTTTTTTTCTGATTTTAGTCTGATTTTTCTGATTTTGACTGATTTTGACTGAATTTCGCTGATTTTGGTTGATTTCTGTTGATTTACATTCAAATTTTTCCTGTTACCTTAGGACCGGCATTTCTATACTACTCGGTAATCTCGTAGTGAAGAAGCCCTCGTTGCCTGTTTACCTTGGTTCTGTGCTGTCAGGAGGCAGGAGCCCATTACCCGGAGCATGCAACTCCCATACTAGATCTGTGAAACGGCGTTTTCACAAGTAACGTTATTTTTAGATCGTCTCACCGGCGAATTTGTTTGGGAGAGCCAATCACAAGCTAGTGCATGATTGATATGTAGCATGATAACCGCCTGTAGCGACAGCGAACATAGCCGACATACACGAGTCTTCATCGGAGTGTTCGGACAGCATTTCTAACGATAGTCAGGGTATTTACACAGTGAATAGTAGCTCCGATGAGATAACTGAGACAGCGAAAACAACTTTTTTCACGGGAGAAGCCGCTCTAAAAATAACCTTACTTGTGAAAACGCCGTTGCATAAACATATAGCAGTTGCACGCTCCGGGTAATGGGCTCCTGCAGGAGGTCATTTTCCAACTCATTTGAGGCTGTTAACCCAGAGGCTAGATGGCAAGTTTCCTCATTGTTTGACTATTTAAATGGATTAACACAACTGTCAAGGGTCTCCTGTACTTTCTTTACGTCCCTCTCGTCGGATGACATTCTTGCTTTGCCCATTTCCTTCACTACTGCGTCACTATCAGTGGCATATAGACCAGCCATCTCCCGGCAAGATTGAGTAACTGAGGCATGTTAATGTGAAATTAACAACCATCGTTAAACTGGCCGCTCCCTTGTTTAGACTGAAGCTGACGGTCTGCTCGATGGTCTGATCTACAGCGACTTCACTGAACCAGCTGCAGGTGCTTCGCTGAACTACAAAATCGCCAGTTTGAAAGGCTTCGTGGGTGACAGGGTGTTTTTCTTTCAGCGACATCATGTCGCACCAGTGCACTAGAAGGTATCTTGAAAATTAAAAGTTTTTGGTTGTATCTGATCTTAAAAAACGTATAAAACTGAATTTTCGGTAACTCTCTGTTACCTTCATCAGAGTTAAAAATTTTGGTTTAGTTTCTTGCATAATAAGTTTTTTATACACCGCCGGTCTCTAGGGATGTTACCAATGTTAAATAAACTTGCGGGAATTGCACATGCTCATTCACACAGTTAATGTCCTGGATGGAATGTAGCGCTTCTAGGGATAGGCGTTGTTTCCTATTGTTGACATTTCTTTCTAAAATTTCTACATAATCCGGATGAATGTCATGGTCTGTTGTTTCCGCGTGAAATCTTATTGCGCTTTCGTTATTTGATCTTGTGCCAGGCTTGTGCTCTGCGCCGCGCGAATTCCACGATCTTTTGCTCTCTCCCACATAGGCAAAATCACATGTTTTGCATTTGACTTTGTACACAAAAATTTGAACTGAACCAAAATTTTTTAACTCTGATGAAGGTAACAGAGAGTTACCGAAAATTCAGTTTTATACGTTTTTTAAGATCAGATACAACCAAATTTTTTATTATGTCAAACACTGATCGCCCTAATAGCGTATCTTGAATAGTTGGTGCGATCGTATGCAAACATCATCTAAGGAATCATTTCACGGATACATGCAATGTGCAAACTCCAGTCACCTTCTCTCGTTGAACGCACAATCCTCAGGAGAAGACTAACCATCTCGATCTACGAGAACCAGTATTTGCCCATCTTAGTTGTTTGATTTATTGTACTCACTGAACTTGGCATGGAGCTCCTCAAATTCTGGTGAATCGTACAATTTCTGAATGGTGTAGGTTGTTAAGTCTTCCTGGACTTCCTTCGTAGCAGTACGAACAACGTGTTCAGTTGCTTTTACTTCTTGATCATCTTTCATGGTATCGAGAAACGCTTGCCAATTGATCGTGAGCGGCAATAACGCCTTCAAGACAACCTGAAAATAGCAAAGAATAAAAATTAGCTTATGTTGGCATTAAATTATCATTAACTAGATTGGGGAGAATTGACACAAGTACCAACCTTATGGATTCATACTGAGTGCCCTATTGTAGTGTTTTCCTTGTAGAACTCCATTCAGGTGAGCCACCGCCTATAATTCTAGACTCAATCAAAAAATTGACGCAAGCAATATGGAAACTTCCCATACGTAAGACGACACTTTGAAATTCTAGCTGCTGCTCCCCGATTCTACTTCTAGAGCTTTGGCATATATGACCTGGTCTAGAACAACGACAGTGTCATTTACTCTTATTTGTGCCGCCATTTCAGCCGACTTCTTAACTGTGGATAGCTCTGTGGGAGAGGCATCAATAAGCTGACAATATCCAACTACACTATTGAGTGGGATTTCCTTTTTCATTGTAGTAGATACATTCAGTGTCAGAACGATATCTTGGATGCCAGAAACTTATTCTTCCTGGATAAGCCTTTAGTATTCTGACTTTTAACTTTTCACATCGATAGAGAGGGTCTTCTATTCCCTGGATAAAGAGTTTTTCCACGTACTTTTATCGCAGGTAAAGACGTGTGAGACTTCAAAAATTTGAAATAATTTGGTTCCATTTCTGCCTCCAATTTTTGGAAAGCTGCATCATATTGATATTCATTTTCATCTCCTGGTTGAATTCTGATTGTTTCTGTTTGCTTGAGATTAGTGTAATATCTATAACACGACTTATGATAACATGCTTCTATGGCGACAGGGTCCTGGTCGTTCAAAGCTACTATCAGTCTTTGATCATTCCGTGACTTTGCTGCGTCAAAAGGAGTACTTCCAGCTTTTAAGGTCTGACAATTTGTCCAAATGTTTCAAATGCTTGGAAAGATGTGATACCAGGATATGTTCCATTAATTTGCAGCATATACATGTAAGGCAAAACGGTCGGTAATTTTCAGGTAGTTGTCTAGATCCCTTTTTGTGTATTGGAGTTACATTACCTAACTTCCAGTCATCAGGAACAGTACTTGTTCTAAGGGAAACCTTGAATATGTTGCAAAGGACTGGAGTAATGTGGCAGCTTAATTCTTTTAGGACTCGGGGCTATTAGTGTAGGTAGTCTGGACCAGGTGCCTTATTTAGCAATTAATGATTGAGGCTGAGTAGGATATGAAGAATTAAGCGGATCGAGGAAGGTGTTATCCACCGAGGCCGTAGACCGAGGTGGATAACACCCTTCCGAGATCCGCTTAATTCTTCTTAATATCCTACGAAAGCCGAGTTCATTAATTGCTTTATTATTTATCAAAATATTTTCAAACACTTAAAGGAGAAAATGAGCTTTATTTTCACAAATTTCACACCCACCAGCAATATAACAAAACAACACAAGCTCGTCCCCAGGTCTTCTCGGTTAACGGTGCATTAAGCTGCGAAAACGCTGCATTTTTGACGTCATTTCCTCGTTAAAGTCAAAATTCTTCCAAATTTGGTCATCAGTAACTGGTTACGGTGAATTAAACGTGTACTTTTAGCCAATCAGAATCGGGGAAATATTTTGAATGAATAATAAAGGATTTAACTTGTTCAATAACTTTTCAAGACCTGCAACAGTGATGTTTATTGGTGGCATACTAGGGTAGCAGCCCACAGATGCTTGTCTCATTAAATATTTCATTTATTCAATAGTTAAGTTCATGAGGGACAAGTCTAAACGGTTTAAGATGAACGTTTTTTCATAAAATCCCCTGTAAAAATGCAAGAAAAAGAAAAATCATGAATTTCTGGTGCAAAGCAGCATGGGTTGTTTAAGCCAGGTTACAAAGCCGTTTGGACACTTATTTCAAGTGGTAACATACAGATTTGTGATGCAACATATGGCGTTCCATGATTTCCATCGGGGCCAAAATTCAAGGTTCGCATTCGATATCGTAGTTTTGGTATTCTTGTATATTTTCACAATTGGAGTCTCAACTTTTTATATTTTACGCTACTTCTGACAATTCAACTTTTGAAAGGACAGTTTGCCCTACCCCTCCCGGAGGGTAGCCTTATTGATGACCAAGAGGATTGTGGCCTTATTGATGACCAAGAGGATTGTGGCCTTTCGGGAAGGATTTGCCGAAAGAGTTTGGTTTCACACTTGAAACCGTTAACGTTCATGATTGCATTATCGTTAGATCACAGACCCAGGGGTAGGGGCATTCGATTGAAATGTCTGCCCCACGGGGTGGAGGTTTTGACAGTATTCTACTAGGGCGGGAGCCATGATGGGCTCCTGACTAGGGTTCAAGTCCCCACCCTGCCCCAGGACTATGGGTGTGGGGGTTTCATTTGACTAGCACATCCCAATACCAATGCACCTATTAAAGTAAATTAACTGTCCTTTCATGTGAGCCCGCAATCCATTGGATTAGGGTTGGATATCGTGAACTTGAATGTTGAATTACTTATACGTCAAAACTACAATGTTGTAACGCTGAAAGTACAATGTTCAATACTCAAAACACAAAAGTTGAATTGTCAAAAGTAGTGTAAAATATAAAAAGTTGAAACTCCAATTGTGAAATATACAAAAAATACCAAAACTGCGATATCGAATGCGAACCTTGAATTTTGGCCCCGATGGAATGCCATAGGAACACGTGGAGGAACGCGCCCTAGCAACTTGCCGACAAACGATACCGCTTTGGTTTCGCTACGTTGACGACACCTTTACCCAGTTGGCTTGATAGCTCAGTTGGTAGATAGCTCAGTTGGTAGAGCACTGCTCTGGTATCGCAGAGGTCATGGGTTCGAATCCCGCTCAGGCCTGAGTTTTTTTTTTTTTTTTTTTTTTTCAGGCTTTAAATTCACAGCTGCTTAAGTTGTGTACATAACTGCGATGATCATTTAATTAATGTTATTACATATTAAACCGCAGTTCAACTATATGGTCTTTCATATATTCATTTCCATCATTCTTCTTCATTTATGGGTATATAACGAACTCACAATATGACCAGCTCCCAGTTGGCTTGATAGCTCAGTTGGTAGAACACTGCTCCGGTATCGCAGAGGTCATGGATGCGTATCCCGTTCAGGCTTGAGTTTTTTTTTTTTTTCAGGCTTTAAATTCACAGCTGCTTAAGTTGTGTACCTAACTGCGATGATCATTTAATGTTATTACCAGGGGCACCCAACGACCAAATTTTTCCAAATACCTCAGAAGTGCCTTAAATGGAATTTTCTTTGCTTTAGAAGCCCGTTTCATTGATTTGGAGCTGCCCTAAAAACTATCTATCTGTTCGGATTTCTTAGGGGAACTGTGTTCGTCTCGAAAATCCTAGGCGGCCTTTTTGGCTCATCCGAAAGTTTTAGCTACCTTTATAGGTCTGTTCGAAAAATGAAGAACTCGTGCTAGCATTGCTGTCGTTAGAAATTTTTAGGAGACCTTTTCGTAAAAGCTTGCGTCTATGAAGAGATTCCGAAAATTTTAGGCAAACCGTAACGCGCATCCGAAGATTGCAGGGGAATAACTTTTTAATTCGAAAGTATTAGGGGAAGAAATCACACGCTACTGAACAGAGACAAAGAAGCCGACATAACCGTCGACCATGTCTTCCATAACTTAAAAAAATAAAGCATTCAGATCCCTTAGATCAGTTAGATGTAAGGTGAATGTTTATTATTATTACCTATACATGTTTGAAACCGATAAAATTTCCAGTTTTTAATTTGATCGCGGAAAAGCGTTTTAAACAAGGAGAAAACAAATCTAGTATAAACATATCCAGCTTATCCATAAGCGTTAAGGCCATCCTATTTTTTTTCTCCGTTTAGCGTCGTCCGACCGACCCAAATTTTTGACATTAAAAAAAATGTAACTCAGTACGTAGTTGGACCATTTTTCACTTGAAATAATTCTTATGACTTTTTTTTTTAACTTTCTTTTTTTTCAATCCGACCGACCGACCCAATATCAGAAAACGCATTCGACGCTAAACGAAAAAAAAAAAATATGAGGATGACCTAAGTTTTATCGCGTCTGAATGGTCGGTCAACAGCATAAAGACTGTGAGAATTAAGCTTACCAGGTCGTTCAAGTCAGTACGAGAGTACAACGTTAAACAAAGACGTTCTGATTTGGTGAATTTGGACTGCCTTCTCAGATAAATCTTGCTTCGATTTTCTGCACCCATGCGTTATACATCCCTAACTTGCGGACGACGTCCAAAAATTGCGAGTTGTAACTCGAACGAAAATTCTAGGGTAACTTTCTGTTGACTATCTATTTAAGAAAAGTCTTGGACAACTTTTTCTCGACCACCTAAATTACGCAAATTCTAGGGCAATTTTTTTTTCCGAAAATCAAGACAACGTGTTCTTTCCCTTGAGGAGAAATTTTCCGAAAAATTTAGGCGACCTTACATTCGAACAGATATTTTACCGAAATCATTCGTTGGGTGCCCCTGTATTACCTTTACCGCAGTTCACAACGGACGAAATTGACGGTTTTCACGACCACCTTAAACGAACACAACGCCGACATCCAGTTTACTAAAGAGATCGAAGAAAATGGAAAACTTCCTTTTCTAGACTGTTTGGTAAGCCGCGACAACAACGAACTGCGAACGAGAGTGTACAGAAAACCGACACATACCGACAGATTACTTGACGAATCATCCTACATTCACAGACTTTGACGAGACGAGCGCAACTAGTTTGTGACACACCGGACAGCTTATGTGACGAAAACAGATACCTAGAACGTGTCTTTCACAAAAACAATTACAACGCTGACTTTGTTAGACGAAACATTTACTGAACTACTGAAGCTGACGCAACGAACAGGAACCCAACACCGGTTACTACAGTGACAATACCTTACATTAAGGGCACTTCTGAGACCATCTCACGGATCCTACAGCCCTACAGCATCCGTGTAGCCCACAAACCTACAATCACCTTACGACATTTACTGACCAAGGTTAAAGACAAGGTCGAACCTAACAACAGATAGGGAGCAGTTTACAAGATCAAATGCTCCAGGCTTCCTACATTGGTGAGACTGGCAGAAACCTTAACACGGGACTGACTGAACCGTGACAAACGAGCCACGAGAAATGGTGATACCAACAATCATATTGCTGTGCATCATCAACTGACAAACCACAACATTGACTGGGACTCTGCTCATTGCTTAACCTACAGTACAAACTATTTTCAACGACTGACTCTGGAAAGCTAGTACACCAACCTGGAACAAACGCCCCTTAACAGATGTCAACAACTACCGGCGCCTTACAAACGACTTATCCATGACGAAAACAAAACCAACAAACGGACTTCTAACAAACCGACATAATTTGACTAACTATAGACGGACCTAAAACCGACCAATTTGACAAACAATAGACGGATCGAAACCGACCAATGACTGGTAACAAACTTTACACGAGCAGTAATGGCTCCTGACACGAGTCTTTCAGCCAATACCATCATGGCTAAACTGACCAATCACGTTTAACAGACCAGACTTGGGACGGACCATTAGAAAAGGGAGGGGGGGGGGGTGGGAAATTTTCAGCTTGCACCATTTTTTTTTTTCGTTCACTGCTTGTGCAGGAATTTTTTTTTCAGGTGAACCCCTCTGCACGAATTTTTTTTACTACGTGTGAAAAGTCACAATTGGACCTTCCTTCAGCATGAATTTTTTTTTTACCTTCTTCTTTGAATGAATTTTTTTTCTTGGCATTTTCCCTTGCATGAATTTTTTTTCCCACCCTCCCCCCCCCCATCACTTTTCTAATGGTCCGTCCCTTATAACATCGATCATCGCCTGACAAACACTATTCACTTGACTCTGAAGGTGACTTCCGCTCAGGTTGTCGAAACGTCAGTCACCAACAACAGTTCTTTTCAGAACTACCCTCACCCGGACGATCAAACTATACGAACTACTGATACTCCTGGGGTCAAACCTCTTACTATGATACAGATTTGTGGTCTTGACTCTTGAGGCCTCTAGCTTTTACCCATGGGGTGCAGTCAACTTGCCAAAACCAGCTGGGTTTGGCTTCCAGAATATTGGGTTAAGGCTGTTCAAGAATTTTTTTAGCACCTTTTTTTTCCCTTGGCCCAGTGGGCATTAATATTTTTTTAGTCTTTGTTTGTATTATCTATAAAGCATGTAATAAAAACTAATAAAATACAAAAAAAAAATTCATATTTTTTTCTATACTTTTGCAGTGCAGGAATTTTTTCGTTTATTGCCCAACCCCCACCCCTCTTCAAAAATTAAATGGTCCATTACTAATGCTCGTGCAAACATTTATTGCTTTCAAAGGAACGAAACGGTTCGACTACACCATGCATAATTAAATTTAGGGTGATTTGGAAATGTAGCCAAATCGTTAGCTTCAAACCAAAGGTAACAAAAACGTGCCCTGCCTTATCGGCGAAATCTACTGAACTGAGATGAGTTCCTTTGTTCCCATGGTTACGATTAGTGGCGGGCCCGCGCGAGTACACCCGAACTGCACGTCATGCAGTGGAGCAAAAATGGGTTCCGCTGTAAGTTGTAGTCGAGGTAAGTGAGAAATGCTTCTCTTGTAGGCTTTCAGTGACGGACCACGGTCTAACGTTGTCTCTGATATAGGTGAAGTTGTACGGCATGACATACCAACGTTCAAAGTAGTCCTAGTGGGTGAGTAGAAAATTTGGTGTTTGCTCCTGATACACGCTTTTAGGGTGAACTTGAGTTTGCGGTCACAAAACTAAGTTTAACTTAAAGTTATCTACGATATTCCATCCCACAAGTTATAAAATATGGACATAAGACAACTACTGAATGAACTTAAAGTATTTTTACACGTAAATAGATTCAGTGGCGAATTTTGTTTTAAGTGTATTTACCATCGGCGAAATAGGATAGTTTGTGTCAGCTTTGCTATTGTTTGCTCGCCGTTTCTGCGTTACAAAGCTATTCGATCATAAAGCGCTAATTTTCTTCCTATTGATGCGTCACAAAAAGCCTACCCAGATTATTTGAATGAAGAAGCTGAAGACACTGGAAATTTTAAGTAAGTTAGTATTACAGCTTCGCCACTGGTAAAAAATTGTGGTATATCGAACGGAAGATTTCAATTCGGAAGCTATAGCCGACTTAGTTTTGAGAATAAGGTTTTTCCCAGGAGCGGCTAAAGCGAACTTGAAATTCCTGTATATTTGCTTCAGGATCGATTGGTCTGAGGTTTGATTAAAAGATATCGAGCTCGACTGAACTCTCTGAATAATCGTATCATGAAAGTAATGCTGTATGCTGGTTCTTCAAACTATCTCCCTTAACCCTTTCACTCCCGTGAGTGACTTTACAGATTTCACTCTGTCTGACGCCAGACTATTTTACTCGTCAAATGGAGACCCCTTGGGAGTGAAAGGGTTAATTAATTATAGTGTAGGAAATGTGAATTTTTCTCCTGTCAGTCGCATAATTACGTCGTCTGGTTAATGATTTGGTTGGTTGTTTGTTTTCTGTTTTACACAAATTATCGAAAGCTATGTGGGCAAATATAATTCACCATTTACACGCGCATTTTCTCAAGAAGCTATTTGGAGAAAACATTGAGGAGGGATATTTCAAGGTTTAGAGAACCATTGTAACTTTTCGAGGACGAATTTCTTGGAAGTCGGAGATAGAACAAACTTCAATGTGGTCTTGAATAGGTGTAATGCACCATGAATTAAAAACAACTCGATATTGGTACATGCACAGGAAATCCATACCACAAACGTTTTCTGCAATTAACATGAGTGATACTTGGAAAGTTATAAGCTAGGATCTGACATATGATGCACCTATCAGCTATGTATATATGGTAACCTGACAGTTAAAATTGCAGGGAAGGGTGGATGAGGTCAAATTCACTGGTCTCTTGAAAGAGGTGGGTCTAAATCCCACCTGCCACCAAGTCATGCTACCTCTCAGTACTGCTAACAGGAGTATGAGTTGATTCCAAATCTTTTACTGAAGTGTTCCAATCTAACTCAACACATGCATTTCTGTGACTCTATCACATACAGGAAATTCCTGTTGTGTTATGGTTCATTGTTCTATGATGGCGTTTATGATATGATGTAATGTAACAAATCTCATCTTTTTTTTTCAAAACTCTCTGATTCAAAGCACCCCTTTCATCCCTTCCTAGCCTAAACTACTGTATTCCCTTGATAAAAAATTTAACCCTATAATCACTCAGCAGGTTTCTTTTACAGGTCACATTCCACAGGTCAGTGGTACAGGTCACTGTTTTATTGATTGGTAACTAAACAAAACAGTTGCACACTGATCTAGAACAAATTTTTGAATAGTCATTAGGGCTAGGAGACTATTTTGAGCTTGTTTATTTATCTGTAGAGCGGCGACCTGTGCTTTGACCTGTGGAATGTGACCTGTAAAAGAAACCTGCCGATAATCACTCCCAAGCTGTGAATAGCAGAAGTGCTCATATACTGTATAATTTTCAGTGAGGATAAGGCTGGGTGGTTGTCTTCCCAGCTAGACTGCATCTTGGTCAATTAAGAAATGCAAAAGAGAGCAAGACCAATATCTATCCTTATTATATGACTAGCTCCGTGAGCGGGCAAGATGAACCGAATCTCGCGCTGTGATTGGCTACCCGAGCGGGCAATATGGAGCTATCTTGCCCGCTCGGGATAAGGGCTTTGTCCCGCAAGGAAAATTCATCCGAGGCGAAAGCCGGTTTACCAAAATTTTCTTTCTTAGTTTTTCCATGAAAAATCTTTTCCGTGACAGTTAAAGATTTCCTGTGGTTTGTGTATCGATGGAGCTGGAAAACGAGAAAACTTGATTTTTGCATGTAACGGGCTTCCTTTTCAGTCCTTGAAAATAAACACGTACACGGATCATTTTTTGGTGTTTTATCCCATATAATAAATCCTTTATTGACCAAGCTTGTTCGGTCAAGATGGCTGGATATTGGCCTCGTTCTTTTTTTGCGTGTTTATGGACCTCGACTTCGTCTCGGTCCATAAAAACGCAAAAAGAAGAACTTAGCCAATATCCAGCCATCTTGACCTCACGCTTGGTCAATAACCCATATATCTTGATGGAACAAGCTTGGTCAATAATAGATATATTATTATTTGGCCATTTTGTTCTTGGTTTGTTTCATGGGACAAAGCATGAAATCCCAAGTGGACAAGATAGCTCCATCTTGCCTGCTCTGGTCGCCTGCATGAAACAAAAGCCATACAATAAGAAGCCATCTTGACCTCCTGCTTGGTTCATAATGCATATTTGTCTCTGTTTCATAATACCACAGGTGACCCAGAAGTTGGGAAATCTAGCATTTTCCTACGTTACACAAAGAATCAGTTTGACTATAGCTATCAGCCAAGTGTTTCTGTTAGCATAGGTAATGTGGTGAAACATGTTAACATCCCATATGAGACCATTGTATCAGTCGCTCTCTGGGACCTTCCTGGTAGAGAGGAAATGGACCTTAGAAGAAGTTATTATAAAGATGTGGATGCCGCAATTGGTAAGAGAAATTACATTATTGTCAGTGGTAGGTTTGTAACTAATGATTACATTTTCAATGATAATTATGGAAAATGTAATAGTTAGGTAATTCTTCCTAACTAATTTCATAGACTGATTTAATATAAACATGCCAAAATTATAGACAATCTATACATTGTTACTGTAAGTGGTTTTGCAATCAGTAAAGTGTAGGTCTAGTGTACCTTCAATGTCCTTCAGTCTATATACTTATAGAGCCATACTGAGATTATGAAGTGAACTGGGTCTGGGTTTCTTTGTGGATGTTACACACTAGATTAACCCATTCACTCCCAGAACTTCTCCTTTCTATAACACTACACTGTAAAGCCAACTGACTATGAGAACTGCACAAAACAATCAACTCAAAAGTAATGAGTGGACCTAATGGAAAATTCTCACACTTTATTTGTAACAAAGTATAATGGTACTCACTTGAGATAATTGCTACTCAGATCATGGGAAAGGGTTAATGTTGAATGAATTTTATTTTTAAAACATTTCAGTTGTGGTAGACATGGATGATATTGACTCTATAACCATGGCTGGAACATGGAAACAAGACATTGTAAACAATGCTGTTTTCACAGACAGCACAGGGAATGTACAGGAAACATCAGAAGTCAAATTAGTTCCTATTTTATTGGTTGGGAACAAGGCAGATAAGGTAGTATTTTTATGGAATAGTCCCACTAGGGACCAGCATCCATTAAATGTAGAACTTTATACTTTTTTCACCAACAATAACTAAAGGTGTGTATGTGAAACTATCACATGTGACAATTTGGTTAAAACCTGAGCAGAATCAAGAGAATCTTGGCACAGAGTCTGTAATTTAATCTAACATTGACTTGCATTTATTTTACTATTTATTTATTATTATTTTTTTTTTTGACTAGCATTTTATTTTCCGAGAAATCAGTCTTGGAGTAAGTCCAAGATTTTGCCCTGCCCAACCCAACACAGTAATCTGATTAACAAACAGCCAGCCAGTGCACCAGGAAAAGTCATTCTTTTTTACAGACCTTATTTCTCCCAGGTGGATTGCAAAAAATAAACTTATGCAGGGCACAGGTTTCTTATTAAATGGCAGAGCCCAGGCAAACGTTAAGCCCACGAGAGCCATTTTCAATGTTGACAACCAAATTGTCACATACAATTCATTGAGTAGTCTTGTTTCAGTCATGGGTAAGGCTACACTCTCACCTTTGTAAGTTTTGAAAATAATACAAAGCAGCAGGCTGTATTTTGTATGCTGTCTATATGTAAAACAAAGAGGAAAATACTTTATCTAAGATATTTTTATCTTACTTTAGAATCTGCCAAATCTGTGGACAATTACTTTTGTGTATAATATTGGCTCTTGTGCAGTATCAGGGGCACCCAACGAATGATTTCGGTAAAATATCTGTTCGAATGTAAGGTCGCCTAAATTTTTCGGAAAATTTCTCCTCAAGGGAAAGAACACGTTGTCTTGATTTTCGGAAAAAAAAATTGCCCTAGAATTTGCGTAATTTAGGTGGTCGAGAAAAAGTTGTCCAAGACTTTTTCGTAAATAGATAGTCAACAGAAAGTTACCCTAGAATTTTCGTTCGAGTTACAACTCGCAATTTTTGGACGTCGTCCGCAAGTTAGGGATGTATAATGCATGGGTGCAGAAAATCGAAGCAAGATTTATCTGAGAAGGCAGTCCAAATTCACCAAATCAGAACGTCTTCAGTTGTTTAACGTTGCACTCTCGTACTGACTTGAACGACCTGGTAAGCTTAATTCTCACAGTCTTTATGCTGTTGACCGACCATTCCGACGCGATAAAATGTGCGTTTTCTGATATTGGGTCGGTCGGTCGGATTGAAAAAAAAGAAAGTTAAAAAAAAAGTCATAAGAATTATTTCAAGTGAAAAATGCTCCAACTACGTACTGAGTTACTTTTTTTTAAATGCCAAAAATTTGGGTCGGTCGGACGACGCTAAACGGAGAAAAAAAATAGGATGGCCTTAACGCTTATGGATAAGCTGGATATGTTTATACTAGATTTTTTTTCTCCTTGTTTAAAACGCTTTTCCGCGATCAAATTAAAAACTGGAAATTTTATCGGTTTCAAACATGTATAGGTAATAACAATAAACATTCACCTTACATCTAACTGATCTAAGTGATCTGAATGCTTTATTTTTCTAAGTTATGGAAGATATGGTCGACGGTAATGTCGGCTTCTTTGTCTCTGTTCAGTAGCGTGTGATTTCTTCCCCTAATACTTTCGAATAAAAAAGTTCATTACTCCCCTGCAATCTTCGGATGCGCGTTACGGTTTGCCTAAAATTTTCGGAATCTTTTCATAGACGCAAGCTTTTACAAAAAAGGTCTCCTAAAAATTTCTAACGACAGCAATGCTAGCAAGAGTCCTTCATTTTTCGAACAGACCTATAAAGGTAGCTAAAACTTTCGGATGAGCCAAAAAGGCCGCCTAGGATTTTCGAGACGAATACAGTTCCCCTAAGAAATCCGAACAGATAAATAGTTTTTAGGGCAGCTCCAAATTAATGAAACAGGCTTCTAAAGCATAGAAAAATCCATTTAAGGCACTTCTGAGGTATTTGGAAAAATTTGGTCGTTGGGTGCCCCTGCAGTATGTGGAAATACCCTTGCCTATTTAGTGTTTTGGGAAAGAAGACAAAATACCATCTCTTTCCTTTTGCTTTTTTTTAAGGGGAAAGGGTTAACATTAAAGCTGTTCATTAATGTTGCAATCTTTTCACCAATTTGGTAGATACTATACTGTAACAAAAATATGTTTTCCCCTCCATCTTTTCATAACCAAGTATGAAGTAGCAGATATACAGTTCACCTCTTTTGCCCTTCATTGCAGCTCAAGTATCAAAAGAGTGACGGTGAAACAACTGGAGAAGAAGAGATAACAAATCTAGAGGCAATTAGAGTCCTAGAGGGCGTGGCGTTGCAACATGGATTTGTTGGAAGGTTTGTTAATATTCCTGTTTATTATCAGTAATATGTGACTGAGTGGGAGGGCTAGGCAGGAAAATATTTGGTTCAAGGTCATGGTGCAATAATGGACAGAGCATAGCAAGGTTCATGGTTCACAGTCCACGGTTCTCATCCAGCCCATTACCTAACCCAGTCAATAAGCTCTTAAACTTATACATGACCACCACGTTTCTTCTTTGTTTCCAATTTTTCAGCAGCTGCCTCTTGTTGAGCATACAGAGGGCTGTGTGGTTTTTCCAGCCCTGCCTACATCATGCCCATTATTGAAGGTTTTTTATAGCCTTTTTCAATAGAAATGCATTCAGGGCCTGATTTAGGTCAATTTTGTGATTTTCTTTAGTTTGGCTTACATATTATATCGTGGTGAAATAAATTATTGTAAATTTTGCAACAATCCATAAAATACATTTTAGCCAAGAAAATGTGCCACACTGCCCAGCAATGTGATAGATATATCTTATTTACCGGGTGGAAGGTCCGTATGGGAATAAACTGTGCCAGAGGTCTTGAGTATGAGACCAAGGGCACCATTTTTTCCTATACGGACCAACCTTGCCCGGTAAGTAACTTTTTTTTTTGGATGTCTCCTTTTTAAAGTAAGAAAAGAGATAGGAAATTGCTACAGTGGGGAATAAATGTTGGCCAGTGGGCTGTATCATGAAAAGCTGGACTGCTCACGTGTGCATGATTAGCCAAACAAATTTGAGGATTTAGGATTCTGGCCCACTCAGATGCTTGAGAAAAAATAATAATGGTTATTACATTCCTGCATGCATGTTTCGGTGAGCATGCAAGATATAGCTTATCTTGCCTCACCACTCAGGATTTCCTGCTTTATCCCACTAGACAAAACCAAAACAAAATGGCCATTTTAAGATATCGTTGACCCTAGTTGTTTGGTATGTATTTTGCTGCAGTGTGACAGTGTCAGCCAAGGATAGTGATAATAGTGTACATGCTGCCATACAATCTCTGGTGAGACACATGTTGCAGCAGAAAATGAAAGAAAAAAGGCTGTCTAGCAAGGGTGGCCTGTTTTCCAAGAATGATGAGATAGAGGAGAAAAACTTTGTCACTATCAGCCCTCTGGAGAAGACCGAACAGAAGGAATTCATACCCCTCATAGTAACAAAGGTGCCTGAGGTGAGTCAATTTATATCAAACAAATTCAGTATACTGGTATGTTAATTTTGTTTGTTGACAGAACTCCAAATGTATTAGTTTTAGTATGACAATGGTTCAGGTTCTTGTGAGCTCAAAATTAGTTGGTATCCATCAGTCAAGATAAATACCTCTTATTAATCGAGTTCGAGGTCCGTACTGTAAAATACGGACCGAGTTTTTTCCCGTCAATTTATGGCCCAAGCGCGAAGCGCGCGGGCCATAAATCGACGGGAAAAAAAGAGGATCCGTATTTTACAGTACGGACCGAGAAAACGAGGTTAATAAGATATTTATTATATCTCTGGAGTCATTTTGGCGACCAAAACAAACTTTAGCGGGCCGTACAGTGAAGTACGGCCCGCTAAATTGACCAATCACAGCGCGCGTACTAACTGAGAGATATAATAATTTGACTATAACAGAGCTAGTGTCTGTGCCCCAGGATCTCACCCTTTACTGCAACTCTGGGAGTGCTCTTCTGAACAATGGTTTTTGCACTAACTTTTTTAAATTAAATTGTCTTAGGGAGCGAGACAAGGTTATCCTCTATCTACTTTTCCTTTTATTCTGGAGACTGAAGTGCAAAATTAGACAGGATAAAGAGATAAAGGAATTGAAATGTTTCGGAAAGAATTAAAGCTTAGTCAGTTTGCTGATGACAGTCTACCCTTCTATGTTGTGATTGTTGTTTGATAAACAGAGTCATAACAGTCCTTTCAGAAACTGTCAGGTCTCAAGCTAAATCCATCCAAAACTATTTAGCGCTTTGGCTTGGCTCCTGGAAAGATCACAAAGTTAAGACAAATCTTTTCATTTTAATCTGTGGCCCAAAAAACCCTCTATAGGGTACGTATACTCCAGGGTACATAATTTATTTGCAGTACATTGTTTGTTTCATTGTTTGCAGTTTGATGTGTTTTTCATTGAGTGCAACACACCAATGAAAACCATCCAGAGCATAAGTGCTGCATTAGTGGAAGCCATGAATAATTTCAAGCGGGCTTGTAGTGTGGCAGGTGTGACCAGCAGCATAAAAGCTACACTTGAGGAATGCATTGATGGAATAAAGCAACTTGTTAGAACAGAAGATGACGAAGATGGCCTGGAGGTAGGTTTGTCTTAAATGTTCAGGACCTCTGAAATTCACCCTGGTGAAAGAGTCTCCTAATTAACTCGTGGATACGCGAAGCGTATTTGCGAGTTTTTGTGGGGACTCTGATATGCAAATTGTCACTCACTCACTCACTCACTCACTCACTCACTCACTCACTCACTCCAGTGTAGACACACTTCGTAATTAGTCGGATAGAACTCGGGGGCACCGATATGAAGACGACAATTGTCGTGACCGAAGTCACGGAAGTCTGTTGATGAAAGTTCACGCTGAAAGTGTATCGTACCGTTGCCAGAGTTTGTAATGATTTTGTAGCTTAAGAGGACGATTAGCGAGGCCCTGTTAGGGGTAAATTTCGACAAGCGACGTGGCCTTGAAACGGCGACATAAAGGACCTGAAATGGCGACGAACGACGAGCCGCTCACGGGAAATTACGACAGCGACCTTCGACCTTCCGAAATTGCGACGTGAAAAGGTTTGAAACTCAGACGCGCGACATAAACAACCTCACTAACAGGGCCTCATTAGCGGTCTTACTAAAATCAAAAGGAGTTTAAATGTTTCCAGTTAGGACAATGACCAACTTGGAGACTGAATTTCATGAGCCTTTTACTCGGCCAGGCGCTAAACGTGAACAGATGATAACTATTCGCTTTTCCGACATCGACCGCCATCGACCGCCCCCAAGATTACAAGCAGTATATGAATTTCAGTTGGCTCGAAAGTGATCTGAAGATGAGAAAATCTCTTGCTAATATAGTAAGCTTTGATGAGAACTCATAGAGCGAAATTAGGACTTGAATGAGAATTTATTTGAGCGAAATGAGTACTCGTTATTGAACGGAACCACTACTGAAAACAGAATAAATTGACGAATCCATAATGTGAAACCGAAGAACTTCTGCGGCCAACCTGGATAAGAAACATCGCATGGAGGAGTTTTCTACTGATTTAAGTGTTAGTACTAACAGGAATGGAGTTGGAAAAGTATTGGGACGGTCAAGAAGTATGTCAACGCTTACCATTAAATATAGAGGTGCATGCCGTGACGGAGAACCAGGGTTCTCAAAAATGTATTAAGCGTTATATTATATACAATACACCACAAGCCGTTACAATGAAACGTTTTCTGTCTATTGATTTCCGAATTTACCTTGAAGTGAACTAGATTGTGTTGAAGTAGACATGTTGGAAAAATAGGCTTACCTGTTTTGCTTACTGTTGTGTGACTCATCATATTTACATTGTAAAAACAAGAAGTTATAAGGATAAAAACAAAGATGTATTGCTGTATTAATGATGGCAAGTGTGATTTTTTAAAGTGCAACCCTGAATATATATACCACTGATAACCTAAAATGAGATGGTACGGTAAATAAACTAATTCAACTTGATAAAGGATTGAGAGTCTTAAGGATTTTAAGATCATCACACCAGCTGGGCTACCCTACATGGTTTTGTTCATTATCAGCTGCAGAATCAAGGTGGATATTTCTGTTGCATACATTGAATAGACTTGTAGACAACAAAAACTATAATGATGATAAAATTGACAATGTCATGGCAACAAAATTCAGACCTTATTCAGAAGGACCCTGTTACTTTGAACACACAGACAGTGAGCAGCAGGATACCAGAACTACATTTGGTTTCGGTGCCATTTAATCCTGTACCCTTATGTTAAGTTATCAAATTTTTTAACAACTGTATGCTTGCCACCTGCCTTATAACTGATGCCTAGTGTAGTCAAATGATTGGCGTCATGTACTCACTGTATGTTTATTTCAAAAAGCTACTCAGCTCCCTGGTCACTTTTATGTTGTGATTATAGATTATTAAAATTATCTTCAAGTTCATTCAATCACAACTCTGAAAAAGCACCTCATTAATTTTTAAATTATTTCTTTTTTCTGTTTTGTAAACATATCCACGAGTTCACCATAGTCCTACTTTGATTAAAAATTATTATTATTACTATTACTATTATCATTATTATCATTATCATTATTATCATTATTATTATTATTATTATTATTATTATTATTATTAGCTGGAAGCCATATGTGTGAGTCTAATACCAGTAACCATGTGCTGAACCACTACGTGCAGCTCTTAATTATGCCTGTGTTTATGTAATGTAAATAGCAGATTTAAAAATAGGTGAAAGAAAATAGGCACATTGCAACCGTTTGGACTGTCAGAGTTTGATGCTATGTTACTTATGCTGGTATAAAATAATGAATGTAGCTAGGAAAGGTACTAGTCAAAATTTCTGAGTTACATTAATTGTTTTTTAAAAACCAGTGTGGTATCAAACTCTGATCTTTAAACATGTTCCTGATGAAATGATATTTTACTTTTGACTGGTAGTACCAAAATAGTATTTAGAATTATACAAGGAACACAACAGTTAGTGCATAACTTTAAATTCAGAGTACTTCACATACGTTACTCTGGCTTAGAATTTTAGGAATATGTGAGGTTTGCTGGACTGGGATGCTAAATAAAGGCGTGGATCATTTCATATCAGCACTCCCTAAAAGTCAGAGTACAATATAAATTTTTACTGGTTTGTAAGTCGAGCCTGATCTGTGACCATTGCAGAAGGATCAGGTTATGGAAGAAAAACCTAGGGATTGCAGATATAAATTGTTACTACATGTAGATGACAGGTGCTAGCTCCCTTTGGCTGCAATGATTTATTTTAGTATAATACCAACTCATCAACCGTAGCATTTTGAGCAATCTGATTGGCTTGCCATCTCAGAATATTGAACATGAATTAATTCAGATGTATCCTGAGCAGGAACGAATTCATTGGTTGTAACCACACTCAGGATACAACAGCACATGATCAAAGCATGGTGGAAGATGGTTTGACAAAAAGCGGGAAAACACTGCTAGTTTTTACTTTTGTGAATGAACACAAACTAGGAAGCTAAAAAGCAACTACATGAAGTTTCAAAGTTTCTTTTCAGGTACTTTTTAGATCATTCTTTTAGTTGGCTTTGGGGAATGAAATTTGTACTGTACTGCAACATTGTTTTGAGATGTTCTACGTGTATATTTGACACTTTTGGAATGATAGTCCAGGAATTCATAATAAAACACTGAATGGCAGTTCTCTTGGGAAACCAGTAAATTTTGTTCTCCTTCTCAGGGGTTGCATGTAAGAATTAATTGTTCCCTTCAGAATTGCTGCATAGATCTTGGCAGTAAAAAAAAAAACAAATTTTCTTGCTAGTTACTTTATCGTTCTCCACTTAATTTTACAATCTTGTTGTGTCAGGCGCATGAAGATGGTGGATTTATTAAACTTATTGTGAAAGAAGAGTGTGAAGAGCATGTACCTGGCCCTGTGCAAAGAGTCCTGAGAACATTCCATACAGAAGTAAGAATCCATAGAGTGTTTTTTCATCTATGTACTGTAGGTAAAATATAACTGTGTAAACTTGGGCTTCCCTTTTTAACTCGTGGATACGCGAAGCGTATTTGCGAGTTTTTGTGGGGACTCCGATATGCAAATTGTCACTCACTCACTCACTCACTCACTCACTCACTCACTCACTCACTCCAGTGTAGACACACTTCGTAATTAGTCGGATAGAACTCGGGGGCACCGATATGAAGACGACAATTGTCGTGACCGAAGTCACGGAAGTCTGTTGATGAAAGTTCACGCTGAAAGTGTACCGTACCATTGCCAGAGTTTGTAATGATTTTGTAGCTTAAGAGGACGATTAGCGAGGCCCTGTTAGGGGTAAATTTCGACAAGCAACATGGCCTTGAAACGGCGACATAAAGGACCTGAAATGGCGACGAACGACGAGCCGCTCACGGGAAATTACGACCGCGACCTTCGACCTTCCGAAATTGCGACGTGAAAAGGTTTGAAACTCAGACGCGCGACATAAAGAACCTCACTAACAGGGCCTCATTAGCGGTCTTACTAAAATCAAAAGGAGTTTAAATGTTTCCAGTTAGGACAATGACCAACTTGGAGACTGAATTTCATGAGCCTTTTACTCGGCCAGGCGCTAAACGTGAACAGATGATAACTATTCGCTTTTCCGACATCGACCGCCATCGACCGCCCCCAAGATTACAAGCAGGATATGAATTTCAGTTGGCTCGAAAGTGATCTGAAGATGAGAAAATCTCTTGCTAATGTAGTAAGCTTTGGTGAGAACTCATAGAGCGAAATTAGCACTTGAATGAGAACTTATATGAGCGAAATGAGTACTCGTTATTGAATGAAACTACTACTGAAAACAGAATAAATTGACGAATCCATGATGTGAAACCGAAGAACTTCTGTGGCCAACCTGGATAAGAAACATCGCATGTAGGACTTTTCTACTGATTTAAGTGTTAGTACTAACAGGAATGGAGTTGTAGAAGTATTGGGACGGCCAAGAAGTATGTCAACATTTACTTGTAAATATGGAGGCGTCTGCCGTGACGGAGAACCAGGGTTCGAAAAGAGTAAGTCATGTAGAAAATGTATTAAGCGTTATATTATATACAATACGCCACAAGCCGTTACAATGAAACGTTTTCTGTCTATTGATTTCCGAATTAACCTTGAAGTGAACTAGATTGTGTTGAAGTAGACATGTTGGAAAAATAGGCTTCCCTGTTTTGCTTACTGTTGTGTGACTCATCATATTTACATTGTAAAAACAAGAAGTTATAAGGATAAAAACAAAGATGTATTGCTGTATTAATGATGGCAAGTGTGATTTTTTTTAAGTGCAACCCTGAATATATATACCACTGATAACCTAAAATGAGATGGTAATGTAAATAAACTATAAATTCAACTTGATAAAGGATTGAGAGTCTTAAGGATTTTAAGATCATCACGTCAGCTGGGCTATCCTATATGGTTTTGTTCATTATCAGCTGCAGAATCAAGGTGGATATTTCTGTTGCATACATTGAATAGACTTGTAGACAACAAAAACTATAACGATGATAAAATTGACAATGTCATGGCAACAAAATTCAGACCTTATTCAGAAGGACCCTGTTACTTTGAACACACAGACAGTGAGCAGCAGGATACCAGAACTACATTTGGTTTCGGTACCATTTAATCCTGTACCCTTATGTTAAGTTATCAAATTTTTTAACAACTGTATGCTTGCCACCTGCCTTATAACTGATGCCTAGTGTAGTCAAATGATTGGCGTCATGTACTCACTGTATGTTTATTTCAAAAAGCTACTCAGCTCCCTGGTCACTTTTATGTTGTGATTATAGATTATTCACAACTCTGAAAAAACACCTCATTAATTTTTAAATTATTTCTTTTTTCTCTGTTTTGTAAACATATCCACGAGTTCACCATAGTCCTACTTTGATTTATTTCAGTAGTAGGAAACTTAGGGCTTTGTTACATAGAGCAGGATTAACATAGTTCATGCAAAGTGAAGATTTTGGTAACAAAAAATTGAATGAAAATTTTTAATTTAAAAAATGTTGTTGATATCCTATATTATGGGTCGCAGTACATGAGTCTCCAAGAAAAATCATTCAAACAACAAATGAAGAAAACTCTGTTTGATATTCCGGAAACCGAAGACTCTTATGTTTAAAATCCCAACAATATTATTTCCAAACTCACACACTACAATTGAAACTTACAAATTAGACTGCATGCATCTTAACCATGCATCTTTATCAGTTTTTGTACAATCTTCTATAATTTTCTTGAAATTTAGTAGTAATTTTTCTCTAAGTATTCTTTACCTTTGTAAATGTGCTCTAGATTGACTGCCTTAATTAGTAACTGAACCATCTGCATATTGGCTTATATAAAAAATTGTAATTTGGAAAGAAATAAAAAATGTGATTAAGTCTCCTAGATTAGTCCAGTGATAGAGCATTTGAACTACGAATCAGACAAGACCACCACTTTAAAATTAGTTTCTAAGTTTGCTTGTGTTGTTGGCTGTATGATAAATGTCATAAAATTTTATTCACCATGCAGCCTCAACATATATCATAATATGTTATTATTTCACCATCAACTCTTTTTTTCTTTTTTAATAAAATTATACATCCAAAAATTTAAACACGCTGATTTGCAGAGAACACATTAATCCTCAATGGTGCAGAAAGCCGAGACTTATTGCAGGAATTTGAAATTAAATGTTCGCATGTACGTATGTTCTTGACAAGTAATCAAATGATTTCAAGTGCAATTTGTGTATAATAATAAATAAACACATAAATAATTTTCAAAGATAACAAATTGCACTTGCCTTCCAGGCTTGAGCAATTGTTTTCAGTCTTTGAAAAATTTACTTGTGCTCATTCGAAACCATTTGATTACCTCTACTCAATGATTTTCAACTGGTGTCTTTTAATTTTAGGTTGGGACCGCATCCAAAAAAGTACTGATACAGTGTCCAAGTGCACTCAACAAACTCCATGAGGTTGAGGAAAAAATAAATGAACTTAAAATCTCAGCATTTGAACGTGCAGTGGCAAGAGGGATGTCGCAACGAAGAGCCAAGGCTGCTGTCATCAATATTGATGCCAACTACACCAGAATAAGTCAGGTGATGGCTTCTGCAATGGACGTCATGACAGCAGTGGATAATAATTACAAAAAAATTAAGGCAGCAATGCTGTGGTAAAGCTTACTGTATGGTTATTATAGCAATGGTGTATATGTTGAAGTTCAATTTTTTTCCTTGGTTCAAATTTTATTTTCCTTTGTTTGCTGGTATGGTAATGTATGATAATGAGTTTGAAACAAAGGAAAATAAAATTTGAACCAAGGATAAAATTGAACTACAACATATACTTGGCTGTTATAAGGACTATTGGGACTATTGTTATTCACAAAATGTTAAGAATCGTCAAAATCTTGGTTTTAAAATGCAAGGGTTTTGACTACTGGTACCTTTTGCAATCTAGAGGTTCTTGTTTAATTAAAAGCTTATTGTAAAAGAATTTTTGAACACAAAGACAAAATACCTGCCTGGCATCCAGGGGTACTGTTTAGCGTAATCTTAATTTCTACCTTTTTGGGACAGAAAATTTTGAGACTGAATGGTATTTTGAAAAATATTTAGCAACATCCCTCACTATGTAAAAGACAGGTAGGCTGACATTCTCACTGCTAACCCCAAGAGTTCCCTGTCAGGGTGATTAAGATGAAAGTACCCATAGTGTGATAAGTGCAGTTACATTTTTTTTTACGTTTCATATAAACGATTGCTAACTAAGGGGGCATCCCTTAGATAATGGCACATCAAAGGAACCAAAGAATCCTTGCCCAGAGTCAGTGGATTCACCAGTTTCTTTGAATGTTGCACAATGTTCTGTGTGATCTTAATTGGATCACAAATCCAAATCCTATCAAAGGATTGCACCCTGAGACTCTAACAAAATGCCACCATGGATTAGAATAATGATTATGCTATCCCATTATTTATAGTGATAATTATTATTAATTTATTATTTGATTATTACTCCCTGTTGACTGACAAATAACATTTGATGAAAGCTGTCTGCCCATTTTATTGCAATTCCTCCATTTGAGGTAATCTGATTCTACACATGTCAATTTATGCTAATCCCTATTGGTAGGAACCAATCCACATACCATTAACCCTTTACTCCCTGAGAGTGACCAACATGCATCTTCTCTTAAACATAATACTACAAAGGCAACCATAGAGCTCATGAGAATATGCAATCTGAAAACTTGTATAGGTTTTTGTTGCTATAACATCAAAATCTCCACACTGTTGTAATGAAAGATGTATTCAGATCAGTTAGAAGAATTAAGATTTTGATCTCAGGGGTTAAAGGGTTAAAATTCGTGCAGTCAGATTGTCTTATATACTCTAGGGGTTTCCGTTATTGGGCCGACACTGTTTTGAGTTATCGTTCCTTCTTAAATGTTTCTGTTGAACTGAAAATCTAGGAATTTTCAGGACCCTTAAGAAACAAAACTAACTCTGATAAATTATATAAATTAGTTCTGTGGTCTCACGACGTGATCACTTGGGTTATCAGTTCGTATAGTTTGATCGTCCGGGTGAGGGTAGTTCTGAAAAGAACTGCTGTTGGTGACTGACATTTCGACAACCTGAGCGGAAGTCATCTTCAGAGTCAAGTGAATAGTGTTTTTCAGACGATGATGTTATAAATCTGGTCCTCTTCATCGCTTGAAGAAGACTAGCAGTAAGCAGTCGAAACTTCGCGACCACCACCGAAGTGACTCCATCGTGAGACCATAGAACTAATTATATTATCATTGAAGTTACCACGATGAATAACAATCTTTTCCATAACAAGTACAGTAATTATTTTAGCCTACAATGGTAAAATCATGATTATATTATTATTGTCTGCACATTGTTTTTAACTTTACACGTTAAATTTTTTTATTTAGCATTCATTCACTATTACTTTGTTTTGGAAATGTACATATTTTGTATTTCATATATTTCTGTATTCTACGTTTTATTTAAGGCCAAAAAGTTATTTTTGTAAGGAAGTGTAAATTATTGAATTTTGTATAACAGGTTCTGGTCATTGTAAATCGTATTCAAACAGCAATGTTGTACTGTAAGGACTCATATAACATAATAAAGAACTGGCTAACAGTATCAGTCATTTAAAAAAAACCAGGAAAGGGTAGCCTGTCAGCATGTAACAAAAAAAATAGATGTCTAATTTCAGGCTATGATAGGGGTAAATTGAAGCATTTTAGAATTTTTCAGTACGGAAACAGCCAGCCCGTGTGGAAGAAATCATGTTTCTGTAGCACACACTATTCCTAAAAAACGGATAGTTAAAAGGAAAAAACCAAGGACAGGGCATGGGTCTCCTACTTAATGGAAGAGCCCATGTAAAATTTACGCTCCTATGAACAATTTTTAATTTTCATGACCAAATTGCTACACCAGAGTTTCAATTGCCATCGTGCCATTGAAAACCTAAGATTTCAGAACATTAATTTATATATTGAGTACACTACCATAAACAGCAGGAACAAGAATGATTAGTAAGAATGATGATAGGCTGTAGCATGAAAAAACTACCTTTTTGCTGGATACAAATTGAACTTCAGGCTAGCCTCTACTTTGAATCAAAATAAAAAGATGAGATGTACTTTTCTGCTGGGAAAAACGCAACTTCCAGCTAGCCTCTACTTTGAATCAAAACAAAAAGATGGAAGCTACTTTTTGGCAGGGTAAAAGTTCATATTCAAACAAGCCTCTACTCTGAATCAAAATAAAAATGGAATCTACTTTTTTGTTGGTTACAAATTCACCTTCAAGGTAGCCTCTAAGCCCCAAATTTAAATGGCTAATCCCTTCACTGAGGCAGTGACTTTCTCAATGCCTTCGGGCAATGCCTTCCTCGGTACCTTCATCAGTGACTTCCTTGGTGCCTTAGTCTGTGACTTCCTCGGTGCCTTCCTGCATTTTCCTATTAAGCGTTTTCAGTGTTTCCTTGACGTGTTTGTCTAACTCTTTTCGGTTGCTTTTGTCAAAAGCAACCGAGCCTTAACCTTACCTGCTTAGGAAGTCAGTAGTTCCCATTGATCACTTGCAATCGGCTTTATAGCTTGATACCTTCTTTTAACATCGTTTTCACTCCATCCTGTGCATTATTAACCTGGTGTTTTCTCTGTTCCTCCTGTTTCGTCTTTTCCGCCTGTTTTGTCTTTCCTTCCCACCAGGTTTTTCTAATTTCCAATCTATCTTTTCAGTCTGATAAAGCTAGAGGTAGATTGTCAGTGGAATCTTTGATGGCTTGCAAGGCGACGGAATAAAAGCTACCATTTTCTCTGCAGACTTATTCTTTGGGGGGCCTTTTCTGTAAATGTAAATGTCTATCCTTTCCCCCATCATCTCCCAAAGGCTCGACAGTCTTGATAAACTCGCTCTCCTGCAGGAGAAACGTCTCTGAATGAATGGTTTCTATTTCGCTTCCTTGATAACAGTTGCCATATCGAGCGTGAAATGTTAGGGTTTCAGCCATCAGTTGTTTCTCTTGTCACCCTCACATACAGAATAACTGATTTTTTGTACTCAGTCCACTCACGCCTTTGGGGATCAATGAGAGAAACCTTGCACTCGAGACACTGATATTGCACTTCTTTATTGTCCCGACTTGGCGTTACGTGGTAGAACACAACACAGAACTGTACTTCTGTAACTGCTGTTAGCGGATCATGGCCTCCAACTTTATGGCTCTGTCTGTGGTCACCAGCAAGTGAGGATTTGTCACACGATTCATTTTGGAACCTCAGTACACTCAATAGAGTCGTAGCAACCAGTGATTTTGCCAGTGTTCCATTCTATGTTAATAACAATGGCCTCCAACTTAATGGCTCTGTCTGTGGTCACCAGCAAGTGAGGATTTGTCACACGATTCATTTTTGAACCTCGGTACACTCAATAGAGTCGTAGCAACCAGTGATTTTGCCAGTGTTCCATTCTATGTTAATAACAACCGTCTTACCGTATACATGATCCACAACTGGTACAGTGAACATGTCCCAATGGCTGCATTGCGAGGCTTAGTACAGTACAAATGAAAGTGGCACCATACACAATACAACTGACAACAACCGCGAAGGGCTATCTCCCTGGACGATTCCTTTATTGATGTTCACAACTCCCAAACTCTGTCCACATGATGTCAGTTCAGTATTCCACTCATCCATGCTGCTCGCGAGAAACTCTCTCACATTAGCCGTAACACCAAACATTTCCAGGCATTCCATTATCCAACTATGTGCAATGTATGTGGCACCGTATCACAAGCCTTGCGGTAATCGATCCAGACGACCATGGCATGGTTCGTGCGCCTTCTTTTGCAGTCCTCATGAATCGCCTTATCAATCAGCAGTTGATCTTTAGTCCCACTAGTTCCTCCATTACCCCCCTTTTGCTCTTCAAATAGTATTTCCTCCAGATGCTCGTACATCGCCTCATCAATGACTCCTGTGATGAGCGTCCACATAAGGGGAAGGCAAGAGATTGGTCTAAAGTTGTCAATTGCATTGCCTTTACTAAGATCCTTCAGACATAAAATCGTTCTCCCGAAGGTTAACCATGGCAACCTCTCTTCTCCATTCAAGATGTCATTCAACTGATCAGCAATTCTTCATGAAGAACCCTGAACTATTTTAACCAGAAACCTTGCACACCACTCCCGCCAGGAGCTTTCCAACTTTCATTTTTCTATTTTTCTTCACTTTACTACACTGGGTAGTTATCATCTCAGGTGTTATCTCCAGTTCTCATTGTTTGCTATTCATAACGTCATTTCTAATGTTAGTCGACCACTCTGCATTCCTGTAATGCTCTTGCCCTACACTTCAGACGTCACTCCAAAACGTTTTACTTTCGTCCACATCAGATTATAGCGGAGCTCCACAGCGGCTCGAAGAGCCGCAGAGCGGAGCCCCATAACTACCGTGCGAGGATAGAAATTGAGAAAACCATGCGTTTGAGTTTTCATGGTCATCGTGGCTAGCGGCATGGCTCGCGGGCGCGTGCGCCTAGCGACGACGACGACGACGACGATGTTGCCGCAACATGGCGGCCATAGTCATCCGGGATATTTAGAAGGTCTTAAACCGAAACGAGGCTTTGTTTTTCGCGCGCCTTTCGCGGCTTGCCGCGGCTACACAACCTACAGCCAGCAGTCTACAGCAGTCTACAATGTTTTGCTGAAGAAACGGATTATTCATAGCGGTTTTGGAGGAAAAATTTTCTTCCTACAAGTTTTCAAGCATTTTTGGAGGGACTGTGTGAGGAGCTGCGCTTTTAGGTTTGCCTAAATCTATTTAATATTGTCAACCATGGCCGTGCCGTTCAACACCTGATAGAATCTCTTCTGATATTGCTGGAATATTCCATTCTGCTTATACGTACTGCATGACTTTGTAACTTTATTTGATTTACCACAAAATACAAATAACGATAAAACAAGACAGTTACACAAAAGCAAATGAAAGTGGCGAGGAAGCGCAAAAAGAAACCATGAGGCTTATAGACATTGGACTCCCTCAGAGTAAAAATAAAGTTAACAGTAACAGTAAGGCCAGGATCGAAAGTAAAATACAATGAAGGTAAGTATAAATTAACTAATTACATAGACTGAGTTGACAAAATATAAGGTATGGTACATGTAACAGTAAGGAAAAAATAATATCAGACATGTGAAGAAATATAACTATTTACTACAAGATTTATAACTAATAATTCATATATAATTTTTTTTTTCAATTTCGTTTTGAATAAGTGGAGAGAATTAGATTCTTTAATATTATTTTCTATAGAGTTATAAAAAGTAGGTCATTGGAAAGTGACAGAAAATTTACGAAGGTTTGTTCTACCCGTTGTACATATCTCTTAATTTTTGCGGCCTTAGCAGGTACCATCTGTTTCAACTTCTCAATCACCGTTGTGATCTTTTTTCTTCTGATGTTCAAGGTAGTTCTAATTAAACTGTTTAAACTACGTTTTTCTTTATTCCCCTCGTTTTTCCCTTTCCATGATATTGATCTCTTTCCTCTTTCATCATTGTAATATCTCCTTCAATCCTCCTTTTCCACCACGGCTCTTTGTTCTGCCTTTTTGTGGTCAACTTGAGACCTATTTCTTTTGCAATGTAGATGCTTGCCGCATTGATACGTTTGTTGGTTTCAGTGATATTTCTAGTTAGAATTTTATCAAGGCCTCAAATTTGCCGTTGCTTTTAACTGAATTCCAACTACTGATCATCGCTGCGGTAGAGGGAGGAATTTCTCAATTTAGCCTTATCAAAAGCATCAAAATTAAGTAGTTTTGGCACCTGACTGTGTTGTTGTGTATGTATAGAGAGCAATATCGTGACAATTAAGGTTTTGTCTATGTTAAATGACAAGTATGTCCTCTGTATCGTTGGAGTTGTCGTATCGTCAACGACGTATTTCTTGTCCAAAAATGTATTTACTGACATTTGCGGGATGTATTCATTCACACTTGTTCATAGTTTCATGTATTTAGCCGCATTCAGCCATTGTATGGCTTCACTTTCACAGGCTGAACAGTTACGTTTAGAAATTAATTTTGTACACGAAATGGTGCAAAATTCAATTACTGAGCATAGGCCGGATTAGCGCATACAATATGAGTCAAAACCTCGTACCCAGAGCCTGCATTCCTCTTAGACCAAAATGGCGGATATGTTGCGATCGGGTGAACGGGAAATATCTCATGTATATACCCACCACGAGTCCCTAACTACGTAACACACGTTAAATTGTTCAGTGCACCATTTAATTACGTCAACGCACCATTTAATTACGTCAACGTACCATTCAACCACGTACAGGGAACTCGTGGTGGGTATGTACATGAGATCTCTGCTTGTAAAGGGAAACAATTACATATAATGGAACTCGTGGTAGGTAGATATACAGGAGATCTCTGCCAGGTGAACGATCCGAACCATCGAATTGGAGCAGCAGTTGACCCCCTTGATGAATGTGAGGCGTTGTGGGAAACAAGCGATGCTGATTGTCGGGAAGCAGTCCACATAAGGCTGGAGTATGTTATACAGTCCCTCCAAACCATATTACCATAATATGGTTCGCACATGAAAGGAGATGAGAAATGTAACTATGCAGTGTCACCTCCAGCCTTACTTCTATTCAAAGGCTAGGTTCCTAAGGACAAAACTGTAAAATGGCCATGTCATAGTTTACATGCGGTTTTATACATGCGAGCATGCGCATCAGAATATCTGTGTAAAAGACTTGCTCGCTGGAATAAAAAAAGTTGTTGTGTTTACCACCGTGAATCTCGTTGATTCTCGTCCATCCTGACTCGATACTACAACAGGCCTATTCAGGCATGAACTCGATTCGGACAGGTAATGGGCTCCTGATTCGAACCAATAACCTTGTGATACCGATGCAATGGTCTAACCAAATGTTAGGTATATTACGAACTCACAAACGACAGAGTACTTTAACTACTTAGAAAAGGGAATCGTCAATCATGCTACGCAAAATGAACAAAAAAGTGTAAGTTCATGCCATAGCTCGAATAGTTTGGGTATTGTTTATTTATTTATTTGCCATTTACATAATAGTTACTATAAATACACCTAAGTTAATAGCGAGGAGACCTCAGGAAACCACAATGCTTATAGGAGAGGCCACCTCGAAGGATAATATAAAAGTATAATTTGGTGCTGTGTGAGTGCGGCATAACAGATTCAAGATTGTTTAAATAAAAATTTTAACATTTTTTCGAATTTTTTTTACTATGTGTGAAAAAGTCACAATTGGACCTTCGTTCTGCATGAATATTTTTTTTTTACCTTCTTCTTTGAATGAATTTTTTTCATTGGCATTTTCCCTTGCATGAATTTTTTTTTGTTTTTTTCCCCACCCTCCCCCCATCACTTTTCTAATGGTCCGTCCCTTAGTGATAGGGTCTTGCAAATGACCAACTCACCTTTTCGGCTTCTTTTCGGCAACTCTAAGAATGATGGATATTTCCATGATGGAAATAGTGCTTTATATATCACTTCGTGGATGTATCTCTTTCGGCCACACAATCATTGCAGATAGTCGCTTGAGTTTTACGAGAACCACATCAGCTACAAAACAACACGAATACTCGTGGTTTTGTTACAAGAACGGATTTTGAGAAAAAGGCGAGGAACACTCATGGAGAGGATTCAGTACTACTCTACCCAGTGCCTCTGACAGAGGGCGAACGCAACTCGGACTTCTTTTTCTCTCTTGCTTCTTTGATTCTTCTTTGCTGTGTTATTCGCAACGTTGGTTTGCAGCGTTTGTTATTAAATTGGAACGTTCGTCTTTTATTCCCAGCGTTCGTTTTTATTTTGCAGCGTTCGTTCATTTACTTATAACATTCATTTTCTGTGCAGCTCTCTCTCTCTCTCTCTCTCTCTCTCTCTCTCTCTCTCTCTCTCTCTCTCTCTCTCTCTCTCTCTCTCTCTCTCTCTCTCCCCCTCCCTCTAATCTCCCTGCCTCCCTCCCTCTCTCTCTCTCTCTCTTTTTGCAGCGTTCGTTTAATTTGCAGCGTGTCCCCTGAGGGCCATTAGACAAATTATATTACGAAAAAATCAATTTTCTCTGGCTTTAATTTGTTCCTAGGGACAATAAGATAAGAGATACGGAAAAGGCTTTTATAAGTTGCAGAATAGAAAAGTTTCCAGCAAAACTTGGATAATAAAGTTTTTATCCGTAATGGACAAAGTGGAAGATCCGGTAGCGGAAGATCGATACGACATAACCATAAGATACTGCACATCCAAAACCTCTTCTCTTTGGAGATCTTTACATGTGAAAGCTCGCCTGAGTGCGACTATAAAGTTTCGATCATACCTGGATAACTATTTGATTTTCGTTTCGTGTTATACATGATGAATATTAAGTATTAAAATTTCGGATACTCTACCCATTTCAGACACTCAAAGATCAATTTCATACCGAATCGAGTGGTCATTCTTCATTTGCATGTAACCGGTGCGAGATTTTCGCTCCGGCATAGAAACCGGGGGTTTACCTCGGTGTAAAAACCTGTGAAGTTTTTCTTTGTTTTTCCACTATTATTTTCATAGCCTCTGTTGTGTTGTCTCCTTTGTTTTCTTTGTTCTACGTCACTTGTGAACGTAACAGGTTTTTACACCGAGGATGAGCCGAAACCAGGATTCATGTAAACATGCTTGACCCCCCGTCTCCAAGGTTTGACGACTCACGCACATCACAAAAATAAACAAACTTCAATATATGAGGCCGTTGTGGCGAATTTCTACATGATTACTTCCCCGATACCCTGGAGAAAAGCAATAAGAAGGGACCAAAAAATATTTTTATTCATAATTATTTCTCGCGCCTCCCTTATGAGTGGGGAAAGTATACTTTGGTTTTGACATAGTCCCAAACAAACTTCTGTTGAATTGCTGAATGACAGAGTATAAGATATTCGGTTGCTCGCAGTTATTAACAGAAATTTCGCTGATCTATAAGCATTTTACATTTTTGGTATGCAAACTTACAAGATCGTTGCTCTCGCTTGAGCGTTCATAGATCTGTATTTTTTTTAAATTAATTATTAACGTTGTTCCTTCCGCCACGCGCTTATAAAAATTTAACGAAAGATACGGAGTATTAGGTTAATATGATTTTTTTACATCGGAAGAGGATCAAAATAATAATAATAATAACTAAATACATCTATGGTGAGAAACTCAGAACATATGGATGCGAAAGTGGAGTAGAGAACAGAGGACAGTTTGAATGGTAACTCCTTTAAGTCTGCGAAATCAAGCGGAAGCAACCATATCCTAAATGCCAGATAAATCACCAGTTCTTTTCTATTTGTGTTCACACACTAATAATTCTTTGTGATATTAAGAACAAATGGAACACTTCTCATTGGCTCGTTGGTTAGTCGAAGATAAAGCGGACCAAATGCGAGTTGTTATTAAATATACCACAGTGAATTGATGATGTCATTCACAATAGTCTTTAGGTCTTGGCGATCTGTGAATCGAGAACTTGCCCGCTGAACCGCCTAATCATAAACATCCTCTTTTTTTGCGTTCAGCCTATTTTCTATTTCTGCCTGAGGAGTTCTATTTCAGTTTAGCATCCTCCACAGAGTTCGGCCGAATGACAGGTTTGCGTGAATGTTTGCGTTTAAATCAAATTACACTTTTGTAGTCGCCCTATATCCAGCTACAAAAGAGTTTTTCTTTGGGTTAAAATTCGGTTCCATTACAAAACCAGTGCACCATTTCCTTTATCAAATACAATCTTGTGGTCAGTTCGGTAGATTATAATACATACTTTCCTTGTTGGGTCGTTTTTAGTCGCGTTTCCGAAAAAGAAATTCCGATTCGAAAAAGTTTTGAGTACGTCAGAATGTTTTCGACTAACGCTGCTAGCCTTTCTAAATATCAGTAACGCTGTCGGAATGTTTTAATTCCTCTGTTCACGTCTATAGTGATCTGTACGGTAAAGTAATGTTATATGCCCAGTTTTCGTTTTAGTGAATTTGAAATGAAATTATATCGTGTTTTTGTTTGATTTTGTTGATTGCAGATGCTAGAGAGGACGAAAGCACCAACCTGTTTACTGGATCGGTAAAATGGTTTAATCTTGTCAAAGGGTTTGGTTTCATCACAACGGACGATAAGAAAGAAGATGTTTTTGTCCATCAGGTAACTACTGTAAATGTGATTTTTTTCCCTATAGGGGACGAAAAGCCATGGTAAGCCGGCGATCGTCATAGTTTTTTGTTTCGCAGTTCCGTTTGCCACAGTGAGAAAAATCTTTTCGAAGGCCCTCAAAATGATTAATTATTCATCACAATCGCTTCTCTTGGATAATCTTATATACGTCGCTTCAACTGAGTGGCTTTCAGTTTCAAATTCCACGATTTTGAGTAAGACCTTTGGCTCACTTACGGCTAGCGGCCTTCGACAAGTAAATATTCTTTTGTTTTAATGTAAGCCGTGAAATTAAGGGCGCAATGTTTTTAAAATATCGCCGAGGGATACTAGTTTATTATCTTTGTGTTTTTAATTTTTGTTTCAATTTTCATAACCCTGGAAATATTGAATAAAATTAGTTGCGTTTTCATAGCGTCTAAAAAGATCGATCATCTCTACCGAACGTTCACGAATTGATATATTAGTTTCTAATAATTGTTCTGTTTTTTGTATAAAGTATTTGTTTTGAATACTCGATCGCTCAAATGTTAATTTCATTTTAAAATCGACCGGTACTCTCAAAGGTAGAACGCAAGACGGAACGGCATGATTCAAATTACAGTATCGTCAAACGTTCTTTCATTTCATAGTTTTTACAACCGGAGAAATATATGTCGATTAATTTCCCTTCCTAGAAGAAGCCAATCTTAAACTCCTAAAAACAGAAAGTAAATCGAGCAAGTTGAATGTTTATTATTTATTTAAGCGTTTTTCTTCATATCAATGAGAAAATCATTTTTGCTAAACAGCTGACGCTCTGCAGTAAGTTACGGATGTTCTACGTACGGATTGTTTGTCTTCTGAAATGTCAAAATACACTTTTCTTTGTTTACAGGTTTGAAAGCAGGGAAAAATTATTGTACCGTAAATATATATTTGCAGCATGTGTAGAAAGCTGGTGTTTAATTGTTAAAAGTACTCGCTTCTCGGCTGCGGAGGAAGGTTTTGTGGTTAACATTCATAGTGCAAACGTGTTGCGCACTTGTTCCAGTGTAATAATGGCGCCTTCTGTCAAACTTTGCCAGACGTCAGACATCTCAATAGAAAATTCAAGTTTCGAAACATCTGTTCCAGAGGCGGTCCAAACTCCCGGGGGGTGGGGTGGGTTTTCAGCCGTGTTGGTCACAAGTAGGGTTGGGTAATGGTATGATAGGGTATCGATTTAAGCCATTTTCCGCCATTTTGGTAATAAATAGGGTATCGATTTTTGCACTCGCATTATAGTTGTTGATACTTATTACTGGCGATTTCAATTTTTACCTCAACAACAACGACAATGCAGACGCTCGTAATTTTCTTGACTTCCTTGAATCTGCAAATATGACTCAACAGGTCACTGGCTCAACCCACTCTAAAGGACACACACTTGATCTAATAATTGCAAGAAGTGACAAAAACTTAGTCCACGATGTCATTATGCTGCCTGATCTTTTCTCCGATCACAAAGTTGTAACTTGCAAGCTAGATTACCCAAAGCCGTGGCTTCTAAAATCTCTGTTATATACCGATAACTAAGTCTTTGACCGCTGATGCTCTGGATGACGTTATACTGAAACTGCCTTACGTGAGAGATCCGAACTCCCTAGTTACAGTTGACCTGACATCATTGGTCAGTAAATATAATACAGCCCTGGAAAAAATCTACAACGACTTCGCCACCATGAAATCGCGATGGATACCTCATCGACCACATGCACCGTGCTACAACGATGATTAGTCACTGACAACGGGGGAGTTTCCCTCACTCCTGAAGTTACCACGTTTGAAAAAGGAAAACCTCGACAAGGAGATACTTAAGAACCACAGACCTCTTGCTAATATTCCGTTCCTTAGCAAAGTGATTGAACAGGTTGTTGCAACACAAAAGTACAACTACCTTGAAGCTTACAATTTGATGCCAACTATGCAGTCTGCATATAGGAAACACCACTCAACGGAAACGACCTTGCTACGTGTGACAAATGACATTCTTAGAACGATTGACCGACGCCAAGATGTTGTATTAGTCTTACTCGATTTATAAGCGGCCTTTGATACTGTTGATCATACGATCTTCGTGGAAAGACTTGAGTCTTACTTTGGTTTCTCAAAATTGACACTGTGCTGGTTCAGATCTCAAGTACCTTGAAAACCGTCGGGAATCAATAATCATTGGAGATCAAGTGTCCACTCCTTGTGCTCTACGTTATGGTGTCGATTTGAAATAGTTTGAATGAAAGTTTAACGGTTTTGTTTTTATGTCGAAAGAAATTAAATCTTTTCTTTTTTAGTTAGAAAACTAAATTGCGCTAACTCCAGTCGTCGAAATCGTTTTCGAATAAGAATCGCGCGGACAACATGAAATACCACACAGAAATAAGGCAAGTTGATTTTATGTAAAAAGAATAAATTTACTTTGAGTTAAAAACAAAACCGTGGTACTTTCATTCAAACCCTTTGCAAATGTCGATCTCAAAGAGCTGATCGAAAGTCGGTGTCCGAGTTTTTGGAGCTTCTTCGAAGAATGTGACTTCAAGAACCGATGAGAATCAGAACTGAGACGCGATCGAGTAATAAAGTTGTCGATGTTTTTTTTTTTTTTTTTTTTTGGGGGGGGGGGCGAAGGCTCTGTTAGGGGGGTGGGTAGTCATCCATTATTCCTAAAATCGCTTATCTTTGGAATGTGACATTTGGTGTAAAGAAACCCGTTACTGTTCGTTACCGGTCGCCGATGATGCAAATTCTCCGCAAAAGTGACCTGAGAAATGAAAGCTATTTTGTTAACCCGAAAACTATCTCAGTTATCCTTTATCCCTGAAATTATTTTGCCAGTTATCCCTTATCCCTATAATTATTTAGTCAGTTATCCCTTATCCCTATAATTATTTAGTCAGTTATCCCTTATCCCTACAATTATTTAGTCAGTTATCCCTTATCCCTATCATTATTTAGTCAGTTACCCGTTATCCCTATAATTATTTAGTCAGTTATCCCTTATCCCTATAATTATTTAGTCAGTTACCCCTTATCCCTATAATTATTTAGTCAGTTATCCCTTATCCCTATAATTATTTAGTCAGTTATCCCTTATCCCTATAATTATTTAGTCAGTTACCCGTTATCCCTATAATTATTTAGTCAGTTATCCCTTATCCCTATAATTATTTAGTCAGTTATCCCTTATCCCTATAATTATTTAGTCAGTTATCCCTTATCCCTATAATTATTTAGTCAGTTATCCCTTATCCTTACTGACCCCTAACAAAGCCTCATTTTTGTGTTTTCATAAGTACCGATATTGTTTTGATTCGCCCTTATTTGTTGCTAATTAAGTGAAAGACTAGGAATGTAACAAAGCACTTGACGTCAGGTTCCGTTGCAAACCAATTACTTTGTTTTCCCTCGTGTCCTGATGTTTTTCTCGACCGTGTCTCCGGAAGCAGCAGAACTCTCGGAAAAAAAAAACTGTTGTTCAGTCGAAACCTGACCTTTAACAATTGTTATCAGAAATCGAAGTGAATTGTTTTAATATACCAATGAAGCAACCTCGATATGGGGAGCTTGAGCGAAGACGACGACGACGCCCAGGACAACACGAGTGGTGAAAAAATTAATTGTTGAAGCGTGTAAATTCGCTTAGCGGACTTTACTTTGCACATGCAGTTTTGGCAGTTCGTCTAGTTTGATCGTCCGGGTGAGGGTAGTTCTGAAAAGAACTGTTGTTGGTGACTGACGTTTCGACAACCTGAGCGGAAGTCATCTTCAGAGTCAACTACTGATACTCCTGGGTTCAAACCTTTTACTATACATGCAGTTTTATTGTGTCGTTCATTTGCGCTATTGTTTGGACCCGATCTGGTCAACGTTTTATCGTGGTAGTTGATTGCTTAATTTCGCGAGTGAAACCTTCTTCGAAACCGTTGTAAAGCGAGAATCGACGGCGGCCGTATTTCGGTAGCTTGAACGCCACTTAGTTTTTTCTCCATACAAAAACTCATTGGCTCAAGGTTTACCCAGAAGCCCCGGGTGTATTAACCTCCTCGGAGGTGGATAGTCATAGGTATTCCGTGGTGGAGAGCCAATCAGATTGCTCAAAGTGCCAAGGTTGCTGAGTTGGTATATACTAATGGTGTATTTTTGATAAATAACTTTGAACATGTTATACAACAATCTTTATATCATTTTCAGAGTGCAATTAAGTCAAAAGGATATCGCAGCCTTGAGGAGGGAGAAAAAGTTCAATTTGAAATACTTGACACTGAAAAAGGCAAGATTGCTGCGTTTGTGACGTCACCTGATGGAGGAAATGTGAAAGGCGCGACACGCAAGGGACGCGTCAAAAAAGGCGCGCGAAAATATACCAGTTTGTGCTACAACTGCAACGAGATCGGACATAGAATGAAAAAATGCCCGTACGGAAGGCGAGCTAGCAGGATATGTCACCGCTGTGGAGATTTCAGTCATCTGATAAGAACTTGCCCTTTGCTGCTAAACGACTTGAAAACTTTCAAAACGGATGATTCATCTCTAAATTTCGAAAGCAATAATACGATCACAGAGAAACGTTCGTTTGAATCTAGCGCAGCTGTTTTTTAACAAAACACGGATTTTTCTTTGCCCCATCTTTAGTCGTAGATTCACAATCAATTTATATATATATATATATATAACAAGTAGAAATGAGTGCCATGGCCGTTTGAAAGCGAAAGGTAACAACAAGTCCCTACGGGTTCAGTACGAACTCACAATAACCAGTTCCCAGTTGGCTTGATAGCTCAGTTGGTTAGAACGTCAGTTGAACCAGTATGGAAAGCTCATGGGCTGGAATCCCGTTCAAGCCTGAACTATGATTTTTTCAGGTCTTATCTTGGCAGCTATGTTGCTTACGTAACTGCGAGGATCTTTCATTTATTAAAGGTCCCTTTTTGTCAAAATAACATCGTTTATCATAAACACACGACGCGCTGTAAGCATGTTTATGATGTCATTTCTCCCAGTTTTCATGGTTGTTTGCGCAAACAGTCAGTTCGTCTATATGATCATTTAAGAAGCAACACTACTCGGTGGCTGGAATAGTAGACCACAAGCAGTCTCTTTTTTCCCGATTCTGTGTGCGCACCTGTACTTTCTTACGACAATATAACGTTGCCCAGGTGCCTATAACCAAGAGCATTTCTCTCTGCTATTACCTCTTAGATTGTGCGCTTTGACAGACCTAGCAACGCTGTGTCCTCGGCACTTTGCCTCATAACGCGTTAGAGCGTCAGAGAAATAATCATCCAAATGCGCAACCTCGTTCCCAGGGTCCTCTCTCTTCCTCCCTCGAGAAAGTACCCTGGTTGCGGCTGGTCACGTGCCTATGTGTACAAATTAAATCCGCACCGAGGGTTGGTGTTTTACTTAATTTTTGTCAACACTGTTCCTGGAGGTGAAAGTTGCGCTGTCTTACAGACGTTATTTTAAAAATTAAGCAAGTTATTTGTCAGAGATCCTGACTGACCGGTGCCTCGTTTCTATCTGAACTTCTATAAGTATGAGATGTTGATTGAGAGGAACGTTTGCTTATTTTTCACTACTTTTCAAATTAACCGTCAACAGCCTGCTTCGGATTATTTTCATCAGTTTTTCACAGAACTAGAATTAATAACCGTCGACAAATTTTCGATGGGTTGCATTCAGTTTAATGAGAAGCTAGTTTCTCGACCGAAAATTGGACTTATTGCTAGGCAGCTTTGAAACGAAAGCCGTTGGATTTTGCAAACGCGCGGCCGATGTCGTTGTTGTCATAGTTCTTCATACTGAATATTTCACTGCAACAGGATCGAATGACCAACTTTCGATTGGATGAACTCTATCAAATTCAGTTCGTCTCTTGGCCAAACACTCGACGTATCAAACTCTAAACGAATGCATTAATGCCGCCGTTGTGATTTTGCCGATTGAAAAATATAAGCTTTAAAAGCTTAAGCTTAAGCTAAATCAAGCTATAATATTCAGCGCGCCGATGTTGTTGATATCAAGTTCTTCGAAAAATGTTTTCGCCGCAAGAGAATGGAATGACCGTCAAACTTTCGGTGAGAGAAATTCAATCAAAATCAAAACTAACTTTGTAGGCGAACATACGACGTATTTAACTCTAACGGATCGAGTAAATACCTTCGTTATGATTTCGCCGAATGAAAGAAATTAAATTCACCGCGCGGTCCACTTGTTGTGGTGGTCGTCATTTCTAAGTTCAGATTTTTTCACTGCCACAAATTCTAAAGACCGTTCAACTATCGACGGCGAAAATTCAGCTAAATGCAGAGCTAACCTTTTAGCCGAACAATGAACACAATGAACTCCTATATCGAATTTGTCAATGCCTTCGCTGTGATTTTTGCCGATCCACAACAGAAGGGCTGCAAATTTATGAGGGGTGATCACCGCCAAAATTAGAAATTCGTTTATACAGTTCTAACATGGTGTTTTAGACTTCTAAAGTGCTGTTATGCTCTTCTCATTTGGCATTGTAAATTCCAATGCAGAACTTTCGCATTCAATTATGTCTTTCTGAATTGGATTGTGTTGCATTGTATTATGCTCTTCTGTCTTGGATTATGATCTTCTACATTGCGTTATGCGAAATCAAATTATGCTTACTGTTGCAATCGCGCAATTCTGTTCCTTGCCTTGTTTTATATTATGGCCTTCCTTTCGGATCGTATTGTATTCGCCTTAATCACAGTCCGCCATGTTGGATGCAACGTCATCATTTTCGCACGAAAGTGAGGCCACGCGTGTTAAAACAATCATGGCTGACTCGACGAGTACTCCGATTTCTTCAGAGTTTTGGCACCGCAATCTGGTGGACATACCGTCATTCACAAACGCCTTTATTGAAAAAATGGCCAGTGAAAACCTTCCAGTGAAAGTGACTTTGACATCCATCTTAATGCTTCTGTTCAATGAATGTATGCTTTTGAGGCGATTTAATGACAAAATGATGATTTTGTATTGTGTCAAAGAAATTCACATAGTATGTTTACTGTGAACAATTTTCAAGACTTTATTGTGTCATATCATAGTCTCAACGAGCATTCCTCATCTTGTGAGCCTTGTTAGACAGTTATTTTCATTAAGACTCCTGTACCTTTTACAAAAAAAGCTTTTGAAATTATCAATAACAATTACATGTAAAAGTACTATAATTTTCTGTATCTGTACCTTAGACCTTGCTTACTTGATTGCAATAACAAAGCGAAAGAATATGACTCAACTCTAATGGTAATTTTAACATATACATGTTATTATAGACTGTGAAATTCTACATTTTGACCTCTTGCTCCCTCCAAGATGAGCAACTACAGGTGAGAAAAAGGAATGTAACAAATGATAACATTTTTGAACATGTGTGCTTAGGCACCTACCCTTAAAATCAAGTAAGCAAGGATTTGTGGTGTATTTATCATGCATTAGTTTAGGAAGTCATTCATAAAATAAAGGTCCCTGAAAGTCTGTAATAAGACATGACACTGTCCATATCTGATTGATGCTGCCGGCCATGGTTAGTGGGATGACCCTATCAAAAAAATGAAACTCCTTGACTCTTCTAATGGCCCTTTCAACATGCACTCGAAGGTTGTGAATTTTTTTGCTCTCCTGGAGTTCACCTTTCGAAAACTGTTGCTTGCTGCTTAAAAATGATGGCATCACTACACTGCAACCAAGAGGTGTGAGTAGATCCTGTATTACAAAGCCCTTATCAGCCATAATCTGATCTCCAGGCTGGAGCAATGACAAGAGACCAGATTGCTTGACCAGCTCTTTATCTGATATTGACCCCTCAAACAAAGAACTTATGTGAATTATTTCCCCTGATGGTGAAATAACAACATTACCCTTCTAGGTGGTGTGGCTTTTGTAGGATGAATACATTTCACTATTTAACACTAAACTTGATGGTGCCTGAACCTTTATCTCATATGCATCAATAATACCCATGCAGTCTGGGTACAGAGACTTGAAACAAGTAGGCATGTGCTTCTGGATTTTTGCCCGAGATGGCCAGATACAAATACTCCCAAGCATGAAATAAAGAAATTTTATCCAAGAAATGAAAACCCTACTTACAGTTGTTTGGGAAATATTAAAATTATCAGCTAATACTTGGTTTAAAGTACCAACCCTCAACTTTTGAAGAACTAAATAGAACTGGTCAAATAAACTTAGTTTGCAGCCTTGCATAGTTTGCCTTAGGCCTTCAACATCCCTAATCCCTTTATTTCTAAGGCGCTACATCTGGGACCAAGAATACATATTCTGTGCAGTGGGACTCAGAGCTCTAAACGTTGCAACAAGAACATCAAAGGAAGGAAAACCTGTGTAAAACCTAATACTGCTGTTAGGTTACATTTTTAGTTGTTCATATATTGTTTGCTTCTCCAGTGCTGCCTCCAGCTCCCCAATTCTCTGATGAGCTGCTTCAAGCAGCTCCTCTGTGGTCTTGGGAGGCTCACCAGAAAAAATGTAATCGTGGCAGTTCAAGGTAGGTGTGTATATGGGCTCGCGGGAGTCGACAAGAACAGAAGAGGATGCACAGGGTGACAGTTCCGGTTGGCCCTCCATTGGAATTTCCTCATCAGAAACTTGGCCGCTGGAAGTTGATGCTATGGATTAAAATGAAAACATATAAGTACGATTTTAACCAATAAATGTTTTAAACAATAGTGACAACATGAATTTACCTGTGGCAGTGGCAGTAGCAGCCGATGACACGCTTACATCGAATAATCGCACTCGTGCACGCGGTGCTTCTCGCGTCTTCGGAGATTTTCTTTTTCTGGTGAACTTGACCAGCAAAATACACTCGGAACTGCATGCTTCTCCAGAACACGCTTCCCTGTTAAAGTGGTCTTAAAATCCCCTTCCTTAAAGTGTACAGAGCAGACTCTTGTGCTGTTGGTTATCTGGAGATGGGCCAGATAATATGTAAGCTTAAATACATGTGCGCAAAAATGACATCGATAACGTCACCAACTTCCCTTGAAGCTTTTGCCCACGTCTCGCCGTATTTTGACAACCCACTGCTTTCGAAGGGATTGATCACTCGGAAATTGGTGAAAGGTAAGACCTTGAATAATTTTTTAGCGATTATTTTGACATTGCGGCACGCAACAGTGATCTCTGTTCGGCATGATGGCAAATCCTCGATCGCCGGAAGTTGACCTTTACACGCGTGGCCTCGCATTGGTGACAAAAATACATGACGTCAGTCCAAGATGGCTGCTGTTTTTCTGTGTTGAGTTATGGTAAAGTGATTTATGCTTACGTCATATCCTGTATGGCATTCAGTGTACAAAATTTGGACGACTGGGCACGAGCGGGGAATGGGTCCAATGTGTCAAAATGGCGGACGAGGAGGGTAATTGTGTGGCTGCCAGAAATCATATTCGCAATGTTCTTTTTGATATTTTGAGACAGCTGGAGTCAGGAAATAATTCCTCTGACACTTAAGATCATGTGCAATACCGAATAGATTGCCTGTATGAAATTATACTCAGGTGTTTTGATATTGGATTTGTTGACGAAAGTGTTGTCACTTGGTGGAGGATGGATCAGTACCAGTTTATTCGACATCCCTCGCCGCAAAATTTCAAAACCGCCGCCAGAAGCTACTTTAGGATAGACTTCCTCAAGTTTATGCTTCAACTCAGTTGCATTAGCCTTGGAAGGAAAGCAAATTTTTTTCTTTCCCAAACCAGCCGCTTGTAGCTTCCATTTCATGTCTTTTGATGGAACTACCTCTTCGTGAGAATAGAAAAGACACAGAAATTCATGTGTCCAGGTTTCACGAGTTTTAAAGAACATGGACGCATACTTCCCTTTCTTTCTTGGTGGAGCAGCAAACGGATTTCTGCTCTGTGGCGCTGGACGGCGGTTACTACCAGGACATTCATAGCTTCCGAAAAGCGTACGCAGATTTGTAGTTATTCTCTCTGCCCTGTTATCTGTACACGTAGTTGTCGCAGGCCCGTTATTATTGCCTGCAGCAGCGGAGAGTAGTTCTGTCGCCTCTCGCAATAGCTTAATCCCTTGATCGATAGGCGAAGGATTTTTGTCATCCTCGTCCGCCATTTTGACACATTGGACCCATTCCCCGCTCGTGCCCAGTCGTCCAAATTTTGTACACTGAGTGCCATACAGGATATGACGTAAGCATAAATCACTTTACCATAACTCAACACAGAAAAGCATAATACAATACGATCCGAAAGGAAGGCCATAAAACAAGGCAAGGAACAGAATTGCGCGATTGCAACAGTAAGCATAATTTGATTTCGCATAACGCAATGTAGAAGATCATAATCCAAGACAAGAGCATAATACAATGTAGAAGAACACAATCCAATTCAGGAAGACATAATTAAATGCGAAAGTTCTGCATTGGAATTTACAATGCCAAATGAGAAGAGCATAACAGCACTTTAGAAGTCTAAAACACCATGTTAGAACTGTATAAACGAATTTCTAATTTTGGCGGTGATCACCCTTCATACAAATTCCACTCCCTAATGTGCTCAGTAAGCAAGTTCAGCGCTGAGACAAACTTTAACTTTCCAGCCCCTCCCTTCCATCATATCTCTGGAATCTGCAAAAATCTAGCAGTAACGTGACCAGCCGCAACCAGGGTACTTTCTCGAGGGAGGAAGAGAGAGGACCCTGGGAACGAGGTTGCCAAATGCGTTGAAACTACGAGAAGAGAATGACGTTTTTCAAGCCTCGTGGCTTCGCCGCTGACCGCTCTTACCGTGATTTCGGTTCGTGAGTCGTGCCCCGTGCTCAAAGAACCAGAAAATAAAAGATTTCTTGCTGTCTAAGAACTGAATTAGTTTTCGAATCCAATAATTGTTAATTATCACGTTGTTTGAGAACTTGAATTTTGTTCACGTTGATCATTTGGTTTTTTTAGCGTTCTTACCTTACGGTGGCCCACAAGTATCACGGTAAAACTTTCATGACAATACCGCACATTTAAAAAAAAATATTTCAACAACTACTTTGCGTTCATCCCTTAAGTTCTGGGGAACAAAATTTATTTTAAAATTGACGAAAAATGAATTTGTTTAAAAGTTTGTGAACATCACGACAAAAGTTTGTGAACATCACGGCAAAAGTTTGAAAACGTCATGGCGGAAGTGAAATTTTAGAGAGGAAGTGAACATCCCTCGCGCCAGTCTGGATGCTAACGCATACATAAAATGGCGGATAGAGATGCACATGCAGAAGAGGAGGCAATTCGCGATTATTTCAAGAAAGGATTTACCTGTGATGAAAAACATGCACTTTTAGATAAATATCATGGCATTCGAATGAGTATGGCAACGTTGAAAAGGCGCTTTAAGGAATGCGGTCTGAAAAGAAGAAATACGATCTGAATTCAGTTCGAGAGAACATCAGAAGTCTGTTAGATGGACCTGACTGTATGGGAGGCTGTAGACATAATTATTTGGGTAATACATTCATGTCCTATATTTTGGTGCCGTTCTTCCAGACCTGTTTGAGTTTTCAATCGATTATTACACGAAAACGTTTGCAGCAAAAAACCTTATACTTCTACACGTTGTTTCTTACTTGATGCTTTGTTTACATGAATTTTTTCAGCAAGATATCTTGAAAAGCAGAAGAGCTACAATGCTTTAAATGTTTGGTGTATATAGGAAATGAATGTATTACCCATATTTGGCAAACTCTCAAGATACAAGGTATTAATTAGTGTTCCCTATGAGGTTGTCGAAACTTTGCTTAGAGAATTGGACCCCGAATGAAAAGAGGAAATAAGGGAGCACAGGCTTCATAGAGGGACCTACAGGAACAATGGGCCTAAGTGTGCCAAATGTGTCTTCTGCCTCCCATACAGTCGGGTCCATCTAACAGACTTCTGGAGGACTTTAGGGGAGTAGGGTTGGCGCAGTTGTTAGAGCGCTCGCCTTTCACCAATGTGTCCCGGGTTCGATTCCCGACTCGGCGTCATATGTGGGCTGAGTTTGTTGGTTCTCTACTCTGCTCCGAGAGGTTTTTCTCCGGGTACTCCGGTTTTCCCCTCTTTGCAAAAAAAAAAAAACCAACATTTGATTTGATTTGAAATGTTTTGGACTAAGAGCCACTTCATTGTGGAGATTCTGAAATAAAGTCATTATTATTATTTTTATCTAAAAGTACAAGTATTTCATCACAGGTAAATCCTTTCTTGAAATAATCGCGAATTGCCTCCTCTTCTGCATGTGCATCTCTATCCGCCATTTTATGTATGCATTAGCATCCAGACTGGCGCGAGGGATGTTCACTTCCTCTCTAAAATTTCACTTCCGCCGTGACGTTTTCAAACTTTTGTCGTGATGTTCACAAACTTTGTCCGCGCTAAACAGATTCATTTTTCGTCAATTTTAAAATAAATTTTGTTCCCCAGAACTTAAGGGATGAACGCAAAGTAGTTGTTGACATATTTTTTTGAGTGTGCGGTATTGTCATGAAAGTTTTGCCGTGATACTTGTGGGCCACCGTACATTCCAGTCCTTTTCAATACTTAGACTTCTTGTTATGTGTTTCGTAATGATCTTTCATTGAGGGAGTAAAGGTTTGATACGAGTTATTCTTGTACCCCGACCCACTCCTTCACGTGAATTAAAGTTTAACGTCCGGTTAGCGCATGGACTTTGATTTGCACACTGAATCAATCTCGCTCCCAGAGCCTGCGTACCGTTGGCAAGCGGACGGGAACAAGAGTGGCTCATAATCAACTTGATTCAATAGACATTATTCGCTTGTACATTTCAGGTCATGATACTCAGGAGATTTGGTCCTGTGTGTTGTTCATTAAAAAGAGTGCAGGAAGACATATTCATGATGCATGCACTCTTTTTAATGACCGAAGACAAAGGATCAAATCTCCTGAGTATCATCACATGATCTGCATTGGGAAAACAAAATGTACAAGCGATAAGGTCTCTAGGGGATTCTTGAACAAAGATAAGTTGATGCTTTGCATGTTTTCTGAGTCGGTAATTTTCTTATTGGCGCAGTTAAACGCATGTTACGCTGCCTGTTGAAAATAACGATTACTGTGTTAGTTCTCGACAGGATGTTCTCGATTAAAATCGATGAACTTTAATTGTGGGCACTGAGACTTTTCGTCAACTAAGCTCGCTCTCCACATTCCTTTTAACTTTATCCCTTTATTATGACCTCTGACGTTGATATTTAGTAATGGTTTTCAACTAAACTGTTTTACACAATCTAAAATGTAACGATCAACTATTGCTTTTGCAAAAACTGTTTGGAAGTTGACAACGTTGGAGCAAAGCGAGAAGGGTCTCTCCTGAAAAAAAGCAAGAAAAGATAAGGTAATGTAAGAAGGAAAGACGGCCCATTTCCACAGCAACAGAGCTACAGCTTTAGAGAAAGAGGTAATGATGATAATAATAATGATGGTTATGTATGTGACCATTCTTCGGAAGGTTAGTGAGCAAAACTGCACTGTGGTACTGTGTCTTTTACTATACAGTGTGGTTCTAACCATTTTCATCTGTGTATATCAAACCATGCAGTGTGACCATTCCATAGGAAAGCTACTGAACAGTATTGTACTGTGGTACTGTTTGTTTTACTATACTGAACAGGACTGTTCTATGACCTGTTTGTTGTAGTCTAAAGTGCGGTTCTCACTTTAGATTATTCACGGTACTGTGGTACCTTTTATTTTCTAATACAATGTGGTTCTTGTTTTTTCATCTGCGGACTACAAACTATGTAGTGTGACAATTCTTTGAAAAGCTATTGAACAGTACTGTACTGTGGTACTGTTCGTTTTACTATGGAGTGTGTTTCTAACCTTTTCATCTGAGGATCAAACAATGTAGTGAGACAATTCTTTGGAAAGCTACTGAACAGTAATGTACTGTAGCACTATTTGTTTTCTAAACAGTGTCATGCAGTGTGGCTTTGACTTTGCACATCAAACCTTGCTGTGTAACTGCGCTTTAAGTAATACTTAACTATAGTTCTGTTTTATTACAGGACGTACAACATTAATCTAGAGTGATATAGCATATCATAGCGATATTTTTAACCATGTCTTAGACATATATCTTAGATTTCTGTAACCATTTAATCCATAGAAAACGTTCTTACAAACGAACGTTTTCCTGGTTAATCAAACAAAGCTTTAGTTCTCCGTTGTACTTTTGTGGTAGAGCCTTAGGCATTTGCTTTTCATGCATCATGTGTCAACCCGATGCACGGATTCCCTAGTGTACTAAGTAACTACTGCAGGGCCGTCCGTAGCCAGTTTAAGGCAAACCGGGGCATGCACTTGCCACATACAGTCATTTTGGGACTATAACACCAGGGGCCCACAACCGGGAGCGTTCCTTTGTGTTTGGTGGCAACCCCAGCACAATATCAAATAATACTATCGCTATCATAATTCCCGTAAAACTCACTTACAGACAAGAAGACTTAGAAACCTCAAACTCAAACTGGGGCGCAGTTTGATTGGAGGGTATAAGAGTTCCTTTACTTTATTGCTCGAAACAGGAAGTAAAAAATGACAGTATCTGGTACTGAGCAGGGGTGGCGATCTAAAAGGGTAAAACAACACTCCAGGTGATGAGCTAGTGATAATACTTGATTTTCGCTCAAATAATGCGTGATCGTTTAATATGTGTTTAAATACAGTCACCGCGATGAACACCTAGTAACAGAATTTAACCATGAATATCTGGTTATAGCCTTGCATTGGTTATAAACAAAGATCCCACTGGTTTCAGATGTACGCTTCTCGATAACAGATGATGTCAAAAAGTGAAAGATGTATTTTTCGGCATTGTCACAGGTAAATTTAAGTTCTCACAAAAGGAGTCGCCGAGCCAACGACCTTTCGGTTACTAGTTTAGACGCTCTACCACTGAGCTATAGGAGACTCATGGCCACTAAGCTAGGTTTATGAGACAAACATGATCCTGGATACTGCTAGGATTTAAATACCAAAAATAAATCTTCTACAAATTTTCCAGGTTCGAAAAACACCATCTTCCTTATTTCAGGTCAAAAAGTGTTCGATGTTTTTTCTTTGATTTTCTCGATGACGTAATTATTCTTTACTCCGAGTCAAATGTTACTTACATTTTTACAGACAGGAGGAGTCTATAATGGGCTGAAGCTTGTCGAACAAGGAATTAAAGTCCGATACTTGAATGACGTTGTCTTCGTTTTCCATAGCGATTTTTTTCAGCTCTTCATGTTTTATATTTCCGCCAACTCCAACAGCAATGACTGTAACTTGTCTTTCCTGCAAAAAATACAATAAAGATCATTGTTATATTCCTAGACTTCCACTCACCTAAGCTGGGACTGCCATTAGTCGATGCTTGGTGACAGACTTTATCACGGGAAAAGTCAGAACTCTCAGTCAACAAAACTAACTATTTCCCTTGTCAAGTCTCAACCAGGGCTCCTGGTTTCAATACATTTTAAAAACGTTCTATCAGTTCATGTGAAAAACCTGAAATCGCACTGTTATAAACCTGTCACGTTTGGTAAAAATGGTTCCGTTTATTGATAAAAATAGTGTGATAGAAACCTACCGATGGCACACACCACCTAACATAGATCAGTGGAAGAATCTGTGCAACTACCCCTCCCCTAACCCTACATTAACGCTAACTTTTTAACTTATTATAAATTGTTGGGTTGGGGGAGGGGTAGGTGCACAGTTGCTCAGATACTTCCATTGATCTTCTAACATCACTACAAACAGGCTGAACCCGGTGCTGATTTAGTTGGATGCACCACTTTGATGGAGTAAATCGATAACAAAGCAGTAATCTGTTTTGTTATATACCTAGACTTTCATTCAACAAACCGAAAACTATGATTGGTTGATTCTTGGTCACGTACCCTTGATCAAATTCAAATGTATCGACCGGAATACACTTGTGCAGTTGTTGCCCGCGCGCCAGTTGTGCCGTCTTTGTTTGCTTGTTTTTGCTAAGGGAAAGCCTAAATATATAACAAAGCACTTATTGTATGGACCCTCGGGAAACTAGTTAGTTTTGCTTTTTCCTGATGTTTCCCTCGACTCTGTCTCGGGAAACATCAGGACTCTTGGGAAAACAAAACTAACTGTTTTCCTCGGGACCATGCATTAAGTGTGTATTATCGTGAGTGCTCATTGGTTGAAATGGTTACACCCTGAGAGCTGTTTAATCATAGAATCATAATTATGCAATTTTCATAGTTATTTAATTTTCATAATTCTTTTCACAACTCGCGCTCTTGCTTCGAAACTGGGCCTAATTTACACCATTTAAAACTTCACTGATTGTTCATTGCATATTTGTTACGGAGAGTTTAAACCTGATTATCGAGCATCATGGTCACTATCCCAATTCTGAAGCAGCCAGTTTATTCTTGCTAACTGTAACCAGGAGTCATGTTGTAACCTGTTAGTACGCGCGCAGTGATTGGTCAATTTAGCAGGCCGTACTTCACTGTACGGCCCGCTAAATTCAAAAGTTTGTTTTGAGATATAATAAGTATCTTACAAACCTCGTTTTCTCGGTCCGTATTATAAGTTACGGATCTTCGTTTTTTCCGCTTGGATTTCTGGCCCGCGCGCTTCACGCTTGGTCCATAAATCCGAGCGGGAAAAAACTCGGTCCGCAACTTACAGTACGGACCTCGAACTCGGTTAGTAAGAGGTATGTAACCTAAAGTGAAATATTTTACCTTAGGCTCAGTTGAGACGTCATACTTTTTATTTGCCAAACCTAACTGAGTTAGATCTCACTTTGGACCGACAATGGCGTCACATTTCATTCAGACGGTGCATCGTGAGTAGAACATAATCTTTATTCCATTTAAGCAGAAATACAAAGCCCTTATTCCAATACACAAGGTATTCATTACCTCCGCTAAGGAGATTATGTTTTCACGCTTTGTTTGTTTGTTTGTCTGTCTGTTAATCGTTTTACGCAAAAACTAATCAACGGATTTGCACCAGATTTGGTGGAAAGGTCGCAAATATACCCAGGGTCAATCGATTAAAAATTGGGATTTATCCGTATTAAACTCCGGATCTCAGATCCAGATGAGTGTAATATCAGGTGTACATATGTGGCGGGGCGGAGGTATGCGCTCTACCGAGTGCCCTTCTAGTTTTGTTCTGCATCTGTTTGAGAAGAGCACTGTACGAATAACCTGCTAACCCAGTGTGTTATGATGCGATGGAATGTTGAACTGAACGTTTTTGCCGCACCAAATTAAAACTGCCGCGCCGAACTGATTCAAACGTCGATCTTTTGCCCTACTCAACTCATCAGTTGGGTTGGGCACATTAAAAAGGCGGATCAATGTAAGGATCTTGGCAACTGTGAAACTACCCCTCCCCTAAACCCAACATTAACATTAATTTTTTAACTAATTATAAATTGTTGGGTTAGGGGAGGGGTTGGTACACAGTTTCCCAGATATTTACATTGATCCAGAAATGCCACGTTTGATCTGTGCCTGACTTTTCCTACCTGAAGTGGCTTCAGTACAGTTTCAAAATCTTTACTGTCGGTATGTTTTTGGCCGTCGGTAAGCACGATCAGTACATCAGGTTTGTCGGATCGATCGCCTTTTTCCCATACAAACAAGTCGGTGTCGGCCAGTTCTATTGCTAGGTCGGTCCTGGTTGGGGAACCGAGAAAGGTCACTCCTTTTAACACCTCTTCCACAGCCTGAGGGTTTTGTTTGGCAAGATCATTGAATCCGAGCCTAAGGGTAGCTTTATAGTGGAACGTGATGATTCCCATGTGAGTTCCATTAGCCGAAACTGGCATTGAGCGTGCAAGCGTCACCACAAATTCCTTAGAAATGTTAAAATTTGCCATCTTAACACTCTGAGTAGCGTCCAGGATCACTCCGAGATCAAGGGCTCGGTGGCAAGGGATGGGACCTGGAACGAGAAGCAGAGGGTTATGTCACATGTTGAGTGCAAGTTGTGCAACGGATAGCCAATAGAAACACAGAAATACATCGTTTGTGGCGGCTTTGATCATACAGCAAACTAGCAGGCACTGTGATTGGTTCGTCAGGGTCCTTGCACTAGGTTAGAGCGGCTTTCAATTGACCTTCGTCCAACCAAAATCAATCCAATGAACCAACCACAACAGATGCACACTGTCCAATGAACCAAATGCAATCACAGCAAGTGCACATAGACCAATAAGCTAATCACAAGAAGTGTACAAAGTTCAATAAACCAATCACAGCAAGTGCACACAATCCAATGAACCAATCACAAATGCACACAGTCCAATGAACCAATCACATGAAGTGTACAAAGTCCAATGAACTGATCACAACAACTGCACACAGTCCAATGAACTAATCACAACGGTTGCACACAATCCAATGAACAAATCACAACAGTTGCACACAGTCCAATGAACCAATCACAACAAGTGCACACAGTCCAATGAACCGATCACAACAACTGCACACAGTCCAATGAACTAATCAGAACTTAAAGCCAGTACATGTCGTCAGAATCAAGCGAAGTAAAACGTTGTGAGCTCGTAACGGTTGGTTTAATTTAACTTCTGGTTGTTTGAGAAAATGGCCCAAGAATCTCTAACCAATTATTTATCATAGCAGGAGGGTAGCCAAAATTTTTCCAGAGGTACGCACAATTTTCCAAATCCCCCCACTCCCTACCCCCAAGTCCCAAATCTTTTTCAGGTGACTTGATTTAAGTCAAAAATCGACTTTAATCGATTTGTTTTAGGTATGAACGTTTAGCTACGCCCATGTATAAAAACAAAGTAATTAATTGGACAGTCCCCCCAACCCCTCTCCCCCCCCCAAAAAAAAAAGCAAAAATAGAAAGGAGCTCTTTTTCAACTCAACCGTGCTTCCAAAGGTAAACTTAGGTTGTCACATCATGAAAAGACTGTGGCTTATTGACTGCTTCAGCAGAAGAACATGTGAATGTCAGTAGTTATAGATTGATATTACACCTTCGTCTGCTAGCTGGTTTCTATAATTGCGGAATCTTTTTATAAGGCATTCTATACTGTTTGGACTAAGCGGTGTAACCAAGAAAACCGACAGGCGAATAGCCAAAAGAAATAGCCAATCAGAAACGCTCATTTTGGGGGAATAAACCAATCAGATTGCGGGAAAGTTATAGACGACGCTTTCTCTTTCTTTGTGTCATGATCTTGGTCACACTCTAAAAAGAAAACATTTTCTTTGTTTTTGTAACGTTGCTACCGTGGTAAAAAACAAATTGAAGGTGGTTTAGCGTTGTCTGTACTCTTATCGACAACGAGTACGCGTCAACACAGTGGTCAAAACTGTGATGACGCGTACTCGTTGTTGGTAAGGGTACACGCAACACTAAACCACCTTCAATTTGCTAACCGTACGTCTTGAAGACAAGGCATCTTTTGGTTATATGTCTGATTTTGCGAGCGGACAAGATAAAGCAAATCCTGAGTTTTGATTAGTTATCTAAGAGAGCAAGATTCCTAAATTGACCGCTCGGGATTAGGGACGGACTGGGATGGGGGGGGGGGGGGGTAGGTTGGGCAAGTTTGTCTTGTTAAAATGTTCTATTCTGGTCTATTCCTTACCTACATTGTCCCGCGAAATAAAACAATTAAGAAATATAAAACATGTACCGTGTTTCTCTCGAGTTATAAAAACACGAGTGGAAGTTTGGGAGAACGTGAAATGCTGTGGGAACACTCACCTGCGGCTCGTGTTCCCACAGCTTTTTCGAGTTCTCCGAAACTTTTACTTTTGCTTTTACACAAGGTCAATAAACATATATCTAAATGATGTATTTTTAGAGCATATAACATTGGATCGAGCGTTTAAACAGACGTGGTTCTCGGCACTTCTCCTCATGTCAGCTTTCATAGTTTTGTGATGTTCCTTTAAATTAGGGTTTTAGGGTTGGTCATGTTGAGGTGGCTTTGTAACAAATAAATGTTCTGAAAACCAACCCACGTCTATGAAGGCCGGTAATGGCTTTGCAGTGTGCGTTGACTAGCGCGACTGTTGAAAGGCGTTATGGGATTTGTGCGTTATGGGATTTGTGCGCAATTTGTGTGAAGGCCGTTTCTAAAAATAACTTGGTCTGTCTTAACACCCGAACAAGAATACAAAGAAGCGGAAAGCTCTTAGTGTTAGGCTCTTGTATTGATGATGAACAGTGTACAAAGTGTGAGCTTGAGGAGGATTACAGGGGAATTTGAGAAAAAAACATGTCATGGTGCAAACCATCTTATAATGATTGTTACCAGAATGGATACTTCAAAATAAGGTAAGACATTTCGTGACACATATACAATAGAGGTTATCTCAACATAAGGTGAGAAATTGATATGGTGTCACCATAACAATTCCTGTCAGCGCTTAAACCTGATCACTAAAGATCAGTGTCTGACGCAACAGTTATTCTCTGCGTTAACTGTTGTTTATCTGCCAAAGCTGGTTAACACTGAGGTTGTCTGGTATTGCCATGTCACGTGACCAAATGTCCCGCCTTATTAACCTTTATTGTAAATGTCTCACCTTATTTTAAAGTATTTATTCCAGCCACAACCATCATAATACTTACACGGAAAGTCGTAACAGATCTCCGTCTTATGCACAGGCCCCTCACAGTCTTTTCCACCAAACTGAGGCGGGGGATTGGTACAGCTTCTGGAAAACTGCTGTTCTCCACCACCGCATGTTTTACTACATTCTCCGTCAGGTTGCCATGGTGTGAAACCTCCATCAATTGCTACGTGATGATGGAAATAAGGAAATATACATAAGATGATACAGTAAAACGTTGTCCATAACGTCCTAGGTATAATTATGACGTTTCATTCACCAAAGGAAATATGAACCGCAAAAAGGGGAAAAAACAGTTCATTTGAAAATCAATTATTCTCAGAAATCGAGGTGAATTGCAGAAGAATATGAAATAAAAAAGTCACTATTGATGGGATTGAGGAGAATAATTGTCTCATACCGATGACGCAACCTCAGTTATGGACACGCATACAGCTGCAAAGCAAGAAATGAAGCCTGCCATTTTTCTTTCTTCAACCAAAACTACCATTAATTTTGATCATTTTGTTCAAAACCTGTCTCTTAAGCGACCACTTCCAAAAACTTCTTAAGCGACCGCGACCACGTTCGAGACCTGAGCTTTGACAAATAACTTCCTTTCATGTAAGGGACCACTCGAAGTCCTTCTGTTACTCAAATGTCAGTCATATTCTGGAATGGAAGCACGAATCTTGATTTGAATCCCAAAGCCTTGTTTGCAGAGCTTGAAAAAGTTCTTGAAAAGAAAATACACAGGGGGCAACCTGTGTTGATTTCACTTTGCAAATGGAGGATATTACATAGCCGCGGTGATATACGAGTGTTTTCTTCCAAGTTTGCAAAATATGTTTCAGCACGAGAAGGGAATCTTCCTGTCCTAAGCAACCAAGTAATTGTCGTTTTATTTAGTAGTATACGGAGTGGTAGAAAATCGATAAAAACATTATTTCACTGGTGATATCAAACGTGTATACTGCCTGATTGTTAAATATTTTCGAATGAACTCAATTTCGCAAAAATGAAATATTTTGACAATGACATATTTGAAATATTTTGACATATTCTTGAAAAGGTCGAAATACTGATTAGAATCAACAAATAGTCTCAGAATTGCCACGACTGATTGTAATTTGCCATAGCGATAGTTTCCATCACACTGTACAAAACCATGATATAACAAGAAAAAACTGAGAGCAGTTTGACTTATTCCTTAGCAACAAAGCAGATGAGCTATACAAGAGTGCTACATTACATCGTCGAATTGCTCTAACAGCTTAAGGGCTTTGTTAATTACCTTCAATATATGGATTGTCAGAAGGAAGAGCCGAGGAAGAGCTGTCTCTACCCCAACTACTCCTGCGTTCGCTCATCATGCTTTGATAACTTAGCGCTTTCCCGCATGTTGTAAACTGACTTTAGGGGTAGTGAATCAGTATCCCGAGATCTCCTCGGCGAGGTAATCAGAAGATCTCGGGATATTTTGTAGAGGCTTACATGATTCACTACCCGACTTTAGCATTGACTTTAAAAGGATTGTGTTGCCGGGTATTAAATTTTGTGTGATTGATTTTCGCGGGACTTAGATTTGGCGAAATCACGAAATTCTAGTTAAGTCCGCTGAAATCAATAACACTAAAGTACCACTTGGTATACCACTAAATGTCACATAATGATGATCTACATACCAGGTACGATCGACCTTCAAACATTAGTCTAATCAATGACCACTCACTTAGGCCAAAAACGCAAATCGTAATTGTAAAATTAATTTTTGAATTCCGGAGAACTTCATATAAGACAGATCTTACTGTGTTGAAACAATTTAAACAACGGGGACAATGCGACTCGTCTTATATGATGCTATTGCGTCTCGTTCAGCTGACCATATTTCTAGCGATTAGCAGTTGTTTGCAGGAGTTGTCAGCATAGGTAATCAAATGGTTTGGAGTGCAATTTGGAATTAATGAGCACAAGTAAATTTTGAAGCAATGCAATGCAAGAAGTGCAATTTTTTCAAGACTGAAAAAATTGCACAGGCCTGTAGGACGAGTGCAATTTGTTGTCTGAAAAATTTGCGAGTGCTTGTTTGTATATACAAACTTGCACTCGAAACTATTTGATTACTTGTTAATAATACGACGAGTTCTCAGCCAATCAGCGCGTTTACATTTTTACATGTATATTATTCAGGGTCTTACGGCATTCAGTCAACTTGCACTGTTTGACTTCCTCGTGGGGGCCTGGACAATCCGCACCACCATTTGACGGAGGGGGATTGGCACATTTTCTCTCCCTTATCTGTTCTCCAATCCCACACGTCTTGTCACATGGTGTCCATGGGTCCCAGTCGTTCCACTCGCCATTAACTGGAGAATTCGGTTCTATCATGGAGTTCAAAAGTAAGGAAAGCAAAAGCCTCAGACAAACTGACTAGGAAGTAGAACGAAAATAGAGAAAAAGAAGAAACCTCGAGGAAGTCCTGAAACCAATTTTGTTTTTCCAACAGGTTTTGAAATAGAGCAACAAGTTTATTAGAACAATAGGCTAATTGAACGGTGTCCAACTAAAACAGCGGTTTAAACCTTTAAGTCCCAGTAGTGACCAGCGTCCAATTTCTCATTACAATATTTACTGTTCATCTCTCAGGCAGGTCATGAGAATAACTAAAATGATCACAAATAAAAAGAGCTTTACTGATATTTAAACAAATTCTCTTCATTAACACCATAAGAAATATATGAGAAGATGAAATAAAATTCAATTTTTGTTCAGCTCGGTCTAAAAATCGTGTTAATAACCGGCCCAGGGAGATTTTGTTCTTCGGAATAAATCTGTTTTGGGAATTGGGCCTGACTCATACTCATTTTAGCCCGAACCACAAGACAAAATACATGGGAGAGGCACTCCTGTGCTACTCATATATCGTAAGGTTATAGTATCCCCTATATATTTATTATGTGGAGACGTGTCTTACTTCTTACTACTTACAATAATTTACGATATATAAAGTAAATACCGAACATCGGACCACTGGTCAAAGTTACGCAGGCTCTGGGAAAGAGATTGGGTCATACCTTGTAGTTCGTACACAAAATTTGTGCTCTCTTTTCCAACACACACTTTTGTTGTTGCCATGTCACAGTACTGCCACGTGACAGGTTCATCATGATAATTCAAATCCATCACGCATTTGCTTGCATCTGCTTCTCCAAATCGATTGTATGTACCGTTTCCGCTCCAACACTCGCCATAGAACTGGAGACCGAAAAACCTAAAGCCCCTGGCGGAAGTTACCTCTGCACATTGGCAGGCAAGACTGGAAAAAAAAAATGTTAAAAGGGATAGTGTATGGCTGAATAGGGAGTAGCGTGCTGTAGATTTTTTCAGGGGTTCCATTCATAGCAACGCTAGGACAATAGTGCTGAAAATCAAAATCAATCAATGACAATGACATTGATAATACTAGAAATACGACTCGCGCAAAACCTGGCGCAGCTAGATTTTAAAGAACTCGTAATGGCTTTCCTGAGGGATAACACCCCAATTTTAATGATAATGAATGATAATGATAATGATAATGATAATGAGAATGAGAATGAGAATGAAAATGAAAATGAGAATTAGAATGAGAATAAGAATGATGACTTGATGGGTAGTAAACAATCGAAAGACCTCCAGTATAACAATATAAGGGAGTCAGCGTGGACGAGTGGTTAGGGCGCCGGACTTGTAATCTGGTCAATGTTCCGGGTTCGATTCGATTCGATTGAACCCGGGCCACATTGGTGGAAGGCGAGCGCTCTCACCACTGCGCCAACCCTGCTCCCCAAAGAATGATAGACTACTCTTGGATTTCTAAGCTCTTGCATGATGGGAAATCTTAAGGGGACCGTCTAGTCAGATTTTTTGTTAATTTTCGGTCATCCAACCATTTTTTACATTTTCACTTAAAACTATAGTTTAACCCATCTACTTTAAGTTTTCGAAGTCTTTTTACATAAATTGGCCTGTGAAAGCTGGTAAAAGCGATTTTCGTGATGTAGTCTGCCAATGGCGATCGGTTGCCATGGAAACAGTTAAGGAATAATTTAAATTTGTGCCAACTTTAAGAGCATTTTTCTCAAATTTGCCCTTTTTCGTAAGTATATGACCAATTGCTGTGAAATTTGGCGCCGGCAGACTGCCTTTAGGATGTAAACTATGATCCTATGGAGCGAAATTGGATTAAGTTAAATCCTTGAGGAGATATCTGTTCTACACCCATATTTGGAAGTATTTGGTTGCCATGGGAACACTAATGGCCTTACCCCGAAACCGCTCCATAGGATCATAGTTCAATCCATGTTAGTTATGGATAGAAAGTTAAATTCATTTTCAATGAATTCTGCACATAACAAGTATGTGGGGCAGACGGCAACCCTCAGCTGATAAGGTCAAATTCAGGAATTAATTATTAACTATCTTTTAACTATTTCATCTCAAATTACACCTTCCTGTGTAGGTCATCCTGAAGGGATGCTCTGGTGAAAATTTAATTGCTTTCTATAAAATCGTTACAGAGCTCTGTTATTTTAAAGATGCTTAAAACATTTCTCTGAAATTTGACTAGACTGCCCCCTTAATGGTGGCTAAAAAATAGATTAAAAAATGACTTATCTTGTGGGATTTTGCTTTCTGAACAGTCGTTGTTTTATGGCAGCAATTACTATAATGTTTATTAGTTTCTCAAGTGATGAACTCACGCTTTCGCAGCAAAACTCTGTGAGAGATGTTACTGCCTGTAACAGTTCCGAAAAGTACATCTGTCACAAGATTACTATTATTGTTGTTATTATCAATTAAAAACGCGCAGGTTCGATGTAAATATTCAACAGCGCTTAAAAAGATGAATTTTTACATGCACAAGAGCCAGAGCACAACACATCCCCTTCTCTTTGCGAACAGTGTGTGGATTCTAACGTCCGATGAAGTTATTACGAACAAGGGTTGTGATATGGGACCTATGGTTTATCATCCTTACCCGAGAAGACCAGAATTCTAACCATTTACAGATGTCAATGAGAAGGCAGCACTTTCTCCTCAGTAATTTAAAGACCCTGAGTGATGGTCTGGCCGAGATTCGAACCCACGACCTCCCGCACGATGGTAGACGACTACGCTTGGAATGAGATAAATTTGTCTGTTTTCAAAAGAGTTATGGTAGGCCGACCTTTTTCATGAAACGTTTTCTTTTGTTGCTTAAATTTTTTTTTTTTTTGGGGGGGGAGAACTGATGGATGGTTATTCCAAACAAAAACTCGGATTGAGGAACGCTTTATTGCATGAACAGCAAGATTTTGCTAAATCCCTGTATACTCAACAACAACAACGACTATCTCTCTCTGAATGAATGCTTTTTCATAGAAAAAGGTCATGTGCCCCACCTGTGAAAGGAATCAGACAAACGGGTCCAATCGAGGAGTCTTCCATCAAACACCTTGCTACGTGGGTCTCTGTTGTTGACAAGCTGCTTAGGGAGAGCCCGGATCCCGTTATCAAGATCCTTGAAGCAGCCAACTTTCTTCCATGTTCCTTCACACTTTACGAAGTCAGACTCTAAGAAGAAAATTCGACTGAAATCAAACTTCTCATAAAACTGCTTATCTACGAATCTGGATTTCTCTGTCAGCTTAAAATCAAACCACCAATTTTGGAATTTCATTCGCAGTCGGTAGTTTTAACGGCAGCCATGTTGGTGTCCCCAAACAAAGAAAAAGGTGGCTATGTTGGTGTCCCAAATTGATCCCCCAGGAATTAAATTATATTCTTATGCAAACATCTTTTTTCCGTTAAGAACATGGCCGCTGATTACGTGAGTGAACAGGCTCTATTCCCTTTCATTTCACTGCCTCCACGGCGTATTTATTAAAATTATTACTCTACAACTTGCTGGACAAGTAAGGCAAAAAGTTTAAAAATAATAATGTGTAACCTTGCCTGATTTGACGTCATTAACCAGCACGAAAAGGACACATAATGCGCGAGCGATTTGAAACCTGGACTCAGTCATTCTCAAATCTGAAATGATAAGAGACAGAAATATGAACTTAACAAACTCAACGGTGTGGCGGAGTCACGACTTAAAATGACAAACTCTTTCGGTTAAACAAATGAATCATATTTCGCTAATGACAGGTTTCGGAGCTGGACAGGCTGAACAAAACACTATTATCGGAAAACTGAGTAGATACGATATACAATCTTGTTCGCTTGGACTTTTTCCGCGTTTCCATCAAGCATAAGATAAATTAACAACGTCAAAATGTAGTAAGGTATGTTAAGGTCACAAGCATGCGCAGTAAGGCGACAGTGGTAGAAGGAATCTGTTGCCACCAAAAATAGAAACAGAGCTCAAAAGCCAGCAGCCATGGACAGCTGTTTCGGCCTTGTTAGGCCTCATCAGCATGGCCACAACTCTAACATTTTCCATCATTTTCATAGATAAATTAAATCGACTATACTGACAGAGTTCATTTTTGCTAGCGTGGGAGCCTCGTCGACGTAAACACACTTAGACTAAACAAGAAGACGCCTGAAGGCGTTTACGCGGGATGTGTTGGTTTAAAATTACTGACGCAGTATGTTTTTTTGCTGATTGTGCGATCATGGATATCCATGGTGCAATCCACCTGACTTGCACGCGATTCGAAGTTACAGCCAATAACAATCACACAATATTTTCGGGACGGGTTCGGGATACGGGAAAGTTAAAAAAACAAGGCAATTTTTGACTCCCAAGACGACGAAAGGAATGCGCTACCGAATTTTATACGCTGGCTGACTACGTCATCCCGCGTGATTAATTTATACTAATACCTTAGCCAATTACATTAAAAGCTTGCTGTAACTTAACGCGGCTGGCATTTCTTCTTCTCAGCATTTTTGTGTTGGGAAATAATCTTTAATTAGCAGATAAGCTTCACCAAACCATTTTTATTTGAATCATCTCACTGTTGCCATTTTCTTTTGTTTTTGCTTTTCATTTTCTTTTATTCAAGATGATTGGGGTAAACTTTATGTGATGCAGTGTTAAAACACTTTGCCCTCAGTTCTAGCTAATTCGATATAGGTTCGTAACCTTTATTTCCAATGATCAGTTTGACTGATAGGAAATCCCCCTCTATATTGTCGTTTATAGCGCCGGACTCCTATATTAGTGGAGAAACGTTTAACCACCCACGTTATCAGATGTGCTTAATTAGTAAATTTCCCTTTTAAACAGCAGTAAAAACTTGGTAGCGAAGTAGATAGCCTGACGAACAGGTTGTGTGCGGTTCGGATCTTGGTGAACGCACTGTGTTGTTGCCTTCGAGACACTGTCAACATATCCGCCCAAAAATAAATCACCCACTAAAACTTGACCACCCACAGAAACATAATCACCCACAGAAACATAATCACCCACAGAAACATAATCACCCACAGAAACATAACCACCCACAGAAACATAACCACCCACAGAAACATAATCACCCACAGAAACATAATCATCCACAGAAAGATAATCACGCAAACTGATGCTTCTTCTGAACGTTGACAGAAACTGTACATGTCCGTCAGTATTGACCTCAAATCTGTATTTATCCTTACATAGTCTTCCTTTTCTATATCAATATAACCAGTTAGATGAATGAAATTTAATAAGTGATAATCATACTGAATTATGCTGAATCGATGTACATCGGTATTCGCAAAGCTAAATACATAAGGAAGTGCAGAGCGTTCACTGAGGTGAATTACTTCTCTCTTGTCCGTTGTGGAGGGAGGGGTACCTTAGCGCCACTTTTGAGACCAAAAGCCACGCCTTTTTGTGTAGTATCTTTTAAAATTTACTGTTCAATGCGCATCTTACTTCTAAGTCCCTGTTTAAGACCTCTTTGAAAATTTTTTACTGTACTGTAATGCTTGAACTGTATAGTCTGATTTTTTCCTTTATTTTTCAAATTCCTTATTGTCCAAACTGATACTGATGCCGAATTCCTCATGTTTCCACCCAAAACACATTACCTATTCTCATAGATTGATTCACTTTTATTGCTCTCCGTTTAGCAAAACGCAAAGGAATTGAAAAGATACTTAGGGAAACGCTGTGTGAATAGAGAAACGTATGCGCGAAACTAGCACTCTTTGGATAAAACATTTTCTTCTTAAAACATCGGTCATATTCTCAATCCTCCAGTTAGCTATTAGGAATTGAAAAATAAAGGAAGCGTTGTTTGAAGAGGGAGTTGGCAGTCACAAATCTTCGACAAAAATCAGACAGGAAAATGTGTGAGAAAAAAATAAAGAAAAGAGAAAGAAACACAAAACAAAACAAAAACGTACTCTGGGTCTCGAATATTACAATTTCGCAGAATTTGTCTTAAGCCATCTTTAAAAATCATGGACAAAAAGGAGCAATGTTATTAGTTTCAAAATAAATGCTTATTCAGTGGCACAAATGTTTTCTTTTTTAGAGGGCGCTGACTTCGTTTCTACATTTACAACGAAAAAAACTATTTTGCAAGACTGTTCATCAGGCAAAATCACTGAAGTTAAAACGGAAGGCACTTACCATTCAATGTGAAGCGGATCAAAATCTGGCAGAAGCGGATATCTCGCGGCCCGGCACCAAAGACAGATAGAGTGGTAATCTCTTTTACTCGCCTGGTTTAATATAGCTGTTCTCTGCTGACGTGTTTTAACAAAGACTTAATGATGGCAATAATATATTGGATTTAATGTCATATGCAGAACTCCACGGAAATAAAAAGCAGATCTCTTCATTGTAAATCACAATAACTGCAGTTGTGATTTATTATTTGCTTCGAAGGTGATGAACGTTCACAAATTGGATTTATATTAATGAAACGAACCGTGGGAAGCTACTTGAAAGAACAAGACCGTGAAATTGTGTTTTACTTTACAGTGTGGTTCTAACGTTTCTATTTGTAAATGAAACCACTCAATATGATTATTCTATCTGAACAGTACTGCACCAAAGTACAGGTTTTTTTTTACAATACGTGGTGGTTCTAACTTTTTCATTTCTTTTTCATACATGGTGACTATTCTTTAGAAAGCCACTGAACAGTTCTATACTATGATACTGTTTGGTTTGCTATATAGCGTCGCATTACCTTTTGAAACTGTGATTACCACGGCGTAATACTTCTCGAAAGCAGAAAAATATTAAAAAGCAACAAAAATTGTTGACAGTTATTTTGATTTTTTCCTTTTTTCCTTTCTTGTGATTTAAAGAGAAGGAGCAATTTCCTTCGTATTCAAGGAATCACTCGTAGGACTCCTCGTTATTATTATGAGATATTTTTCAAAGCAAAATTTGAAAATTGATCTGTTTGAGCAAGTCGAATTATAAAACTAAAACCTAATAATTGGAAATCTAGTTCAATAATCGGCATGTTGAGTTTTCTAGATCAGAAATGACGCTTTAATTGCCTTGTAACATTGCGCAGTGTGCAAGACAGATTTCAATCTGCTAATATCAGAGATGATAAAGTGACTAATATCCTACTACTATAATCAAAAGATAATTAACAATTATTCTCTTCAATTTCGGTGAATCGTGGCAGAATATTCCTAAGGCCATCATTCACCGAGATTAAAGAAAATAACTGTTTTAGTATACACCAATGAAGCAACCTCAATAGGGAGCTTAAGCAAACACGACGACGACACCGAGGACAATACAACCGGTGAAAAAACTAATTGTTGAACAGTAATTCGTACAACAGAGGCTTACCAGACTTTATTTTTCACATGCAGTTTCATTGTGTCGTTCATTTGAGCTGTTGTTTGGTCCTGACCGGGGTCTCGTTTCTTGAAGGTCCCGTTAACTTATGGGCCCAGAGCTATACTTTTAAGTGGGAGTCTATTGAATGCTTTTTCAGTACATGACGTGCTAACCAGCCCAACATGCGAGTCAGTAACTTAGAATTGCCTGTCTTAAACTCAAAAACCAACAAAATTGTAATTTCCGTTGTAAATATTGTTATCATAAAATAGCTTGCAGGGCACGCTACGTTACGGGGCCTTTCTAGAAACGGACGCAAGGTCCGAAAGTTTCATCGTGGTCTCGTAAACAGCTTTAAAGCAAAAATCGACGGCCACCATTTTCATTTTGCTTCGACTCAATTTTGGTTCATCTTGAACCAAAACTCACTAGCACAAGGATTACCCAGAAGCCCCAGTTTTGCTTACCTTCTAGGTGGTGGATAGTGTTCAACATCCCGAGGTGGAGAACCAATCAGATTAAAATAAGAAAACGCTTTATATCTCAAATTCAGTTTTACTTAATAACCATAAACTACTCTTCAACCGAACAAAAATAACTTTTTCCAAGGTCGTTAAACCTCTCAAGAGAACGTCATGTTGCTAAGTTCTTGCGTTGTAACGATTTTTCAATGTTTGTTATCCAGACCATTTTACCTCCTTTGGAAATCAGAAAATAGTGAATGGTTTTACAACAGTTGAACCATTGTAATAATATTTGGAAAATTTCGCTATTTGCCCTATATTTTGTACAGTCGGTAACTCAGCTTTACCCTGTTAGCTGTCGAAATAAAGACCTCTTCGTTGCCTTGTTATTAAGGGGCAGTTTTGAATGTACTTTAAAGTAATCTCGCGATTATCACTTTGCTTTAATACTGATTTGTTTATTGGCCTCTCTTTGTTGTAATTGGCCACAGCAATGACTGTGGTTTTAATTATACGACAGCTAATTGAAAACTTCTCCAAGAAAACAGTATACTCACAGCTTACCATGATGTGACCAGCAAAAGAATACGTGTCTCCAACGTTTTGCTTTTCGTTAGGAAATTTGAGAAAAAAAAAAATGAAAGTCGCTGCGACAAAAATGAATCTAACTCTTTTGTTTTTGTGAGGCGACTCAAGTGTACAAAGATATAAAAAGGCCTTCTTTGAAAAGTTGAATTTGCTATTAAGGATTTTTCTTCACGTTGTGGGTTGGTCAAATAATCCCAGAAGAAACGCAAATAGGGCCTTTGGGGGAAGGTACTGGTAGCTGGCAGTGTTTTGCCTCTCTACTACTCCTAGAGTTGAATTGTTAAATGTAACCATAGCGAACATATTCATAATCGAATAATGCTTGCTGCCCTAGAGTAAGAGAACGTAATTGAACAAGCATTTCTAAACAATTCCGGTTTTGGCTAGATGAGTATGTTGTGGTTTAATTTTATCCTTGGTTCAAATTTTATTTTCATTTGCTTCAAAATTCATACACCGAGATTGAAGAAAATAGTTGTTTTAATATATATATTGTAGTTCAATTTTTTCCTTGGTTCAAATTTTATTTTCCTTTGTTTTCTGGTATGGTAATGTATGATAATGAGTTTGAAACAAAGGAAGATAAAATTTGAACCAAGGAAAAAATTGAACTACAACATATATATCAATGAAGCAACTTGAGTGAAATCTCTCGGAAACAGCAGCAACTGCGAGAATTGACGCCGGCCATTTCTTTTCCTTCGACCAAAACTCTTTTGCACAAGGATTACCCAGAAGCTATGCTACTATTCACTTCGCAAGAGGTGAATGGTGTTGAATATCCCTGGACAGTGAACCAATCCGGACTACTCAAAATGCCAATGTTGCTGGGTTGGTATATACTAAATTTGATTATTTAAAGATTTTTTCCGGAATTTCCGCTCAAATCAAATGATGTACAGTTATCATTTATTCAAGTTTTAAAACTACGAGTCTCTCGATCAATTTGTTCAGCCAGCTAATATTATGGAGTAAACTAATGTACCTAGAGTGTTCAACGTCAAAGTGTAGTAAGGATATGTTAAAGCCACAAGTATGCGCACTAAGGCGTCAGTAGGGATCTTAAGCAAGGACGAAGTCGACGAGAACGAGAACGCCAAAAAAACAAAAGGCATAATGAGCGAAAACAATGGCTTTGCACGCCCCGCACGTGCGTTTTGCATTTTGGTACATTTCGTTGCCGTTCTCCCCAAAACAACGACGTGAAATGACCAAATTTAAAGCTCTGTGGAGGACGTGAACACAAGTAGAGAAATGTTCAATTTACTCTGATAAATCAAAGCCGTTCATGCAAGTTAAATTCCTGGTCAGTTGGCATGCGTTTCACAAGGAGAATGTGTTGGAATAATTGCAATTTCATTGCAGTAATGCGAATTTATGTTTTTCGTAGTCGTTCTCGTTGACGTCGGCGTTGTCCTTGCGTAATAGGGACCTTAAGCAAAGACGACGTCGACGAGAGCGAGAACGCCAAAAAATCAATAGGCATAATGAGCAAAAACAATACCTCTGCACGCCCCGCACGTGCGTTTTGCAGTTTGGTACATTTTGTTGCCGTTCTCTCCAAAACAACAACGTGAAATGACCAAATTTAAAGTTCTGTTCTAAAGAGGACGTGAGCACAAGTAGAGAAATGTTTGATTCACTCGGAAAACATCAACGCCGTTCATGCAAGTCAAATTCCTGGACAGTTGGCACGAGTTTCACAAGGAGAATGTGTGTGAATAATTGCAATTTCATTGCAGTAATGCGAATTTTTGTTTTTCGTAGTCGTTCTCGTTGGCGTCGGCGTCGTCCTTGCTTAAGGTCCCTATTGTCACTAATGGTTTCGTTGCCACCAAAAAAAAACAATAATAATAAATAGAAAAATAGAGCTCAAAAGGCAGCAGCCATGGACAGCTGTTGAGTGCTTCCCAGGTGTTTATTGAAAATTGATAAAGACATAAAAAATAAATTGCGATTGGCTAATCAAGGTATAAGTCGGTTCCTTTTGACGAAAGGCAAGTTAGAGTAATATTTACTCTTCGCCTCTGAGCCAACTAATATTGTAGAGTAAACAACGTCGACTTTTCATAAAATAGATAACTTCAATAGTTGTCAAGTTTACTCAAAGATTCTCTAACAAAATAGCGCTCCTGAGTCTAAGATGTGTTTTTCAGACGTGATTATTGCCCTTAAACGTACTGCGTTAATAGGTCTTCGTGCTTTCAAGCAACCGTAAAATATAAATGCACAAATTACAACGAGCTGATTGGCTGAGAACACATCAATTAATCCCAGTGCAGAAAATTGAAATTTGAATGCAAACAGGTGAAAATGAGAGCAGAAATTTGAAATAAAGGTTTTGCATGTCACAAGTAATCCAATGTTTTGAGAGCAAATAAAGTTTTCAAAGACATCATATTGCACTCGCCTTATAGACTCGTGCGTTTTTTTCAGTCTGAAAATTTTATTTACTTGTTCTTATTTAATGTAAATTGTGCTCAAAATCATTTGATTGCCTATACAAACAACTTTCAAATTAATTTGATTTATAGGCTCTATAGGTTCGTGCAATTTTCTGGCCTTTGAAAAATTACTTGTGCTCATTTCTTCCAAATGGTACTCGCAACCATTTGATCTCATATATTAATCAATAAAGAGACACTTTTCGAAGAACTCATTGAATTGTTTTTAAACTGTTTGATAAATGTTATGAAGACCAACTACCTTGGAAAACAAAATTTAATTGGCGCGCACAGCAACAAATGAAAACTTAAAATTAATCCATCATGGTATATTGGAGTTTACTTGAAATCAATTCGGCTACTACCGTAATACCATTTAATATTAGGAGCACTGAATCAGTGAATGAACAAATCCGTTCAAGAGTGACAGGTCAGTTCTAAAGAGGCTTCATCACGAATTTGCTTCGAAACTAGGTTTTGATAATCGAAGTGAGGAAAATTCACGTAGGCAAAGGAAACACTGTAGCATTTGGATATAAATGCAAAGAAAATGGAGAATTAAAAACAAGTTTATATTCAAGTTCGAAAGCGATTTATGCCATCCAGACTGACAGCGGTCGATGTCATGGGATTAACTGGCAGTGTGGAAAACGCTTTGCGTCTATACAACGGTGAACTGATTGGAAGCATGGGGGGGGGGGGGGAAATACGTCACAACTTTGGCCGAAATCTCCAACACGATCAAAAGAACTCTGTACACGCTAGTTCTTGGGCTGTATCTTTCTTTTATTTTTTCTCAAGCATCTGCGCGGGCCGGAATCCTAAATCCTCGAATTTGATTGGCAAATCACGCGCACGGGTAGGATTTTTTTCTCCGCTTTAGCAATTTCCTATCTCTTTTCTTACTTCAAAAAGGAGACATACAAGAAAATAAATAAGTTATTTACCAAGCTAAGTCGGTCCGAATAGGTAAAAACTGTGCCCTTGGTCTTGAGTACTGCCCTCGGCCTTCGGCCTCGGGCCGTATTCAAGACGTCGGGCACAGAGTGTTGTACTCACTCAATACGATTAAAACTGTATTTTTATTGACTGGGTCTAGGCCAAGACTGTCAACGCGTAACAATGGCATTCGTTATTTTCCGTTATGTTTGTTGAAGTGAAACGGTAATTTAATTCACGGAACCAGCAATGTAGGAGTCCTACGACGTTAATACATTACAGTTAGATAATGATAAAAGGAAAATGACAACGATGATGATAGGACTTACAGGAAGTAAGTGGAGAGCTAACGTCCCTAACAGAATGTACAACATGTAATATAAACAAGATGGCCAACACTGTCTTGAGCCCCTCAGCCAGCGGTAATGGTAGCTGAGCCCTGAGGCTTGGCCAGCAGTAAACTCTTCATTCATGTGAAAACTATTTACAATTGTAAAAATATGAAATATACTAGAAATTTCAATGTGAAAGTGAGTGCTGGCGAAGGGAAGTGGTTTGGAATAGAGGAGGGATAAGCAGAAAATTAGGTTAGTTCAAGATCCTTTGGATATTCCCGTAGTAAAAAGATGGTGGTATTTGGAAGGAGATTTGGTGGCAATTATTTATTTATGCTCTAACGCTTTGGTATGTTTTCAAAGCGTGTTTTTGGAGCATAATTATCAAACTTTGGGTTAGAATTTTGGTTGACAAAAGAACTTTTTGTCGCTCCTTTTATGGCCTTTTTTATTGTTTTGAGGGGATTAGGCTTCACTGTTTGCAAAACAATGGATGCAAAAATCCGATGGCAGCTCGATTTCCGACCGCGAAATTCAAAAATCTTCTTCTTAAGTTCTGAGTTTAAGAGAACTGTATGTAGTGTGAAGGGTGTGAAAGGAAGGATTTCCGCACAGGTCCCTACTTCATTATGCATGCTTGTAGCCACACTGTGTCATTCTGCAATAACAATTCATCTTCTGCATGCATAATGAGTAGGGACCTGTGCGGAAATCTTGCCGTGTGAAATACTGTTAAGACACAATTGAAACTGCAATATTAGAAAAGAATGAACAATTTAATTAATACATTCATTGTGACATTTAAGGGCAACTGTAACTGTAAGATCTTGGTGTAAACAATTCTCAGATATTTAAGGTCAAAGTGACTTCAAGAAGGTAATAGCAATAACGAAGAAGTCCAGTTCATTCTGGGAACAAAACAGTTGCATAAATTCTAAGGTCGACTGTTGTGCCTCCTCGGGCGACAGACTTTGTGACTCAACGGTCGAGTATTTTGCCTCCACGGTCAAAGATGTAGCCTCAACGGGCGAGCTAGTAACCTCGTTCTTCCCCTTGACGCACTCGGCAGAACTCAGTTCAGCGACAGATCTGTTTTCCAATTGACCTTTCACGAATATCTCCGAAGACAAGCAAGCTGGAGGCGGTAATTTACTCAGAGGGAAAGTCTCTTTATCTGATGGTTGCCCCGTTAACGTTTGAAGTGTATTGAGGAACAAATCATCTCCATGAAGCAAGACGCAATCAATTTCTTCACACCTCCATTGCTGAATTGGCCACAACTGGTCTCATAGTAAGGCAGACAAACTCATGAAAACCTCCTGTCGTCCTCGCGATTCATCACTTAACTGATCGTGACCTTGATGAATACTTCCCCTGGCATTTAGAAACATGTAGGCAATCGAAATAAGGAAAATCCCTCACCTTTCAACTCTTCCGGACTTGTCAACCGCCAGCGCAAGACGAAAAGTGTGGTGAAACGTCCAGAAGAAATCATTGTGACGTAACACAACGAAAACGCCAAACTGCGCATGCCCCGAATCTGACATCCGAAAAACCGAGATTTTTCACCGCTGATATGATATGGAACACCGCTGACCCTCTCAAATAGTGTGCTGTCTCTCTAAGGCTCGCCAGCAATAATAAAACTATATCCTATAAAAAACTTTAACAATCTAATATGTAAGAAACATCATGTTCATCCTTGTTTTAAAATGTCCAAATCTGTAAGACACATTTGCACGATTACTCTACATTGATTCCATCTTTAAGTATACTATTCTCCGATTCTGAGCACCCAAACTTAACGGAGAATAGGAGAATCGTAAAACAATTTTCGAGGAGAATCGTATTATCGGAAGTGAAGAATGGATCTGCACAACTCCTATTACGCTACTCTTCGATTTAGCACTTAATCGGAGAATCGCAAAACGATTTTTGGGAATTCAAACAATCGTAGAATCGTAAGCGAACAATGGATCACAACTCCTATTATATTATTCTCCGATCTAATTTATCACTTATCGCACCCTTCTGCGTTCGCTTGCATCGCTCGAAGCACTGCCATCTTTTGCTGTTCCTACATGATAAAAAAGCCAAGTTTTAAACTTGGGCTTTGTCAGATGACGAGGGCAGCTTCCGTTTAACAATTGCACTTTTTACTTCTTCTGATAAAAACATAAATTCTGGTTGGAACTCATCATTTTTCGGATTTTGAGTGCCGAATCTCTCACTCGTTATGTGTGATCGAATGTTGACCCGAAAGCCTCGCTTGCGCGCGCTCTGAAGCGAACACAGCTGAAACGTGGGCTCAACTGAAATAACAGCTATTGTAACCACGCACTCTGAGAACGAACACGAGCTACAAACCAATAATGAACCAACAGGAGAAACAATGTTCGTCGCACCTCAGGTCGAATCAGAATGCACACTGTCTTCAGCGAACAAATGTGGGCCGCACCGCTCGCAACGGGAGCGCGGAACACCTTCGAGATATCAAAAAGACTGCGTCGTAGCTGTGACTCATAGTACTAAGTCTTGTGTTTTTCAAAATAGCGAAAATGTTGCAGGTGTTACACAAACGCGGAATTTACACGCCTCACCTCACAGCCATGCAATCAGCACATAAGCACTTGCACGTTAATTGCACCTAGAACATAGTCACGCACTTCCGCACCTTGTAACTACAAGTTTGAAGAACCATATTCAATATTCAGTCTTTGACTGGCAGCAGAGCAACATCAACGCCCTGTCTGCAATGTACTGGAGAGCTTTTTGTGGTGACATGAAAAATTTGCCGTTCTTGTGTCAACCAAAGCGACTCAGAATTGCAATAAATGGTGGCGCGCCGAAACAAAAATCGCTCGTAAACTGGATTTTAGTGTTTGAACTAAATGCTTATCCGATATCATTTTTTTGCCGGCATAGGCACACAGTATAGTGAAGACGAGGCCTAAAATTCTTAGAGAGTTTTGGTATTCAAATATCTGTTCTTAGGGAACCCATCATTTCCATTTACACTCTAGCGGTTACTATGAGTGACGGGTTGCAGAAAAACGATAGAATCCTACAAACCATGTAAACAGAATCAACCCTTGGCGCGCTTGTTCCGCTTGATTCCATCCTCATTGAACGTAGAATTACATTTTGTCAAGGTTTTTGGCTTTTTATGGGATAGTTTTTTCTGTGAAAAAAAAATTCTGCTTGGAGTCGTTTAAATATCACTGTTTTGCATAATGCATACTCAGAGTTCGATATTACTGTCACAGCAAATGCATTTCAAAACCTAATTTTCCGATGGAACTTGCTGGCTGTTTTTTGTTTCAGGTTGATTGTTTGGTAAGATTACGTGTGACAGTACCGAAAAGTTCTCCAGGCTCAAAATATACCACGTTCATTATTTCTCAACTCTGTCTCCCCTGGTCAATAACACTCCATAACACAATAACACCTCCCTGGTCAATAACATCCAGGACTATGAGATTTTCCCTTTTTTATTGTTTTATGTGTCGCACTTCTGGGATTTAATCGTCACTTCGTTCGTTATATTTACATGTCTTTTGTTTTGCTTCATTATTAATATAGAAAATTGGCTGTTTAGACGCTTCGTTTACAGATCAAAGATCAATCTGCTGGCAAACGAATTCGGTGTCTGTTCAGGCGCTCAACAGTCCAGGAGAAAACTCTACCGAAGGTTCATTTTGTTTTTGGGTGTGATACCGAAGGGTAAATATGATGAATGTTTTTTAGTGTTTCCCAATAAGCATTTGTTAAAAAAAGAAGCTGAAGTAGTTGTGAGACCATAAGACGAAGCACAGGGCGACCCAAGTCCAGAGCTGTGGCTATGTAACCACAAAATGCAAAACTTGATTGAGAAGACTTTGCACAGAATTCTGACAGTTTAAGACAATACGAAATCATTTTTGACAGGAATGCTATCCTTAAACTTTCCAAAACTAGAATTGATAAATGTTTTTCACCAATTTGAGTATATGAGATAAATCATGTCTACGGATGGAAACCTAACATAGTCGCTGTCTCATAGTAAGTTTGGTTTTCCGAGAGGTCCGCAAACTTTTAATCGGTGTTGTCAAGAAAGGATGTGAGAGAAAAATGGCGTCGCGTGTGGAGGTGCGTTTTATCGATGAGAGCGATTTTGTTATTTATGGGAAAGGTTTTATTTTAAAAGATGATGTAGATAATCTAGATTGGGAGGTTGATTCCACGATTTCATTGGAGTGGAATGATTCGCTCGATGAAAAAACAGAGTTTGAGGAGGAATTGATGTCCGACGCGAACAGCGATCCTGATAGGGAATTTTCAAGTTCACCAAGCGCTACTTATGATTACAGCGACGACAGTGATTTCGATGCAGGACCTTCGGCAACAAATAAAGGTGGAAGAAAGAAACCTAAAACGAAAAGGAAACATAGAGCGGGGATTATTAACCGTCGGACAAAAAAATCGAAGAAGCCGAACATCAATCCCAGCACCAATGAAGCAACGTCCACGAGGAATTCAAACACTAATGGGCATCAAGCAGATCGTGGCGGAATTCAAAAGAAGAAAGGGACAAAGATGCTGACAAAAAAGGAATTAGACGAAGTTATGATGAAACTAGAGGGTAAACGTCCCATGTGCTGGAATTTCGTATCGGAGCAGCTTTCCAAACAACCAGTCATGAAACACTTGGAAAACCATCGAAAGCTGATCGAGGAAATCCTCGACGCTCGCTACAGCGAGCTGCGAAACCTTGTGGATCACATGTTTTCGGTTTACATGGAACATGTATCTGCAGTTGAAGCGCAAGTAAAGAGAGACCGCAAAGTTCATTTGACATTGCGCTGGATGAACACTCTGTCAAGCTATTTGGAAGATTCCTCACAAAATTCAGAATTATGTACCCCAGTGTTTACTGACTTGTCTAGTAAATATTCATCTGTTACAATCCGGGCAGTGACAGGAATTGTGCACTCTCTTGTTTACGACTTCGCCCAGTCAGAATCGTACAATCTTGCTCAGCCGGCGGATGTGCAGCAGAAAATTTTACCAGAGGATGATGTTACTTTGTACAGAATGTCAGGGGCAGCTCTTTGCCAAATGATTAAAGTAAGAAAGGATTCCCTGTCAGAAAAGAAAGGCAAGAGAAAGGTCACTTCGGAAAGCAGGATTGACATGGAGTTTGAACTGGATATGTTGGATAGACTTAAAGAATCTGACAAAAACAGTCTTCCTCAGGCTCTGAAGCTGCTTGATGAGGGTAATTTGACTTTTGTGAAGAAGGATTTTCTTAACTTTGTGAGGGATGCTGATTTGACCATCAGAGAATATGTAAATGAGAGAAAACTGAACAAACACAAAAAGAATTTTTTGGAGGTAGTTCACTTTAATGTGTATAATGATGATCAATTGTTAAAATCTTTCAAATGGTCTCTAGAGAAATGTGGAGCGTTAACTAAAAATTATCCTGATTCTGTAATTAATAAGATATACAGTGACATGCTTCACAAACTCTGTAACACAAGAACAAAGGAGTTCTTTAGAGGAAAATTTGAGAAGGACTTGGCCAGATCAGGTAAAGTTGTTGAAGCTGGTCAGTCTCTGAGAGACAACCTGAAGACATATAGCATTGCCAAAAAAAGGTAAACATATCAATTATCATGTCAGAAGTATATATTCAACTCTAAGATGTTAATAATGTGATTACAAGTCAGATCAGGACAAAACATACCAGAATTACCATAGTGAAGAAAACAAACTTATTGTGGAAGGCTGGTCCTAATTTCTAACACCCAAAGCATTTGTTCTTTATTTTTAGGTTTTATGTGAAGCATAATTTAGTACAACTAAAATATTTTTTCAATCAGTTCAATTATGGAATGCTCCTGATCTGCATGTGTGATCTACATTGAAAATCTGGCTCTTTTAACACCTGTCAAATTTTACCCCGTGAGCAGAGGCTATGAGCTGTGGCATAACTTCAAAACACATTTCTTTCACAGATCAACTGAACATACAGTGAAAATGTAAATGCTTGCATGGTTTTTGAGAGTAAAATCTATTGTAGTTCAAAAATGTCAATAAGTTTATCTTTTCAATGCTATATGGAACTCTAAGGAGAGCATAAATGGCTTGTGCACTGCAGTGTTTTCTTTAGTTTGAACAGTGATACATCAATACTACTTTATTCAATGCACACTTTAAAAGGTATTAAGGGCAATGAATTTGGAAATGCAGTCTGTACATGATATACTTAACGTTTGAATCAGTAAAAAGTTAATTTCTGCTATGTATAAACATTAATTCTGTTATGATATCAGATGAACAAATATATAAAAAAACTCCAGTAGCTTTTTTCTTTTAAATAACAAGAACAACATTAAAAGCTAAAGCTTGGTTTAGTCTAACTTTAAGATAAACAATAATGCAACCATTAATATTGCTTTCCATTTGGCTCAATTTCCAAAAAAATTCAACTCACAAATTTGATGCCAAAAGGCTTATGTACAATCATAAGAAACAAAGGTAAGAGTGCATAAACCTAGACTTTCATTGAAGAATTTTTGCATCATCTTTGAATACCAATTTACAATATCACTACAGCTGCTCTGTCCATGGGGTACATAGCCTAACATGGCTCCACGCTGGCCGTGGGAATGGGAATCTGCTATTACAATAGCTTCTGACTCCCAAATTAAAATTGCCACAGTGCGGAGACTAGAGATCATAACAGCCACTTGCTTCTGTTGACGGCTTGACCTTGCCTGCAAAGTGGTGACCAGGGGTGAAAAATCTCCAGATCGCAAATCAAACCCAATGGCTTGTTCATAACTTGAAATATGAAGATCATCTCCACAGCTCTCCACAGCATCTTCTATGTCAAGATTTCTAGCCTCTCCATCAAACAGCAGATCATGCAGAGCATTTCCTTCAAACATTGCCTGAACCAGTACTTCAAACCACTGACTTGGTAGGGTGCTTGCAGTCAACTCTGGCAGACCACATTTTACAAACTGAAAGCCCAACAGCGAAGCAATAAGGGTACATGCATTACTTCCTTGACGGCCACCAACAGTTGACTGGCTAAGGTTTCCGGAAAGGGAAAACTGCTTTAAACCACTGATGCCAAAAGGATCAAACACCAGACGAACTGAGTAAGATGATCTTGGTCCAGAATTACCACTTGCACTTGTGAGTGACCCTGATACAAGGATTACATCATCTCTGTAACCACGCTCAGAGTTGGTGTTAGTAATAACCTCTCTTCCAGCAATGACTCTTCCTCTGAAGGAACTGTAATTGCTGGCAGAAAGGTTACCACCAGCAGCAAATTTTAGCACACTAAATATAGACTCGATGGAACTGCCATTTATTCGAAGAGGGCTGACAAAATAGTCTGGATATGTTTCATTAAACCACATGCAGAACTGCAGGAAGCCATACACCATCAACCTTAACAGGTCCCATGTCTGACAAGGAAAAGAACATTTTATCACTTTGTGTAAATTATAAGTCAATGTCAAAGAAATCCTTTGCACACCAGAAACCAAAAATATTATCACTTTTTTACTATTACCTGACCAGCAATCTAATTTAGTGTGGTATTGTACATGCATATTACTTTCGCTTAACCCTTTGGCTCCCCGAGTGAAACCTTGGGTGATACAAAGTTCTCTAACTTTTGATTCTATCAGGACCGAACCCTAAAGTGTGACCATTCATTGGAAAGCTGTTATGCTGTTTTTCAAATTTACCCAGTTTGTAATTTTGGAGAATTTATCAATTTTGGACTTGGCACTGTCAGGAGTGAAAGGGTTAAACACTTAAGTCAATTAAAGTAATAATAATAATAATAATAATAATAATAATAGTAAGACATTGTACCTGCCATGCCAAGAACTTCTTTGTCTAGCTTTCTTGCTGTTGTCAGGATACTCTGTAGGCAAAAAAGTGTGGTTGAATAAATTTTTAGTGCATACAACTTAAATTTGCTTGCACTCAGACAGAGTGGTAAAATTGATATGCATATATCTTCAAACTAAAGTGGGCAATTGAAGGACATTTATTATTAATAATAAAATAAAAGTGTTTTTGGCTCAAGAACTGAAAAATACCCCCCAGCACTTTAATTACTCACTCCCAACATATGCTAGTATTTGAACACTTATTAGCAGCTTTCCTCACCAGTGTTTTGATGACATGTGTGCCACTCTCTAAAGAACTTGAAGCCTTTCTCAATGTTCTGCAGAACACGTTGGTATTTCGGAGTAACAGTCATGTGACTCAATATGCCTTTCTCGAAAATGAGATTGCAAGCCTCCAAGTAGTTGGCAGTCATTTCAATCTCAGATGCATCAGCAGGGGGTGGGACCAGCCTTGCATGTTCTTGTAGGGCACTGATCATGTATCGTTGCTGAAGGAAAGGCAATACCCAGATACTCAGACACAAACTTTGAAAATAATGTATGCTAACTTAAATGCATGTACTTAATTTTTTTTTAACCCTTTCACCCCTGATATATCCACAAAGAAATTCTCCAGGCTGTTTTCAATATATTTATTATAGCACTGGTGGAAAGAGGAGAGAATTTGTTAAAACATTTAAGCCTTTTCCAAGTTTTTATCATTTTTTAGTAATTCTAATAACTTTTTATCCTGATTATGTATTGATATTGTTCAAATTAAGAAGATATTGAGGTCTGTCATTTAATCCTCATACCTAATATTGGATGAGAGTATTTAAGCTGTGTTTCAACTTAATTATCAAAAATAAAAACAAAAAAGTAGACCAAACACATACTTGCATAATTTTTGCGGGAAGTACATTCAAACGGGTCCAGCTATCTCGGTGAACAAAGCTGTACCTAAGCCCAGGCACTCGTCTTCCTAGGTTCTGTTGAACTCTTTCCTGGTCACGTTGATATTGATCTATGATGGGCAGCCAACCAAAATTGATGCCATCTTTTTGAAATGATTTTGAACCCCTTGGTCTAGAACTGTACAATGCAGCAATGTTGTTTTTAAGCTGAAAAGTTGACAGTTGATGATGAGAATATTAAAATATACTTAAAAAATGTATTTTTGATTAAGCTACATTTATCATTTTTAATTTATTAAACTACATCATTTTCCTCAAACTAGGTAATAAAGGACTCATGGTGCAAATACAGGAACATAATTTATAATTATAAACACTGTACAGATCAATTTTTTTCTTTCAATGAGATTGCACCACTCTGTAGCAGTAGCTAGAGATCTAGACATTCACAGAGTAATCACCCTATCATTAAATAATTAAATCGTCAAGAGATTGAAATGGGATTAAACCTTTGGTTTTTCAATAACAATGGGCCATTTCCAAAACTAATGATTGTCTCTTATTCATTCTGCCAAAAAATATAAATCAATTGAAAACAATATATTAATATTAAGATTCAATGTTATAAACCTGGTGTGATGGGCAAATGACAATAAACACTCTCTTATCTCTGCTGTCTTCATATGGATTATCAAAGGAAGCTGATACTGAAAATGGGTCATCACTGTCTGCAAGGGGGAGTTGTTCGTGTTTGTAGCCACAAAGAAGTTTTATCAGGGCAAGATTTGATGAGGCTCCGTCACACACCAGTACCCGGACATGGAAATCATACAACGTAAAGGCCTGGATAGTCCTCATAACACATTCGAGAAGAAATTTGTGGTCCCATGAGTTGGCACAGGTGAAATAAGGACCAATAACATCAAACTTTGATGTTAAATCTCTCCACAAAAACTGAAGGATGTATGAGGCTTTCTGTTGATCATAATCCTCTCCCACACTCATATACACATCATGTAGCCAAGGCAGTTCCTCTGGACTCATTGCATAGCCTCTAATGGTTCCATTCATTGAATTCCAAACAATCTTTGACTGGACCTGTGTTTAAAATAAAGTTTGCTTTCAAGCAAAATCAAACATTAATAGCTACATTGCCTCAAATTGAAGTAATTGTTAAATCGACTACAAGATTGCTCTAAAGCAAAGACCGGGTTGGCTAGCTCAGTGGCTCCATCATGTGCTTAACTCTTGCAAATTAGGGCAACCAAAAATTCATAATTTTAATTTTTGACATTATGTGTACTTACCTGACCTACAAGTGCAAAGCTTTTTTACTATATAAAATTTTTCTTTAAATAGATCAGCCTTAAATACCGTAATTACAAGAAAGAACAAGTGAAAAAGGCAGAAATATATGAACCTTACCACCCACCAAGCTATTGTATTTGTTTATTTATTTATTTATACTTAAGAGATTATTATGGTTTCTTTTCCTCACCTTTGTCTCATCAAAAACCAGGACACCAACACCTAGTGGTCTTGCCTTTCCTGCATCAACCTGCGTTTTGGTGAAGTTTCCATATTCTTGCATTTGATGAGCAATGTAGTCTTCATGGATTCCCGGCCCATCAGTGTTTTTACTAATGATACGTTGAAGATATTTTGTGCACGGTAGTTGCAGGATGCCTAGGCTTCGAACAGCACGAAATGCAGCTGGACTTCTGGCATAGATCGCAAGGGCTATTAATTAAATAAAATAAGTGAACTTAAACAAAATCATTTATGTACAGTATAGTAAATTGTATAAAACACAAAAATGGTCTCCTTCACCTGTAACTGAAGAAATAAACTAACAGTCCTTATCTGTGTGTATAACACAACCAATTTTTTTGGTCGTTTTTGTTGTAATTTTTGGACTCCAGTGTACAGGCCAGTGAACTTCCAAGTGATAGGAACAACTCTATACTAGTAAATTCATGCCTTTGATGCACGCGTGATATGTTTCTGCCAAAAAGTTTCTGGAAAGCATTTCATTATAAAAAGCTATTTTAAATAAACAACTTACCAACTCTTATCGTTGCAGACGACCACTTGTTACGGAAGCCGGTCGTTTCGCATACAAGTCGTTTCGCATACAAGTCGATTCGCATACATCGAGGTCGTTTCGCATACAAGGTCTTGGTCGATTCGCATACAAGGTCTTGGTCGATTCGCATACATCGAAGTCGTTTCGCCGACACGATCTTGGTCGATTCGCATACATCGAAAAAGTGCAAAATACATTGAAAAAGTTCTCATAAACACTCTAACAAGATAGCTATAGGACAGAGAAATAAACTTAACCTCAACCCGGCGACATGCGCGTGTTGTTATTATGTATCGTGCGTTATTTCTGTTCGGCACGGCGGGTGAGCGAACGCGTTGACAGCGCGTAGACTAAGTTTTTTTTTGTTATTATTATGTTGGATATTTTGTGGCCGGGTTTAGTATCAAACCGCGAAAAGCATTTAAACAACATAACAAAATTCTTCTAGATATAGTGCATGGCAAGTTAAACTTGAAATTAGTCTACGCGCTGTCAACGCGTTCGCTGTGCCGAACAGAAATAACGCACGATACATAATAACAACACGCGCATATCGCCGGGTTGAGGTTAAGTTTATTTCTCTGTCATATAGCTATCTTGTTAGAGTGTTTATGAGAACTTTTTCAATGTATTTTGCACTTTTTCGATGTATGCGAATCGACCAAGATCGTGTCGGCGAAACGACTTCGATGTATGCGAATCGACCAAGACCTTGTATGCGAATCGACCCAGACCTTGTATGCGAAACGACCTCGATGTATGCGAATCGACTTGTATGCGAAACGACTTGTATGCGAAACGACCGACATCCCTTGTTACTTTGTCTTCCAGATTCTTTAAAACAATAAGAGAGAAAAATGGCTTTTTAGACTCAATTGGTTATTGTTACCTTAGTTCAGGGGACTGACATAATTAAACAAAAAAGAACCATTCAATCACAATTGGCCTTCATCATCATAACATCATCATCAATATTTTTTTCTAAAAGCCTAAAAAGAACACTCTCCTTTGTCTTATACAACATCTGCTGTACTACCAAAAAAGAAATACGATTCTTTAGTAACATACTCTAACTCTGGTGAATTGCGGTAATGCAAGTGAAGGTTACTTTGTGTTTTCTTACCATTCATGGCCTGGTTGATGAGAAATGATTTCTTCTCCATCTGCCACATTTCGCGGATAACTGCTCCAGTACCGGGCTTGTGATTGTCAGCCTCTTCCAATACTTTCGCAAAACCTACTTGTCCTTCCTTGCACGATTCAATTGAGTCAACGAGTTTCGCCAACTCGCTATTCTGTTGTTGGTTGACTGTCACAGATGTTCTACTGATCATTCGCTCAGCGATTCTTCGGAAATTCTTTCGCTCTTTTCGTACGTTCTCATGCCTGACGTTTTTGCTCTCCGGGCTCAGGAAGGACAATCTAACTTTAGACGACGCCTGCTGTTTTTCAATGCGCTCTTCTTCCAGCAAGCTTTTTCTTTTGTCACGAACAACAAGCATTTGTCTCCTCGCAAGTCTACACTCTCCGCATACGTTGTACATTTCATCGGCCAAATCCAGCTTCCTCGGTTTGTGCCACAACTTGCACTTTCTAGCACTTATGCGTCGCCAAGGCCAAAGTTCTTCTTTCACGTTTAATGGCTGAACGCGAATATCCGAGAAAATAACATCGTAGTCTGAAATTCCAGGACACATAACAAATCCAGAATCTGGTCGGAGAACCTCAATCAAACGCTCAACGGACAATCGATCGTTCAAGTCAAGTTGACCTTCGTCGACAGTTTTGTGAATAAATACTTGTAATTTATAATGACCTGATGGACAAAAAGCAATCTTACTGGATGGTACGTGCCAAGTTCTTGACTGAAATTCTTCTCCTTGTGAGGATAAACGCTAAGAGCTGCACTATGGTGATGGCCAGATATCGCTTCCATTTCACAGTGCAGCGAAGCGTCGAGTTGAAAGACTTCTTCCTCCAGCTTTTTTAATATCTGCGCTTCTTTGGAGGCCCTGAGTTCCCGAAAATACTGCTCTTGGGTTAATTTTTTTTCTTTCTTCTGTTTCTTTTCAAGAAGACCTTTTAAAGCTTTAACCGCGATACTCCTTCTCACGGATTTCACGGAGTCTTCTTCAGATGTTGAAACATCGCTTATCCTGCGTTTGCGAGGAGGACCGCTAACTACAACTTCTTTTGGTGAAACGCACTCACAAGGCCCTTCGACAGGCTCACCAGCAATATTGATTCCGAAATCTAGACGCCTGTATATCCCCGAGGTCATGTTGAATATTCAACAGCCGCCATTACAATAACACATGCTTTTGGCCAACACGCATCGATGAGTGTGCGGACGTCTCAGGAATTACACTTCCGTTTAATTACAACTTCTAAAAATAACTTTAGTGAAATTCACATATCCCGGCCAACGCCCTAAGATTCGCTCTCTGTCCCTCATTTTCTCTTGACATAGCTTAACAATGGCATCCGTTATTTTCCGTTAAGTTTCTTTTGGTCTTTGTGACAATGCTAACCTCTGTTAAGGAATGCCTTGTTCATCGTGGAAATTATGATGATAATGTAAATTCTTCTTTTTTCAAACGACGTAGTCACCGGAAGTTGCCATCACCTGAAGAAGACTATAGGAGTTTGTAGTCCAAACGTCGAGATCAACATCCAGTGACTAGGTCGTGTGACAAAAGAAGAATTTACATTATCATCATAACGGATGCCATTGTTAAGCTATGTGGAAACTATGAGACAGCGACTATGTTACGTTTTCATTCGAAGACAAGATTTATCTCATACTCAAATTGTTGAAAAAGATTTATCAATTCTAGTTTTGGAAAGTTTAAAATTAAGGATAGCATTCCCGTCAAAGTGATTTCGTATTGTACTAATTTACATTATCAATTCTAACCTCTTTAGGGCGTTTTCACTGGCCTACTCTGTTTAGATCTCTGGGTATCAACATGTATCTGGCAATTTGTTTGCTGGTCGCATTTTCTTCGTGTCGTGTACAAGCAAAAGGTAAAGTAATTTCAAGTTTTGCTCTGCTATGATATTACTAGTCTTTCCTATTCTAATGGTACAATTCTGCTTTAACCAATTATTATTTTATACTGGGACCAGGTTTCTCGAAAGGCTCGATAACTTTCCCGGACCGTAAAGCTGTGTCATGATAGCAATAGTGTCAGTAAGAATTACAATTTCGTTGATTTTCACGGTTAAGCAATACATATCTTAGCTTGTACGTTAGAATGTTTTGTTTCATCGTCCAGAATGCAATTGTCTTTCGCGACATGTACTTAATGTGCCGAGGATTTTGATGCGCGGCATAATTTGTCGCTAAGAACCGTAAAAATATTCGGTTGATAGCGACTTTAAGAATGGAGTTCTGGGCACGTAAAGTTACCCGGTCTTTCGAGAAACGGACCCTTGGGGACAAGCGCTGGCCGCTTGACCCTTATGAATCGTGTGCCGTACCTTATCTGTCTTTGCCCATCTTACCATGCTCGGCTTGCTTAGCAGCAGTTACAACCAACTCTTTTACGAATTCATGTCACGAATTTCCCTAAAATTGATAAAAATAGCATTGGTATCGATGGAGCAAAGAAAACTTATGATCCACAATTGTTTTCAATACGGATTTTAGCCGAGTCGCATGCACTTGTATCCAAGGAAGGACGCTGTCCTGGGTTTTAATGTCAGGCGAGACCCTAAGCTACTTATGTGAAAGCTTTGTAGTAGCGGGCGGGCAACTAGAAGTTTCAACCAGTGGAACAAATCAAACTAAGTTTGGTTAGATCTTCTTTTCACAGAATTGTCGGCTAGAGTTCCATACTTCACTATGTATTTTGTAACTGAATTGTTTAGGGCAATGCACGTGCGAAGATATCTTGTTTTCGAAGAACAACACTTTACATACACAGTATGCATAATCAAGTATGGAGTGATACTGAAATCCTGCCGAATTGTCACTTTCTGGAATGAGATGAGAACTTCCTTAAAATCATGTAAATGCATTTCAGTATGAAGCGTTAACTAGTGGCCTCTCGTTTAATTGAGTTCCTATCGAATCAGTCGAATTGAAATCTATGTAGCCAGTTTCAAAGCATAAATCTAGTGTTATGTTTTATTCTAATTCTTAATTTATCAAAGATTTTAAATACAGCATGATAATAGATGGGCGCATGTGGGTATGGAATTTCTCTTCATTCCTTTAAATCGATCTTCCACGATTTGAAAGCAGCGAACGACTGAAATAATCGATTTGAACAAGCACGAGAAGAGTATTTCCATATGTCCGCACTCTCGTGTATTATTGTGTTTATTATAATACAAACAAACAAACACCTGGGCTGGGTTGTTCGAAGCAGGGTTAAGGTAACCTAGGGTTAGTGCGAAATTTAAATGCGAAATTTAAATGCAGATATGAGAGCTCAAAAAGTACATTCAGTTTCATTCTTTTTGAAGACATTTTGATGATTGTATGCTCTGAGAAAGACATCGGGGAAAATGCTTTTTAACAAGAGGAAAAGAAACCCGGGTTAAAATTTAACTCTGGATTAGCGCTAATCGGTCTTCGAACAACCGACCCTAGGTATTTATTTATCATATAATAATCTTACTCTAAGGTCCGCTGAAGTGCCCGTACTGTGTAAGTCTTATGGATAACCCTGAGAAGGACTGTGATAGCAAAGTCAAGACACAACTCTGTACACCAGAGGAAGAGAAATGCATGGCGTACGAGAAATCCTTGCAGAAAATTCATGACGACTGTAAGCCGGACGGTGCTCTAAAAGGAAACTGTCGAGTTTCAACGTGTACTGAAAGTGGTTGCTTAGCGGAATTCGGTATAGTGACATTTCATGTCTTGTATCATCAACATGCCATCGGGGGAAGTATTTGCGGACATCCCGGTTAGGTTTTCGTATCACCACATACTTCAGGATGTTCAAGGTACAACAAGTGCAAACATTTCTCTTTTCAAACGACGAAATAGTAAGACTGCATTCATAATGAAGTATGGCCGGGGTGGTATGGAAATTTAGCCGATATGCATTAATCCTAATTTCCTTTCGGCTGCCTTTTAGTTTTATAATCCACAAACTCTTATAGTTTCCAAGAGGCCATAGCCTGAGGAGGCATTATGGTGGTCTCCGCCTATAAGTAGCAACAGAGAAAATGCAGAGAAAATACAGTGCATGCAGTCAGTAACCAGAAAAATCTCGACTTGGTTGAAGTGAGCGTGCAAGGTGTTCATGGGTAATGATGACGTAACGATAGGGTTTCTCAGGTAACGATTGCGCTTAACAAGTTTCCATTGCATTCAAATCTGATAAGATCAAACGATCGGGGGCCCATTTTTAAGTGCCAACTGTTACTAGTATCAGTGACGTTTAAATTCAGTTGTTAGTCCGGCATCCTTGCGTCCATTGGGCCATTGGTAGGCTACGTCAAACGTCCAATAAACGACTGACGACGATCGTCCAACAGCAGAGAAACCATGAGACAATTAACAAGTTACACGAATGTATTCAGAAGCGTCAATGTTAACACTGCTTATCTGACAGACTTAGTAGTATGTCAGTCAAGTTGTGCATGTATAATCAATTGAATGTGAATATATGAAAATTTCATATGTGAGCTGCGGAAGAGAGATTTAATAACCGAAAGATAGTCATGGTTATGTGAACAATTTGAGCAGTTGCAAAGTTAATACGTGAAAAAAATCCAGGCTTGAACAGGGTTTAAACTCATGACCTTGCGATACCGGTGCAGCACTCTAACCAACTGAACTATTAAGCAAACTTGGAGCTGGTCATTTGTGAGTTCGTTGTGAGGTCATAGTTTCGAATCCCGTTCGAGCCTGAATTTCTTCATGTCTTATATTTGTAACTGCTTAAGTTGTTCACATAACTGCGATGATCTTTCACTTATAAATATGATCAATTGGTAAAACACCTTAAAAAGTGTTTTTTGTGTTTGTCAAGTTCAAGTGAGTATGTTGCATACAGTACAGACTTCCACCAACGAATCACTCTAGGAGGGTTGGCTTGTTAACTTAAACGCCATTGAACCGTTGCCAACAACTACCTGCACTATACAAAGGACTTATCGACAACACTCTAAGAACACAGTTAACTAACAAATGAATCGAAACTGACAAACTGACAAATACCAACTTGAGTCGTTACAGCCAATAACATCATGGCCTTATTGACAAACAGTCCATAACATTATGGCTTAGACGACCAATCACAACCTTGAACAGAGACCTAAATACCACAACCTGACCACGTGCAACCGACTCACTTGACCCTGATGATGACTTTCGCTCAGGTTGTCGCCGCTCTGACGAAGGGCTGACGCTCGAAACGTCGGCACCCCCCTTTTACCTTTTCGGTGGTATACTTTACTTCATCGACTTGTTTGGTCATATCAATTTCTTGTGTTTGAATTCCCTACAGACGCAGCTCCAGTTTCTACAGAAACTGCCCCATAATAAATATCGAAAAGTCACTCAACATCAACAGTTCTTGTCACAACTACAAACACCACAAGCAGTGACTGAAACTGCTGCGTTCAAGCCATCTCCACTACGTTTCCTTTTTTTTTTAACTTTTTGTTATTTTTCTTTTAAAGCTCCACTGGAATGCCCGTATTGCATAAGCTTCGTGGAAAACCCCAAGAGCGACTGTGATAGGAATGTGAAGACACAGATATGTACAGCAGAGGGAGCGAACTGCATTGCGTACGAGCAAACTGGTGAATATGGACCTTACTTTGAACGAGGCTGCGTGGATGAAAAATCTTTACAGCGATATGTTGAAGACTGTAAGCCAGACGGTGTTTTGGAAGGAAACTGTCGTGTTGCAACGTGCGCTGAAAGTGGCTGTATGGCGAAATTTGAGAAGGATAACGGTAAAGTAAAACTTCTTCAGTATACCTCACTGAACTCTGTTCTCCATATAGATGGATCTTTTTATAAGATGCATTTTTCGGCACTGCCAGTGACAAACTCGGAAAAAGAAAACTTCAGTTTCCCCAGCAACTTGTGAACTTTGGATTAGTACTTTCAGGGACGCTCTACCTCTGAGCTATAGGCGCCTTTTGGGACAAAGGTGGGACAAACACCTTGCATACTGCTAGGATTTGAATGTCAAAGTTAAAGGGTTATAAAATAGTGAAGATGGCATACACCGTCATTAACATGCGCGTTCCAGTCTCTAAATATCGCTACAGAAATATCACCTCTAAATATTGAAAGTGCATAGCTAATTAACCCAGCCCTCTCCAACTTCTGTTCCATTATACACTCGCGCGTTCGGAGAAAAAGTGTTCTCATTTCATGTAGTTTGCAAAGGACGGCAAAGAAGCCAACCAAAATCTACTTTCACTGTTAGTAGTTCAACGTGAAGTACATGTTTAAGTTAGACAATACCGAAAATTCAGTAACGGCCAAAATATTTGCATGAGCCATTAAAAACTCAGTAGATGATACTGAGTACTTGCTTTGATTTCATAACTTCCCATGGTATCTACATTATTTTTCTACAGAATGACGTTTTGCGTCCGTCATCACGAGATAAGTGAAAAGGAAACTCAACGGGAACATTAATTGCAGTAAAGGGCTGAGGAATAAAGAACAGAAGTGCGGTGTTGTAGTATACTGTTATAGTGGGTATTTGTCAATTTGGAATAAACTTCATTTGACCAATTGCCAGTCTTGTTATTGTTGTCTGTTAATTACTCCAGATTGTGGCTACAGCATCGTGTAATAATTTCTCTTATTTTACCCCATGAGTTTTCATTAGAAACCCAGACTTTGCCAAGTACCATATTTGGAAACTGCTTGTCCCAGTCTTTGAGCTTCCTGGCATTGATAGGTTCATTTGGTTTCTCTTGCTTTCCAAATATGGTACTTGGTAGACTAAACCAGGGTAAGCAGTGGTTGAAGACGTTTCAAGTCTTGCGGGTTTCAGTTTTCACGGAATAAACGATTTTAACTCTAGCCGACACAAAGGTCCGTCTGCTTTACTCGACCTTATGGAGTTCACTGGAAGGCCTCAGGAAGACAGCAGTCGCCAACTGACCATTTCCACCTTATTCCTTTTTTAAGTCAGGGAATCACTTGATTCAATTCAGACTATGTAATGCCGACTGAAGTGTCTCCACAGAGCGTAGACACATCCACTCGACAAACGCCATTTTGCAATTGGGGTCCGGCCTTGCAAAATTTAAAGTATGCTCGACCCAGTCCTACGCCCTGCTAACAGGTGCTGGACAACAACCAGGGGCTCTCTAAGCCAGACATGCATTCTGGGCTCAAAGTTGGCTAGACAGATGACATTCGCTTTACGCACACACACCACGCCCTCTCCTCTCCCCATCAATATCTCATCCTAAAAAAGGTATGGTGTGACGACAGATGCAAAAGTTGGATCAATATCAGTTTCTGGGCAACTGTGCACCTACCCCTCCCCCAATCCAACAAGTTATAAAGAGTTAAAAAGTTAGCGTTAATGTTGGTTTAGGAGAGGGGTAGGTACAACCCAGAAACTGATATTGATCCCAAAGGTTTTAGTATTAGGCGTTCTGAAACAACCGATGTTATTTTACTATAAGATTGCAAAAAGTCTGTAATCTCGCAAAAAACCCACCCTTTCACTTTCATGAGGTAGAAATGAGGGTACTTTTTGTCTTGAGAGAAGAATGAAACAATATACTTATTTGCTATCCCTCCAGCTTACTCGGTAGAAGCTTGAATGTGGTCGATTTTACCGATTCTAAAAAAGTGCCGATTATTGAGATTTATTATGCCCCATAGGGCCAACCACAACAATTGAAAAAAAAATCCCCGTATAAGGACCGTAAACAATGGAGAAAGCAGGGTTGGAAAAAGCTCCAAGACCCAGCGTATGGCCTCGCTTTCACTACTTGTTTATTTTGTTTATTTGTTTTGTTTATTGTAGAATTTCATTATGTGATACATTTTCAATCTGCAGTTGTAGAGTAGTTACTACAAAATGAGACTTGTATTGCGGTAAAATTTCAGTCCTCATAATACATATATAAATCTACTTTTAGTAAAAAAAATATAATCAATACTCGTTAATGTTCTAGATCGTGACAATAGCTATACGAATGTTACTCATTTGTTGGAGTACTTTACAAACTTGAGTTAACCTGATAATTTGTTGTTTATATCTCTGGAACTGTAATTTTAGGTTAGACCAAATAACAAACTACTGTACCAGAATTCTATACGTCAATGTAGCGGAAACTACCAGCTTTTCTTACTGCCTATTGTTGTATACTCTATTCTTTTTGTAAAAAAGTGTTTAATGTTGTTTTTGCCGTGTTTTGTCCCGCCCAGATTAGCTTAATAGCTATTTGCGGGGCATCTAATGTTGTAAATTTTACCTTATGCTAATAAATAATTTAGAGTTATGTCTGGCGGAAATGAAAATATTTGCCGACTGTTCGGTCCGCATCACAGCAACAACACCCTTCAACATGCCATGCAACAATGTTACGCGACAAGTTGAAAGAAAATTTTGCTCGTATTACCAGGCCTTAAAGCTTCCCAAAGGCAAAAACACTGGAATACTGAGGGAATGGCGGAGATTGGCTAAACAAAGTGGATCTTTTGCTCCATTGCCAAAAATCTACTCAATATTCAGTGACTACGTTCACCCGGGTTTTTTAAAAGAGTTGTTACGGAGCCAGATTTAAATGTAACAAAAGATCAGTAATACTTTCCTTGACATTTACGGTAAAGTTCATTTTACTTATAACTAAATGCGTTCTGAACTTCGATTTAACTCATCTCAAATAAGAAGCGAGCTCTAATTAGGGTGGTGTGTCCACTTTATCACACCTTCACACTTCCAACACTTCACACTTCCAATAGTTTGATTGGCAGGAGCCGGATTTTGTGAAGAGAGCTTGAAATTTCCCAGAGCTTAATCTCTTGACCAGTCACAGTGAACAAGCTGTGAACATGCAACGTATTATGTCTTCCTATGTTATATCCATATCGATGGTACGTTAGGGTCTCGAGGTATGCAGTTCAGTACACTCACAACTCGATGTGTGTTTGAAGGTCTGGATCTTGTTCTTCAATATAATCTTCGTGTTGCTCTACATCTTCATCGTGTTCTGCTCTTGCGGAATCTGACAATTCTTTCACCAACATGCGTATATGCTTCCAGTCCTGACAATAAAGAAATTTTCATTCCATTTCAAAAAGAAAACAACAAACAAAGAATCCCATTATGTGGCAGTTTCTTTCGTAGTTTGTACTTGAAACCTTTAAAAACTGGATTACTGCAGCTTGTTGTACATTAATTCCAAAAAAATGATGGCGAGTAAATTTCAGTGCGGATAGACTAAATCCATCAAATTTGATTGATTTACTCTTGCAATGAGGTTTAGCAGAGAATAAAGCTCGTCTAATATAAGTCCAGTTAGCAATGAACAAATAGTGGATTCGGTTACCTCATGATAGCGAAAATAATCAAGAACGAGGTTTTTTATGTCTGCAGAAGGAGAGTGCTTAAGCGAATAACACAAATCATGGCGTTAAAAATTCATTCTGTCATACGAAAATTGAATCCAACAATTGTTTTATTATGCATACACCTGAGTGCTTGTCTAGACGAGAGTGCTCTCAAGAACCCAGAGTTCACTGTACATTCCACTGGACGCGTAAACAACTTTATTCTTGAGCTTCCAACTGCTCGACTATTTCCGTGGGTATTACGTCACTTCCACATGTATGAAAACGTTGGCCGTAGGCAAGAAGTCAATTCTATATATATGAACACAATTGACCGCAGCTATGAGGCAACGAAACCGTGCCAGCGAGAAATGGCTGTTTGCTTCTTGCCAGAATTGGTCAGAATTGAGACCGACACAAATGTATAATAATGAAACTTACAGGTACGTATTTTCCACGAAGTAAAGAATCTCTTGGTCTATACTCACTTCCTTCTGCAGATGTTCAAGCTCAGAGGGGGACACAAATTCATCTGAAGAGCGGTCCATCAGAATAAAAAGCTGATCAAAAAATAACAAAGGCATGATTACCTGATCAATTCTTAATCTCCACTGATAGCCAGAAACGCATCCAATAGCAGAAATGGCAGATTTAGCAAAAATTTCGCCAGCCATCTTGACCGAACAAGCTTGGTCAGTAAAGGATTTATTATATGGCAAATTTGTTTAGGTTTGTTTCGCGGGACTACGAGGGAAATCCCGAGTGGACAAGATAGGTCCGTCTTGCCCTCCAGTGTGGCCAATTAGAACTCAGGATTCGCCTGAACTTGCCTGCTCACAGAACCAGCCACATAACAAAAGGCAATCTCCCTCTCACTAGTAAACACAAGCTGGACAGCGAAGTTTATACTATAGTTGGAATTTATTAGTGTAATTATCACCTTCTGGATAATTTCTTTCATGTTTTCAGTCCACTGTACGTCACGACCTAAAACATCGGGCTGCAAGGACAAAATAATGATCAATTTGAGTTTTTCTTTTTTTCACAACTAATACCGCGACGGCACAGCAAACATACCAGTGGAAGAATACAGAAACGCGAGCACACCGAGGCACATGAAAACGTGTAGAGAGTAGCAAGGAATTTTTAAATTAGTACAGGTAATCAAATGGTTGCGAGTGGAACTTGGAATAAATCAGCATAAGTAAATTTTTCAAAGACTGATTGCACTCAATTTCAACTTACTGCACTGTTTTGGATCACTGACGTGCTCTCAGCCAATCAGAGCGTTGAAATGTTTGCAAGTATATTGTTAGTAAAGATAATCAAACGATTTCGAGTGCAATTTGGAATAAATAAGCACAACGAAATTTTTCAAAGACTGAAAAAAGTACAGACGCCTGTTGGGCGAGTGGAATTTGGCGTCTTTAAAAAATTTACAAGTGCATATTTCAACTAAATTGCATTCAAACACATTTGATTACTTGTTGATATTATAATTGCAAAAATTTAATTCCAAATTTCTGCACTCAATTTAAACTTTTTTTTACTATTCGGGATTAACTGACGTGTTCTAAGCCAATCAGCGATTGGCTATCAACAAGTGTGGTCGAGGTTGAAACTCGGGATGACCATACTGCAAATCAAGCTAGTGGTCACGGCCGGATTTAAACCTGGGACGATCAGTCCGACACCATGACAACTCGGCAACTTTGCCTACACTAAGTTAGCGGGAAAGTTTCTCGCGAGCTCATTGGTCAATTTCCACGATGATTTAATAGTCAAAGACATGTTACTATCTCGAAGAGAATTGCTTTGACATTTTTGATTTGTTATTCTAAAACTGATCACACGTTTTTCAACGTTACTCTCTCCTTCTAATCAAATTTGTCCGAGAAGCTAAATCAAACCCTTGAACGCCTCGAATTTCGCCAAAATTACTCCGCTTCACGTCGTATTTGAGCTCTCCTCTTGGCGTTTGATATGTGATGAAACACTGTATCTCGTCTTTGATATATTATCTCAATGGACAAATAGAATGGGATTCAGTATATCAATTTAAACAATAAAAGCATTGCATACCATGGAAAATAGTTCCTGAAGATCTTTCACAGACATCTGACCTTTCCTGGACTTAGCCTCGGTAATCAAACGATTTCTTTGAGAAAGAGACAACCAACTCAACGTTATGGAATATATTATTAATTATAGAAGAGAAAAAAGAATAATCCAAGACAAAGTCATTTTGATGGTGATCCAGACGTACTGACCACTCACTCATTGGTTGGTTGATTTCTTCAAGTGAATGGGTCGACTAATTGAAGTACGTAGTCATAGAAATCAATCCGCGTATCGCCTCAAGATGATCACCAATGAGCAGCTGAAAAAGTTTAGGCGAGTTATTTAGAAGGTGCCTAACTAAAGCCGCGGTTTAAGTAAAATTGGAAGGGGATCGGAACTGACCAATTTGCGATTAATAAATTGGAGTTAATCCATTTTGAGTTAGCTGGTATTGACTGTTTGTTCCGTGGGGCATATATGAACTAGATTGAAAGGTTAAATTGGATTAGCACAAATTCAATTTAGACAACGGTTTTGCTTATCTCGGTCTAAACTTCGCTTAAATAACCGGACATTAACATTTAACTATTAGACCAGTAATTCGAGATTTCTGAGTCAATTCAATGTCTTAGAAAACGAGAAAACGGGTCTAATAATTTCAGTAAAAACCATCTAGCGTACCACATTCAACGTCATAATAATAATAACAATAATAATAATCATAATCATAATAATAATAACAATAATACTAATAATGATAATGATAATAATAGTAATTAGACCAGACGGACCACACAGAGGTGCGAGCTAACAGAGTGGACGCGAGGATTGTAGATAAGGACAGGAAGACAGTAACCCTGTTGGAGATGAGCTACCATTGGATTGAGAAACGAAAACAGTGGGACGAGGAGAAAACCTGCAAGTACGCCCAACTACGATGGGAAATCAAGAAGCAGTACCCCGGCTACAAGATCACTAAAATCAACATTATCATGGATGTACTTGGTGGATGCTCTAAGGTACTGAGTAGTAGTGTGACGGAAATACTAGGGGCAAGGCGAAGCAGCGATGTTCTGGGACGGATGCAGAAGTCTGTCTTAAGTAGTAGCCTGAACATTTCCAGAACTTTCAAGGTCTTGTGCTAGATTAAGATGCTTAAGAGGCTGTCTCTGTAAGAACCACCCACTCAATTTCATGCCAAAAATAATTTTGCCTTGAACTCTGGCAACTGAAAGACTTTATCAAGGTTAGAATAAAAACAGAATTGGTTTGATTCAAAATTATTTTCTGGTCGCGTTAGGAGCCAAAAAATATTTCGTCCGGTCAGCGCCCGTTGCAACGTCTCCAAATGCATAAAATTGGCATTTTTCGTGGCGCTGAAAAATACTTGATTCGCAACATCTAGTATTGAATCATATGTCAATTTACTCATAAATCTCTCTAGTTTTTCAGGAGATCAACAATTTTTTTCTTTATTTAAGTGGCAAGACGAAATTAAGCAAATTGCTGGACACTATTAATCGCCATCGAACGATAGCGGGAAATAGCCTTCATCTAGAAGCTAATTTCTAAACTTTGGGACCTAGTTGAGAGCTCTAGTCTATACAGCCGAAAAGGGTGGTCCTTTGTCGACAAAAATATGCAAAAACGTCTGTACGTTTTTGGTATTTCAAAAGTTATGGCCGTTTGTATCAGCACATGTACGTGCATTTGCAACTTTCACGCCTGCACCGAAATTGACCTATCTCGAGCAGATCTTATCATAAATACAGGTTACCTGCTACGCAGCTCGGGTGTTTCTCTAACTTCGGCTGTTTTCCAAGCCTTCACATTCCTGAATTCATCAAAAGTTCCAGTAAATAGGCAGGTATTGCTTTCGATCGAAATTTGAGCGCGAGTTTTATCGAGTTTCGGCTTGAGAGCGAACAAAGCTCGCCAACTCCAGGCCAATTTGTGTTAAATATCCTATCCAAACATCTTATCAGAGCATGGTTTCTTCCAAGACTGGTATGAGGGAGAAAATCAAGAACTGAAAGGTTGAAGAAATCTCGCAGTTAGATGCCTGAAAGATGGCGTTTTGATGTGATGCTGCTTCCACGGAGTTCCGGTTAATAACGTCAGGTGTAATTCCGCTAGCCAGTTTACAATTGCGAAACGGCTCAGTAATCTCGAAAATCAAACTATGGAACACAAGTGCTTATTAGAGACCAAAGGGGAATCATTTTGTTCCAAGTCGGCAAGTGCACTCAGCTTGATAAAGCTTTCTGACTGTCGAAGTAATATCGATGACCAGTTGCAAACGTGGCACCTCAGCCAGCTAAAAGGTTCCATACAAGAATTTGAGATAATTCTCAACAGGTTGGGTTTGCCTCATGACCTTTCCCCTGAACAACTCGAAGGACTACGGATCTGCGAGAAACACAGAAATCACTTTGGTAAAAACTGGCGCCCGCGACGCACATGCCAGTATCCGCTGCATTCTGGTCGGCAGAAGCAACTGAAGACAAGAAACGCAGTCAGCCCTGACATGTCAAGGGAAATAACTGGTATTTATGGGAAGCATGTTCCAGCGGGATCCCGTAAGTCTGAAGAATTGTTGATATGGCATAAATCTACTCAAAGTGTCAGGGCTAACAAGACCTAATTTTTACTTTTTGTTTATTCCTAAGCCAACAGAACCAAACTTCGAAGTAACATTTGCGGCATTGTTACGACGCTGTTTTCGCTTTGTTCCTAGCAGAATATTTATGACTAAGATTAGAATTTCTGTTTCAGAAAGAAACTTTAATTTCTCCTTTTCCAATTCAAAGATAACGAAGAAACGAGAAGAAGGTACTCAAATCGGGTCCGATTAAATAAGACGTACGTTTAAGTTTCGGTCTCTGTCGACAATATTGTTGGTTGACGTGCCTTAATTAAATTAAATTGAAGTGTTAGATAAGCACGGAAGAATTATTAAAATTGCAGTAAATATATATGTATGGTGCGCTCCTAACTAGAAGTGTTGAATGAAAATGGTTAAAAAACGATTTTTTTATACGAAGAAAACATGAAAATGAAGGTAGAAGCTAAAATTCCATGTTTGAGAAAAGCGACTGTCAATTTTCGCGTATGCAAATTTGTTATGTTTACGCGCTAAAACTAAAGAGACATGAAAATGCTTTTAGGTCTGAAAATAATTACTCAAAAGTACACTACATTTGGTTTCCGATGGAAGAAAAGAACTTTCGTTTTTTTTATTTTTTAAGTTTTTATTAAAATTTTTTTACAGCTCTTTGAGTATTTTCAACCGTCTCAAGCTGAAACAAACACCGTAATCATGCCGGTGATTGAAACAGGCAAAAATCTTCAAGTGTATTATTTATTAAGAGTTGTCCATATTGCGGTAGGGATTAGCTGCTTGCAAAGAAAAAGAAAGGTAAAAAGTGAAGACAAAATTACTCACATTCTTAGTGTACACTCTCTAGATTTTGCACTGACTGGGCCTGTTCGACACCACAACGTACCCGTTTTGTGGTACTCAGTTTCAATTTGCATTCGTTTCCAAGCTAAGAATGTTATTTCCTATTGACTATGCTTTTCAGTGATTTGTGTATCTTGCTCTAAGCTTCACCAAATCAAATTGGAGGAAAACAAGGCGTGGTTGCAACAGGTCCAGAGCAATACCCAACAGGAAGATGAGCCTTCCAGGTGATCATGGGTTATTTTGTATTTGCTCTTATTAATTGCAAATATGTCGGAAGTCTATTAACCCGTCTCTACCTAGAAAAAGAAAACAAAAACAAAATACTCATGTGAATGTTCGTTAATGATGATACGAGAATAATGATGTTTAAAAATAATATAATATATTCTCTATTTTGCACAATGACTGTATATGCAACGGGACACTAATTGGGCGTTTACCAATGGCGAAACTAGTGTTCAGCTGGTCAGCACTTTCAATAAAGTTTCGTTTTGACTCAAAAAGAATGAAGGACCGGACATACGCAGCGAAATGGCACACAATGTAACACGAAACATCTTTTTTCTCTAGAGATGGCTACAAGCTGCAATTTCTGCACAATCAGCGCTGACTCACCGAGCCAGTTAGAAGCCACACTTGTATAACATGACCAAAATGGTGACATCAACATTAGAATAAGCCGCAACTGTTCAGCAGCCTGCGTAGTAGGCGTTTCCAAAAAAGCACGTGAAGAGAACGAAACTGCGAGCGAGTGCGTTCGATCTCTCCGCCCGGAAAAGGAAAGGAAACGGCTGCTACACAGGCTACTGTTTAGCGCTAAGCGCATTTGTTCTAGGAACACAAAAGACGGAAAAGCAAATCCTCGTGTGTTAGTTGGTTATTGGATGCTCGGAGTGCAGAAAATGACGGACAGTTATACCATGTCATTGTGCGCAATGTCGCCTGTAGTAGGCCAACGTTGAAATTACTGCGCGCAACATTGCTGAAGTAGAACGAGATGGTACTACGCCCCATATCACACCCAATAGGCATACTTGTACTGTATCTAAATAACTTTTACTTTGATTAAACTAGTCAAGATCAATGTACGACAGGGTTATATTTTTCCTTTCGTTACTCCTAGACTCGCCAAACGTATTGCAGCTTTAAAACTCGCAAATGTCATGTCAACCTCTAACGTAACACCAGCTCCTCCGAAATCTGCCGCTTACACTGCTGATTGGGCTTCAGGGCGCGAGTCTGAACAGGACAGTCAGAGCTCCGAAGAAGAAGACGAAGCTAGAAGTGGAGCTAAGGTGGCAATTGCAGCATTTAGTGATGCAATGGAAAGTCTTCACCAAGTGGCAACTAATGCTGGTAGGGTCAGTCCCTTAATGTTTCAGCTCAAAACGTCATGGGACGAGGCGAGTGAACAAGAGAAGGAGGTCTGTATTGACAAGGCTACGGAAGCCTGCAATCTGGTATGTGACGTCATAGCTCCGAAGGCCGGACCAGAACTGTTTCAGTCCTGTGTCACACCAGAAAAAGACGCACACTTCAGTGACCTTGTACCGTTAATGGAGGCCTACAGTAACGCTAGCACTAAGAACGTAAAGACCCAGATTCTGAGCCTGTATGCATATCGATATCCAGTGAAGACCCTTCAGAGGATCCATGAGCCATACGCTAAGTTAACCGATTGGCAAATCAGATGTGCTAGAGCTCATGCGCGAGATTATGGTCCAGGCTCCTTAGTAGAAACGTCGCCTTCTCATCGAGTTTGCCTACCCCCGGTGAAACTTGACCATTTCTTAGACTTTGTGAATCGCCCATACTTCTATCAAGATTTGGCGTTCGGTACGAGGAAACTAAGGCTTAACAGCGGCGAAACGATCACGATGCCCAACGTTATTCGGAAGGTGACAAAGGCAACAATGGTCAAGCAGTACCTCCAGTTTTGTGAAGAAGGGCAGTTCGAACCACTAAGCCGTGCAACTCTATTTCGAGTTCTTGAGGTAAGGGAAGCCTCTCAGCAGAAGTCACTTAGTGGCTTGGACAATATAGCAGCCGATGGTTCAGCGGGATTCGATCGACTGGACCGAATAGTAGATGAGCTTAATCAAATAGGCCTGAAGAAGGACGTAGCCGATGAATTGAGAGGGTCGCTTCGCGACGGTAAGAGGTACTTCAAAACAGAATACCAAAGTCACTGCCAAGATGTTGAAAGTCAGTGCCCCGACCACTGCCGTAAGCTGGGTCTCAGCGATCCGAAGGATCCAGATTTCCAGGAACATTGTACACACCAACATACGCTTCGCTGCCCTCAATGTGACGACATCACTTTGTGTTTGCAGAAGATGCAACAAATTGTCAAGGATGGCAAAAATCTGAGTTTTTACAGCCAGGAGCAACAAGATGACTTTTTGTACGACATTGACAAATCTTCGGAAGCCATTGTCCAATGGAAAGCTCACATAATGAGATCCGTGAATCAGGAACACGCGAAGCAAGATATCCTTGCAATGCTTGACCAGAACTCTTGTCTTCTAGTCATGGATTGGGCCATGAAGTTTCTGCAGCTTCGCTATAGAGAGAAACAAAGTGACTGGTACGGAAAAAGAGGTCTCAGTTGGCATAACAGCAGCGTAATTTCTAGCAGCCACTCTGGCACAACTGAAGTTATCTCTTACGCGCACTTGTTTGACCAGTGTACTCAGGACTGGTACGCGGTCACGTCAATCCTTGAAGACCTTTTCAAGCTGCTGAAAGTTAAGAATTCTGAGCTGCAGAGAGTCTATCTAAGGTCGGATGAAGCTGGTTGTTATCACAATAGCTCCCTGATACTCGCTGTGAGAGATGTTGCAAGCAGAGTTGGCGTTACAGTCCAAAATTATCATTATTCAGAGCCGCAATCTGGCAAGGATATTTGTGATCGTATACTATGTCCAATGAAGTCCTCGATTCGCACCTACTGCAACGAAGGCCACGATATTCTAACTGCTGTGGACATGAGAAACGCCTTAACAGGACACCCAGTGAAGGGAACAACCGCTGCAGTCAGCGTAGTCAAAGAATCAGAGAAGTCACTTTCAGTCAATAAAATAGAGCAGTTCAGTAGTCTCCACAACTTCCAGTATGAAGATTCTGGCCTGAGGGTTTGGAAATGTTATGATATTGGTAAAGGGAAGTTCCTTCCATATGACGGTTTCTATATCAAGCACCAGGGTCCAACATTGCTCCAGACCGCCGAATCAAATGGGTTTTATGATCCCCCCGAGAAGCGAGAAGTTAAGCGCCGTTTAGAAGTTAGCAAGAAAATTGTGAGTCCGGTGCGACTCTTCGAATGTTCCGTTCTTGGATGTGTTGAGGCTTTCGAAACGTTTGGGCAACTAGAGTTGAACCTTGACGTCGGCAAGCATACTGTCAGCAGAGTAAGCCAGTATGATGTGATCAGAAGAGAGTGGGCCCTCAAATTCTCATCGGTCGACACCGCTGATATCAGAAGCTGTTCTTCAGATTCCAAGGGTTCAAGAACACTTCCAGAGGACATTGCTGATGCTCCGCCTCTACAAACAGGATGGGCCCTGAGTAAGCCAAGAAGCAACGTAAGATTTTCACAGAAGGTTAAAGAATACCTGACGGCACGGTTTTCACTTGGGGAAAAAAGTGGGCGCAAAGCCCATCCTGCCCAAGTTGCAGTAGACATGCGAAATGCCAAAAATGAATCTAATAAACGTCTGTTCACTAGAGCAGAGTGGATGACGAAAACCCAAGTCCAGAGCTTTTTCTCACGACTAGCAGCAACGCGGCGCAAAGATCAGGGTATGGTCGGGATATCACCGGACCAAGAGGAAGATGCCGAATGCCTGCAGGAGGACGCTAACCGACAAGATCTAATAGAAAAAATAAACACGCAACTCAACGTCTCGCACCCCATCTGCTACGACACGTTTGATCTGTGCGAACGTTACCACAGCAGTACGCTCCAAGAATTCAGTGTATCAGTGCTCAAGATCATCTGCGGCCACTTTGAGATCCCTGTTAAGTCGAGAGACAAAAAGAAAGCTCTCATAGACAAACTGTCGGAAATGATTAGTGAATGTGAATGTGTTTCACATTAGAACCATGCTAACTACGATCTGCAGTCACTTTCAGATTCTTGTAAAATCAAGAGACCGAAAAAATCTCTCATGTCTCTCACAGATAAACTGTATGGCTAAACTCTCGGATATGATTAATGAATGTGAATGTGTTTCACGTTAAGCGGTCCAATGAAAAAGCTGTTTGGTTTCCTTAGCTTCAGTTCCCTCCTCGTAAAGCTATCTAGATATAGCTGTAGGATAAAATATTGCGTTTATCGTATTTCAGTAGTAATTTATAAAATACCAATGTTTGTAACATTACATTAGTGTACAATAGAAAGTCGACCGGTTTAAAAGTGACTTATAGCAATTGCAAGGTATTGGCCAACGTTTTACTACTCCATAATAGAACACAAAGGAGCTACGTAGCTCTTAATGTCAGCAGTAATCCTTATTTTTTATAACGTTCCCCTTTACTTCTATCTTTATGGTTGCTTACGATAACTGGTACGTATGTGCTGTTTGTAACCTTTCCTAAAGCGATTGGAAACAGGGCTGATAATACCACCTAACGCCAATTGCTGGCCAAGTAACGCGTCTTCGAGCTATAAGATGCCAGGTATTACAGAGCCAATACTAGGGGGTAAGTTAGGGACCGCACCTTTAGAGATGTAATGAGCTTATCAAACTACAACTCACAGGATCGATGTTTTGAGTCAAAAGTTGGCCTTTCAAATCTTGTATTGGGCGCAAGTGAATTAAAGAGACGCGTTTTCTTTTTGCGACATTAAAAAACATCAGGGCATGCATGCAATCAGCGGTCTCCTCTTTTGTGTGGACATCTGCAAAGGAGCATCACAACTAAACGCCATCTTTTGGCAATCTAAATGGCGAGATTTTTTGAAAACTTAAGCCCTGCAGTCTTGATTATCTCTTCAATACTAGATTTAGATAGTCAATTGTCTGATTCACGAAGAAACCATGCTCTGGTAAGATGCTTGGATAGGATACTTAGCACAAATTGGCCTGGAGTTGGCGAGCTTTGTTCGCTCTCAAGCCGGAACTCGATAAAACTTGCGCTCAAGTTTCGATCGAAGGCAATACCTGCCTACTTACTGGAACTTTTGATGAATTCAGGAATGTGAAGGCTTGGAAAACAGCCGAAGTTAGAGAAACACCCGAGCTGCGTAGCAGGTAACCCGCAGGCGTGAAACTTGCAAATGCACGTACATGTGCTGATACAAACGACCATAACTTTTGAAATACCAAAATCGTACAGATGTTTTTGCATATTTTTGTCGACAAAGGACCACCCTTTTCGGCTGTATAGACTAGAGCTCTCAACTAGGTCCCAAAGTTTAGAAATTAGCTTCTAGATGAAGGCTATTTCCCGCTATCGTTCGATGGCGATTAATAGTGTCCAGCAATTTGCTTAATTTCGTCTTCCCACTTAAATAAAGAAAAAAATTGTTGATCTCCTGAAAAACTAGAGAGATTTATGAGTAAATTGACATATGATTCAATACTAGATGTTGCGAATCAAGTATTTTTCAGCGCCACGAAAAATGCCAATTTTATGCATTTGGAGACGTTGCAACGGGCGCTGACCGGACGAAATATTTTTTGGCTCCTAACGCGACCAGAAAATAATTTTGAATCAAACCAATTCTGTTTTTATTCTAACCTTGATAAAGTCTTTCAGTTGCCAGAGTTTGAGGCAAAATTATTTTTGGCACGAAATTGAGTGGGTGGTTCTTACAGAGACAGCCTCTTAAACACAAGTCGGACCTACCTAATGGCTAGATCAAGCATAGACCATTTTAAGATTTTTAAAATTCTAAAATATGATTTTTTTAAAAATATTTTAAAATTTTAATTGATTTTCTTTCTTAACACACGACGATATTGTAAATTTATACGAAGGGATAGTCACGGGTTCTCGCCTAGCTCCTTGTGTTCTTTTTACTTTATAACTGGCATTCAGATCTTGATATACTGCCTGAAATGTTGCTATCCCACGTGATGACAGGGTGAAAGATACGGGACTTGAGAAGTTAGAAAAATACATGTACCAACTATTGAAAGATCGCAAAAGTCTGGCGCATTCGAAAAGTCATTGTAGTGCCTGGGGTTATTGGGGCCTTTGGAGCCGTATCAGTTAACTTTAAAGCGAAGCGAATCGGTGTGAACGTGAGGTTGGAAGTTATCCAGAAAACAGCATTGCTGGGGACAGCAAAGACTCTAAGGAAAGTACTGTCCCCATAAGAAGAAGGAAAAGAGAGACCTGGGACCCTGTGGCGACTTGTTTTAACCCGCTCCCAAGGACTGTAAACCAGGCCGAATATCCTGAACAAGAAATAGACATAATAATAATAAAAATCATAATAATAATAATCATAATCATAGCGGAGCTCCACAGCGGCTCGAAGAGCCGCAGAGCGGAGCCCCATAACTACCGTGCGAGGATAGAAATTGAGAAAACCATGCGTCTGAGTTTTCATGGTCATCGTGGCTAGCGGCATGGCTCGCGGGCGCGTGCGCCTAGCGACGACGACGACGACGTTGCCCCAACATGGCGGCCATAGTCATCCGGGATATTTAGAAGGTCTTAAACCGAAACGAGGCTTTGTTTTTCGCGCAATGGCTCTTCCGTTGAGTCGCGAGCTAGATGTTTTTTTTTTTGACGATATATTTCAGCTATCGAATCTCCTTTAAGTAGCTGCGTACACCAGGCGTATTTAATAACTTTAGTGACAGCATTTTCAATGTATGAGGGTCTGTGTGAGGAGCTCCGCTTTTAGGCTTGCCTAAATCTATTTAATAATCATAATCATAATCATAATGAACTTTATTTGAGTGTCAACTGATGTACTAATTGGGGACACTGTAAAGTACAAAGGAAATCAAATCAAATTATATTAAGTTAAATCAAATCAAATCAAAGCAAATGTTGCTTTCTGTGGAGAGGGGAAAACCGGAATACCCGTAGAAAAACCTCTCGGAGCAGAGTAGAGAACGAACAAACTCAGCCCACATATGACGCCGGGGGCGGGAATCGAACCCGGGCCACATTAGTGGAAGGCGAGCGCTCTCATCACTTTCTGTTTATTTTAGATTACATTATGGGCTTGAGCTTTCCATCGCGTGATTGACGTTGAGGGCAAAGCACAAATCAACTATTCCGAAAATAATTCGAGAGCAAACAATTAAATGGTTTCAGTATAAAACAACTATTTTAGTATATATCTACTACGGGTAGATTACTTTAAATGTACGCGAAGAAGCGGGCGCCATTTTGTTGACCACCCCACACGGTAAAGCTACTCACTCTACTCACTTTCTATACAACTGTCGTCGCTCTTTTAAACGACATAACCGAATGTTTCATATAACAACTAAAACATGCCACGAGCTCTTATTAAAACAGAAAACAAAGCTTACTTAATCAATTTCTCTTGTGCTTCATGTAGTGACCCAAAGCCTACGAAAGAAACTTCTTTAATAGTCCTTCCAGGCATCAGATCACAACTACTAAAGTCCACGGTAATTCCATGTCTCCACCAAATATTTACGGCTAAATTCACATCATAGGAACGCACATGGTGGATCCTGAAATCGGTTGAAAATAATAATGTACTGATACACTGCGATATTTTTAGGCCATATCTACTTAACGTAAATGCTCGAAAACGCCCAAACTCTCCCTCAAGACAAGAATGCTCGAAAACATTGAAGTCGATTAATTGAATTACCTTAGCTCAAGTGCTTAACGAGAGATATAAGATATCATTTTTATTAAAACATTCAAATTATGATATTGAAGCACAGTGTACATCACAGTCAGCAATGGAAAACGCCAACTGTTAATGAATAACCCAATATTTCAAAAATAGGTACGCAGTGCACACACGTTAGTAGTAATGTAAAATGCCGTGATATATGCTGGTCTCGTCAGGTTTGGTACACTTCAGGAGCCCATTACCCAGCGTGAAACTGCCATAAATTAAATTCATGCGACGGCGTAAGCGAATGACGAAGGGCTAACGCTCGAAACGTCGGCACCACCCTCTTTTACCTTACGGTGGTACAAATGATTTTATCAACTTGTTTGATGATCCCAAATTCTTGTGTTTCAATTTCCCACCGACGCAGCACCACTAATCAATTCACGGGAAACGCCAATCTAAAAACATACCTAGGTGATGGAAAATGGTAGGGTTGTGGGATGTGACTTAAAGTGACAAAGTCAACTAGTGTACTACTGTATGTTAAAGCCACACATATGCGCACTGAGGCGACAGTGGTAGAAGGGATAAAACCCTATTGCTTAAGAAAAAAATGCGTACTCCGTTAATGGGCTTTTTCTGGAGAGGAAAGTTCGGATCAATGTAAGTATCTGGGCAAATGTGCACCCCCCCCTCCCTTAACCCAGCAAGTTATCAGTAAGTTAAGAAGTTAGCGTTTATGTTGGGTTATGGAAGGGGTAGGTGCAAAGTTGCGCAGATAATTACATTGATCCGAAAGTCCTCTCTTTGCAATATATAGATTCTAATATAACAATCATTGACTGTCGGGAGTCTTCAAAGGTGCTGTATTGTGTCAGTTTGAAAACATAAGATGGTTGACAAATTCAATACCCTTGTTAACAAAATACTTATTTTTCAATTTAACCCTTAATTGCTCCTCGGTTGACCATATATTATCTGAACACTCACCAAAGAAAAGGAACATAAAGGCAGTCTCCAGGTTTGAGGAAAGCATAGTAATATTCTCTATTGTATAGACCAGGATATTTCTCCAAGTCAACTCTGATAAACAAAAAGGGAGAATCATTATAATAGTAATGATAACGATAATAATAATACTAATGATAATGATCATGATAATATTAGAATTTGGAATAAAGAAATATGAAGTAATAAAACTGGTACCATACCAGTACCTATGTCTCACTCATTACAGTCCAAGGGCTATATCTCTATCAAATTGCACGATGGTAAACCTTTTTACTATCAGGTGAAAAAGAAGAAGATATCTAAAGAGTATTCAGGTGTCCTAGAGGTTCAGCGACAAAACATTGACAAGGGAGCACCCCCGCTTGTATTCTGAAACTTCCACTGAAATGAAGGTTGATAGTGCCATAGTTCCTTTGGAACAACACCCAATCCCTAGCAGCCCTACAACCCCCAATCACCAATCTGAACAGACTGAAACAGTACAAACCTGTCCACATCTACAGTGGAATAGCCCATGTCTGTTACATTGACCTACAGACAAAAATTTCCAAGGTACATAGAGTGAATAGTAAATTGGGAACATTTTAAAAACCTTGTTTACCATTTCACTCCTTAATGAGTACCAAGCATAGAAGTCATTGAACTGACTCAAAGTCAATGCTGGGAGAACACTGGTCTATAGTTTTTGGTTCTGTCCTCACAAACCGGTCCATGAGAGAAAAACCATTGTGTTTTCTTCGTTTAGGAGTTGATTGTTTAGCTGTAATGTATTGTTTGGTCTTTTGTATTGGCTCCTGTGTACTGGTATACAAGGAAAGAACCTGATCTTTTTTTCTGTCCCAATAAAAATGACGAAGCCAGAAGTCCATGAATTAGCAACTTTAATTTTACAATATTTATGTACAATGCTTTAACTGCTTTAATAGAAACATCTTAGGTACAGGTTTTGGTTGCTTCCTACCTGATCCTGATACTTTCTGTCTATCAAGAAGAACTCCTTAGTTCCTTGGAAGACACACATTATATTTTCTGCATAGTCATTATGAAGGACAGATTTGGTTCCACCACTGCTAAACCACAGCATCTATCAAAATAAAATACTTGATAAGTTATTAAATGAAATAAAGAAGATTGATGAGCTTAATGAAGAACTGTTAAAAACCCATAGAAACGTAATAAACAGAAATATTGTCCTTGGATTTCTCTATATGTCTAATTATATAAAATCAAATATTAAGGCATGAAGTAGTTGTATATCAGTCAAATAAGCTGACTTTTAAAGATACGCACTAGCTATGGGACCACCACATGGACGGTACTACCATATATGGCTACAACCCAAAATAAAACACTAAGTATGTTATAAAAACCCACAGAAACTTGTTTGAAAAATGTTCTGTTGCTAAACGCATAAAACTAATAAATACAAAATATATTGTAAAATTATATATAAATACTGGATGTTTTATGCTTTATTTTGTCTACATATATTTCACTACCCTGAATTATCAATGAGAAATTCAAACATTAATGAATGAAGAAGCTGTACATGAAGTGAATATACTGCCTTGCCAAGGGTACCACTGTAGCTAGCTATGGGACTGCCATCTTGTGAAGTAGATAAATCAATGTAAAGAATAAAGAATAATTGGTGAATATCACTAACATTGTTTCAGTTTGGTCATACCAACAATGACAACAATTAAAAACAATTTTATAAAATTAGTACATGTATATTTAAGTTACAGCAGTTTTCCTTTTCATTAATTGGCTGTATTTTCTTTGGAGTGGTGTAAATGACTTTAAAGCCCTGCTTAAGTAGCCTAAGTACTGTACCATCCACAAAAAATCAATAAGAATCCTTGTCCAACACTTACATCTTGAATTAAGTTTCCCTCTACAATATCCTCACAGGCAATACAAGGAGGAACAAATATATCCTGCCTGTATGTGTTGAAAATCAAGAAATAAGAAGACTACAGTACACACATAGGTATAGATTAGTTTCACCATGGAGGTCAAACCTCAAGCTTGCAATGAAACATTGCATGTCTTCATGTAGGGTGCATTCTTAACATGGACATCATAGAATGGTGAAAATATTAAATTCTGCTTTACAAACTCATAATAGGCCTTGCCCTCCCAGAAGTGATCAATAAGCAGACTCTCATTACAACACTGATACACTGTTAAGTAGAATAGAAAAGAGAACTGAGAGATCATTAAGGACATATAAATATAAAAACACTGAACATTTTAAAACAGTTTCTTTCTT
>OX453272.1:38807372-39329872 GCA_949710005.1 Ricordea florida
CATCATCCCATACAGGAAATCCAAATGCATGCTGCAGTTGAATTGTTTTAAGGGACGGTTCATTTTTTACGAAGGAGGAAGACTGGTGGGATTTGGGGGGGGGGCATGCGAAAAAACAGCTTTTGAAGGGGGGCCATGCGAAAAACATTACGGAAAAGGGAGGTCATCCGAAAAAAATTACCGCGTCAAGCGAAGGAGGATCATGTGAAAAAACTTGGCAAGCTGAGGGGGGTCATGCAATTTTTAAATGATGCTTCCCGAATCACAGCTTCCCCCCCTCCCTCGTAAAAAATGAACCATCCATAAGGTAATGCAATTACTAACAGCTTTTGTTTCTGAAGATCGAAGCAGTAGATTAGCGATAGTTCAGTGCTCTACCAACTGAGCTAACCGGTCGGCGGTCAATGTTGTTTTTGAAATGTTCAGTTGAGAAACGTGGTAAGCGCTCTTAGCGTGATGAGCTTATTTATGTACGTCTCAAGGAGAACTTTAGAAATTTTTGAGTGGGAATGAGCCGCTGAGACTCTGAAACCCTTACGGCCGGTTATTTAAACGAGCTTTGAAAAACTGTTGTCTAAACTGAATCTCGTTTATACCACACCAGTAGAAATAGTCAGTACCTGCTCACTGAAAATGAATTAGTTTCATCGAATCAATTGCAAACACGGTCAGTATGGAACCCTTCAAATTTTACTTAAACCACGACTTAACTTGGACACCGTTTAAATAACCGACCATCATGGGCGCAGCTAGGAGGGATGCTATGGTGCCTGTGACCTCCCTTTGTGAAATAATTGTTTAATGTCCCTAGAATTCAGGTGGCGAAAACACACGAATCCGAAGAATTAACATGTAGTCATTCTTTTCCAGTGTTAGATAGTTGTATACTCTAGGACCGAACATCAGCAGTGGATCATGTTCTTGTCCGTAACTAAAATTATGAAGGTGACCTTGTGATTCCCCCTTTGAAAAATCCTAGCTACGTAGACCACTGGCGACCATTAACCTACACCAGACATTGATCAGCTGAACTTTGCCAACCAGACAACCCCAATCCCTTCCTATATTCAGTAGAGTTTCCATTAATAGCCAGCTATCGATGATTTCTTTGCTATTAAACGGAGTTGCGGGCAAATTTAAATTTGCTGATTTTACCTTTTTTGATCGCAATTCCCGATTTCCTTTGTCTAGACTAGGATCTTCAAGTGATCACAAGAAATTGGATAAATCAAACGAGTTGATTGAGTAAGTTATACCACCGTAAGGTGAATGGGAGGTGCTGACGTTTCGAGCGTTAGCCCTTCGTCGGAGCGAATGAGAGGATTGTGGGTTACGTTCAATTTATATAGAGAAGTATGGAGCCATCCTATTGGTGGAACTATAGCATTGTGTGGATGGAAGTGAATAAATTAGATGAATGATTAAATGAATGAGAAACGTTCGTTGATACCGTGGGGATTAAGAGAACCGAGTTGGAAGATAAACTTCTGTTCTAGGTTTTTACGGCTTTCCGTATTGCCCTGATGCACGGAAAGTCCACATACCGCCATGTTGTGAGTTGAGTGGTTAGGTAGATTAAAGTGTCGCGCTACAGGTTTCGATGCATCTTTATCATTTCGTTCGACGTCACGCAGATGTTCGCGGAAGCGGTCACCTAATCTTCTTCCGGTCTCGCCGATGTATATCTTCTTGCATAAGGTGCATTTTATGCAATAGATAACATTGGCGGAAGTGCATGTGAAACGGTCGGTGATTTTAAACGATCGTTTAGGTCCTGCTATTTTGTTTGTGTTGTGGACGAAAGGGCAAGTTTTGCATCTTTTGCGTGTGCAGTTGAAAGTGCCGGGTGATTCGTCTGATTTTAGTGTACTTCTAACTAAAAATCGCTTACGTTTTTGTTACGTTTGAATGAAATGAGTGGTGGTAGTGAGAAGATGCTGCCTGTTTCGTTGTCATTCTGAAGTAACTTGAAGTTCTTCAGAATGATGTTCTTGACAGGTAGGTTGAGTGGGTGAAAAGTGAGTGTGAACGGTATTCTCTGGTTCTCTTCCTTTTGTGACGTTTGTGGTGCTGAGTGTTGGTCAGTTGTTTGAGCGCGTTGTTGAGCTGTCTTCACAACTGAATCAGGGTAGCCACGGTTCTTGAAGAACTGAAGCATTTCTTCTGATTTGCTGGAGAAGTCCAACTCATCACTACATAAACGTCGAAGTCTGAGGAATTGAGAATATGGAATGGAATTTTTAACATGGGTGGGGTGAGAAGACGAGTGCAATAAATAACTATGGGAGTCTGTAGGTTTGTAGTACACACTAGTTGATAGGCCGTTGTTGCGGATTGAAACGTTGATATCGAGAAAAGCTATAGAGGTTTCTGAAATTTGCCAAGTATATTTCAATGCTGGGTGGAACGAATTGACAGAATTAATGAAATGCTCAATTTCTTCCCTGGTGGATGAAGTTGCGCCAACGCAGTCATCAATGTAGCGGCGACATAGTTTAGGTTTAGGTCCGTTGTATTGGCGGAAAAATTGATTTTCAATGTAGCCTACGAAGAGATTGGCATAGCTAGGTCCCATTTTAGTGCCCATAGCGACACCATTAATTTGTTGGTAGTAGTTGTTGGAGAATGAGAAACAGTTGAGAGTTAAAACTAGTTCGGCGAGGCGAAGTAATGTTTCTGAACTGGGCTCTTTAGTAGAGCGCTGGTTGAAATAAAATTTGAGTGCTAGAAGTCCTTCGTTGTTCGGTATGACAGTGTATAGAGAAGTGATATCCATGGTGAAAATAAACTTGTTTTCGCCGGAGAAGTTGAAGTCGCGGAAGATTTTTAGTGCGTGGTTGGTGTCTTTAATGTAGGATGGTAAAGATTTGACAATGGGTACCATGATTTTGTCTAAATAGCTGGAGATAAGTTCAGTTGGGCAACTGCATGCAGAAACAATGGGTCGGCCGGGATTGTTCGGTTTGTGAATTTTGGGTTTAAAGTAGATTCGTGAAGTTCTAGGAGTTGTGATAATCAGATTCTTAGCCGTGACGGGTAATTCTTGTTTTGAAATGAGATCTTGAATAGTTTCCTTGACGAGTTTTTGGTTAGTTAAGGTGAGGTCTTTGTCTACTTTGGCATAAAAAAATTTGTCGGAAAGTTGCCGAAAAGCTTCTTGTTGGTAAAGGTCGGACCGCCAAACGACTGCCGCACCGCCTTTGTCGGCAGGTTTAATGACAACATCTTTCCGCTTGCTAAGATTTTTAAGGGCCGCCCATTCTTCAGTGGAAAGGTTGGAGCATTTAGTGTTACGATTGAATTTTAGTTTTTGAACATCATAACGGCATTTTTGGACGAAGAAGTCTACAGAAGTGAATTGGCCCTCTGGGGGAGTCCATTTAGATTTTCGAACGTTAATTGTTTCAAAAATGTCTTTTTCTGAGGTGTGAGAGTTGTCCTCTTTGTTATGGAAAAAAGCTTTAAGTTGGACGCGGCGAAGGAATTTTTCGACATCTTGTTTGATTGCGAATTCATCGGTTCGTTTAGTTATGGGAACAAAATTTAAACCTTTGCTGAGAACAGACTTTTCGGGATCGGAAAGTGGTAAATCTGCTGGAATGGTAACTACAGTGTTGTTGTTTTCGAGTGGTGGGCTATTAGTGATTTTGGACCCTAATAAATTTTGAAGTTTTTGGGTCTTGATTACGTGCAGATAATTGAAAAGTTTAGAATTGAGTTCTTGAATTTTGGAGCGAATAGACTGAACTAAAATGGTAGGGCAGATTTTGGAAAGTTCGGAACGGCATTGCATAATTTGTTGGTCGAGGTCGTCACGTTTTTTACACATAGCTTTGACGGTAAGCACCTCCCATTCACCTTACGGTGGTATAACTTACTCAATCAACTCGTTTGATTTATCCAATTTCTTGTGTTTCAATTTCCCACCGACGCAGCACCAGTTTCTTTAGAAACTATCCCCACAATACTTGTTCTTCAAGTGATCAGTTTTCTGGAAAATTAAACCCTATTCAAGACCCAAACTCTCTGATTTCCATACCTTATCCCAGACTTAACTTCTTGAAAACCATACCCTTCATATTCTTCCAAATAATGGCAGGTTCCCCCCTCTCTTCTGGGGTTATCGCTTCAGTTTTCATTAATTTTTGAAAAGCCAAGAAAAAGCTTAATGAGGCAGTTGCAGTAGCGCACAACAAAACATTTTGATCTAAACTGATTGTTGAAATAATAAACGAAGCCTACACTTATGCAACTACCGCATCGTTTATCATTCGAAGGGAAATGTGTTCGTACTCGTTGAAAACGTGAGTGGAAAAGGAGTTTTCTCCGCATGGTACACTTAAGGAAGCAACTATTGGCATACATGACTTGCATTATCTTACAGGAATCATAGGTGAGTCATCGATAAGAACATAACTGGCCCGAATTCTTGTGAAAACAGCACCAGATATCAAACTGTAAAAGGGAAACAAATCTCCTTATCGATAGGTATAAAAGATAAAAACGATTTTTACTATTCCACTACTGTGGCCATATTATTATTCTTTCTCTTCCAAACATAAATATTTATTATTCATCGTTACATGCAGTTCAGTTTCCACCTTCGAGGCGGAGTATGAATACATTGAGCTCCATCTGTTAACATCGCTTCACGTCCCCTGACTTTTTCTAAAATATATAAAGTGAGGAAAAACATTGATAATACAAAGAAAAGTTTATGTTCGCTGCCTGTAAATGTCTGACGGGGTTTGACTACCAAGTTGCCGGGTATTATGCACTTGAGCTAAAGCATTCACCCAGAGCCAGAACGTTTTCCTACAGTCGCAATTAATTTCAGCGGAATAGTTTTTGCATCCTCATCGAATAATAGTGGGTCTTTAAATTTATCTCAGCCGCTGTAAGGAGTAAAATTAAAGCCTAGTTCAATTTCATCCCAAAACATTTTTCTCCCAAATTTCCGTCTCCATAGTTAAGGTGGTCTTCCACCCTAAACTACACCCAACATTTTGTTGCAATTTGGTCAAGAAACTTCAATTACATGTGATTACACTCATTAAAAGAAAAGAAAATGGGAAGGTTTTATTCGAAATGGTTGCTATGGTAACCACCACACCTTGCTGAAGTCAGCTTTTAAGGCCTGTACGCCAACACTTGTAGCTTAATTAGAAAACAAGATTTGACTTCAAAACAAACATAGCGTGTGAATTTATGCTCCTGTCTGTGCAATAAACCAAAATTTTCACAATACAATTTTGATGAAAGTGCTTTTTGCAGGCCTTATATTGGCATTACCTTATTTTGCACCAAACCGAGTGGACAAATTATCTCCTGTCACGTGATCTAAGTAAAACTGTTGTGACTTTTTAGGTTTATTGCATCACGACACTATTTGACTTTAAATTCCCCTAATTTCAGGAGATCCGCTTAAAACCCTTTGAAACTAGAAATTTTGCCGTGAAGTCAGACACTCCAAAAGTGGACAACTGAGAAAAATGCTCCTAAAGTTTCTTGTACATAAGTTATGCATTTAATAAGCCAGCAGTGACAGGGGGGAGATGGAGGGTTGCACTTTGGGGAGGGGGACGGTAGGGGATAAATAATTAGTATGTGAAAAGTTACACAAATTGGAGGAAATATTCAGCTTCATAGTGTTACTCCCAGAGGGTTCGACAAGCGGACAAGGACTGAACAACTCGGAATAACTTAACTCTTTTTACTCTTGTTTTAATCCGTCGCTCCTACTCGATCCTCTCTCCACTCTCTCGCACCTGGTCTTCCAAATATGGAAGGTCCCATATATGGCTATGTCACGCATCAACATTACAATAGGGTAAATGAGAAACCCTGTGATGTCGATTCAAGAGACGTTTTTCACAAGTCATTAGATCTGTCAATCTGTACAGCCATTTAAAGGTTTCCCACAACGTATTATTTATGTATTTTAAAAATTTATCTACATTTTTAGTCATTTTCTGACAGTAAACAACCGTTGCTATGGCCGTTACTATGTAAAAAACTTCTACCATTGTGTACATTCCTTGAATTTGAAACTCATCTAGGGGCAAATTTGGCAAAATCGTTCCAAAATGTTTTTTATCGATCTTCAGTGGCTTAAAATCCTACATTTTCAAAAGTGACTTTTTCATCAATGTCGGCATACTTTAGTGTGGAAGACCACCTTAAAGTGTTGCGCTACAGGTTTAGATGCATCTTTGTCATTTCGTTCGACGTCATGCAGATGTTCGCGGAAACGGTCACCTAATCTTCTTCCGGTCTCGCCGATGTATATCTTCTTGCATAAGGTGCATTCTATGCACCAGATAACATTGGCGGAAGTGCATGTGAAACGGTCGGTGATTTTTTAAAATCGATCGCTTAGGTCCTGTTACTTTGTCTGTGTCTTTATCTTCCAACTCGGTTCTCTTAATCCCCACGGTATCAACGAACGTTTCTCATTCATTTAATCATTCATCGAATTTATTCACTTCAATTAACACACTGCTATGGTCCCACCAATAGCATGGCTCCAAACGTCTCTATATAAATTGTACGTAACCCACAATCCTCTCATTCGCAGTCCGGCGAAGGACAAAAACTCGAAACGTCAGCACCTCCCTTTTACCTTACGGTGGTATAACTTACTTTATCAATTAGTTTGATTTACCCAATTTCTTGTGTTTCAATTCCCCACCGACGCAGCATCAGTTTCTTTAGAAAATATCCCCACAATATCTGTTATGATTGGTTTATCTAATTGCTCTTCACGACAGGTAATTGAATGGTAATCAGTCTACCAAACATGCGGTGATGCGTCTTGTTAACTGTTGGCTTGATGTAAGCCTAAGGATACGTACAAGGAAATGAAAACATTTCTACGCTTTTGACTTGTGCTTTCGGTTCAGATGTCACACAAGAGATCGCCAACAAGGCGCCTTGTGAACCCAGTTGTACTGGGAACTTAACTGGTTTTCATACATTTTCGCAAGTTAAGTACTTTTGTTGTTGTTGGTAAAGTTGAGGCGATACAATGGGGTGTTTCTTTATGCATGAGCACATGGACAAGGAGCAGTGGATTGCGCATACATCCATTCCAACCTGCAATAGGCACTTAAAAACTGAGACGTGCTTAACACTCCTTGAAAATGTATAATTTCTCCGTGATAAGTGTCGCCGAGAACGGCTTCTTACTGATCCATCGCCGAGAACAGCACTGTACAAATCTCGCTGAGAACGGAAACTTGAAAAGAAAAACTGACAGGAGTGTGAGCTGAGACATGAACTAAAATAACAACTTTAGCCGATAAATTATAGCTAAAAGATTACTAACTTACTGCTGGTAAAATGCAAAGAAAACCCTAAACAAGAGAACAAACGGTATTTCCTAAAAAACATGTGCTTTTTGGATCCAGTGCGCATGCGCAGCTATATGGGCCATTAAACCATCGTCCCAGAGGCCCGTAGAGATCGCAATTCTATTCTCTAATCGCTGCGCTCAGCCGAATAGAAAACATTTCTCATATAAATGCCATCTCGGGGAGAGACCAGCCACATTTATATACATGCACGTCCACAATATCGATTTTGTTCAGCGCGAACTGTCAAACATGGTGAATGTTCCGTGTTAGGGCAAATTGCCCAAGAGCACTGTATATAGTGTAATAAGATAACATTAACCTAACATTATAACGGTGATTAAGCCGGATGCGTAGGACCAGTAAAAGACTCCTCCACGGAGAAAAAACTAGAAACTTATCCCATGGCCAGAAATCGCGGACATTTGAGCCCGCACATCGATACGCGGCTTTCTCCACAATAACAGAAAAAAACTAGTATGGCGGCCCATGAAGCGTTCTATTTTGCGAGATCGATTATGAACAACTGCATTGTCTTTTATCCGTGGTTAAATTTACAGCGATCAAAAGCCTTCAGGACGTCTAAAATTGTTTTCGATAATGAAATCCTTCACTCGATCGCATGAATGAAATTCCCGCCATCCCGCGCCGGAAGTAAAAATACCCTCTATTTAGAGCGCTGACCTACAACACTGTTTAGCGTCTGTCCCCAGTTCTCAACGGAGTTTTGAAGCCTGGTTTCATAGCTTTCCTTTGATACCAAACATGGCGGTTAAACTGAGAGAATGTTGTGAAGAACGGAGGTTCTTTTTCGTGTAACATCGAGTAACCATTAGCGGACTTCACGGTTGAATGCCTCTACTTTTATAGTTTTATATTCTTGGGTTTTCATCGCCGAAATGGACGCTGTTAATCGTGTCCAAACTACCTGAAAATCACTGTGTTTCTGTGACACGATGTTAACTTTGAGGAATGAACTTGGAAAAATCAATCAGGCGGATGGGAACGTGGCGAGCTGCGGTGAAAGATTGCTACTTTACGTATTTCCTACATGAAATAGAAGGGTTAAGAGAGCGAAAGTGGAGCTAAAATCATGCCTGAAAAGGACGCTGTTAATGGTCTGGTTTAGAAATGACTTTCATACAGTTGGATTACGGATACTTTCTCCTAATAGATTCAGACTTGGAAACCGTTGCAGGTACGCCAGGAGTTATTCTATCCTCAAATTTAATTTTTACTCCATACATTCTTTTGTAAATTTAATCGCCATGTTTTGCTTCAGTAATGTAGAAAGCCGCTGCCGTTACGCGGGCGTTGCGTCCGCGATTTCTGGCCATGCTCCAAACCAATGCATAATCACCTAAAGCAAACCCTGGAGTTTAAAGGTTGTACAAGCCATAGGCAGTACAAAAGTTGAAAGAGCAAAGTATCTTGATAACTGATTGGCTGCAAGGAATGGTATAAATAACCGAAAATTGCGAACGCGAACCTGCATAGCAACGATACATGTACCCATGGGAAACACATTACCGCATGCAACGCAACGCCAAAACGTCAGTCAACGTCATCAACAGTTCTTCTCAGAAATACCTACATCCTAAATAACGAACTCGAAAAACAACTGCTGAGACTCCTGAGTTTAAGACATTTACCATCAGAGAGAAAGACGAGGAGATTATTCAACATATGTTCAGTAAGCCTGAGGCAAATAACAACTTTATTAAAACAGAATTACTCAGTTGATAAGAGTAAAAACGTAAATTTTATTCTATTTCCTTGCGTCTGAGCTTTTCTAGCGTCATGGAACAGAAACACGGCGTCTAGCACTCGGAGTGTGCGCTCGTTGGGTTTGAAGCAGCTTGCTATGACAGCATGCTAGTTTTCTTGTCAAAACTGCGGCCTTATCTCCTCACGGAGATTTGTTGATTACCTTTCTTTTCAGGCTTTCGACTTTTGTCGTGAGTTCTTTTTCTTGCTGAAACCATTTTACAATAACAGAGAGCATTACACAGATTTTGTCTCGAATGTCTTAATCACATATAATCCGTATCCAGCAACCAGTTTTCATTAGAATTTAACGAGTTTACTGGATTTTATCAGCAAAAATTGATACTTACAGTTATGAAAAAATTAGTTCCTAAAGAAACTGGACCTGAATCAGTTGGGAAATTGAAACCATGGCGAACAATTTCATACAGTCAGCGGTTGTGATTGCTGACGCGCGTTTTGAAATTTCCTAACTTTGTTTTCCAATTCTTATCTTACCCTCCCCTTGTTTTCTTAAAGAGATTTGAAACTGATCCAGCAATCTTTATCAAATTTACCAAAGTTTATCTCTTTTCTCTTGGCCTTGTCCTCTGTGAAGCTCAGCAAATCATCCTTAATTGGCGCTTGCAGCAGAAATACACAATTCGATAAAACTCGTTGCTCTTGAAACTTTTTTTCTGATAGACCTTTGTGCCATTGCCAAAGCAAAGGGTACGGTATTTCCAAAGCAAATAAAGGCCTTTTTTCCAAAACGTTTGATGCGTAGCTTAAGTCAGGTTCACTAAATTTAACCTTATACATATATTAGCGCATACAACTTCGTACTTCGTCTGACATTTTGCTTGTTTATTTTTAAAATTTCCCGCATTCCGATAAACTCATGATGTAATTGCTTTCATAAAAGAGTGGTTACATAATGAGAGGAAAATATGAGTTCGAAATGGCGATCGAAGTGACCCTCACTCGTGAAAGTGACGCATCGATGACCTTCTCCTTTAAATCTCGCTAATGTAGAGAGGCAGTTTTGCCAACATTTCATGTGTGCTGGGAACAACGAAGAATGATCAGGAAACCCTATTTTTTGGGCTTAACTGAACAACCTTGTAAATACAAGAAATTGGGAAAACCAAACGAATTGATAAAGTAAGTTATACCACCGTAAGGTAAAAGGAGCAGTGCTGACGTTTCGAGCGAATGAGAGGATTGTGGGTTACGTGCAATTCATACAGAAAGGTTTGGAGCGATGCCATTGGTGGAACCATTGCAGTGTGTGAATGGAAGTGAATAAATTAGATGAATGATTAAATGAATGAGAAGCGTTTGTTGATATCGCGATTGGTTCTTGTAAATAGTCGAATCGGATTTGTGGGTCTCAAACATTGCCAACTTGAAATGGATTTACGGCCGTTCTGCTGCAGCAGGTCGGAACTATTTTTGAGAAGAAGTATGGCGGATATCGTAGAAAAAGGAACAAGTTTTATTCGCGTTGGGAACAAACAAGTCGCTATATTTTTGGATGCTGCACTGTTCAAAGGCAAGAGCATGCATGCGTTTTGAGAACTAGATCCGTGGGCCCGTAAAACAAGTGATAGTGTAGAAAAAAAAAAACATTTTAACACAGTAGGTCATATTTCGCATACAATTCTTTGTTACGTTTTCTGCAGCGGTTTGAATTTTAAGTCCAACAAGACGATCTAAGATCGTAAGTCGGGCAACAGGTAGACGTGCTGTTATGAGTGTTGACCACTTATAGTGCGCAGTGGTCCAAAAAAGAAATGCTAAGGGTACCAAGGTCCTGGTTTCCAACGTGGCATCTTTGTTGTCGTTTCCTCGAGTTTCATCGCGAGGCACCTTGTCTTTATCAGCAAATGCTCTTCTGCCACTCTGTACACATTTTCTGTTCACTGGTAACTTGCTTGATTTCTGGTTTGATTCTAGTGAGACATTTGCGGAACGACCCGTTTCGAAATATACGCTCATTACACACGCCATCTGTTAGAGTGGGTCTACCGCGAACGGTGTGTGGGTCTGTATGTTTGAGCGTAGAAAAGATGACACCATTTGTTTTCGACATATTCGCCATCGACTTCGACATCGTATAAAGAAGGTTGCGTCCGTATTACGTGTCTGCGGTATTCCCCATTGCACGTGACTGCGATTTGCGATGAAACTCGAGTGTAAACCTATAGTCGGTTGCCCGACTAAAAAGTGACGAGATCTGCATGCGCAGCGGCCATATTGTATGAAATTGTTCGGCATGAAACAAATGTATGTAAGTTGTACCACTGTAAGATTTACCGCCGACCAGTTAGCTCAGTTGGTTGAGCACTGGACTATCGTGCGGGAGGTCGTGGGTTCGAACCTCGGCCGGACCATCACTCAGGGTCTTAAAATTATTTGAGGAGAAAGTGCTGTAATGACATCTGCAAATGGTTAAACTTTCTAGTCTTCTCGGATAAGGACGATAAACCGTAGGTCTCGTCACACAACCCTTGGTTGTAATAACTTCGTGGGACGTTAAAGAACCCACACGCTGTTCGCAAAGAGTAGGGGACGTAGTTCCCGGTGTTGTGGTATGGCCTTTGTGAATGTAATTGCACACACGTACGTATTATGAACGGGCTTACATAGCTCCTAGGCGTTACGTGTATAAATAAAGTATTGATTGATTGATTGAGATTTAAGGGAGCTGACGTTTCGAGAGTTTGCCCTTCATCAGAGCGAATGGTGGGAATGTGATATAAGTAGAAATTTGGGGTTGTATTATTGGTGGAGCCATAGCATCGTGTAAGTGGAAGTGAATCAAACGAATGAAAAACGTTTCTTAACGCCATGGGGATTAAAAGTGCCTATTTAAGACGATTTTTTGGCTGTCTATGTTAAGCTCTTGTAGGGGAAGCCACCAGTTTCCATGTTTTGGGTGGAACTGGCATGGACGCATCTTTGTCGTTTTTTCCAACGTCGTTTTGGTGTTCACGGAAGCGGCTGTCTAGTCTTGTTTTTGTTTCACGGATACATATTTTCTTGCGCAGGGTGCATGTTATGCAATAGAGGACATTTTTCAAAGTGCACGTCAAACGGTCGGCGATCTCAAATGATAATAATAATAATAATAATAATAATAATAATGATAATGATAATGATAATGATAATGATAATGATAATGATAATGATAATGATAATGATAATGATAATGATAATGATAATGATAATGATAATGATAATGATAATGATAATGATAATGATAATGATAATGATAATGATAATGATAATGATAATGATAATGATAATGATAATAATAATAATAATAAACGTTTTTTAATGAGGGTGACACTAAATATCTACAGATAGTGTACACGCGATCCTTTTGGTCCTGTCACCTCGTTCTCCGTTTTGTAGAAGAAAGGATAAGAATTGCATTTCTGCCTGTGCATTAGAAGGTGCCAGGTGGTTTGCAAGTCTTAATTTGGCTCCTTAACCAAAAAAGTCACTGATGTTTTTGTCACGTTCAAAAGGGACGATTGGGGAGTTGTAAGAATATAAAGATTTAGTGATTTACAAGCCTTCTTTCATGTTCTCTCGACATCACGCTTTCATTACTTTGCGAAAGCCAGAATGGGGGAAAGGTATGGGGATAGCAGGGTTGCGTTTAATCTAGTACTTTCACACAGCAGTTTTTTTGACTGTATAAATTAAAGCTGCAGGCTTATAACAGTCCCCGCAAAATCAGAGAAATTAGTAAAGCGTGGATTGGAGAAACATCACTTAAAGTTTATCGATGAAGCGACCCTTTTTTTCCCTCTGTTCTTTTATTAGTGATTACATCAGGTTATACAGCATCACTTTTTAATCGGATTGGTGTCCCCTTTGACCCATCTAACCCTCAGATTTTAAGACCATTCCTATCAAGCCTATCATCCTTCACTTCAGCATCTCTGCCTCAGCTGAAAGAAAAAAAATAAAGTTATGGTATAAATGTAAAATACATACTTAAAAAAGGCTTCACTTTTTAATCGGATTGGTGTCCCCTTTGACCCATCTAACCCTCAGATTTTAAGACCATTCCTATCAAGCCTATCATCCTTCACTTCAGCATCTCTGCCTCAGCTGAAAGAAAAAAAATAAAGTTATGGTATAAATGTAAAATACATACTTAAAAAAGGCTTTTGCACCTTCAGCGGGTTTTATAATTCCCTATAGTAAAACTCATATCAAAAATTACACACAACAGCACTCTTTCTTCATTTTATTAACCTAACAAAACCTAAATAAAACGCTTGAACAGCATCATGAGACAATAATTAAAAGGATTTGAAATCTTGGTATTGCCTTGGCAGCGACTGGACCGACTGAAAGCTAAAATCAAGTTCCTAAAAATAAAAGTGTATCTTCTTTACCTTGCGATAAAATTCTTGTCGATCATTGAACAGTAGCCGTACAGAATTTTCTATCTTGCAATTAAATTCTTTTACGTAAATAACTGAGTTTTTTTTTGTGTTTATGTTGCTTGTTACAGTAATGCTACTTGTTTGCACGGACGTCACCGAAGTTCAAACTGGCTAGGAAATTGTCGATTCTTATGAGTTTTCTCTTTTATGATATCCTGTTTTAAAATCGATATCGCACTCATTGGCTGCATTCATTCGTGGCATATCGATTTCAGTGAACACATTATTCTCTGTTTCCCCAATATTTGGCCAGTACTAGTTACTGTAAATACTCTATTACCACACCCACCTATCTTATTCTGAAACAAGGGGCCTGTTAGTACGGAAATTTTTCCACTTCCACTGATAAACATAAGAGCAGCTAGATTATGTTAATGAAATAATTTATGGTAAAGTTGTATACGTACATTTCTCGCAGCGGTCTCCACCAAATCCAGAGGCACATTGACACTGGTAACTATCCATTTTTTTTGTACAAGTACCGCCGTTCAGGCAGGGATTAGAAACACATGGATCCACATTTGCGTCTAAGAATAATTGTGTTTGTTGTCAAGAAGATTCAACAAATTTTCATTTAAATAGATATATGTGTTATGGACCAAGCGTGAGGTCAAGATATATAACTTATTAACCAATCGAGTACTGGGAGAATATCGACCCGAGGTCTTGACAGCAAGGACAAACGCAGCGAGCTCCGTAAATACTTAAAAGACCAAGGGTCTATATCCTCCCTGGAGACTGCATATAGATTTTATGTACTAAAAAAATTATGAGCCCGTAGATTTGCTGAAAATGTTTCAATTCCAAGATTGAATCAAAGGGCTCTTGGTGCATGCAAGGGTTTCTCTGTAAAAACCTTCGTGTATAATTACATTTAATCCCATGCACGTGCTATAATCCGCAGACTGACTGATTCAGATATAATTGGCAATCGATTCGTTCATCGCTTTAATTTCGATACTCTCAATGTAGCCTTTCAGTTGTCCCCTTTTTCAGGTTTCTATTTCATCTACTATTCTCATCCGCGAAAACGGTAATTACTGCTTACTGATCTTCACTGTGTGTTACGGCAAAGACGCCTTTCTACTACACCTAAAACATATTAAAATATGCGAAATATGAGAAAAATGTTTACAGGAATCGATCGACCGACCGACCAAGCTAAATTTCCCCTAACTATTGTAACTTTCTCATAGCTTTAGCTATTTACGAGTTAAAAAGGGTATTAAGAGGATCTTAATTTTTCTAGCTATTCAGACGAAAATACGAGTTTGAATTACGCGGGATCTTATCGGACAGGCTACCAGGTCCGATACTGGATATATTGGCCCCAGCAGGAACACATATCAAGGAATCGGATTAGCTGATTTTAGCTATTGGCCCTCTGAGTTGTCTTAGTCATGTAAAAAGGCTGCATATTGGCCAAATTCTCTTTGCGTTTTTATTGGCCTAGACGTGATCGAGGTCATTAAAAAAGCATAAAAGAATTAGGCAAATATCCTGCAGCCTTCTGACCGAACAAGCTGAGCGATGTAGCAGCTATCGTATATATTGGCTCGATATCCAAGCAAAGAACAATCAATGCTCCAAGCCCTAAAACAATTGAAACGTTGCACATAAGAGGTCCATTTAAATACGCGGTTTAGGAGAGCTGCTACACTGCTGAACAAGCTTGGCCAATAGAGCGATTTCACTAACGTGGCCAGCAGCCATGCAAATTTTTTGGAACAAAAGAAAGTTTTTGCTTAAAAAAAGAGTTCAACTCCCAGAGGATTAGTTTGGAACACCAACATGGCCGCCGTTTCACTGTTTTGGAACACCAATATGGCTACTGTGACGTCATGTGAAAACGCTCTATAAAGGATTTATTATATGGCCATTTTGTTATGTTATATTTCGCAGGCCCCGCATATTGCTCTCTTGGGAGAACCCAGAACTCAGGGCTCGGCTCATCTTGTGAAAATTCATTCGTGAAAACAGCCGTATACTATAAGTATATTTTATTGTCTATGAATTTGGCCTGCAATAATCAGTAGAAGATACTCAAAACATTCGTGACTAGGAGAGCACTGACTGGCACTGTTACTGTTAAAACTTGACTTATTTCGCTTGCCATGATAATGCAAGTTGCAACTGCTGAAACATCATATTTTGGTTTTCGTTGATTCACATAATTTATATCAGTTCTTGGCACACCTGTTTCAGAAAACAACGCCTATCACACGTTATCTTTGCCATCGCTTTGGCTTCATTCAGTTGTTTGGCCAATAGAAGTAAAGCTCCTACATGTGATGAGGAGAAAGTTGACGTTGATTGATTGATTGGAAATCTTGTTTAACAACTCTATTATTTTTGTAACAAGTTTCTAGTTATACTAATGCGGTGGCTTGTAATTTCAATAAAAATTCCTCTTCACTTATTAAAAGTCTCACTAATGTTTTGTCTAGAATATTACTATCGAGATGTGTTGATTATTTTATAAAAGGAATAAAAAAAAACTTGTTCTTCGTGCATTGTTGAGTTATACAAGCACTTGGGAATTTTCAAAAACACTCGAGAAATGCGAGAAACTCTTCAGAATCTCTCATGTTCTTAAAAACTCCCGCGTGCTTATGTAACTCAACAATGCACTCGGCGCGTTTTTTATTCCTTTAATAATGGCCTTTGGCATTCCCAATCAAAGGACATTACATAACTCTTAAAGTGCATGACATTTATTTTCAAAACGTATTCCTTTCGTCTCTGAATACCCTTACATATGTAGAAGATAATTCAAACATTTTTCTGTTGTAACAATACTAGCATACGATACATCAAACCAGTTGTTTTTCATGTGTAGTATACATTGTCAGGAGCGTGACTTAGGGACTATTTACCTAGCGGTATCATTTGTTTTCGGTACTCACCTTTCTCGCAAGTGTATCGGTATCTGCCCTCACAATCCAATGTTTCCCATTTATGACTATAGTCCTCCATCCTTACATGAACGCAGCGCCTGTCGTCTGCTATTATGGGATGGTTGGGTGCCCAGTAAGTGTAGTTACTTTCTTCTCCACTGACCCAGACAAACTGGTTAATGTCTTCTTGATTATTCAAGCCGCACCAGCCTCCATAATGGCCATAACTGATATCAATCTCTTTCATTTCCGCCTCGCTGTTGACTGTTATCAGATTGGATCGTCTGTTCACACAGTTATATTGAGCATCATGCCAGGTCTTTACTGTCTCATTGTTTCGATAATAGCAGCTACCGGCGTAATACATCCAGTCTGAATTACACCCTGGTGAACTCAAAGATTATATATTTTGTAACCTTTTGTTAGTTTCTCAAGAGTATGTATATTAGGTTGCACAATACTGCTGAAGTATTTAAGGGTGCTTGTAAGGTGTCCCAAGGGGCTAGTACACTATTTAAGGTTTGTTAAGTTATGCAAGAGCCATTCGAGGCATCTCTTTCAACCCTAGTTTTTTATTTTATTTACTGTTGTAATTTTCTCTGAGTTTGTAAAACTATACTGCTGTTTTTTGTAACGCTTTACGCTCGCTGCATCAATAAACAAGATGCTCGCTCCTATTCTGTGTTTTGTGATTATTTAGAGTACAAAATATTTTATAATCGTTTCAGTGTGATTAGAATATAACAATTCTTTTACTTCTTTCATTGTACTTACACTCCCCTCCTGAAGAGGAAATCCCTTAGTTCTGTTGATGGAACCATTTAACGTTACTTGTTTTTCACCATCAAGCAACATTCTGTCGAGTGTCTTTAAACTCTTTAAAAAAGGTTAAATTTCACAACTTTCAACGTTTTACTTACCTCCTTTAGTTCACAATTATTCCATGAGCGCGCGTTGCCAGGATATGAGATGGTAAATGAAGAACGTAAGTAAAACGTTGAAAGCCGTTGTGGCAATTAAACTTTTCAGTTAAATCGCTTAAAAAAAAACAGTTTTAACACGTTGAAAGCCGTTGTTTTATTAAATTTTATTGAATTCTAGACGTTTTGTTAATTGAAGATTGAGCTAAGAAAAAACTAGCTTTTATGAGCTTTCTGCCGAAGAAATGCAAGAACGAATGGAAAATGCCGTACCGGCAACGACCAAGAAAGATCGAATTGAAAAACTTCGATTGAATAATATTTTAAAAATAATAACATGCTCTGTGCAATAGTTCTCTTTTGATAACCCACAATGTTTCGCTGTTCTTTTAGGTTTACACTCTGTAAGCGACAACTGAACAATAGATAAGTAAATGGCGCTTTTGCTTGGATTTCATAACAATAGTTATCATATGACCCGTCCGGCCCCGCTTGCTGAAGTGTGTACGACCGATGTGAGCTGGGGTCTGTTTCTCGAAAGGCCCCGCAAGGGACGGACCATTAGAAAGGTGATGGGGGGTGGGGGGGGAAGGGGTGGGGGGGAGGGGTGGTGGGGAATTTTCAGCTTGCACGAATTTTTTTTTTTTTGCTCACTACTTGTGCACGAATTTGTTTTACTACGTGTGAAAAAGTCACAATTGGACCTTCCTTCTGCATGAATATTTTTTTACCTTCTTCTTTGCATGAATTTTTTTCTTGGCATTTTCCCTTGCATGAGTTTTTTTTTTTTTCCCACCCCCACCCCCCCCCCCCCCCATTCACTTTTCTAACGGTCCGTCCCTAACTTAGCGTGTCCGACAAGCTATTTTATGATAACAATATTTACAACGGACATTACAATTTTGTTGGTTCTTGAGTTTAAGTCAGGCAATTATAAGTTAACTCGCATGTTGGGCTGGTTAGTACGTCATGAACTACAAAAGCATTCGATAGACTCCCATTTAAAAGTATGGCTTTGGGTCCGTTATGTTAACGGGACCTTCGAGTCCCTGGTCCGGAAAAAGCCGTCTGGCCCTACTGCACTTGTTCGGCTTTCAGTGTGAAAAAAAACGAACAACAGAAATGAGACTGAAGAAGTCACATTTTTCGATCAAATGCAAATTAATTTTCCTGTTCTGACTTGGAAGAGTTTTTATTGTAGAATCTTTTTTTTCGTAATTTTTCCCGCACGCACCAGGCTATCGCTTCCTATTTAGAATAAAAACAAATTTTCGAAATTTTCAAAACTTACTCAGTAGCTCTCGTTCATAACACACGTGCGCGAAGTCCGTACGTCATGACCTCGAGCTGGCAAATATTTTCCGGACCTAACTGAGTCAATAATATTTAACAATTATTCGCCGAAGGCGAAGTTAATATTGGCGAATATTTACCGAGCCGAAGGCGAGGTAAATATTCGCCAATATTAACTGAGCCTGAGGCAAATAATTGTTTTAGTATAATTTCAGAGCTGAACAACAGAGAAATCGGGATTCAACACATTTTATTTCTGGTATAAATGTCACATGGGTCGATCTAGGGCTGCTCTGATTGACAACAAACTTGTTTTCTTGTAATGGCTTCCGTCTTGTCGTCTTGCTGATAAATAAAACTTTGAAAGGCAGTTGTTCATTTCTTTGATTTCCATGCACTTAAACTCTGTTTCGAATTCGGTTTGCCAATAAGCGAACCATTCTGTGTAAGGTAAATTAAGAGTTACGACAGTTAATTAGCTGTTTCAGCCGTTGTTATCGGTACTGTTTCTGTTTGTAAAGTTTCAAAGTAAAATAATAAGCCCAACGGAAGAGGCTGACATACCTTTGAAAAGTTTAACACCATATTTTGTTGCATTTTGCGTTGTTTTCGGGACTGCACTACTTTTAATTTCTGAGATTTCCTCGTCGGAAACATTTACAAACCGGCTGCTGGCAGCCATTTTGTTTTGCTTTATATTCACCGCCTAGCGCGGTGAATATAACGTCATATGGCGAGTACACTCAACCAATCAGATTGCTGGAAACACTGTGTTCAGCTCTAAAATTATACTAAAAGCGCATATTAATTTCATTACTTACTGAATTGCACCCGTTAACAGTTTGATATAAAGGAATGATAGTGAGCAGATTAGCCTATCTGATTGCAGGATTTGTAAGAGTATTCTTTAAACAACAAGACGATCTAAGATCGTAAGTCGGGCAACAGGTAGACGTGCTGTTATGAGTGTTGACCACTTATGGTGCGCAGTGGTCCAAAAAAGAAATGCTAAGGATACCAAGGTCCTTGTTGTCGTTTCCTCTAGTTTCATCGCGAGGCACCTTGTCTTTATCAGCAAATGCTCTACTGTCACTCTGTTCACATTTTCAGTTCACTGGTAACTCGTTTGATTTCTGCTTCGATTCTAGTAAGACATTCGCTAAATCACTTGATTCTTTTGCTATTTTCAGTTCGCGGAACGACCCGTTTCGAAATATGCGCTCATTACACACGCCATCTTTTAGAGTGGGTCTACCGCGAGCGGCGTGTGGGTCTGTATGTTTGAGCGTAGAAAAGATGACACCATTTGTTTTCGACATATTCGCCATCGACTTCGACATTGTAAGAAGAAAGTTGCGTCCGTATTACGTGTCTGCGGTATTCTCCATTGCACGTGACTGCGATTTGCGATGAAACTCGAGTGTAAACCTATAGTCGGTTGCACGACTAACAAGACGCTTGAGGAGCGTTCACTCGGGCTTCGTATGCAGCGTTTTACTTGAGCATTTACCACGTGTAAAATGTATACGAAACTACACGCGGCACCGTGTGGGGAATTTTCGTTATCGGTCACTCCAGTCCAACAGTTTAACGGTTATTTGTGCCAACAGTCAGTTTAATGACTCGTGTGAAACAAAACAATATTTTATTGGTGTGTGTACAGCCGCTTACACAAATCATGTATTGAACCCAATAAAAACTACAGTTAGTACTCTACTAAAATCAATCACAGAAACAGGATATTTAACGGAAGAGGTAAGCTTAGAAATTTAACCTAAGTTGCTTCTGTCAGTATCCTTATCCAATTAATTGTTCGCCACCTTCGAAGTTGTGTTCACGAAAATACCTGATTTTTTCAGCAAGTGATGTGTTCGTCTCAGTATCATTGTTTGTTGTTCAACCGGCTGTCACAGTTTTGGGAACTAACATACGGCTCATTTGTTATCTCGTGAGAACTAGTATGAACTCGGCACATTTGGCTAGCTTTCAAGCTGAAGAATTCGTGGATCGACAACCTATTCCGACAACGCTCGACATCAATTACAGTGGGCCTATCTCTGACGGCGTGTGCGTTTGTATTTAAACGTTCTTCACAAAACACAGCATTCTATGAATTATGTTGTTTACAAAGAGCGAGCACATGAATTCGCCTTCTCGCAGTCCACGCAAGGAACGCCGGGGAACATGAGCCTTTTTTTGACGACCAAAACGCTAGCATTTTATGACTCGGGCTCTCTTACGGAAGCCCGGGTAATGATTAACACAAAGTAATCTTATATTTCAACGGTATTCCCCAATCTTTGTCCAGCAGCTTACTGTAAGCTCTCATTTACGGTACTTACCTTTCTTTTCCTGGAACAATGGGCTTGTTAGTATGAACATTTCTTCACTTATACTGTTAAACATATAATCATAACTATAACAAAATTCTCAAATCCGATTGGCTATCAACTGCCCTGATTTTAGCCTTAATAGGACAGTTAAATAGCACAGTACGCGTCACACCTGAGTAATTGGACAGTACGCGCCATCACGCGCGCGCTTAAATGGGTTTTTCACTACACCGTAGAAAAAAATTGGATTTTCACGCTTTTTTTAAAAAAAAGAAGTTTATATATCGCAAATTTTGTTAAAGTTATGATTAATTGGTAATAAGACTTCGTGTCGTCCAATTCAGTCTGCAATCATACTCGTGATTAAACAAATCGGACTTCTGCTACGCGGTCGTCCGATTTTGTTAATCACTCGTATGATTACAGACCGAATTGGACTCCACTCAGTCCTATTACCATTACTAAGCAGCTGGATTATGTTAATGAAGGTTGTATACGTACATTCCTCGCAGCGTTCTCCACCAAATCCAGCGGCACATTCGCAATGGTAACTTTCCTCGTTGCTTGTACAAGTGCCTCCATTCAGGCAGGGATTAGAATTACATGGATCCACGTATGGTGCAGCTAAACAAAAGTTAATAGATAGATAGATAGATAGATAGATAGACAGACAGACAGACAGACAGACAGATAGATAGATAGATAGATAGACAGATAGATAGATAGATAGATAGACAGACAGACAGATAGATAGACAGACAGACAGACAGACAGACAGATAGATAGATAGATAGATAGATAGACAGATAATTACTTGAAGAGGAGTCTTGCTTGGCAAAAAGTGCTCTATGCTATAAAGCAGAGCTTTTCTACGGTGTAGTGAAATCAAAAAGGAGGCATTGGTTTGCTGTAGTCTGAGTTTCACGCCTTGTGGCGATCGTCAGACAGACGATACCTCCATTCAGGCAGGGATTAGAATTACATGGATCCACGTATGGTGCAGCTAAACAAAAGTTAATAGATAGATAGATAGACAGATAGATAGATAGATAGATAGACAGACAGACAGATAGATAGATAGATAGATAGATAGATAGACAGATAGATAGATAGATAGATAGACAGACAGACAGATAGATAGATAGATAGATAGATAGATGTCGCACTGCATCAAGGAAATAAACTTCATACGTGAAACAGCTGTACGCCATTGTGATTGGCTGTATACGCTCTTTTCACATGTAAAAATAAAGCGTATAGATTTCTACAAATCAGCTTTATGGAATAAAATTATCGCGTTACGTGTAATAAATTTATATACATATGGTTCATTTCTGCAATAAAATGGAAACAAGAAAAGCATTCCCCTTTCTCATCTTTCTTCTAGGAGACGCGCAATTTCTATAACGCATGCCCTTCCCGCGATTTAGGAGTGGCACGATCATGCTCCCCTTAAAACATCGTCACCATTTTGCCTCGTGAATTGTTGCTGCAACGCTATGAACGTGCTGCAGTAAGATATAGGCAATAGTCCCAGGTAAAGTACCAAGAAAAATAAAATCATTTTCAAAATAATTAGGATCCAAGTCTGATTCAGGTCTGATCAAATTGGGATCCAAGTGTGATCCAAGTTTGATCAAATTGGGATCGAAGTCTGATCAAATTGGGATCACATTGGGATCCAAGTCTGGCCCGAGTTTATTTAAAGTCTCTTGAACGTCTGCCCCAAGTGTTGCCCAATTATGTCCCACGTTTGGTCAAAGTCTGGCCGAAATCTATTCCAAGTCAATTCAAAGTCTGGTCCAAGTCTATTCAAAGGTGGATAAGGGCTTCATAACAATAGATGGATGGGTGCGGATATAAAAATATATTCGGGATATTACTTGAGAAGTAGCTAAAAATCGATGTACATAAATTATACTAAATGCTTGTTCAAAATTTAAACCGAAGTTAATTAAAGAGAATGTTTATCGAATTACAAATCCATTTTATTGAACAAATCACTAACTATTATGAAGAGATTTTGGATTATATAATTGAATTTATAGATACTCGAAACTTGTATAATGCTTTTTCACTAGAACTAAATTATAAAGCAGCTGGTTTGATAAATATCGGATCAAGGGATGACAGGGCTGGGATGACAGGATGACAGAGTTTGTTAAACTTCGAGATTAAAAGTCTCGATATTCATATTAAAAGTTATCACACGAACTCCACACCGGCTGAAATTTCAATCGATGTTTAGAGAATTCTAACATTATATTACAGTTCCATCTCCATGTTTTCCACCTTCATCTGAAAATTGAAAATTTATTAAACCAGCAGGCCAAGTATTTGCATAAGTGTCGTAACCTCGAATAATGTGTAAATTTTGATCGCCGCTGCAGGGCTCGCTACCAGGATAATTTATAAATATATCTCGCAATCCGTGATTTCTTCCGCCTTTCCACCTAAAATCAGCATCATTAGGTAAACCAAATTCACGACATAGTTTATGATAACTAACCTTATTACATGGGTTGTTTGTCACATTAAATACTGAGTCATCTGGCAGTGGTACGCTCAACTCATATAAGATTCTTCTGGCGGTAAAATAAATGTGGAATTTAATGAAGCTAATTATTACCTTTGGATGATCCATACTTTCAAATGGACTAATACCGCAACCTGAAGTAGAACACCACATGGTGAAATTAAGCTGTCGAGACCAATGATAAAAGTCTGGTTCATTTAACCACTTGTCGCTTTCTTAAGCCGATCTGAAAGTAACAACCTAGGACTTGAAAACATTTCTCATCTCCGGAGTAAACTTTTGATTCGCGGACACATACATATCCAACTTAGTTAATAATTCAGTAATATTAGAAGCGCATTCCTCAAAACTGACAGCTGGTATAGGATATTGTTTCCCTGTGAATTTCAAACTATCTGGGAAAGATTCCTTAGTAGTGGAAGTAATGCCAAGATCATTATCCAATTTCCTTTGAATTTCGGGGTCTAGATCATCTGTCCAAGTTTTCCCAGATAAATCATCCCTACTGATAGCTGTAAGTCTATTATATGTCCAGTAGAGGCTTCCTCCATAATTATCATGAACAAATTTAAACTTTGACGCCTCCAAAACTCCATAAGTAAGTCAGAATTTTTATTTGGCTTCTCCTCCTGTTCTGGTGGCTTAACAATTAGTATATTTATTATTGGGCGTGGTTTGACTAGACCAAGATCCACATTTAATTTATATTTTAATTCGGGGGCTAAAATTGACTGTCTTGTCATATGGCTGTAGTCGATTATAATTAACAGCTAATATACCAAGGCTATTTTGACCCGCGCTCAACCAAATAACTTCAAGAGGGCCCGTTTTAATTAATCTAAACTTGGACGAATCAGCTTTTGGATATTTTTTACCAATGCCAAGTTTCATCTTATTATATTTTCCTTCTTCAACCAGTATACGCGTAAATTCCGCTTCCGTTTTTTTATCATCAATTACGGCTCGCGAAATCAAATCCTCTGATATATTAAACTTAGATCTTGCCAATTGTGTTATTCGTGCATGTTTTGCTGTCTTCCTAGAAAACTTTACTCCAGATGTTGTGCTAATAACCCCAAATAATCCACCAACGGCGCCAATGGGCTCCCCAAAAGCAACACCAAATTCAGGTAAAGATAACACTAATCCAGTAACGGATAGTATTATTGAAATTCCAGTGTGGATCCCACAGCTAGTTTTCTGAGCGTCTAATATTTATCTCTTGTTCCCTCATAGTGATCGATTTCACGTTCCAGATGTTGTAATATCTCTTGTGCTTGTTTAAGTCTGAAATTTGCACCATTTCCTTAAGGCATTTATGTATCCAGTTAAGAAATTTTTAAATATTATAGTCATTTATAGTCTGTCTAATTCGATCCGCTCTATCTTCAATGATTTGTGATAAATTAAGACTAGTTAATAATCCCATGCTAGAAATTAAGAGTGTTACCTATAACACAATGCTTCTTAGCTTTTTACATCCTTCGTTAGTATACTTCTGACTTTTTATCTTATTTTCCAAAAGTTCTAATGCATACATTTGGTGCAGAAATCATCTTCGTCCAATTATATCTTTGAGTCTATTTGCCTCTAAATTACTTATTCTAACGTTTAAATTGCTCGATAGCAAATACAACCAATGCTACTAGTAATAACCACGCATTTTTAGCTAAAAATCCAACAACTTCACCTGCTGTTCTGAATAAGAAACTAGCAATGGCACCAATCATTCCAGGTAATATATTGCCAAGTTGTTTCCAATTGTCTTAAGCCCATTACCAACTCCCTTTGCCACATTTGTCAATCCTGCCTTTAGATTTGCTACAATAACACCAATTACAACGCACTACGGCACTGTGAAGCCGTATTTCTTAAATATGTACTTGAATCGATCCCCCAATGGCATTCTCTCTCTTATTCCCTCGTTCTACCTATCTAGTTCACTGATTGTTTCTAATCTAAATTTATTTGCTGTTTTTTTTTACCAAGCTCTTCTAATTCCTTGCATCGTCTTATGAGTTTATCTCTTGACTCCTTCACTCGTCTGAGTTCAGCGGTATCTTCTTTGCTTTTATCTAATTCTTTTTTGAGTTGGTCAGTATCTTTAGTAAGTTCATCTATTGTTTGACCGAGTTCCTGGAGTCACGTCGGTATCTTGCGCTGCTGGTAAATATGCTTTATCCCAAGTATCACTGTCTTGAATGTCTAATCGTTTCTGCTCACACTGATTAATATAATTTCGTATATCAGCTAAACTAGAAAACGTTTTCGATGCTTTGCGAAAAGATTGGTGGTATTTGAAAATTTCATCACCCCTGTAAATCCAACACGAAAATGATTGAATCACCTCAGCTCTCATGGGAACAGAAGGAGTATTCTTTTCCAGGATTATATTTGTCAGATCGAAATTTAGATTACCTGTTGTTTTGAACACTTTCTCTCGAGTCCCATCTTTAACAAGTAGTTTTATTTTAGTTCGATCAGTAAATTCAGGGATCGTTGGTGGTTCTCTTTCATCTTCAGCAGCAGCCGCATATTCTGGTTCTTTTTCAGTCTGGAATGTATAGTTGTAAAATTGATTTAATTTTTCCTTCAACTAATCCACTCTTTCGTTAGCGGCTTTTTTAATTGTTTCGGATAATAATGATAAAATCCAATCTGCCAACTTCTTTATCCCTTGATCTACGGCTTGTTTTAGTTTTTGAGCTTTTACATATTTGGCAGGTTTTAAAACAGGGGTATTAATCGCTGGCACTGGTAATATTTGGAGTTTTTTTTAAATCTTAGTTTGCTTTTAGGTTTTGGTATTAGCTGATTCATTACTTTATTTATTGTATTAACGAGATGTCTTTAAGTCCTTTTATATTCAATTTATACCCCGGGATATTTTTATATCCGCCCCCATCCCTCTATTGTTAAGAATCGCCTATCCACCTTTGAATAAACTTGGACCAGACTTTGAATAGACTTTGAATAGACTTTGAATAGACTTTGAATAGACTTTGAATAGACTTTGAATAGACTTTGAATAGACTTGGAATAGACTTGGAATAGACTTTGAATAGACTTTAAATAGACTTTGAATAGACTTTGAACAGACTTTGAATAGACTTGGAAAAGACTTCGGCCAAACTTTGACCAGACTTGAGACATAATTGGGCAACACTTGGAGCAGACGTTCAAGAGACTTTAAATAAACTGGGGCCAGGCTTGGATCCCAATTTGATGCCAATTTGATCAGACGTCCATCAGACTTCCACCAGACTTCGATCAAACTTCTATCAGAACTACATCAGACTTTCATACCATGGGACTTCGATCAGACTTGGTTCAGAGTTTGATCAGACTTGGATCCCAATTTGATCAGACTTGGATCCTAATTATTTTGAAAATGATTTTATTTTTCTTGGTAATTTTCCCGGGACTATTGCCTCTATCTTACTACTCGTGCTAAACTGTATTTCAGTGTCTCTCGTGTCAGCTTTGTGCCAGTAAAGTTCTCCTCTCTTAAATGACTATTGGCATTAGCCTGGCAGTGCTGCTTGGTTTAAAAAGATGTAAATTGTTGTATCAAATAATTTAGTAAGGCTGTTTGAAAAACAAAATTGTTCTTTTTAATATCCGTACTCACCTTTCTCGCACGTGTATCGGAATTTATTCTCACAACCCTTTGTTTCCCATTCATGAGCAAATTTGTTCAACCTTACATGAACGCAGCGCCTGTCTTCTGTTATATTGGGTTGCTTGGGTGCCCAGTAAGTGTAGTTACTTTCTTCTCCACTGACCCAGACAAACTGGTTAATGTCTTCTTGATTATTCAAGCCGCACCAGCCTCCAAAATCGCCATACCTGATTTCAACCGCTTTCATTTCCGCCTCGCTGTTGATTGTTATCAGATTGGCTCCCTTGTTCTGACAGTCAGATTGAGCATCTTGCCAGGTCTTTTCTATAGTATCGTCTCGATAATAGCAGCTTCTGGCGTAATACTCCCAGCCTGAATCACACCCTGATGAACACAACAATTCAGCTAGCTCTTTTACTTCTCTCAATGTACTTACACCCCCCTTCTGAACAGGAAATCCCTTAATTTTCTGTTGCTGGAGCCATTTAATTAACTTAGCTTGATTTTGTGTGCCATGCTGTGGCACGGCACACAAAATCAAGGACTGGACTACAGAGCCAATCGAAATGTGAAAATGTTATTATTTTATTCATGCTATGTTTCAAAAATCCTACATACCATTGCTTAAACGAGACAAAAAGAACGTAAAACTTGTTCGCAAGCCTGCGTAGACACCGTTTCCATTTGGCTTCGGCTGGACCAAAGAAAGCCCGCTCTCGTTCCATTTCGGCCGCGCGGCGAAAACCGAAAACTCGCTCTCTTTGCTTGGTCTTTCTTTGTATAGGTAATCACATGATTTCGAGTGCAATTTGGGGTAAATCAGCACGAGTAAAGTTTTCAAAGGCTAACCAAATTGCACGAGCCCGTAGGGCGATTGCAATTTGTAGTCTTTGAAAAATGTACGAGTGCTGATTTATCCCAAATTGCGCGAGACAAATCATGTGATTACTTGTTAATAATATACATGCAAAAGTTTAATTTCAACTTTCTGCACTCAATTTCAACTTTTTGCTCTCAATTTCAATTTTTTGCACTGTTTGGGATTAATTGACGTGCTCTCAGCCAATGAGCATGCTGAATTTTTATTATTACTTCCGAAACCGCATTGAAACGCTTGCTACGCGGGCTACTTGCCCGCTTTCTGAGTGAAAGCCAGCGTAGCTAAGTTGATTGAGCAAAAACAGAAAAAATTACTATTGCTATGAGACGGAATCTTCACCTTGATGACTGGTTCTGTTATTTTGGTGAAGGAGTCAGAGAGATTCTAACTCGGAAAAAATATCCCGTTCTGGTTTATTGAGGCTTTACATAAATGAATCAAGTTTTTATAGATATAGATATTTGTAGATATTCTTAGTTTAGCCTTACCATGAGCACTGCACACAGCAACTGGAATAAAAAAATGGCTTTTAATAAATTGAAAAATCACTGTCTTAAACCACATATAGGTAGCTTTTTTTCTTAGCTTGATTTTCTGGTCTGGATCGTAAAATACTGTAAAATTCCGAAAATAATCCACGAGGCTTATATTTTTCAAAGTTCCCCTTTGAGACGGCTGATATTTGGATAAAATTACTCATGAGGGGAGCGTTTTTTGGAATTTCACTGAATTTTACATCTATAAGCTTGTGTTACTTAAAGGTACTAATTTGAAATTAAGAGGTACAAAGAAAGGTACAATATTGGATAATACCAAAAAAATTATCTATATCTATTATCTATATTATAGCCGTCATCCTGGTGTTTTAAGCCCACGTGCAATATGTAAACAACTTATGCTAATCATGGCGATTATTATCTTCGGGTCGTCATGTCTTTCTCGGGTGGTTTGTTTATGGCCCCACTATAATAGCACAACCATGTGCCGACTCTGGCCTGAGGTTTGCCGAGCAGACAAACCAGAGAAACGACGCTGTTCGGAAATCCGGAAAATTCCGGGACTCATTCACGCGGACGGACACGCGTATCGATCCGGAATATTCCGGAAGCCGCTTGACAAGGGTTAAAACAAATTTCTCCTACCAGTCATAACAGTTGAGCACAGTCCAATGGGCCAATCAGAGCTAATTGTAAATGCATGTTGTCACCTCTAAGCTCTGGGCATTCGTGTGAGGTGATTGCGATTGGTTTTACTTATATTTCGAATTAGTTGGGAAAGTAGCGCAGGACTTTTAAATCAACGATTACTGTCTCAATGCAAAAGCAAATTCATTCCAACTATTGCCTTTGGGGATTAATTGAAACCGTTTCACAAAGCGTTTGGTACTCGCTACATGTGGCCAATCTAAACTCACTGAAATCGCAGCTAAAAAGGCGATTATCACTGGAGATTCTGAATGGGGCTTATGTTAGGTGTTATTTCTCCATAATTTTTAGTGTCTGCTGTTAAATTGTCCAATTTTCTAATGTTTACTGTTTCCGAAGAAAACATCTTTGCCAATGGTCGGACCTCTTCGTTAGTCTTCGAAAATCTTGACAGTCTTCGGGAATGTTCGGCTGCCTTCGGAAATCCTCCGCTTAAATCCGGAATTGTCGTAAAATGGTCAAAAATTGCTTGATATACTAAACAAAATAATATTGGCCTTTTTGGAGCAGTTTTGACTTCTTTCTGAGAAAAATCTATTTCAAACCTGAAAGGTCCTTTTCGTAGTTGCTGGCGAGCCTTAACGAGACAGCACACTATTTGAGAGGGTCAGCGGTGTTCCATATCATATGAGCGATGAAAAATCTCGATTTTTCGGATGTCAGATTCGGGGCATGCGCAGTTTAGCGTTTTCGTTGTGTGACGTCACAATGATTTCTTCTGCACATTTCTTCACACTTCACCTCTTGCTGGCGGTTGACAAGTTCGGAAGAGTTGAAAGGGAAGGGTTTTTCCTTATTTCGATTGCCTACATGTTTCCAATAATGCCCGCGGGAAGTATTTATCAAGGTCACGATCAGCTTAGTGATGAATCGCGAGGACGACAGGAAGTTTTTATGAGTTTGTTTGCCTTACTATGCGACCAGTTGAGGCCAATTCAGCAATGGAGGAGTGAAGAAATCGATTGCGTCTTGCTTCAAGGAAATGATTTGTTCCTCAATGCACTTCAAATGGGGCAATCGCCAGATAAAGAGACTTGCCCTCTGAGTAAATTACCGCCTCCAGCTTGCCTGTCTTGGGAGATATTCGTGAAAGGTCAATTGGAAAACAGATCTGTCGTTGAAATGAGTTCAGAGCGCAACAAGGGGAAGCACGAGGTTACCAGTTGAGGCTAAATCTTTGACCGTTGAGTCAAAATCTGTCGCCCGAGGAGGCACAACAGTCGACCTTAGAATTTATGCAACTGTTTTGTTCCCAGAATGAACTGGACTTCTTTGTTATTGCTATTACGTTTTGAAGTCACTTTTACCTATAATATCTGAGAAGTGTTTATACCAAGATCTTACAGTTACAGTGACGCTTAAATGTTATAATGGATGTACCGGTATTCTCTGAATTAAATTGCTCATTCTTTTCTAATAGTGATGTCGCAGTTTCAATTGTGTCCTACAGGCAAGACTTGATTCACTCGAGGCAAGGAATGCGAGTTTAGAAGTCGAAAATGCTAAACTGGCCAGCAAACTGCAATTCTGCGAAGCTTCATTGAACAATTTAGAACAGTATTCTCGCCGGGAGTGCGTAGAAATTTCCGGCATACCCGAAGCAGAAGATGAAAACACGAAGGAAATTGCAATAAAAGTAGGCTCATTAATAGGAGTAGATATCACGGAAAGCGATTTATCCGTAAGTCATCGACTACCAAAACAGTCCTACAGAGATGTAGTTAGGGAAGGCTCGCAAGCTTCATCGAATTCTTCGCGCTTCAGAGCGCCCAATATTATTGTGAAATTTGTACGAAGAGAGTTGAGAGATCGCTTCTATAAAGCAAGAAAATTCCTACGGGATAAGTCAATAGAAGATCTGGATCTTGGATTACATTCTAAGAACAAGATTTATATCTCAGAAAACCTTACTCAAATCAACAAGGATCTTTTTAAGGACAGTTTGAAAGTTAAAAAGGATCTGAAGTACAAGTACATCTGGACATTTTATGGTCGTATCTATCTTCGTAGAGATTCACAAAGCCCTGCTGTTGCCATAAACAAGAAATCGGATTTGGATGTCTTGAAGCAAGATGGTAGAGTTCATCCCTCCTCACCACAACCAACTGGCTAAGTTAAAACTTACTTTTCATTACTTATTTATATATTATGTCATAAACTTATAGATAAATTACCGCGGTTTGACTTGTTACCTAAACTTGACAAGATATCCAGTCTTAATAATCATGATGTGGAAAATAATATAATGCAGCAGCCAGACTTTAAATATTACACTCTAGAAGACTTTCTTAATAATGAAGATATTTCTCAGAGCAAATCTATGCCTCTCTTTTCTACAATTCATTTCAACATAAGAAGTCTTTCTGCTAACCATGATGGTTTGACAATGCTGCTATCAGATCTACAACATTCATTCGATCTTATTGGTCTTTCTGAAACAAATATAAAAAATAACTGTGACCTAACTAGCAACATTGCTATTGAAGGATATGATTTTGTCTCCAGGCCAACTGTGACTAATGCTGGTGGTGTAGGGTTCTTCATCAAAGAGGGGATTCAATTTCATATTCGAGATGATCTTTGTTTAACGACAAAAGAGTTTGAATCTCTATGGATTGAGATTAATCGTGATCCATATAAAAATATTCTCTGCGCTGTCATATATAGACACCCAAATGGTAAAACTGAGGACTTTAACAAATATCTCTTCTCAACTCTTGAGAAACTTTCAAAACGTAATAAGTTATGTTTATTCATGGGTGACTTTAACAGAAATCTTCTGAACTTTGAAAACTGTCAGATAACTGAGGAATTCTTTAATACTGTGATTTCGTATGGCTTCGTACCACACATTCTGCAGCCTACAAGAATCACTGATCACACAGCAACATTAATTGATAATATTTTCTTTAATTCTAATGAATTTGTTGCTACTAGTGGAAATTTGATTTGTGACCTTACAGATCATTTACCAAATTTCTTAATTATCAACAAATTATCTTGGACAGCAAGCAATGTGACCAGGTTTGCTCGTGATTATTCTTGCTTTGATCAGGATAATTTTTTAATAGATGTCCAGTCAATTCAGTGGGATAATGTTTTTAGGGATGATGACATCAATCAGATGTTTGATTCCTTTTACTCTGTAGTCAATGCTACAATAGATAAACATGTTCCTTTAAAAAAATTAAGTAAACCAGAAGCAAAATTTAAGTCCAAACCTTGGATTACTCAGGGTATTCGTAAATCTATTAAAACTAAAAATAAGCTATTTAAGCATTATTTGAAAAGTAAGTCTCAAAGTAATCACTCTCGCTATAAAATTTACAAGAACAAACTAAAGCATATTTTAATTGTCAGTAAAAAACTTTATTATAAAGAATATTTTACTTATCATGTTAATAATGCAAAAGCCACATGGAAGGGTATTAAGCAGCTTATTAGCTCTAAGCGTAGTAAATTGTCCTTCCCAAATAGATTAACAGTCGATGGTAACACCGTAACTGATGCCAAAGGTATAGCTGATGCCTTCAACAAATATTTTGCCTCAGTTGGGCCAATGTTGGCCAATGGTATTAAACCTGGCAATAGAACCTTTGTGGAATATTTAACAAATTCACAATGCAACAGTTTTTATTTATCACCAGTATCACCAACTGAAGTTGAGAATATTATTTCTAGCTTAAATGCAAGTAAAGCACTGGGGCCACATAGCATTCCAGTGACAATTCTTAAATTATTGAAGAGCATCTTGTGTCATCCATTATCTTATTTATTTAATTGTTCTTTTTCTCTGGGTTTAGTGCCAGATAAGTTAAAAATTGGGAGAGTAATACCTCTATACAAAAGTGGTAATCAGGCTTTAGTATCCCATTATAGACCAATTACTCTGTTATCTGTTTTCCATAAAATAATGGAGAAGCTAAAGTTTAATAGATTAATTAACTTTCTTGATAAACATAATATACTAGATAATAATCAATTTGGTTTTCGTAGTGGACGCTCCACTACTCAGGCCTCTATGCTTATCACTGATAAAATCCAAAGAGCCATTGAAAGTAAATTATATTCTTGCAGGATATTTTTGGACTTAAGTAAAGCCTTCGATACAGTAGATCACAACATTCTCTTAGCTAAACTGGAACATTATGGAATTCGTGGTTTACCAAATGAGTGGTTCCGCTCATACTTAACTAACAGACAGCAATTTATTTCTCTAAACAATTTTGACTCAGATCCTGTGCAAATAACATGTGGGGTACCACAAGGCTCTGTGCTTGGCCCAGTATTATTCCTGATTTATATTAATGATTTCACTAATTGTTCATCTATTTTTGATTTCCATTTATTTGCTGATGATTCTAATCTATTTTATACCCATGGTGATTTACAGCATCTAGAGCAAAATGTAAATAGAGAACTCAGTGAAATTAGCCTATGGCTTCGTGCCAACAAACTATCTCTCAATATTACTAAAACACATTTTGTAATATTTCATCCTTATCAAAAAAAGGTAAACAATTCCTTGAACATTGAAATAGATGGTAAGCCAATTAATCAACAAAAGAGTGTTAAATACCTTGGCATTCTCATAGACTGTCATCTCAATTGGAAAGAACAAATTCAACAAATTTCAAAAAAAATATCTAGGGGTATTGGTGTCCTATCTAAGATTAGACATTTTGTTAATACGAAAACACTAGTTCAATTATACCATGCCATTATTCTTCCTTTTCTCTCCTATGGCTGTATAATTTGGGGCAACACTTATGATTATAATATTAAACCACTTCAAATAATACAAAGGAAAACAATCCGTTTAATTACTTTCTCAAATTTTGATGCACATACAAGTCCTCTGTTTGCTAAGCTTAATCTTCTTAAACTTCAAGATTATATTAAGCTTCAAACTCTCCTTTTCATGCACCAGTTTAATACTGGCAAACTACCTAAGATCTTTGATTCTTTTTTTGTCAAAACATCTTGTAAACATAATGTAAATACTCGCTTTGCATCTAGATCTACTTTCTATCTTCCAAAAATTCGAACAAATTATGGCAAATTTAATATTCGATTTAATGGACCTAAATTATGGAATGAACTCGATGAAAGATTCAAGTTTTGTACTTCTAATCAGTTTAAAAAAGAACTAACTTCGTATTTCATTAGTCTCTATTAATCTTTACTGATATTTTGATGGTTTATATCTATTTATTTTGTTTTGTTTTGTATATCTAATCTTGTACCAAGTTTGTGATATTTATGTGTACCAATGTATTTGTTGTGCCTCTTTCCTGACTCTTACATTTTTAATTATTATAATTACGGTCACCCAACTAGTTTAGCTTTTTAGTTATTTTGGGTGTCCCACTACTGTATGTACTGTACTGTTTAATTTATATATTTATAAATACAATCTTGTAAATTCTTTTAGTTTACAGTAGTAGAAATAAACTGTTGTTGTTGTCCTAACAGTATTTCACACCCTTCACACTATATACACTTCTTTTGAAATCAGAACTTTCCTTTAAAAATAACACGATAATTGTAGAAATGTTCCAAAAACACGCTTTGAAAACAAACAAACAGTTGCCACCATATTTCCTTCCAAATACCAGCATCTTTTTACTACGGAAATATCCAGAGGATCTTGAGCTAACCTAATTTTCTGCTTACCCCTCCTCTATTCCAAGCCACTTCTCCTCGCGAGCACTCACTTTCACATTGAAATTTCTACTATAATTATTACTGTATTGTTTATGTGTCTTTCGAGTGATGATTTCACGCTTTCGCAGCAAAACCCAATGATAGATTCTTCTACTGGTTTCCGGCCACCATGTTGGTGCCCCTCAGAGGTACACCAACATTACGTCGCCTAAGAAAGTTCTAGTTAAAAAAAGCAATAGAAAATCGAAACTATTCCTGTGGAGTTTTTCTTAATTTTAGTAAAGCATTTGATACAGTTAATCATAAAATCTTGTTAAAGAAGCTAGGGTATTATGGTATAAAAGGAATTGCAAATGAATGGTTTAAATCTTATCTTGACAATCGTCAACAAGTTGTCACAGAAAATAATGTAACATCAGGGAAATGTAGTATCACAAATGGAATTCCACAAGGTTCGGTCCTTGGTCCCCAGTTGTTTTAATTATACATCAATGACTTCCACCATTCTTCGGAACTCTTTGATTTTCATTTATTTGCAGATGATGCAAATTTATTCTATAAGCATGCAAATCTCCAGATACTTGAAACTAAGATAAATTTTGAATTAACTAACATCCATACCAGGCTTTGTGCCAATAAACTCTCTCTGAATATAGAAAACTCAAATTTCATACTTTGTCATCCACCACAAAGAAAATTAGAGGACTCTATTTTTAATCTCCTCTTATGCAATAAGCAGTTGAAAAGAGAGTTTTGAATAAAATACCTTGGCATACTAATTGATTCTCACCTAAGTTGGAAAAAACAAATAGAATTTATAGCTTAAAAATCAGAAGAAGTATTGGCATTTTATGCAGGATAAGACATTTCGTTGACATAAGTATTTTGTTAAAACCATACAACGCCTTAATTTATCCTTTTTGACTTATGGCATTATATGTATCATCTGGGGCAACACATATAAATCAGCTCTTAAACCAGTATTCACACTCCAAAAGAAAGCAATATCGGTGAATATTCACCGATAATCACTGAGCCTGAGGCGAATAATTGTTAAATAATTGAATGAATTTTAATATCAAAATTGTTGAAAAAAGATTTTGTTTTTTGGAAATTGAATAACAGAGGGGGGATTTCCTTAAATTGAAAAGGACTAAGCATGATACTCACAAATAACAGCGAAACAGCTCAAGATCAGGGGCAAACTTCCACACTTGGTCTCCATCTCTGAAAGAGGAAAGAAAATAAATTTGTTTACATCGGATCGTGTCAAAAAACACCTTCTTGTCAATCATAATAGAAAAATTATATTTCAGTTTGTTGCCTTAGTGATAGTACTACTACCACAGTGCATAAGCGGCTTACTAAAGGGCCCCTAAATATGAATAACCTGCGTCGGAAACTTTACAAATAAAGACGAAAATTTAAAAAATACTCAAATTGTATCAATTGAAGAAATATAAAATATTTCTTAACAAGGGAAACGACTTTAAATTAGCAATCGACGGGCTCTGTTTGATGCAATATAACCTTCTAACAGAGCAATTTTTTTGAATGCCTTTGTTTCAATGGGATGTTTTAGTGCGGTTGGGTTTCATATTTTGATTTAAAATCCGTAGAATTAGCTCAGAACGGTGTTTTTGTTTTCTTAGGTACAATAGTAATTCATTTTTTCTGATATTTTCAATATTTTAACGCTGCTACAGACCACGAGTGTTAATACTTTAATGCCAGCCTTCATGTTCGAAATTTTATTTCCTTTGTTTTTCTGACCGCACCAGACTTGGCAACTCCTTAATTCTGAAGGCACATGTACGTAAAACCCGTAACTTTTAAAGTCATATTAGTCATATACTTTAATTGTTAAGCAATATGTGTACTTTAGCCCTGCCTGCCGGTTTTTGAGTCCAATATCGTTTCAAAATTCGTAAAACAAGTTTCTGGTCTTCTTTTAATTAATTAGTTCTTTAATAAAGGTTCATTTTGGCTCCGTTTACTGTTTTAAGCTTAGGGCGGTAGTTCGCACGGGTTTTGATATCCCGTTCGCACTAAGAAGGAACCATAACGAAAGGAGGAAGAAAGAAGTAGAAGAAAGAAAAAGAGAGAGTGAAAGAGAAAAAAAAGAAGGAGAGAGAAAGGAAGGAGAAACGAGTGAAGGAGGCGGATGCCACGGAAGGCACGAACAAGACAACGATAAAAGGAGGAGAACTGGGGAAGTGAAGGTAAAGCGCCAATTAACAAACCATCCTCGAAATTAGGACAATCACGCTATAATGGCATAATTCAGTTAGAATAGGTAGACATACGAAAAGCCAAACAAGGAGAGCATGGCTCAAGCTTAAGTGCCATTAAACCAAAGACCACAAAGCAAAATGGAAGTAAGGACAATTCCCAAGAAATTCAAACTCTTCGACAAGGAATTATAAACGCGTTAAACCCTCTTTTTGCTAAGAAGTTTCCAAACAAACACGTTACATATTTAAAATCAATAAGAAATTTACCAAGCTTCTTTCCAAGATTTTCGAAGGCTATCTTTGCTGTCTATTCCCTCTTGGATGATGCTTCAAGTGTAAGGGTTTCTCTGAAATGATTCTTTGCTAAATATTCTCTCCTTCATGTAGCATCTACCTTAACAGCCCAAGGGTATTTTCAGGCGCGTGGCCTGTCAATCAATCAAGATCAAACTTGTCACCCCCACTAAGTGAAAATGTGCATGATCACAATAAAGCCTGGTTTTCACTACGACGCAAACGTAAGGATTAGGAGAAAACAAAGGAGAACACAACGGAATAAAGTGTATGACATAAGACATCGACATAAGACCAGCAGGAGTAGAGTAAAGACATAGGAACAAACAAAGAAACACAACGTCCTTTTGTCTTGTAAAGCACCACAAGACACGTTTTAATTTGTTTATATTTGCTTATGAGGGGGCTTGCGGCATAGTGAAACCCAGGCTTAACATGGCAATTAAAAAATGGCTCGCATAATTAGAGGAAAACGCACCCAAAAACTAGTTTTTTCCTGTCCACAAAGGGGAAAGATTTTAAAGCTTGGAACACCTTGAATATTTACGAAAGTACAGTTATCTACCAACAGAACGATTAAATACAAATTGGAAATAATTTGCTTATATACGTGACTTCAGGAAACAAATCATTGCAAGTCAGACTTTGGGAGCTTGTGTTCAAATTCCAACAAAGTAGGTTCAGGTCTTAAAAAAAATTGTATGTCCTAATGCAAGTTATTTAGGTACAATTTATCTCCGTTTGGGCTTCGTATATTCAAACCTGAAACGTTTTGAAGGGAAGTCATATCATTACTTTTCTCACCGATGCTAAGAAACTTGCATGATAAGACAATTAAATTCAAGTCATAGAGGTGAACGAAAGGCTGTGTGTTTGGTGAAACTTTTAAGTACTCAATAAACGAAAAATAGCTCCAAAAATCGATCTAGACACACTCCAAACTTAAAGCTATGTCTTAGAAAGCAAAGTTTCGAAAACCACCAGATTATGCAAAACATTCTTGAACAGTCGACCCCATCACCTGGAGAAGACCAGCAGTAAGCAATGGAAACGTCGACACCGCCACGCAAGTGCCTCCGTCGTGAGACCATAGAACTAATTTATATTACCATTCTTGAAGCATTTTTAATTGGGTTATATTTTGAGCAGTTAACATTGAAACATCGCTTACTAGAACGATACAGGGATAAATCTTAGATGGTATGTTTTGATAAAAAAAAAATTGTACGCATAAATGCCTCTCCTATCTTTTCCATTTTTCCTAAAAGTTTCCAGTGTTCGTCACGCTTCAAATCATTTGATTGACAAATGTGTTTTTATCCGACCGCATGAACAAATGAATTGGCCCCTTAAGCTAAAGGTTTGATCCAATTTCGTTTGGAGGTGCTCGTTTTCTAGAACAAATTTTGGAAATTTGATGTTTTTATTACATCTCCCTGGAAATGAAATGGCTGCCAAGAAAAATAGCATAAAAATTGTATGCAAACTAACGCCAACGCCGAGTGTGATGCAAGTTGTTTTAGAATTTATGGAAAGTAAAGAGCTTTCAAAAATAATGCAACTGTCGGTAGAAGTCATTGAACATGTTGGCAGTTAGCTTTTTCGACTCGTCAGAAACAATAAGAGTCTGAACAACAAGCAGCCCAACCCTATGGTGACACTGGCGCACATATTACTTCACTGATAACATAACAATGAGATCGGCAAAATTTGACGTTTTGTTCTAAAACTGTGAAAAAATTCTCATATCTTCACAACTGATAATACAGAGTTCGAAAGCAAAGGGAGTTTTTAATTTTTTGTTGTATGAGTTGCGCTTTGTGAGCATGCAGCCTGGTTTCGTAACTTGTTAAACCCAGAAATACAGATCTCGGTTACGCCTGGGCCACCACCCAAGCTTACTTATTTTACTTGTGGCCAATTTTTCTTAACGATCCCTATCTAATGGTCCTAAAGCAAGTTTAGTATTTACAGTGCGTTTCACCAAACTTTTGACAAACGAGTTCCGAAGTTCGTTCTTTTAAAATTCCTGAAGTTCGCTATGAACTTAGAAATTTCATGACGTAGTTGTTAATCAATCGCGAACTTTGAAACGAAGTTGCGAATTTCACGTGCAGCAAAGTTCGCAACTTGGCAGGGGAAGTTGGAATTGCCTCACAGCCGGAGCAGTTATTGTCATTATTCCAGTTTTTGTCTTATCTACCATTATGGCAGACTTGTCGAATTGGATGGCCACGTTTGTTTTCCTCCTTTTTCAGCTTCAGCATTCCCTCTGCGAACAAAGTTATCAACAATATTGGCAATGGTTTGTTTTTGTAGTCGTAGCTGTTTTCCTATTCAATTTGTCATGGTCCTTTTTCCTTCGAACCAGCTTTCAATAGATTTCTGTCTGAGAGAACTTGAGACTGCTTTCTCTTGCAATGTGAATCAAACTTGTCACCCCCACTAAGTGAAAATGTGCATGATTACAATAAAGCCTGGTTGTCACTACGACGCAAACGTAAGGATTAGCAGAAAACACAGAAGAACACAACGGAATAAAGTGTATGACATAAGACATCGACATAAGACTAGCATGAGTAGAGTAGAGACAAAGGAACAAACAAAGAAACACAACGTCCTTTGTCTTGTAAAGCACCACAAGACACGTTTTAATTTGTTTATACTTGCTTATGGGGAGGTCTTGCGGCATAGTGAAACCCAGGCTTAACATTGGCAATTAAGAAATGGTTCGCATGATTAGAGGAAAACGCAAACCCATAACTAGTTTTTTCCTGTCCACAAAGGGGAAAGATTTTAAAGCTTGGAACACCTTGAATATTTACGAAAGTACAGTTATCTACCGACAGAACGATACAATACAAACTGGAAATAATTTGCTTAATACGTGACTTCAGGAAACAAATCATTGCAAGGCAGACATTGGGAGCTGTGTTCAAATTCCAACAAAGTAGGTTCTGGTCTTAAAAATAACACTGTATGTTTTAACGCAATATTATTTAGGTGCAATTTATCCCTGTTTGGGCTTCATATATTCATACCTAAAACGTTTGTCTTCATTTTTGAATGAAAGTCATACCATTACTTTTCACACCAATGCTAAGAAACGTGCATAATTGCTGACGTAGAGAAGGAGCCTGAAGCGACTGAGCGAAGTCAGCGGTTATAATTGGCAAGCGCGAATCTAGTCTGAAACATTTCTACCACAATGCTTTGTGCCTTCCTTGCAAATCCAACCACAATGCCTTGCGCACCTGTTGCCATGTGCTTTTCTCCTCTGGACGAGAAGGCAAGATGAAGGTTCGCTTGGTAATTCTCGTTCGTTTTATTTTATAGACTAAAATATAACCATTAAGGCATGAAAGCATACAATAGTGTTTTAAAAGGCTCTGAAATAGCTTTTGCGCAGTTCTTCCTGAATGTTTCACGAAAGAAAATCTTGAAGTTCGGGATTTGAATGTTCGAGTATACACGCATTTTATCAGAAAAAGGCGGCTTCTTCATGTTTGTTGGATTTCTTACCATATTTCTTTATTATTCAGAATGCAAGCCGTTACGGCATGAAAGCGTAGTACACTGCTTAAAAAGGCTCTGAAAAAGCTTTTGCGTAGTTCTGCCTGAATGTTGCACAAAAGAAAATCTTCGTGATTTGACTGTAAGATATCAAAAAATGGCGTCTTGTCCACGTTTGTTGGATTTCTGACCAAATTTCTTCCCTTTAATAAGATGCAGTCGTGAAGGAAAACTCAGTCTTAGAACACAGTCGAATGCCCGGCAGAAGCAGAGGAAAGGCTCACTAGTAATCTGTCCAGCACCAAATGCAATTCCTCATTGCCTTCAAATGATTGCGGCAGGATAATGAAGTGTTTAAATTGAGGTATGGCAAAACTAAAAGCAAAGTGTAAAAACAGAGCTCTTGCAAAAGTACTGTTTGTCACAGCTGATCAAGAACACGTAACATTTACCATCTTTGATGACAAGCTTTCAGAGCTGTATGCCATTTATCAACAACGGTCAGGTGAAGAAAGTCTGGAGTACTCAGGGGAGCCGCTCCTAAAATTATCCGCTCCTCAGTCTTAAATTCAGCTGGCTGGGGACCTAACTAAAACAGTAATACCTTTGTGGGGAATTTTCTTTCACAAAAGTTCTGAAATGTAGTTCCTAGCTGGGGAAAAAAAACTAATTTTCTGGCTGGTGAAATTTACGCTGCATTTTGGGATTCATTGGCCCGACTATGTTTGCTGGCAACGGCCTAGGTCAGTAGGCCTAATAAATCTTTTGTTAGTCGTACAATATTATACACTTAATGTATGGTTCCGAGGGAAACAGTTAGTTTTGTTTCCCGAGAGTCCTGATGTTTCCCGAGACGAAGTCGAGGGAAACATCAGGACTCGAGGGAAAACAAAACTAACTAGTTTCCCGAGGGACCATACATTAAGTGCTTTGTTATATATTTAGACTTTCCCTTAGCAAAAACAAGCAAACAAAGACGGTACAACTGGCGCGCGACCAACAACTGCGCAATTGTCTCCCGGTCGGGATACATTTGAATTTGTTCAAGGGCACGTGACCAAGAATCAACCAATCACAGTGCTCGTTTTGATGAATGAAAGTCTAGGTATATAACAAGAGCATTTGTTGGCATCGAATTTCTGCTGCTCTGCGCCATGTATATTTAACCTCAGTGAGAAACTGTGCTGGAAAAAGGCTAAAATTTCCTTTTCCTTGCTGAGAAAATTAGGACTGTGCCTGTTTTCTGGCAAGAAAGGTAGAAAATAAACATTCCTGGGTGGGAGAAAAGATCTCCGACACAAAACCTGGCTGGGAAGTACATTTTGTTATCTTCGTCTGGCTGGCTTTGAGGAGCGGATAATATTTTCACACGAAAGTTGATTATCAACCAAATATCATTCAGGGACTGAATTTTTTTGTGTATGAATGATGGCGGCCGGTCGCATGTTTTCTAGCTGCGTATTTTACTTTGTATTTCTGTCTTGTGTGGTTCATCTAATCTCTCAACGACACCTTTTCCACAACGTTAGTCATGTCTTTTTACGTCATGGGCGAGGATATGCCCAGGGAGTTTTTCTTTCGACAAGAAATGTCCATTTTTCACGGCTTCCTTAATGTGTGTTCCATGTCCACCATATTGGATGCTCCGCTAACGGTGCTTCCACGAATTGTTCGTGGGAAATTTTTGAAAAGAAGAATATTGTACGTGGTAAACGGCTCAGCTTCCTTTAACCAAGAGTTGCTAAAAATTCAACTCAGTTGAGACGTTCACCCAGAACCTGGCTCAGAAACCGGTTCGGTTAACAAGACAAGCAACGAACGTTTATTCAGTCGCCGCAGCACATATAAGGGCATATCCTTCTTTTATGCTAATGCCAGAAGTATTGTTAATAAAGTGGACATGCTTCACTTGGAAGTTGCTAATAAGGTTTATGATGTAGTCGTTTTGATCGAGACACATCTGGACTCGTCAATAGCTGACGGCGAAATTTTTCCGGCCAACTATCTGGTCTTCAGGCGTGATAGAATGTGCAATGACCGCCGTGGAGGAGGAGTTTTGATTGCAGTTCGCGACACCTTCAAATCTTCATTTAAGGGATGACATGTTGTCGGACTCTGAACTGATTTTTGTAGATATATCTTTTCCTAATGATCGTAAGATTATTGTAGGTTGTCTTCTACAGACCACCAAAAGCAGACACCAAACCAGTCTATTGGATATGCAAGACGTTCTTCAAAATTCCACATATCAGGATTTGGTTATCATTGGAGATTTTAATCTTCCTGGGATAGATTGGCTTGATGTTAGAGCTGCATGAGACTCGGCTAACAATTCTCTCCTGATTGACATTATCCAAGATAACTTTTTTACACAACTGGTAAATGAGCCAACTAGAGAATGTAATATTTTGGACCTTGTGCTTACGACATCTCCGGAGTTTGTACGCGAGCTAGCTGTAGGGGAACCCTTTTCTGACCATTTGCGTTGAACCTTTTTTCTGTCCGGATCCCTTCCCCGCCCAGGTAAATCAGAGAAACTTGTTTATGCATACAGAAAGGCAGATTGGGAACATTTAAAATCGCTGTTTTCACACACACCGTGGCATTGTGCATACTTCGACGACAACTTGGATGATAACTGGCAGGCGTGGTTAGATTTATTCTTTGCGGCAGTGGTCAGTGTATTCCGAAGCGGCGGCACAACAATAAATTTGTACACCAACCTGGAACAAACACCTCTTAACAGATGTCAACAACTACCGGTGCCTTACAAACGACTTATCCATGACGAAAACAAAACCGACAAACGGACTTCTAACAAACCGACCTATTTGAGAAACAATAGGCGGATCGAAACCGACCAATGACTGGTAACAAAACAAACTTTACACGAGTCTTTCAGCCAATACCATCATGGCTAAATTGACCAATCACGTTTAACAGACCAGACTTATAACAACATCGTCTGACAAACACTATTCACTTGACTCTGAAGATGACTTCCGCTCAGGTTGTCGAAACGTCAGTCACCATGCCAACAACAGTTCTTTTCAGAACTACCCTTGCCCGGACGATCAAACTAGACGAACTAATAAATTTAATCCTCCCTGGATTTCAAAGAAGCTCCTTAAGCTCTGTCGGAAGAAAAAACTTCTCTTCAGGAAGGCAAACTGAGTAAACACTGATCTCTTGTGGATGAGATATCGCACTTTAAATTATTCGTGAATGGAATGACCTGCCCGCCAATGTTGTTGAGATATAAAATTTAAGGCGTTTTAAAATAGCTCTTAAATCGTACATGCGTATTTCTTAGGTTTTTATCCATCTTAGATCTTAGATTTTATTAATAAGCACATTTTTAATTTTTATTTTTGGAAGTTTATTTACATAGGGTCAACCTCTTAAACTTCCTTTTTAGGGTATTATTTGAATCGTTTATTTCTTATGATACCTTAAATAAAGTATTTTTGTATGTATGTATGTATGTATGTATGTAAAAAATCGTTTTGGTCGAAAGCGAATTAATTTTGGGAATTTTATCGTTGAGTACTCCTGGAAAGAGACTTTAACCAACTGACAGACGACGACCTGACAGAGATGCTTCTAATTGTGAATAGTAACAACAAACGATTTCTATTAATCTCCTGAATTGTCCATCCTATCAATAACCATGTTCAATGTTAATTACACTTTTGGTCATCATGAACACACACAGGAGCGAGTCACACATTAGTCTCAGTTACAGTGAAAGGTTATGAACTTCAGCCCTAAAAAATCATTTGTGTAATGCTTCTGCAATACCGATGGACGTAACTTAAATAATCTTTCAGTTTACGTTGTTGTTCATTTTACACAATTGAACCATTAGAAGGTGATGGTCATTTCTTATATATTGTTCTGTTATGTTATTGTGTAAACATTATTAAACTGAACGTTACTTGAAGTGAAATTGTTCAGTTGTCTTAACTTAAACTTATCATGTTCCTTTACGCATTTTTCAGTCTTTTCTAATCATTTCATACAACCAATTCTAATTTCTTGCCTCTCGTCCAGTGCCAACTATCACACCTTCCAGGTACATTTGTCCCTTCGTGATACCCTCTAGAATGCAACTTTTGATTTCTAAACATTGCATCGCATGCTGCGACTGGAAAGGCGCATTGCCCAGATGTGCAACAGACACTAGAAAGGTCTGGTTTAACTCAATCCATTTCGCAATACCTTGCACGTCAGCATTCTCTGCCCATAGGTATACTAGTAAGACAATTAAATTCAAGTCATATAGGTGAACAAAAGGCTGTGTGTTTGATGAGAATTTTAAGAACTCAATAAACGAAAAATAGCTCCCAAAATCGATCTAGACATGCTCCAAAGTTTGCATGAGTTTGTGAAAAGACAACTTAAAGCTGTTTTAGAAAGCAAAGTTTTCAAAAACCACCAGATTATGCAAAACATTCTTGAACAGTCGACCCCATCACCTGAAGAAGACTAGCAGTAAGCAATCGAAACGTCGCGACCATCACGCAAGTGCCTCCGTCGTGAGACCATAGAATTAGAACTAGTTTATATTATCATTCTTGAAGCATTTTTAATTGGTTTATATTTTGAGCACTAAACATTGAAACATCGCTTACTAGAACGATACATGGATAAATCTTACAAGGTATGTTTTCATAAAAAAAATTGTAATTGCTGCGTAGCGAGCGAGCAGCAAAATAAACAGGATTTAAGAAGAATATATAGAAGGGGGAACGAATTCCCGAATTCATCATATTTTACCAGAATGCTAACCAGAGTGCACTTCGCCACTTTTTACCAGAGTGCATTGCGCCACGAACAACGCGAGGCTGGACACCGTTGAGCTGGCGTTCTTTTTCGCTTGGATTTCGCGCAGTGAGAAAGGTTAGCGTTTCACGTTTTAATCTGATTTACCTGTAAGGCCATGTGAAGGAGATCGTGCTTGGCTTTCACAACTCTTGCTTTTGTCCTTAAAGCAGCATGTGAAAGTTTGTAAATCTGGACGATTAATTGTGACATCTTAATTTAAAACTTGGTGTGTCATTTCGTAGCAGTCTCGCCTCCTTGATCGAATTCTTAACTGAAGAGAAATTGTCTGTACTAAAGCTTGTAGAATAACGAAAACAAACGAGAACCGCACAACACGCTAATTTCATATCTGCTGCGATCATTTACCCAAACATGAATTTAAGCTAAGGCTTCAGCATTTTCACACATCGCGATGGACGCGTCCTCGACACGTACCATCTGTCAACATTCAAGTGACATTTAAGAGCCCAAGTTACCAAAAATGAAACAATTATAAAAATCCGTGGCAAGTGTCGAAAAATGAATTTCGCTTATATTGTAAACTTAGGTAGGCCTTTATGTCCAATAAATCACCACATACTTTGTTTGCCTGAAAATCGATTTGTTTTCGGGAAAATCGATAATAAGTGAAAGCCGCCAAAATACCTCTTCGAGGCCTTCAAATTTATGGCGAGTTCAGAAGGTTCGCATGAATAAATAAAGCAGTTCAGAAGGCCAAAACCTATCAAATGTTGAAGAATGACATCAGTTAAGTCTACCGAAAGCGTTTTTAGCAGTTCGTGTCCTTTTATTTGCAAATTGTAATTAGATTTATTAGACACAATTTTAACTCAATTAAAAGTAGGCCAAATTCATTGACTAATTTAAGCACGTGCGACGCAAAATAATCCATCCAAAATTTGCTTTTGAGAAAGGCAAAGAGTTGTTCTTTTTTGTCCCAGAAGGATTTTTTGGGGAAATGATTCAGCGCGAAAATTTTGATTTTTGAAGTTGCATAATCTTCGGTAATTCATATTACCCACGAGAGTTGATCTTATCAGCGAAATGCACACATTTCACGCAAAGTTCTGGTCGTCCTCCACATGGCAGCTAAATTTTCACTAAAAATGTAAAATGATAGACTAACCTTGATGTTGCTGAGGCATTTTAAGACGATTTCGCAGTTCTTTCACCATAAAACTCAAGCCCTCCGGCGATAACTTGAATGGTGCGATTCCTCAACGAGCCATGTTTATTTATGGCGCTCGCAAGACACGTACTGTTTTGAAATGATCGACGATTGCTTTTCTTCTATTCAGGCTTCAGGTGCTTCATTTAAGTAGACTTCGCACTGGTAAGTTTATGTGAGAAACGACGAAGTACTGAATGCCTTACTTACCACCCACAATATTGACCGCGGTCAAACGAGAGAAATTGGTGAAAAACAAGAAAAATACTTTAAGGGAAAAGCTGTCACTTTCGCTGTTCAAAGATTGATATTTTTCAAGTAGCCTGTTGGTTTACTAACTTTTTTTGAACTTATCTTAAAACGTTCTAACTGATATTTGAAAATGGGGGAATTCCTTGTTGGCACCATATGTCAAAACAATTTTGTCCGGGTGTGAAACATTTGCAAGTAAAGAAACCCGTTGACGTGAGAGAAATGAAAATACATTTACATTCAACAGCTATTATATAAATCCTTGCTCATTTTTCGACTTCATTGTGAATGAAATCTTACGAAACTGAAAACAAAAAAAATTGACCGAGACGTTTGACCGCGGTGGACCCACAATAGCAGGTTGATATGACAGGTTGGGGTTGAACTTGCCACAATTTGCCTATTCCAAGGATTGCACAGGACAGTTACATGTACACAACTTATTTAAAATCTTTAAAATCAGAACAGTTTTCCTCATCTTGACTACATGCTAAACAGAATTGAGTTACCCATTGCTTTTTGAGATTCTTATTCAAAATTCTTTGCATACAATTGGACCTTCCTTCTGCATGAATTTTTTTTTCCTTCTTCTTTGTATGAGTTTTTTTTCTTGGCATTTTCCCTTGCATGAACATTTTTTTTTTGTTTTTCCCCCACCCCCCCCCCCCCCATCACTTTTCTAATGGTCCGTCCCTTAGCACCCTGGTCCTTATGATGTCGCGCTTTTTCTCTTTTCTCACTATTTATCACTTAGGATACCCTTAGGGGCCTGTTCTCAGTCTAATAACACTCCCTCCCCCTCTCCGACATCCACAGCTCCCTCACACACGCCGCACGCACGCACAAATAATGGAAACAACATAACTGGAACAAATGAGAAGGTGTTGCGCTTTTTTCTCATGTATGCGTGCAAAGACATGAAATCGAGGCGTTGTCTCGGCTTATTGCATAATGTTTTTTCCTTTTTACTTCCTCGCACATGCGTTCGTCACTAGGCAGCTTCTTAGAAAGACAAAAGCAGACGCATCGTGAGTTAGCGGAAGAGTAAAACGAGCCAAGAGGGGACTGTCAAAAATCATTAAGCACAGACCATTGCCTATTGCAATGCGCTGGCTTTCTTTTTCGTATATGCGAGTGCTTACACATAAGGTTACCATCAGGCCGTCTTTTCAGAAAGAGACAAAAACAAACGCACAGGTTAATAGGACGGGTGAAACGAGCCGGGAGGAAACTGGGCCAAATAAAATAGGTGCCGTGTCGTTTATTACTGCGCTGCTTTGTTCCCTTTGCAGGCCCCTCTTATTCTTTCTTCTTATGTTGTTATTGAGATAATTCAAAGTTTTTTAGGTATAATTAAAGTTCTGCTTAGTTATATTTAGAGTTTGTTTTTCTCTTTTAGGAAGAAGTAGTAGCGGAGAAGGAGGAGGATGACGATGAAGTTTCTTTCACTGCAATGCCTGGTTCCGAATTCGACGCAAGTCGGTACGAGCCGTCTTTTTCTGAAGAGGGAACGCATCATGAGTCGCCAAGAGAAAAGCTAAATGAGTTTCTGGCCTCAAGGGATATCAGTCCCATACGCCATTCCATGAGAACCCCTTGGGAAGAAGCTTCAGAGTGGACGAAACGGCTCTATACTCGAAAAGCGCGAGAAGCCGTCAATGCATGTTTGAATGAAATTGCCCCAGACGACACAGAAATGCTGCTCACTTCGCTGATAAAATGTAAGTCTGAGGAAAGCGCCATCGACTCCTCCTTAATGGACTGTCTTACCGAGTGTTATAAAAATGCTGATCACTGGAGTGCTCGCTGGCAGATATTGTCAATCATGGCCGACAAAGTTAGCTTCAAGGACTTACGACGATGGTTACCTAACCTGACCAGGTTTCGCTTTAACATAGCTAGGCACCATCTATTGCTCCATGGCAGAGGTTCCAGTGTCCCTACTGTCAAAAGCACCAGGATGTATATCGCCCCAGAAAAACTGGACCACTTCCTGGCATTCATAACCAGTACACATATCTTACAAGATCTGCCGTTTGGCGAGAAGTACACTGAAGCTGTCCTCCGGTAGTGAAATAAAGGTCCCCAGTGTTGTGAGAAGTATCATTCCTGAGCATATTGTGCTGCAGTATGTGAGCTACTGCCGTGATACGGGCGTCACGCCAATGAGCCGCAGTACATTGTGCAAAGTGCTGAAGGTATGTTCTGCATCGACCAGGAAATCTCTTCAAGGACTGGACTATGTTTCAGCAGCTGGAGCCAAAGCTTTTGAAGACTCGGAAGAAGTGATTGAAAAGATCGGAGATGACTACGGAAAAGGTCTCAATTGGGCCAAGCAGCAAAAAGAAAAGCTCCAAATTGCCAAACGCTACCTGAAGGGAGACTACAAGGTAACATTTTTTCGCTGACGCAAGTTTCAGTTTACTGTTCTTGCATGAGTGAAAAACTCCCAGTGCGCGCAATATAAAAAGTGGCAGACTGGGGAGAAAATGGGTGCGCGTTTAATTATGGGATTGTTTGGAGGCAAAATCTGCGCGCGTTAAGATTTTCTCGCTGACACAAGTTTCAGTTTATTGCTCTTGCGTGAACAAAACTGAATCTTGGCGCGCGCAGTTGTGCCCCCAAGCGATCCTATAATTCAATGCGCACCCATTCTCGCCTAAGCATTCCATTCGTTTTGAAAGTGGGCTATTGTGGCGGGGTATTCCATCTAAAATCTAGGTAAAAAGCGGCAGAAAATTATGGCTTACATAACCGGCACAGAAGGAAAAATGACGTCAGGAATTCGAGAATTTTAGGGAACTGTGAAAAGGGAATACCGTGGCCTCCAGACAATTCGGCCGTCCTTTCTTGATGCTTCACGCGCGCAGCTTGAATTCCCTTCATGCCTTCACGCATCTTTTTTGCATTTAACGCGCAGGCTAATGAAATTACATTTCTAACCTGCTAGGCATACTCTGCCATAACTGTAATTAGTTCATGCGATCTCAAATCACTTTGTCTCTATTTTGAGTACTCTAACGTAATTCACCTTCTAGACTAATTTACGGTATGTGTTTTTTTGAAGGTCCACATCTCGAATGATTCTTCAGTCCCCGACCATTGTTGAACTTATGCTTTGAGCTATCCCCAAGATAATGACTACGTCACGGCTTGTGATCATGAGCACAATGCAAGGTGCGATAGATGCGAACTTTTTCTCGCCGTATTACAGGAAATCCAAGCCGCCCTTGACAGTATCGATTGCAGCGACGAAGAGCGAGGCGAAATGGATTATGAAATTTCTCAATCGAAACAGAGCATTCAAGCTTGGAAGGCCCATCTTCTTCGCTCTGTTAACCAGGATGCAGCAAGGCATGAAATTCTTCAGAATCTCGATGGACAGTCCGTATTCCTAGTAATGGACTGGGCAATGACGTTCCTACCAAGGAAATTTCGTGAAAGTCAAAGCGACTGGTTTGGAAACGGGGGATTCCATGGCATTTAACCGTAGCTATGAGAAAGAACGACAAGGCTGAAACAGAAATGCTTACTTTCGTTCATTGTTTTGAAAGCTGCAACCAGGATAGCTTCACTGTTCTAGCAGTTATCGACGACGTGTTTAATTAACTGAAGAGCATCATGCCTGAGATAAATTCTGTTTACCTCAGGCAAGACAACGCAGGATGTTATCATTCTGCGTCAACTTTATTATCTGTCTACAAAGTAGCAGAAAAGAATGGCATCAAGTTGGAGCGTGTAGATTTTTCCGACCCCCAGGGTGGAAAAGGTTCTTGTGATCGAAAAGCAGCCACAATTAAGAACCACATGAGGGTCCATGTCAACTCTGGCCATGATATCGAGACAGCATCCCAAATGATGGTGGCGATTGAGTCCTCTGCTGGAACGGAGGGAGTCCGCGAGACAGAGGGCCCACCACCTCCCGCCAAAATTACGCCAGTAAAATGGGAAGGGGTCAGTTTCATTAATAATATTGCGTACTCCGAGGAAGGAATGCGAGTGTGGAGAGCCTATGCAGTTGGTTCGGGAAAATTTGTACCCTGGAGCAATTTCAGTCAGCAAAATGTCACTTTATCTCAGCTCAAAAAAATTGCAGACAATGCAAAATCTAACGTTGCTTTTGTGACTGTAAAAGCCAGGCTACGCGCAAAGCAAAAACCGAGCATGGAGGAGCTCCAGGAAGGTGCTTCAAAGTTATCATCGCCAGAGAGTGAGTGATGACGATACTGGCTGCCACAATGAAAGAAAACTGTTTTACTGCCCCGAGGAGGGATGCGTCAAGTCGTACCAACGCTATTCCTTCCTAGAACAGCATCTAATCCGTGGTAGGCATAAGTATGCCCTAGAAAACCAAACACTGTACGACAAAGCCATGATTCTGTATGCCACAAAGTTGGAACAGGGTGCCGGCCCCGCGCCGGAAGTCGTTGATGACATGCGCATAAGATCGGTTGATGGTTCAACGCTCCCAATGGGATGGGCTCTGAAGAGTACAACAGTGACAAGAAAAAACTTCACTGCCACTCAGAAGAACTACCTAACGGAGATGTTTCAAGCTGGGGAACGGACGAGGCAAAAGGCTGACCCATCAAACGTTGCAAGACAATGCGGCGCGCAAAACAAAGTGATGGCTTCAGTATGTTTGAGAAATCAGAATTCCTCACCTCCCATCAAATTGCAGGATTTTTCTCACGTTTGACAGCAAAAAAGAGTTACCAGGCGGACACCGCATCTGATGATGACGAAAGCGTTGAACTGAGCACAGAGAGACAAATTCAAGAGCTGGCTAACGAAGCTCTGGAAAATGTTGCTTTTCAGCATCCTATCATAGTTGAAAATCACAACATTTGCGAAATGGTGAGCCAGTCAAAACTCACCAAGCTTTCCCTAAAGACTCTACAGGACATTTGTATCTCTTTAGAAATTGACGTGTCCACCATCTCAGGAAAGCGAAAGCAGCCATACATGAGCCTCTTAGAGGAAGTTGTAGACTCGTGTAGTTGCAAACGCAATAAGTGACATTATTTCCGCAAGAATCTGAGTTGGCCCGTATAGACCACGTGCCCATTAAAATAGCTCCTAATTTGCGTAAAGCTGAAAGTAAAATAATAATAATTAAAACATTTAAAATATCTTTACAAACGTATCAGTTGAGCAATCGCTTCTCAATTCTGAACTTCATTCTAGTAATAGATTAACTCGGCAGTGGTTGTTAATTTCACCTGAACTCGCTGTGTCACAAGGTTGACAATAAACACATGTTTTTAGCTAACGACTTTCTGCCCGAAACTGGTACAGCTTTTTAGTTAAGAAGTGATGTTTAAGGTAAGGTCTTGAATCCTGCATTTAAAGAAACGGAAGAAAACGAAAACAGGAGAAGAGCGCCCGAAGTGTGAAGTGTATACGAGTAAACACGGCGAGTTGAGGAATCGCACTGACGAAATCTCGCGGCGGGATAAAGTTTATGGTCAACAAGCTGCTTCAACTTTCTTTGGAATGCTTCAGCAACATCAAGGTTAGCGTGTAGCTTTTTGAAATAGCGAAAATTTCACTCTAATATGGCGTAGCATTGGGCTTTGCGTAAAATGTGTACATTAAGCTGATAAGATCGACTCTCCGGGCTGGGTAATTTGAAAAAGCGAATATTATGCAACTTCAAAAATTCAAAGCATCGCGCTGAATCATTTCCCAAAATAATCCTTTTGGGATCAAAAAGGACAACTCTTTGCCTTTCAAAAACGAAAATTTTCGGCGAATTTTTTTGCGTCGCACATGCTTAGATTAATCGATAAGTTTGACCTATTTTTAATCGAGTTAAAAGTGTGTGAAATAAATTTAATTACAATTTGCAAATAAAAGGACAAGATCTCCTAAAAACGCTTTCGGTAGATTAACTTGATGTCATTCTTCAACATTTGATAGGTTTTGTCCTTCTGAGCTGCTGTATTTACTCACGCGAAGCTTCTAAAATCGGCATAAATTTTGATCTGTCGAAGAGGCATTTTGGCGGTTTTCACTTATTATCGATTTTCCCGAAAACAAATCGATATTCAGGCAAACGAAGTATGTGGTGATTTATTGGACATAAAGGCCTACCTAAGTTTATAATATCAGCGAAATTCATTTTTCAACAGTTGCCGCCAAATGTTTGACGGTTGGAAAAAGCGACTCTTAATGCGTACCACCTCGGAATATATAAGTCAGCTTTTTGCTCCTACAATTTCCACATCTTTCGATTTTCGGGATTTGGTAAAGGGAGATTGATGTGTATCGTTTTATATCCAAACATAGTCACACCTCGCATTCGATGCGTCACCATACATGTAGTTGATACACACCGGGACAGAGTTTAAGTTACATAATTGTTGTTCTTTTTTCCGCAGTAGTTAGGAGATACCGATTCTAGCTAACCAGGAAATTTTAATCAACTTTTTCCTAATTAAACCAGACTCCGCATCTAATTAAACCAAAATCTGCATACCCCCAAGTCCGATAGCTTGCATAAACTAATTAAGTAGTTATTCATAATGAAATTGCCTTCATTCAACAATCTTGAGAATTTAGCAGCACATGTTGTATTTACACCAATATTAGTCTCTGATAATGATTATAATTTAATATATCGAATATACAATCCAGTTTTCCATAGCATTAATGAATACACCCACCCAATTATAATAGCAATACGTAATCTTATACGACGGTATGAGGGTCAGTGGTTGGAATCTACTCGAATCTATTATCAAGATATGTACAATGATGATGTCTATTACGATTCAATAGCAGTTACAGGAAATGTGCCAGAATTTATGTTGGCGTGATACGTTTCTAAACATAAATACCGAAATATTGTTTTTTGATATACCGAAGGATTATTACAAAAATATTTTGAGTTTCATTTCAAAGACGATAGTTTTAAATTATTCGATAGTATATTTTATGACTATGGAAAGTTAAGATGAAAAATCCAATAATACTAGTAAGATCATTTAGAATTTGATATCCGTATTTATCGAAATTCTAAATCAAAACTACACGTTAATGATATTGGACTTAGAGTTATTGCTGGCGAGCCTTAGCGAGACAGCACACTATTTGAGATGGTCAGCGGTGTTCCATATCATATAAGCGGTGAAAAATCTCGATTTTTCGGATGTCAGATTCGCGGCATGTGCAGTTTGGCGTTTTCGTTGTTTGACGTCACAATGATTTCTTCTGCCCGTTTCACTACACAATTCACGTATGGCTGGTGGTTGACAAGTTCATGTTTCTAAATGCCCGGGGAAGTATTCATCAAGGTCACGATCAGTTTAGTGATGAATCTCGAGGACGACAGGAGGTTTTCATGAGTTTGTCTGTCTTAGTGTGCGACCAGTTGTGGGTAATTCAGCAATGGAGTTGTGAAGAAATCGATTGCGTCTTGCTTCATGGAGATGAACTTCCCTTTAAAAATAACACGATAATTGTAGAAATATTCCAAAAACACGCTTTGAAAAGATACCAAAGCGTTAGAGCATAAATAAGCAGTTGCCACCGTATCCAGAGGATCTTGAACTAATCTAATTTTCTGCTTACCCCTCCTCTTTTCCAAACCACTTCCCCTCGCCAGCACTCACTTTCACATTGAAATTTCTAGTTTATGAAAATCGTGGATTAAATATGCATAGAACAGTGGTGCCAGTCATATATGACCCCAAACCGGAATATGTTTTGGATAGAAAAAACAGCGTCGATTTATGGATAAATGGTTGGCACCAAAGTTGTGATTCAGATGTGGAACGAAAAAGCATTTTACATATTTTAAACAATGATATTAACAAACTTCATCAATAAAAATCCATATACAATTTTTCTCTAGTTTCTGGGTCTATATCATCGGAAAAATCTTTATTACTGAAGTCGTCATCACTTACAATAGCCCGTTGATTGTAAGTCCAATATATGCTATCCCCGAAGTTTGAATCTTCCACTCTAATTTAAACTAGGATCTATCTGCATTTGGTTAAAGTGAAAAAAATTTATTAAATAAAGTTTCAGTTTCACCTGTGATGTCTAATATATATTCGACGTTAACTAATTTAACTGAATTCAAATCATGTCGTAATTTAGGAACTAATCCAGATGGTACGTTATTTATAACACCAAACGGGGATGGATAATCTTCATTAGCAATATAATGGCAATTTCTACCATCCCACCATTCCAACCATTCTTTAGTTCCTAATTTCTTTATTGTAAACTTAGATAAGTCAGCTCCTGGATAATTGTGTTTAAAATATGCCCATAATACCATAATCTAGTGATTAAATGGTTATATTTTTAATAACCCAAATCTCGTAATAATTTTAATCTTGTATATTCATTTAAGTCATCGGAAAATTGTTTAATACCTAAGTCTTTTTCGCTTATAATGGCTCTTCTATTATAAGTCAAATATACACTTAATCCATAATCCATGTCATTCAACAACTTAAATTTGGATCTATCTGCATTGGGATATATGTAAAAAAATTTGGTTAATACGTCATTCGTATTATTTACAATATCCAATATTGAAACTTTTGTTATTAAACCTAAATCTTTCTTAAGTTCTGAATTCTCACTTGAAATACCCCCAAAATTAATTAGAGGATTACTTATTGTTTTTCCATTGAAAATTGTCAACCAATTATGAAATCTTTTCCAGTGTATAATTTCATTACCAGTTTTAACTAAACTGCCGAATTGAAAACGTGAGAAATCCGCTTTTGGACATTGTCTATGGAATTCCTGATGGACTCTTGAAGCAGCTGGAGTTAAACCTAAATCAATAGCTGACCTTTTTGGTCTTCTGTAAAATTTCTAACAAATGTATCGATTGGATTGTCCTCTTCAAGTAGAAAAAAGAATTCATTCCAATAATTCCATTTGATCCAGTCTTTATTCAGATTTTTTTTTCTAAAATCTTCCCATAATCCCATTGTAATTGATAACTTTAGATAGTTTTAATAACCTAAATCTGGGTATAATTTTACCCTCGTTTCGGTATTTAAATCTGCAGAGAAAGATATAAAGTCGTTGTTTGATATCATTTCTCGCCTATTGTAAGTCCAATAGATGCATTGACCACGACTGATTTTGAATTTGAATTTAGTTCGGTCAGCATTAGGATATATCGAAAAAAATTTAGTAAGTAAATCTTCTCCCGGATTACTAATATCCAATGTTCCACCGTTTTCTGGTTTCTTCATTAATTCTAAAATACCTAAACCTTTTTTAAGTTGTTCTAAATTTGGGCCACAAACTCGGTTGAATTGAATTAGTGGTCAGTTTGGGAATGACACAATTGAACCAGAAAAAACAATAAACCAATTACTATCTTGATTCCAATAGATAACTCCAAATATTGTCAAATCGACCTGTCCAAACTTAAACTTAGATAAATCAGCATCTGGATATTGGCTATTGAATTCTTTACGTATAAGGTCTTCAACATCAATTATTCCCAAATTAACCATCTGTCGGAATTTTTGTTCCTTGTTTAAAGGTTGGGGAATTATTCCTAAATCCACCCTTAGTTGTAATTTTTGTTCTGCGTTTAAAGATTCATCAAATATACGAGTCACCCCTAAACGCTCCGAGAAAACGACTCTAAAATATCCCGGTGTTGGATGATACAAAATAGTATAATCACCTCCTTTCCGATAAGTAAATTTCTTTATTATATCTCTCAGTTAGTACGCGCGCTGTGATTGGTCAATTTAGCGGGCTGTACTTCACTGTACGGCCCGCTAAAGTTTGTTTTAGTCGCCAAAATGACTCCAGAAATATAATAAATATCTTATTAACCTCGTTTTCTCGGTCCGTACTGTAAAATACGGATCCTCGTTTTTTACAGTACGGACCTCGAACTCGATTAATAAGAGGTATTTAAATTAACATTAGGGTACTTTCTAATAAAATCATCCCTCAACGTGATATGCTAAATTAACAACTAAAATCTTTAATAACAATAATACTCAAAACCACATGCATTACATTTTAATTTTCCATTACTTGACTTTACTGTCTCTGGACTTTCGCATTTTATACACAATACATTGGCTTTTATATATTGAATAAGCACTTCTTGCATTCTATCCGTCGAGTGCTCGCCCGTCATGCATAAACTATACGGACCACTTAAAATAAACCAACTTATACAACCTAATCCTCAAGAATAACATTTTGCTAAATCTTTTAGATTACGATTTATAGAGTGTGCAATAGCTTCCGCATTTGTAATAATAGTATAACCTCTAGTATATCCCACCTCAATCTTCGGCATTGTATAAAGACAATATGGATCTTCTGAACCATTTATATTTATCATTATTACCTAATCCATGATCGATTCATCTAAATATAAACCAAGACAAGCCCCCAACTGCGATAATTACAGCAATAAGATTCAACTCATGTTGAGTAGTAGTAGTAGTTGGTTGTCTTATTTTTGGTTCTTGAACTTCAGGTGGTTTTTCATTTTCTGTTTTATCTTTAATCGCTAGTGGTTTTTGGTTTTCATTATCATCTACTGTATGAGGTAAACTGACTTTACTACCATCAAGATTATGTTTAATTCCAACATCCTTGGTTATTGTATTTAGTAAAGCATTGGCTCCAAATTTCATAGCACTAGTGGCTTTCATTAATTTGGTATTGTAACCCATTACACTTTCTGTATTTATGATTAAATGACTTGGCATCAACCATAATCCAGGTGCGATAGCCAAATCTAAACGTAATTTTGCTTTCTGGACGGCTATTTGGTAATTTGGAACGGATTTTGCTATATCGTGTTCAATATATACCACTGGATTCAAATAATAGCACCCCCTCCATTTCTAACGATGGGAGACCTCATATTAAGTTCCGATCCCCGGCAAAACACAATAAACAAACGCTTCTATAGATCTATTTAACCGGCCTAAACCAGCACTTGCTAAGCCATGTCCTTTCAGTTGGGATAAACCATAAATATCGAAATTCAAGATAAAAGTTATAAAATGAATATCTTCGTGTTTCCCTTGTTCGCCAGGAAATTGCTTATCTCCTTGGTACGTATCTCTTGCCCAATCAATAACGGCAACTCCCCTTTCCATTTATAGATGTCACCCAAACCATGATTTCTCCCACCTTTCCAACGAAAATCTGGGCTTCTCAGTAGTCCAAATTCTCGAAATAATTGAGATAAACTACCCTTGTTATAGATGTTATCTTGTTGATTCCATACGTCATCTTCAGGTAATGCGCATCCCAATTCATACAAAATTCTCCTAACCGTAAAGTAAATATAGAATTTCATGAATCCATAGATGACTGCCGTATAATTCTTACTTTCCTCTAAACTAATTCCGCATCCAGAAGTTGCACACCATACTGCAAAATTAAGTTGTTGAGACCAATATTTGTATTGAGGGCCATTAAGCCAAACATGTGCTTCTTTCCCGGACTAAAAGCCTGTTCTAAATCCGCTGAAAATATTATGCGTGAGATGATGTTAGTAGTAAGGGGGGTCACTACGGCACAAATACTGTCTCCTGATTGGTCGAGAACATGTTGCGAATGAGCTGAATGGAGCTGAATGGGAATTTGGTGTTGGAGGTGGTGGCACACGCGACAGAGGTGGTAGCACACGCGAATTGTTGCCATTTGTGTTTTGGCGGGAAAAAAGCGCGCGGGCGCGCGCGTGGGCGTCAGCGGTTGTTTTGGGGTGGGGGTGCGCGCGCGGATGAGAAAAAATATATATATAAGGGGGAGTGCAAAAAAACAAAAAATAAAATGGATGTGCTTGACAAAGGAGTGGATGTGTTGGCGGACTCGCTTCAGACGTTGAAATTGGAGCATGTGGAAAAAGATGGATTGGAGGATCATCTCAAGTTGTTTTTGGAAGGTGGAAAGCGATTAGACAATCGAAAAGTGAAGGAGATGTGTGGCGTGTACCGAGCCGTTAATGATGTGTCGTTGAAGCGCGACGGAAAACGTTGGTTGAACCTGGAGTGGCGATTGGATAAAACGTGGTGGAATTTCAAGGAGCACAATTACCGTATGGAATGCAGTCCAAACAAGACGAAACGCGAATTGAGATGGGAGCACATGTGGTGTATAGTCGTGGAATATTGCTGTGACAATTTTATACCCGATGTTGTAGCAAGTGGCAACGAAATGCTGTTGGAAATAGACGAAGAAGAAGAAGACACATCAATGGACTATGAGTAATAAAAAAATAAACAAGAGTTTAATGATCATGATTGTTGTGTTGTACATTTTAGAAACGTTCTTGCCGCCAATACTCATAAGAGGGTTGTTGCCAAGATCCAAGAAAGGGTGGGGGTTTTAAGGGTCCTAAGTTGACGAGACTGGCTCTGGTTCTTCTTCTTCCTCCTCGTTGCCGTCTGTAGTTGATTCTTCTTCCTCCGTATTGTTTTCTTTTGTGTCTGATGGGAGGGAATCGTCTTCGTCGTCGTAGGCGTCCAAGTCTTTGTGCTCTTGTAGCCATGGTGTTTGGATGTGAAATGAATTGGATGAGGTTTTTCTCCTTTTTATATTTTTTAGAAACGAGGTTGCCGCCAAGATCCAATAAAGGGTTGAAGATAGGGTGGGGGTCTGTAGTTGACTCTTCTTCTTCTTCTTCCTCCTCGTTGTCTAGCAGCAACTCGTCCCTCTCCGTATTGTTTTCTTATGTGTCTGATAAGAGGGAATCGCGATCGTCGTCGTTGAAGAAGTCGTCTTTGTGGTGTTCTAACCATGATGTTCGGATGTGAAATGAATCGGATGGGGTTACCCTTATTTATTTTATAAAAGACACGCACACACAAATGGAAGGTGAAAAAACCAAACTTTTTTTAATGAGTCAATAACAACTAATAATTAACATACATGGATGGAATTTTACTAAACGTATAGAATAACGATTTGAACTTACGCCTCGACAAGAAAAATGGAAGATTCGGCGGTTCGAAAGCTTGATAAGCGATGCAAAACTTGCATCTGCAATAACTATGCATGGAACTAATATATACTTGATAATCTATACAATGAATGCATTGATGCGTGCAAACTTCTGGCATTTCACATAGGGTACATTGAAAAAGACATTGACAAAGTTCTCGTAAAAAAGGTACCATGTACCCTTCATCATCATCATCACAGTCATCATCATCATTGTCATCATCATTGTCCTAAAAAAAGTAATATAATATTCATACTAGGATTGGGGTGGTTTGATTTTTATGATTAGTTCCCATTGTTCTAGTTCTGGAAGGGACATTTCCACTTCCCAACTTTCTTCGCTGATATGTGTATAATCATCATCATCATCATCATCACTAATGTCCTAAAAAAAAGAGTAAAAAATTTACTCTAGGGGTATAGAACCTATGTACCAGAACACATCAATACATTCTTTGCAATCGGAATGACCTAATTCATCGTACATGTGGTAACAATAATCACAATCACAACCACAATGGTAATGGTGATCAACATCATTCAAATCGTCACAAAGATCGCAATCACACATAGAATCTACCTCGAAAGACTCGAAAGAGCATTCGGAGGACAATGTAGAGACTTCGTCAAAGACACTGTCTCCATCACTATCATCATCCTGAAAAAAATATATAGTGATTTTTTTAATCATCCTCGTCTGGTAAAGGAATTAAAAATTGAAACGTGTGTAACGAACGATACAACATCAAGTCACCGTAAAGGAATTCAATCTCTATAAAATCAGATTCAGTGACATTGGGATTGTGGTATCTGTTCATAAGAAAACTTTTACAGTCATCAATTGACCGAAGTATCTGTAGAAAAAAAGATAGTGATTTTTTAATCATCCTCGTCTGATAAAGGAATTATGTCTTGAAACATTCTTAACAAACGATACGCCATCAAGCTACGGTAAATGCGTTCAATCTCTAGAAGATCGTATTCGGTGACATTGGGATTGTGGTATCTATCCACAAGAAAACTTCTACAGTCATCAATTGACTGGAGCATCTGCAGAAAAAACGAAATCTCAAATCACGGGTCTAGAAGAAAAGTGGAAGTAGTCTATGTCAAATATTCTAAACGAACGGTACAAACTCAAGTCACTGTGAATGCGATTAATATTTGCTACATTAGAATTAGGTGTGTTGTATCTATCCGAAAGAAAGCTTGTACAATCATCGATTGATTGGGTTATCTGTAAAAAAAATGAAAAAACGAATCCGTCAAAGAAGCATGTTTTGAAACGTTCTTATCGGAGACATTAGATCATCGTAGGTATTATTTACTCTATCAGATACATTTAAAAAATATTCTAAATCGTATCTAGCCGAAAGAAAGCTTGCACAATCTTCAATTGATTGGATTATCTGTAAAACGAAGAAAACGAATCTGTCAAAGATGGAAGAAGCATGTTTTGAAACGTTCGTTTCGCAGTTTAAAGATCATCGTAGATGTCTAGAATGTCGAATAGAATAGATTCCTCTACGTTAGGTTCGTTGAATCTGTCTACACACAAACTTGTACATGCTTCAATTGATTGGATTATCTGTAAAAAATGAGAAAACGAAAAAAACGAATTTTCATCTGCACGCACTCTTGCATTTGACTGTAAATAAATAAAATGTATATATTATAATAATAATAATAATAATAATAATAATAAGAATATATGTCTCTTCATTGTTGAGTCTTTCTGTTCGCGCTCTTGCATTTGCTTGAAATGACTGTAAAGAAAATAAAAAACTAATAGTATAGAAAGCGAATAAAGTCTGGACCGTAGAGAGACGATGCCATAATTAATATCTTCTTTTTCTTGCATTGGCAACTATGATTTCTTCGTTTATACGAATAATAGTCTATGAAAAAAAAGACAACGATGATTAATGATGATGATGATGATGACTATTCATCAATAAACATTAATAGACGGGGATCGATTTCCATAAGACATAACAAATTCTTGGCCATTTGACAAAGAGAACATACATCGTTTGGTAATATGTGTACTTGATCGCAATGTTCGTCAATACTGTCGATGGCTTGATCGTAATTTCCAACGTCACGATTAACGATAACAGACGTGAATATACTGATTAAATTTGTAGCTGTTGCGATTACATTATGTCTGAAGCGGGGTGATCTCATGTTTAAGCTAAATCGTTCAACAGCTTGTATTAGCTGAAAATAAAAAAAGAGAGAAAAATATTATTATGCAATGTGGAAATCGATCATCGTTTATGTAGTTAACTAGAGGAACTTTACAATTTGTTTAACGAGAGATCGACGATACGCTTTGACAGAATAAAAAAGAATTTTACTAGAAAAGCTAAACACGTTACGATCTTGAAATTGTTCGTGATATTGTAATCTTGAGGTTAATATTTCGAGCATGCTGTTACAGTTATATAGATCTTGTTTTGCCTTGTTGAAGCGGATGGCTCTGAGTCTATCCTGGCTTCGAAGGTTGAAATAAGTCTGTAGAATAAACTAACTGTCAGACATGTGTTGTGCATTGTGCAGAAACATCATATACGCATCCCATTCTTCTAGATTTAATGAACGATGAAAACCGCGTTTTAGTGAATAAATCATGTCAATTGTCGTACATACAGGACAAACATGGTATGTAACTAAACCTCCATGTATCATACGACTACAGGCCTAAAAAAAAGAAAAAAAGATTATCATTCAAAAACGAGTAATTTGGATAACGTTTCATGTACATAATAATAATGTTCATAATCCGGGTTATTATAATAATAATCATCCAGGTTACGAATCATCTGTGTAGAGATAAAAAAACTGAATTATACAATATCTAACAATGTTTTCAGTTCGACGGTATCAAAAGGTTCAGGTATTCCAAATAAAGATTGACTCGCAATTCTATATTGACTTGCTTTGACAAGTAAATAGTTTAATCTTGTTAGCCATAATATAGTTTCTGTTATCCTTAAAATAGTTTCTTGATCCTTTTGTATGTATATCTTAGAATTAAATCGCATTTGAGCTTCCATGACATGATCCAGTGCCTAAAATAAAAAATAAAAGTAAAAAAAAGCAAAGTCATTTTATGAGTGGCCTCCAACCTCCCCTTACAGCCACCCCTAACCTCACAACATGCAAAAAAATGACTTTGCTTTTCTTTATTTAAAAATAATAATAATAATTAACAATGAAACTTTCTTAGCGTCTTATATACGAGTACCATGGCATCATAAGAATATCGTCTAACTTCATTGCATGACGAAACACCTTGTAAAAGATCTTTAATTACATAATAGTTGAAAAAAAATCTATAAGGGTGAACATTGCGTGGTTGATAGTTATGCTGATAGTTAAGTGTTGCTTTTGCAGCTTTCAGTTTAATCAATGCCTATAAAGAAAAAACGAACGTTTCTTATGTACAAAATCAAACAATCAAAGAATCAAATAAAAAAGCTCTTTCAAACCAAGTTAATTTAGGAGGTGCAAATAAACGGCGAACTGGACCAATACGTAAAACCCGACATAATAACAACATCACACCCAATTCAATGTCTGAAGTCTTCACTCTTCTTCTTTGTTTGTCTAATGCATAGCGACACATTTCGCTATATGTCTAAACAAAAATATATAGATATCAGCGATGATCTCGAAGTTCATGTATCACCGTATACAATTGATAAACGATCTATAAGAATGAATGTACTTACAAGTCGGATCCTTCTCTGGAATTCCGGATCTTGCAATAGGGCATCAGTTGCCTCTTCCGACGAGATCAAATAGAGTAGTATAGGTGGGATTAATCAAATACCACCACCTGGGAACCGTTTTTCAGAGAGGAAACGCTTAAAACGTTAACATGTCTCTAGAAGCTGTATTTCAAGGCGGAAAGACTCCCAAGGCAAACAAATACGAATTGGTGTGGTGCACGAAGATGACCCGAAGATGAGCCGAAGATGAACCGAAGATTTTCCGAGCGTTTTCCGAAAATTAATGAGCAATTTCAATTTAGACAAATATGCATACTATAAATCTTCGGAAAAACGTTGGCGTAACGCGGCGTGCGTGTGTAAATCTTCAATTTCTGTAGTTGCATAAGGTTCTACTATGTCTTCAGACTCTGCAGACGAGATGACCGTGGGAGAGTGGTATGGGGTTGATGATGAACCTTGGTACGCTGAGGAAACTCCTTATGTTCTTGAGAACGAAGAGGAGGAGGAGGTGTTCGAGCCGAACTGGTGGGAAGTGGCGGAGCTTCATGGGGAAGAAGAGTTTGAGGAGGAATTTAGTATCGACCTTATGCGACAACAACTTAACGAGTTCGCAGCAGAAATAGATGCTGCTTTGGAAGCTGGAGTGTTTGAGACTGCGCCTAGTGCTTAATTAGTGTGTTGTAGACTGGAACTTTTTTCGCTATATATATATATATATATATAGAACACGTAGGCAAAATTGAGAGCGTTTATTTTAGAGAGTGGTACATCAAAGGTATCTTGAAAATATGCCCACCGTCAAAGAGTTACGCTCTTTAGCAAGAAGTTATGGATTATCTGTAGGTTCTAAGATGCGAAAAGATGACCTCCTACGAGCGATCGGGGATGCTCGCGCCGCGAAGTGGAGGAAACGACTCCGGAGAGCGCTACAGACGGGGAGATACCCTGCTATAACCAGAGGGGATATAGAGAACCCCCACAAGAAGTGGCAGCGGGCTCGTGAACTCCGTCAACTTGCGAGAGAGGTTGACGCTGCGCTTCTCTCGGAGGGTGTCCGAAAGAAAACTACTCCAACGATGAGGGCAGAAGTTCGTAGAAAAATTGAAAACCGTCGAGCTCCCTTAGCGAGATCTCTGGTTCGAGAAGGTGCGCGTATACTCGAAGAGTTGGATGGAGAGAGAGAGGGAGAGGAAGCTGGTCGCCGCTTCTGGAAGTGGTCTTTCTTCCGAGGCGTGGCCGGGTCTCTGGTGGATCGGATTATGGATAAGCTCCACGAGAGGGTCACCACCAGCTTCTATCTCCGATACAGTTATACCTATCGACTCCGGAACCTCGAAACGGGAGAAATTATCTTGTTTCACAAAACAGTACAAGGCAGTCCTTGGATTCAACGCCTAGAACCACAAGCTAGAGACTGGGTGCAGGCGGAAGACGAGAAGCGCTTGATTGGTGACCAAATCGAGCGCCCTAACACCAAGTGGGTCTTCATCCGGTTTATCTCTGTGACGGTAAAAGTTGTAGTAGATAGGCAGGCGCCTTTGTTGGGGACAGGACCACTCCCAGATTGGTTGAAGAGAAAGCCTGGGATGTATTCCTTGGATACATATGAAGATAACCTCTGCCTCTTTCGGTGTATAGCGGTCCACCGTGGCGCGCGCGTGGATCGTTGTACCAGCCAAGCTCGAACTCTTGCGAGAGAGATGTACCACTCGCCCGAGGCTTGCCCAGGGATTGGGCCCCCGAAGGGCTTTTCTCAGGACGAGCTGCGGAAAGTAGAGCAGCACTTCCGGCTCGGGATCCGGGTATACGAACCACAAGAGTCTGGAGATTGGTTGCATCGGAGGCACCCGGCGCACTATGAAAAAGTAGGCACTCCACCAATGACGATCGGCGTCTACGAGGGGCACGCGTTTCTCATTCGCGACATCCAGAAACTCGCGAAAAAGTTCGTGTGCGGAGAGTGCAATGCAAGGTTCACACAGTCCTGCCATCTCCATCGCCACGCCGAGCGTTGCACCCAAGGTGAGACAAAAGTTGTCTGCAAAGGAGAGAAAGTGGAAGCTCCGCCGTCTGCCTTTGAGAAGGCCTTCTACCCACAAAAACGGGATAGCGTCCAAGCCGTCCAATGGCTCGAGTATGAAGCCCGCACCAGAGGGATCCATATCCATCACCAGCTATGTGGGCATGGAGGCGAACGAGTTATAGAAGGTTTCGCCGTAGACGGTTATGATCCCATTTCAAAGACCGTCTTCCAATTCAACGGGTGCCTATGGCATGGGTGCAAACGCTGTTTCCCATCGCCGAAGCAACGCCAGGAGCAACTTCGGAATCTTTCCAAGAAAAAGGGCAGCCCTGTTACACGCGAGATAGCATACCAACAGACGCTCGAGCGAGAAGCCAAAATCCGAGCTGCTGGCTATCGCCCTGTGGTTCGGTGGCAGCACGAGGAGCCAAAACCTTGGAGAAAAGATCGCATCCCCGACCCAAAGACGATAACTTACCCTCACGCGATCGTGTTCGACTTTGAGAGTTACCTCGACAAGACCAGCACTTGTCGTCCTACAGAAGAGCTGTCCTTAGAGGGAACACATATTCCTATCTCGGTTTCGATCAGCGACACTTTGGAACCGACTCCCGAACACCTATGCGTACGAGAGCCTTCGACGCCCGGAGGGTCTCCGAAGTTGTTGATCGAGGAGTTCATTCGAACGCTAGAACGTCGAGCTGCTAGGATACGAGAAGACGTTCGCGCGAGGTTCCTGCCCGACACCCTCGAGCTCTTGCCCAAAAAGTATCGCCTAGCGATTGAAGAGTGGTGCGACCAAGTCCCCGTGCTCGGGTTTAATTCGGGTAAGTACGATTTGAATTTGATCCGGAACTACTTCGTCGAAGAGCTTTGTAAGACGACCGACCAGTCAATCAAAGTGGGCTGCAAAGCGAACCAGATTATGTTCATTACGACTCCAGGGTTGAAATTCCTGGATGTTGTGAACTATATAGGGCCTGGGAAAACCTACGACGCCTGGGTCAAAGCCTATGGGTGTACCCTCGCGAAGTCGTGGTTCCCGTATGACTGGTTTGATAGTCCTGACAAGCTCGTCTTCCCTGGCCTACCGGACTACCCACAGTGGTTTTCGAAACTGAAAGGCAAATATCTTCTTTCCCTTTCGGAATATCGAGACTGCAAGCGGGTATTCCGGGAGAAGGGGATGCAGACCTTCGCGGACTGGCTCCGCTACTACAACAATCTCGACGTGGGCCCCTTCGTCGAAGCACTGGCCAAAATGCGCGACTTCTGCACCGCGTATGGAATCGACATCTTCAAAGATGCGGTTAGTCTACCTGGAGTGTCGATGAGGTTCGTCTTGCGAGGCACACTTCGTAGCCCCGACCCGCCCGAGCTGTATGCCCCCAACAAAGAAGCGTACGACATGCTCAAAGCGGCGGTTGTCGGAGGGCCTTCGATTGTATTTACCCGCTACCACGAGGTGGGGGTCTCGCGGATCCGGTCGCACCAATACGAGCCCACGGCCCAGGCCCACCAATGTCAACGCATCCTCGGCTACGACGCGAACGCGCTCTACCTCTCTACCATGGCAGCCCCTATGCCCTGTGGGGAGGGAACGGTGATCCACTACCGTAGTCCGGACGAGCCAACCAGGGCTGTCGATGGGTTTGTGGAGGCTCTACGAGAAGGAAGGTGGTTCGGGTTCGCCGAGGTTGACATCGAGGTCCCCGAACACCTCTGGCCAAAGTTCGAAGAAATGCCCCCGCTCTTCTACAACAAGGAGATCCCCATCGAAGCGGTTCCCCAAGAGATGCTGGACTATCTCGAGCGAATGGGACGAACCCGATCAACAGATCCGAAGCTTGTAGGAGCGCTTTCCGCGAAGAAGATTCTGTTTTACGCCCCTCTGCTCCGCTGGTACCTCGCCCACGGTTTAGTTGTCACCGCGGTGTACCGGACGATCAACTACAAACCGCAAAAGATCTTCGGCTGGTTCGTCGACCAGGTTACAGAAGCTCGACGAGAAGGGGATACCAACAAGGACAAAGCACTATTCGCCGATCTCTTCAAACTACTAGGGAATAGCTGCTATGGTAAATTCATCGAGGCGCTGGAGCGGCAGACATTGGTCTGCTACACAGATGACGAAGCGGTTGTCGATCGTGCTCTCCGCTCCTCCTGGTTCGAGGACCTCGACGAAATAGGTTCTGCCTACGAGATCCACAGGAGGAAGCAGAAGATCGAGATCACCCGCCCGTTCCAAATCGGAATCACAGTCTATCAGCTAGCCAAACTACGGATGCTCGAATTCTACTACGACTTCCTGAACCATTTCGTAGACCGAAGATCCTTCGAGCTCCTACAGATGGATACCGATAGCCTGTACATGGGAATCGCCGGGAAAAACCTGGACGACGTCGTCCGCCCCGAGCTCCGCGAAGAGTTCGAGGGCTGCAAAAAAAAATGGCTGGCTTGGGATAAATGGAGCGGCCGGACGCCGGGCCTGTTCAAACTCGAGTTCGAGGGAACCCGGGCCATCGCTCTATGCAGCAAGGCGTACTACGTCGACGATGGGACAGGAAAAAGTAAAACCTCGGCGAAGGGGATGTCGAAAAAAGACAACGATTTGACCTGGGGCCGATACAAAGCAACACTCGATGGAGCGCTCGACCGGGCAGAAAACTGGCGATTCCGGATGGACCACGGGAAGATGACAACTTACCACCAGGAGAAACTCGGGCTTTCCGCTTACTACGACAAGAGACGAGTTCTACCCGACGGGATTCACACCGAACCCCTTGAGTACACTTTCAGGGGGTAATTCGGTATTCCAAGGCACTACCTGCAGCTCCTCGCGGACAAAGCCTTGTTTTGGCCCGTCTCTGAGATAGTAGACCACAGGCTCGCCAGGCCGAACAATCGCGCGTTCTTGCTCGAGAACCTCGAGACTCCAAATTGGGTCCGTTGCGCGTCTTCGCCCGCCCTCCTGTTCACCAGGCTGGTATAAATATCGTACGCTGGCGTCAGAGGAAAGTCTCTCCTCCTCCAAACCAACCGCCCTCCCCGGTACAACGGCGGAAGGTTTTTGTACCACCGATTTGGATTCGATGGCATCCTGCGGTTTTTTTCCAATCAACCGCGTTGGTTCGTTGTTGAAAGCCGCGACAACAGCAGGCAGCCGAGCCACCCACTGTACCGATCTTTCTCCTTCGGGAAGAAGCATCTCCTGGGCGTACTGGTAACCGAACAACCGCTCGGCTAGAGTCCTGTTGAACCTCTCAACGATCGCTTGGTCTCGGTGGATATCCACGCGGCCACGCCGAACTTCGATATTGTGGCGAGCTAGTAGCGGCAAGACAGCACCCATGAACTCTTTTTCCCAAGTAGCCTTGGCCACTCGAGAGGGCTTCGCTTGTAGATGCGCTCCAACGCTCCTGCAACTTCTCTCGCTTCCTTGGAAGCCAAAGGTTCAGCCTCCTTGTAGCGCGAGGCAACATCGACCACGGTGAGAGCATACTTGTAAAGCTTCCGCCCTCGCCCAGGTCGGTCGTGGGGAAGAAATAGAAGATCGGCCTGATGAACCTCGTTTGGTGTTGAGACATTGAACCTCGGCCTTGGTATGCGCTGTGGAGGCGGGAGGTAGATCTGCCAAATTGCCTGTTTTTCTAGCCAAGCCAGGGCTGTATCTTCAGAGACGCCAGCCGCGTCCGCCAACTTCTTCGACGCGGCGTGCCCCTTCCAATAGCCCTGGGGGCTGTAGTAGATGCCAGACAGCTTGCTCCGGAGGCGGACCAAGTCCGTCGCAGACAGCGCCGAGCCTCCGGCGTCGTAGACAGGCTTCTCTTCCATTGGTCTATAGCTCCATCGCGAAAAAAGCTATTGTGGTCTCACAACCATCGGCTAGCAGCATACCCAATGGCGAGCATCCCACCCCCTACATAGGCCAATTCACCTGTTCGTTGGGAACTCGAAGGACGGTAATAATCGCTCCATTGCGGGGCGTCGTGGTCATCAACCGCTGTGGGACGAGGATGGGTTTTAGCGTACAGGTCGAGAGCGCGGTTCGTTGCGGCTGTGTCTTAGTCAGCTCTATTGCGCAGGCGTTCCTGCTCTACTTCCCAATCTGCCAGCTTCTCGCGGCGTTTCTGAAAGGCAGCCCAGTCAGCCTGGTACTTTTCCAAAGCTTTGTCGTGGCGCTTCCGCTCAGCCGCCATTGCATCGGGATCTTTCCCAGAAAGCGCCCGAGCGAGATACGAACCACCAACGAAGGCCGTAGCGTTTAAGATAGCCCCACCCACCATAACTGCTATGCTTACCATCTCTACTCAGTTGGGATTATCTTTTTATCAACTAAGTATTGCTTAGCTGCGACCGCTCCTGAGAGAACTGCAACCCACTTCGCGTAGTTTTCAATCGACGAGGAAGGATCCGAGATCATAGGCGTTTTGAGAACTTTTTTTCCCACCCAACCAATACCTGCAGCAATGCCTGTCAGAGTTGCCGCTTCGACAACAGTGGAGACGACTTTGTTGTCCATCGAGTCTATATCTAGCCAAAATTTATTCCATAATTGTACGAGAGGGTGTTGGCTGCTGCGGCGGATGCTCTGGAAGAGCGCCAAAGGCTTGCTGTCCCTCCGGACGGGCACGACGCTCCCGCGGCGAAGCCAGTGCGTCGTAGACTCGCATAATCGGCTGCTGCTGCTTCTGTTGCGCGAGATACAGACTATACAGACTGGCCAAGAGACTCCCTGCAGCAATAAGGAGCCCCCAATTGACAGAGCTCCAGCTTGTCGTAGCTCGGTGTGATTCCTCGCGCTTGCTATCTCTTTCGCGGTCCTGCTCTCGAGCAAGAGCTTGTCGAGCTGTTTTGTTTCTAGCCGCGAGGGCACGACCAGCTGCAACCTTCTTAGGATTCTTGTGTTTAGTCGGTTCTCGGGGAGCGGTCGGTGCTGTAATAAGATCTTCTTCTTCCATCCCTTTCAGACAAGATACTATACAAATATCAAAAAATTGCTAGCATCTGCCAGCAAACCTACTAGCATCTGCTAGCATCTGCCAGCACCGTGCTAGCAGTCTTCGAGTCTACGACGCACTGGCTTCGCCGCGGGAGCGTCGTGCCCGCTCTCCTACGGAGTCATCTGGGGTTGCGACCGTCGAGCCTCCGGTGCTGCGCGTCGGTAGACCGTCGCAGACAGACTCTGTGTGGCAGCCTACATGCGCCAGAGCAGCCATTAGCGCCACCAAGTGGCCTCCGCGGACCGCGATCCAACCCGCCCCATAGCTTAACTCACGCCTGATCAGGGCATCCTGCTGGAGGTCTTCTAACAGCGCCTGCTCGGAATCCAGCTGCTTACCTACGGCTCCCAACACACGGCTTACCACCTTGCACGCGACTTTTAAGAAGCCGCTAGAGAGACTGCGCTCGACCTGCTTTCCGAGGGTCGTCTGGTAACGAAGATGGAGCGAAGCAACCTCCTTCATCGAGAGCTTGTGGACGTCGCCCAGCGACAGCTCCTTCCCCAAGTACTCCTTGGTGTTGCCTGCGGCTGCCAGAATAGCAAGTGCCTCCCGTTCTTCCCGACAGTCGTCTACAGCGGCGTACGAGGTGATTACTTCCTCGCGGAGAATTTCATCCAGCACGTTTCCTTCGGTTTCAGCCATTTTCTATATATCTGCCGAAACAATTTTGCTGGGAGCTGGGATTTCCAACACGATATCAAATGGATGACGGAGACGGAAGCAAAGTCTGGCGTACGGATGCTCCTTGAGCGCGGATAGCATTTGGTGGCGCTCCTCCTTGGGATGTCCTACCCCGTAGTTTTCCCAAAGTATTTTCCCTTCGAGCTCGCTCGGACTGTAAAAAGTCAGCGTCGCGGCTACGTTCTCCCGGAAGGCTTTTGCCACGCTCGTGTACTGTTGGGTCAGGAGCCAAACTGAAAAATTCTTGTGCCTGCCAGAGAAAGCCAGCTCTACGAGAGCGCTGCGTTGTTTTTTGACGTCTTCGCTGGCGGCGCAGTCGTCCAGAATAAGCAACACCTGGCCACGCCCTTCGAAGACCTCGGTGCAAAGTCGAAGACACTTTTCAATCTCACCGCCCGAGTTCCCTGGTGCCAGGGCTACGAAGCCGGGGTCTTTGTGGGCAAATCCCCGATATGTTTTGTTGTGGACGTACGTCGGGCAAATCAAGCACACGACGTGAAACTTCCCTCGAAAAGGTCCGCGGAGAGCTTCGACAACCAGTCTCGACTTCCCGGAAGCTGTTGGACCGACTATAAGCAGGTGGCCGGGTATCAAGTCGGTGAGAAAATCCATCTAGGGTATATAAGGAGGTGATTAATAGTAGACGACTTGGCTATTGGGGTCGAATGCTGCGTCACCTAGGAGGAAGACGTGGCAGTTGACATTACTACTGCCGCCGGTCTTTCGATAGATCCGGAACTGAAGATTTTTTCCGGGACCGAGAACTGCTTGTCCGTCGCCGTGCACAAGATGGTCGCGTGCCATGCGGAGATCGATGAAGATCCCGTATTTGTTATGGAAGAACAACGTAGAGGTGATCCCAGAGAGTGGAGGAGCTTGGGGGTGCACCAACCATTCTGCGCCGGCTCGCGCCGTCTCCCAAATATCTGCGGGTCGCATACCTCTGGGGTAAAGCGTGTTGGGGACGCCGTTGAGGTCGAACTCAACCTTTGTTACGTCGGGGTTCAGGAAGACTTCGCTTTCTCGAGCTCCCGAGGTGTGCGGGTTGACGAACAGGAACAGGACACCCACAAAGCTTTTGAGTTGCGCGAGGATGTTGTCCGTGAGAATTGGATCGGTGGCCTTCGAGAAGGATAGAAGTTTGTAGTGCGAGATGCGGTTGTAGAGAACCACGCTAGGGACGTGCTGCGCCACAATGAGCGACTGGATGACTTGGTACACCAATTCGATGTTTTTGAGCTCGTAGGTGCCAACCTTGGTCGGATCCGAGCTTTTGATGACATCTTCGGGGGCGGCGAGTGTGAGCTCCAACCGAATCGGTGGAAGACTTGCCGTATGGAGAGCGCCGTGGGTGCGCAGGAGCTCGAGATCGAGTGGTAGCCGATACTTGGGGAAGGCCACGGAAATTGCCACGTCCCCTGCCACATCGCCTTTGTCGCCAGCCTCTGAGCGGATTTTGTTGACCGCGGTTGTCTGGATCCCTTGTTCGACGCGATTGGCACGCTCTTCGGTGGGAAGCCACAGGTCGGAGAACACTCCAACAAGGTCGGCTCGCTCCAGGTCCTCTAGGGTTTTATCACCCATCTTGACTTCCCTTCTCCGAATCAAGCAGCGCTCCAGGTTATCGACGACGCGGTTGTTGGCGTGTTTCGACGCTCCGCCTAGCTCCACCTCGGCCAAAAGGGCTAGGGTGTCTGGGACTAGGACGGTGTCGGCGGGAAGTCTGGGGATGTCAACGTACAAGATCTCTTTGGGTTTCGCCGAGCTCGGGTGGAAGGTCAGGCGGTGGGTGACGCGATTTCCTTTTGCAGCCATCAAATTGCGCGGCTCCTCCCTTGGGTCAAGCTTCTTGGAGATGTACGCCATTTTATTTGTCTTGTATGTATAGGCAGAAACAAAACATGGATATCAACCCTGATGAAATGACCCCTTTGATGTCCCCCGACGATCCCGAGCCCACCGGCGCTGAAGGTGGGAGGGTTAACCCCAGCTTCGACCCCGCCGATCTGCCGGAGGGAGGAGAAAAATTCGGGATGTATGACTTAAGACCGCGAGGTCGTCCCCGTGAGCCTGCCACAGCAGAAACATCGTTTTCGACCGTCCCTGTTACTGGGGAGGAGAGGGTGACCAACCCTGTTACTAGGGGGTTATTCAATAAAAGCTTAATGGATATTGCTAAGGCAGAGGTGCAAAAAGAGTACCCCCGATATGGCGGGGTCGAAATCGGACAAGGGTACGATGGACGTACTATGGTTCGTCTGTGGGGCAGAGAAGACCAAACGTGGCGACCACTGAAAAACAAAGATGGTATTTTAACTAAGAACTTGCCAAAAGAATTGAAAGAAGCCCTAGGACCAACCGCGGCACAGATTTTGGAAGAGAATAACGCCAGAACTCAGGAACTCGAGCAGCAAAACCGACAGGATGAGGAGATAAGAGACGCTCACGATATTTCATCGGAAGATAGACGTGCTTTGGAGGCGCGGATTGCGGCGCGCGAGGAAGAGATTCAAGAGCTAGAGCTGGAAAGTGAAGCCGTTGAGGAGCGAATGTCTCTGCGGGACCGCGTTCGGGCTATTTTCAAGAAGTACGGAGTAGGGGTCCTGGGGGTTCTCGTAGCGGCTGGGACGGTCATTGGGATTATCTTGGGGGCTTTACAGCGGGGGCTCGCCGGCGTAGCGCAGGGGGTAGGGCGGGGGTTGAAGACCATCGGAAAAAAGATTGGAGACCTCCTTCCTGGAGCCATAGGCGCCATTGTCTCATTCCTCTTCCGCACGGCTGGAGAAGTTGTTGGTTTCTTAGCCAAAAACGCCTGGCTCTTGATCGTAGCCGTGGTCGTGTTTCTCATCGAGCACTATAAGAAGAAGTCTACCTAAACAACCACCAAGTCGCACCTGCGGCCACAACAGTGACTGCAGCTAAATTTCGCTCGTGCGCGGACGGCGCTACGGGGGCTTTAGTTTTCGGGACAAGTGGGACTGGGGGTTCTATTTTCAGCGTTGTTTCCGATACAAGGGGGACTGGGGCTTTTGTTTTCGGTGTTGTTTTCGGGACAAGGGGGACTGGGGCTTTTATTTTCGGCGTGCGCTTATGTGTTCGCTCGTTCACACGCGGATTGACCCCGAAAGTCATATCGCTGGTCGCTTTCTGGAGCTCATTGTTGTACCCGAGAACGCTGTTTGAATTAATAACAAGCCGGCTGGGGAGCAACCAGAGCCCTGGGGCCACGGCCAGATTCAGCTGCGCTCGAGCGTCGGACAAAGCCCTTTGATAGTTCTGGATGCCGGTGGAGATATCGTTTACTACGATTGTCTCCTCTAGAAGTTGTCTAAACATTTGGCGGGTCTCAACAGCACTGCCGCTCGCCCCCACGATAGTAGATCGGGTTTTGACTTGCGAGCCAAGAACACAATATACCAAAGCCTCGATACTACGATTGAGACGCCCCATGCCAGCCTCCATCAGACCTTCACCCTTTTTCGGTGAAAACCAGCTGTATTGCGCTCCGCCAGCATCGTTTCGGATAAATGCCAACAGATTACCTTTATTCTTTTTCCCACCCTCATCTGAGAAGAGGTTCAAGCTATCTGGCCATGTGTTGGACTCGGTGTCATAGCGGCGGATGACGTACTCGTTCTTTGGGCCTTCGACCGGATAATCCACGAACACGTCTCCAAGCCCGTGGTTACGACCGCCTTTCCAGCGAAAGTCCGGGGCTGTAGGCAGACCGAATTCGATGCAGAGGCTTTCAAAGGCGGACTTGCGAAGTGGGTTGTTTGTTTTTTGGAACGCCTTGTCTCCGGGGAGGGGGCAGCCGAGCTCGAATAGGATACGGCGGACGGTGAAGTATACGTGGAAGCGAAGTAGCCCCTGAACTATGGGTGGGAAGGTTTTATTGACCGAATCGGTAATAGTCACCCCACACCCCGCAGTTGCGCACCATGTGGCGAAGTTCAGCTGTTGAGGCCAATATTCATACGTCGGAGAAGAGAGCCATTGGTGCGCCTCCTTTGCCGAGCGATGTGTAATAGTTGTTTCTTTCCATATGTCTCGGACTCCTGCTTTGAAAGAAATTTTTGGGTCAACAAAGATCTCGAGCTCTCGAAGCAGCGGTGCTATATCAGAGACCGTTTCAGCGAACGGAACGGCAGGCACGGGGTATTTGTCCGGGCTGCGGAGAAGGAGGGCATCGGGGAAATTGCTCTGTTTCGGAAATTTAATTTTTTCTAAGGTTTTACCGAAATGTTCTACGGTCTTTTTTGGAAACGCTGTTTTTATAACAGACCAAAGATCTATTTCGTGGGATTGATCCATGATGTATATATACGCGGTTAAATAAAATGTCCCTCAGCATAGTGGCAAGCGAGGGTGTAAACGAACTTCACCCTCCGGTCGTTGGTGAGCTCTCGAGTGTCGCAGCTCGAACCGTAAAGATCCCTGAAATAACGCTCACAGTACTTAAAACGATGGATATATATTTCTTCGCTCTCAACTCATGGGACAAATTGAACCTCATTCGCGAAGGAAACGCCGATTTTGCCACGATCAGGAAAGCGAAAGGGAACATTCTGGTCTCAATTCCGAAGGGGGAGTACAACCTCCACTGTCTACAACAGGCAATTGTCTATGGGCATGGAAAGGATGTCGCCGCGGGCACTTGTGAACTTCGGATAACCGCTACTGGAGTGTATTTCTTCTCGAAAGTACAGGTGATCCTAGACAGCAAGCTAGCCGACTTGTTGGGGATATCCGAAGTCCCGCGCGTTCTGATTCATGTTCCTGTACAATGGGGGCCGCCCTCTGTTTCAATCTACTGCGATTTGGTGGACCCAAACAAGTCGTATGAAGGGGGCAAACCCTCCTATCTACTGGCGAAGGTCGAGCCTTTGAAGCTTCAAGGACCTTCGGTGTGGCATTTGCGACCGTTTTATCTCCCCGTCGACCCCACAAAAAGAAATCTCTTTCGAGTTTGGACGGTACCGACGACCGGGGCAGAAGTTTTGTTGGAGCTCTGTATATAGGACATGGAATCTGATTGTTTGTACCCAAAGGTTCCCACCGCCCTCAACGATGAGGGGCATTCGTTTCGGCTTCAAAAGATTTGTGACATTCAGACCGCCCTAAAAAACAGTATCGCCCACTATGAAGAAGTACGAAAAAAATATACCCGCTCTCGGACAATTCTAAACGGGGTAGCTTTGACGACTGGAAGCCTGGGCGTTATACTTTCGGCTTCGGGCCTAGCCGCCTCTTTGACCGGCCTTGGGATTGTCGTTGGGGTTCCACTGGGTGCTATTGGTGGCATCTTTGGAATCGTGTCAGCCACAATGGTCCGGGTCAGTAAACGTATCGCCGTAAAGATATCCAAGCATGAGCGAACCGTCGCGATTGGTGAGACGAAGTTGAGTACCATCGATGACTTGGTTTCGAAAGCCTTGCAGGATAACCAAATCAGCGCTACGGAATTTCAACTCATTCTCTCCGAGGTTGACAAATATGAAACACTCAAGCGCGAGATTAAACAAAAAGCTGTGACAAAAAACGAAAACCTCGATCTGACAAAGCTGCGGACCGAGATTCGCAGCGAACTGGTCACAGAGATGCGAGAAAAACTCGCTTAAATGGAGGTTGTTATTTCCACGTTGAGCGATGACTTCAGCTTGATCCATAAAGCATCGTATTTTCGAAGCGTCGTCGGTCGAATGTGTGAAATGTCGCACCTGGCGGCTCTTTCGTGGTCCTCTCGGAGTTCGAAGATTACTTTCAACAACCATATCAGCTTTGGAAGCCGGCGGTAGTCTGAGACAAAACTCAAGTTGTCCTCAATACGATTCACGAGGTTTACTATCGATTTTCTTTCGAGTAAATCAAGTCCAAACTCTTTCATCAACAATTTTTGCAACGCCAACCTTTTACTTTTTGATATTGGTCTTGGTCTATACCCCTCTTTTCGCCTGTTAGTTGGAAAATTCCATGTAAGATGATCAAACTCACCCGAAACCACACGCTGGCAAAGTCGAGGGCTGGCTGAAAGATACCCCTCGATGCTTTCTGGGTTGGGATGGGGAGAAATTGGAGGGTCTTCTAAGAAAGAGGTTGCTAAGAGTTTTAACTGCGAGAGGTAAGTAGAGGAATAGTTTTCTTTTTTCAAGCTGTCAGCGACCGTTTCATCCATTTTTTGTGGTCTATTGGTTGCTACTCTCTAATTGGTTGCCCACATCGAAACGGAAAAAATTAGGTGCGTGGCTTAATAACACCACTTTTGCTTCACCTCAAGCCCGCCCGAACTATCAACCTCGAGAACGTCGGCTATTATAACATAACGAAAAAATTTGCCAACTCCTATAACGAAAGCTGCGTATATACGTAAATCTAAATCCGGATCGTTAAGCACCTCTCGCGCGGTTCAGATCGCGACGAGGCGGTACGCCTAATAATAATTCCAGGGCCTCCACCAAGAAGGGTGGAAGCTCAAACTCCTGGTCTTCTTCTTCTTCCGGCTCCGGCTCCTCCTCTCTAGGGGGCGGCTCAACATAATCGTCGAGGTCAGAATCGTAATCCGGCAACACATAAGGAGGGTCGGAGTCGTCCCACTCATCGTCGCTTGCCTCGGCTACAATCAAATCTTCTAAGAGTTGCTGATCCTCAGCGTTCATTTTTCTTTTCTCGAACTCACCACTCTCTAAATGTGTTACGCCAACGTTTTTCCGAAGATTTATAGTATGCATATTTGTCTAAATTGAAATTGCTCATTAATTTTCGGAAAACGCTCGGAAAATCTTCGGTTCATCTTCGGCTCATCTTCGGGTCATCTTCGTGCACCACACCAATTCGTATTTGTTTGCCTTGGGAGTCTTTCCGCCTTGAAATACAGCTTCTAGAGACATGTTAACGTTTTAAGCGTTTCCTCTCTGAAAAACGGTTCCTAGGTGGTGGTATTTGATTAATCCCACCTATACTACTAATAGTCATTGGGGAACCGAGCCCTACAATGCGGACAATCAAATCTTCGGTTACGAAGCCATCTTTGTAGGCATGGGTTACAAAGCGGTTTGCGACAGCAGGGTGTTGGTGGGCTTGCTTCACCTTCGAAACATACGCAACATTCTCCCGGAATAGGATCTTCTCTCCGAAGTGGTGGTGGTTGTGGAGCATCATTATTATCATCATCATCATCATCATCATCATCATTGACAGGGGCAGGACTCGAAGGAGGTGTCATAGCATCACGTGATACCATGGGTTCATCGCTGGATGGTTCAACACTGGTTGATGATGCCACAGGTTTAACACTGGTTGATGATGATGACACAGGTTCAACACTGGTTGATGGGCCGGCTTCGTTAATTGCATTGATCACAATGTCCGATTCAGAAGGCGAAGGCGATACAGGGTCGCTGGAAGACGTTGCTGGTCTTTTGGCAACACCTCTTTGGTTCTGCAATCTGCGTTTGGGCATCTTGACTTTGAATACAAAAAACACTGGAACAAATTCCACCCTGTATCACCTTCACCCTACAAAGAGATGAACGAAAAGACACCGACTGGAAGCAGTGTCATCCCTTATATACGTTTTTGAAAAAACCGGTTTTAAAACCGGTTTGACTGGTTTGACTGGTTTTTTAATAGGGGGTACCCCCCACCCCCCTCTTTTGGGCTGTTTTTTAAAAAAAGATGGTATGACAAAGAAGGGCGTGGCACCTAAAGGAAGTGTATAAAAAGAGCGAGCTTTGGCGTTTTTCGATATCATTTTGAAATTTCATTTTGAGAACAACATGGATCAAGAAAGTAAAGAGACTATGGAAGCCCAGTTCTGGCGTGTGTATTGTGAGCATGTGTGGAACAGAGTCAAGTGTTTGGCAAATGAAGCGTGCTATGGGTGTTCCCATAGGACCCCATACATGGAGGATCATCGGACGTGTCAACTAGCCGATGAAGAAATGATCACGATGTTTATGACCAAGGCTTTGGAATGTGTAAAACCAGGTGATGTGATTCAACCTTGGATGCAGTCTTGTGTAGCATTGGGATTTACACTTCATCAATTCACTTGTTTCGATTCGAGATGGGTGATTCGCCAGTTTTGTCGTTCTGACAGACGAGAGATTTTACTGGGGTTAATGGTTGATGGAGAGATGATTACACCTGCCGTGAATGACGATGAGTTGTTACAAGCGGTCACTCAAATGGAAGCACAACAGGAACCAGACGATCATGGTGTTACAACTGTTGTTATAGATGATGATGATGATAACGCTTTACAAGGGCAAGTTGATCCTGTTACTTTTGATGTGGATAAGTTGCTCGAAGACTTAATGTGAATGTTTTTATTTCAGTGAACAAGTTGGGGGACAACAAAGGGCAGTCTATAAGTTAAAAGAACAAAGTCGGCGGCGCATTCCCAAATTCGATACCTCTGGGATTGATTATAGTTTGACGATAGACACACCACGTGCTAAGAATATCCAAGAAGGAATCACCAATTTAAACAATGTGTTGGAAAAGATGATTCAAGATGTGACGCGTGGTATGAATAAACGAGATCAGATTCGTTTTGTTATGCAAAGTCGTGATTTGAAGTCGCCCATTAGTTTACCGTTTATGCCTGTGGAAGAACTCACTCATCAAAGGCTTATGTTTGAAGTGGAGCGGGTATTACAATCGTATGAAGAATTGTACATCAATCAAAGGTTTGACATCAACTTGGTCCATGTACGTCTTCCAAGCGGAAGTGGAAGAAAGAAAGTCATCAATATGAACAAGCGTTTGAAGGACAAACACTGTTTTATTCGAATCAAGAACCCCGATGAATTATGTATGGCCAGAGCCATTGTAGTAGGCATGGCCAAACTGGAGAACGATCCCCAATATAATGTGATCTATCAGGGTAGACCTGTTCAAAGAACAAGAGCCTTGGAATTGCATCGTAAAGCAGGCGTCCCCCTACAATCATGTGGTATTGAAGAGGCGAAGAAGTTTCAAGCCGTATTAGCCGACTATCAGCTGGTGATTGTCAGTGCGGAACATTTTGACAGTATTATTTTCAAAGGTCCCACCCAGGAGAAAGTGATTTATTTATATTTACATCATGGTCATTATGATCTCATCACCTCCATGTCCGGATTCATGGGACGCACTTATTATTGTTTGGAATGTGAAAAGGGATATAACACAGAAGAGGGAAGGCATCATTGATGTAAGAAGAAGTGTTTGTCTTGTTTTCAAGAAGGATGTCGTGGTGATATATCCTCATGGATCTATTGCGCTTATTGCCGAAGATCCTTTCAGGGACCTGGATGTTTTGAGAATCATCGTCGAATGGGACCTCAGGGTGGAATCTCTGTTTGCAAACAGTATCTCAAGTGTAAAGATTGCGGTAAAATGCTGGACCGGACTCGACGGGATGTCAACTTACATAAATGTGGAGAAGTGATGTGTCGTATATGTGACAAGTTTGTCGACAAGGATCATCAGTGTTTCATGCAAGTACCCAAACAAGGCAAGAAAAGAAAGAGAGAGGATGATGAGGAACAAGAGGACACTTATTTATTTTTTGATTTTGAATGCACCCAAGACACTGGAATCCATGTCCCTAATCTGGTGGTGGTGCAAGATCAACACGGGAAGGAGTGGATGTTTAAAACGTGCGAGGCATTTTGCTCCTGGCTGTTTGACGAGATTCCAGGAGCAACCTGCATAGCCCATAACTTTAAGGGTTATGATTCTTATTTTATTTTGGATTATTTGTATAAGAACAATGTGAAACCAACCCTCATCATGAATGGTGCCAAGATCATGGAGATGCGAGTACAGGATGTGGATGTGCGTTTTATTGACAGTTTAAATTTTTTTCCTATGCCGCTGTCAAAGTTACCCAAAACATTTGGCATGAAAGAACTCAAGAAAGGCTATTTCCCCCATTTCTTCAATACAGAAGAAAACCAACATTATGTGGGACCCATACCGGATGTTGAGCACTATGACCCTGACGGTATGAAACCAGAAGCTCGTGATGCGTTCCTGACCTGGTACCAAGAACAACAGACAAAGAAGGTGGTGTTTAATATGCAAGAAGAACTGGTGGCTTATTGTCGATCTGATGTGGACATTTTGCGGCGATGTTGCTGTCATTTTATAGACACGGTGAAAGGGTTATGTCATATTCACCCTTTCAAAGAAAGCATGACCATTGCCTCTTTATGCAATTTAATTTTTCGTACCATGTTTTTGAAGGAGAACACCATTGCCATTATTCCTCATTTGGGATACAGAAAGACAGCTAATCAATCGCATTGCGCTTATCAATGGCTGGCGCATGTGGCGCATCAAGATAATGTAGTGATTCGGCACGGTAGAAATGAAGGCGAGAAGCGTGTGGGACCGTATTTGTTGGATGGATATTGTGAAGCTACCAACACATCTTATGAGTTTCATGGTTGCTTTTATCATGGCTGTATCAAATGTTTTCCCGGTACCACCGTGAACCCCGTGAACAATTGTTCGATGCATGAATTGTATCAACATACCTTGGAAAGAACTGACTATTTGAAGAAGCAAGGGTTTGGTGTCGTGGAGATGTGGGAATGTCAGTGGCGAGAGCTCCTAAAAAAGAACCAAGACGTGAAAGCATTTGTGGGTGGGTTAAACTTTGTGTCTCCCCTGAACCCGCGTGATGCTTTTTATGGGGGGCGTACCAATGCCACGAAATTGCTGGTGGAAGGAAAGAAGATCAAGTATGTGGATTTTACAAGTTTGTATCCGGATATTAATAAAAACGGAGTGTATCCTGTGGGACATCCTCAGATAATCACGGACAATTTGAATCCTACCCAGGTTGGAGATTACTTTGGTGTCATCAAATGTGATGTGCTTGCACCCCGTGGACTGTATCACCCTGTGTTACCCTTCAAGTGTAACAACAAACTCATGTTTGCATTGTGTCGAACCTGTGCAGAAACACTACAAAAAACCCCCTGTGAACATACGGATCAAGAAAGAACCTTTACGGGGACATGGGTGAGTCTAGAACTGGATTTGGCACGAGAGATGGGATACCGGGTGGTGCGATTACATGAAGTATGGCATTTTGATCAAAAGAGTCAAACTTTGTTTAAAGACTATATCGATATGTTTCTAAAGAAGAAACAGGAAGCCTCTGGGTGGCCTTCCTGGTGTGAGAGCGATCAAGACAAAGCCAGGTACATTGAAGAGTATCGTCAGCACGAAGGGATTCTACTGGACAAGGACAAGATTCAGTATAACGCAGGAGCCAGAAGTGTGTGGAAACAAATACTCAACAACATGTGGGGAAAATTAGGACAACGCCCCAACAGACCCAAGTTGGAAGTGGTCAATGAACCAAAACGCTATTTTGAGTTGTTCACTAGTGCTAGCGTGAATGTGAAAGATGTTCATCTTGTTTCCGAGGACATGGTGGAAGTGTGTTATGCGTTAGAAAATGATTTTGTGGAAGCTTCGGACAGAACTAATGTTGTTTTGGCAGCCTTCACGACAGCTCAAGCTAGAATTAAATTGTACCGTGTGATGGCCAAACTGGGTCAAAGAGTGTGTTATTACGATACAGACAGTATTGTTTATGTATCGGAAGAAGGACAGTGGGAACCCTCATTGGGTGATTATTTGGGTGAACTTACCAATGAACTGAGTGACGATGATTACATTACCGCCTTTGTTTCGGCAGGTCCTAAGAATTATGCCTACAAAACACACAAGGGAAACGTTGTGTGTAAAGTGCGTGGATTCACGTTAAATGTTCGTACTACCGAGAAAGTGAACTTTCGTACCATGGCAGCCATGGTACGTGCCAATGACTGTGAACCTGTCACTGTTCATAACCCTCACAAGATTGTACGTGATACGAAAAACAAACAATTGGTGACGCAATCCCAAGACAAGAAATATAAATTGGTGTACGATAAGCGTGTGATCAAAAACGATTTTGACACATTACCCTACGGATATTGAGAAGGAATAAAAAAAGCAGGTACTTTTTTTCTTCTCCTTCAATGGTAACCCAGTCAGTTCGAATATGTTCAACATGTGCTGTGAAGGTGATTCTTGGCAGTATTCTTCTCCTCGGCCTCCTCTGGATGATTTGCGTGCAGTTTGTTTCGTACGTGCCATATTTTACTTCCCTATTTTTTGTCTCCAAGATGAAGAGGACAAAACTATTTATTATTCGTGCCATTGCAAGGATGGATGCAGAGTTGACCCGTTCAATCAAAACCGACGTGTTGAACATTCCTCCTTGTTGCTTCCCATGTACAGTAACGGATTTACAGAAATGTTGGAGAAGAGTGGAAGAAAGACAACCCGTATGTTAGGGTCATGTGGCAGTTTTTATGCGGATGCTTGACTTTCTAACATTACCTGTGAAACGAAAACATGTCATACTGGAGTGGTTGATAGACCAAGATATGACACTTCCCAGTTTACCATGGTTGGTGATGATGTATTTTTATAATTACATGAGAATGTAATAAAACACAGTTCAGAGGATCAACTTTATTTAGTTGTACAATGCCTTGCTTAGGACGTGGATCTCTACCATCCATTTTGTTGAAAAACTTGTTTAAACGTATTCGGTGTCACGTTGCCTGTTGTCAAGGGGTTGTCATTGAAATTTCCGATGACCACGACGAGTGTGAAGAAGAAGAAATGGAAGACGGAAAGACAATCATTACCGGTACTTCGCAAAGTGTACTACAGCCCAGGAGAACCTGCTGCTTTTGTTGGCGTCAAGCGATTAGTCGATGCTGCTCGCGCAAAAGGAATCAAGCCATCCATAACAAGAAAATGGCTCGAATCCCAAGTACCGTATACATTGCACAAACCTGTCCGAAAACGCTTTAAACGTAATCGTAAGGTGGTGAACGGAATGGACGAACAATGGCAAGCGGATCTTGTGGACGTGCAAGCATTAAAAGACGAAAATGATGGGTTTCGTTACCTCTTGACCGTCATTGACGTTCTGTCCAAATATGCCTGGGTGGTACCTTTGAAAGACAAGACGGGTAAAAATTTAGTGAAGGCGTTCGATAGCATCTTTGAACAAGATGAACGCATCCCTGATCGATTGCAGACGGATGAAGGGACGGAATTTACAAATCAACAATTTCAAAAGTTCTTGCAATCCAAAGGGGTGCAACATTTCGTCACGTATAACGAAACCAAAGCCCAAATCGTGGAACGTTTTAATAGAACGTTGAAGACACGTATGTGGCGGTTTTTTACACAGGTAAATAGTTACCGTTACCTGGACGATTTGGACGATTTAGTGGATAGTTACAATAGTTCGAGACATCGCAGTATTGGCACTGCACCGAACTTAGTAACCCCTGCAAATGCTCAAGACGTCTGGCGTCGTTTGTACGGTGACGATTTTGTAAAGCGAACGAAACGAATCCGGTACAAGTTTAAAGTCGGCGATCAAGTACGCATCTCGAAAAAAAAAGGTATTTTCAAAAAAGGGTATACACCTAATTGGACAGAAGAAGTGTTTACGGTGGCTCAACGATTGCGTAGAATACCCCCCGTGTATCGAATAAAGGAGTATGACGGTTCAAAAATAAAAGGAACATTCTACGAACAAGAACTGGAACGAGTTCGGGTGAAAGAAGATGATTTTGTGAGGGCTACAAGTTTGTTAGTACTTTTGTACTATTATGTACTACCCTCGTTAAATAAAGCCGTTACTTACTTACTTACTATTTTTTTAAAGTGGAAAAAATCCTGAAAACGAAAGGGGTAGGACGGAAGAAAGAATACTTGGTACGTTGGAGAGGTTGGCCGAGCAAGTACGATCAATGGATCCCAGCCGCTTACATGAAGAAAGCATAAAGAGACGTTTCCACGGGTGATTCCATCATTGACCATCAACATGTTGGCGCAAGAGGATTTCTACTTGATTCTTCCAAGCAACACGAGAAGTGCTCGTTTCATAGACAACAGACCCCATCGCTACAAAATCGACTTACCTCAAGAAATCGTGTTACAAGGAGATTGGGAAGTTGGACTGACCGAAGTGGTATTTCCCAAAACGTGGCGTCACACCCAAAAAATACCGTTGAGCGAAGAAGACAGGATTTGGCAACTCGTTGACCAAGATAAAAATCCTCCTTTTGTGGCAAAACAACTTCCTCATGAACCGTATCCTGGTTACTACGAGGTGTTTGAATATGTGATTGATACCATGACCAATGATTTAGCAGAGGTTCAAATCACAACCAATTACGATCCAGTGTCAAGAAGGATTCGATGGACTTTTCCAGCCAATCGAACTATTCGACTTCATCTATCCTTGGCCAGGTTATTAGGTTTTATGGCTTTGACACATGCTGAGCTTCCAGAATTAGAACGCAAGTATACGGTGATTCCACCTTTCTTGAACAAACCGGATAATTTTAAAATACTTCCAGGTGATATTTGGTTTGAGATCAGCAGTGATGTGGATGAAGGAATGGATGTGAATCTTCGTCCTTTTGTAGAAGCAACTGAGACCGATATGGACTTTTGCGTCAACAATATAAAGACGCAAAACATATGGTTATCAAGTCCTATTAATATGGTTGATTACTATACTCATCGGTTTCGTGTCATTTTGAGGAATCTATCCAACAATTCAATCTTTGATCAAATGTTTGGTATTGTTATGACCTACGATCAAGGAAGATACCGTTTTAATCTTCAAGCAGGAGCTACATTCAGAATTTCGTTACCGTTTGCACGTATGCTTGGATTTCTCGATAACAATGACACCATTAGCACACCTTACAGAGATGGACGATTTCGAATCGATTCTTCTCTTCCCTACTTGATGTTTGTGTGTTTACCTCAAGAAGAAGCTTGGTCGTTCTATATTGATCCACCACACGGGTTAAGGGATACATCCCTGTTGCTTATCGACCCATCGAGTCTTTTTATATCGAATCGAATCTCGCCATTGAACCGTGGTTTGACGGGGGTAAAAAATCGCGCGTGATACGCTGGATTACGCCGGAGGCAAGTGTTCAAGAAGGGGACTATGAACGTCAAATATTTCCCCGCATTCAGTACCACAAGCTTCATCAACAGCGTTTACGAGAACTAGAAATTGTTTTAAAGACTGAAACTGGTAGTGAAGTTCCATTCTATTCAGGAACAGTGACGGTAACACTTCACTTCAGAAACAAGGCGCAATTTGTACCAACATGACTGAAACGTCTCCATCGGATTTCTATCTCTATTTACCGAGTAATACAAGCATAGACACGTATCCCGACAATGGTCCCACTGGATTTACAATCAATCTACCCAACACGCTGGAATTGAACGGTGAATGGGAAGTGGCCTTAGCCGGTATCGTCTACCCTCATTCGTGGGTCAACATTGGACCCGCGGATGACAAGACTAAGATTCAACCCAATCATGTGGGAAAAATTATGGCTTTAATTAGTGTGGAGCGCAGACCTGATAACTACCGGGATAAACCCGGGTACTTCAATGGTTATGTACCAGTCTATTTGGCTGAAGGTAACTACCAAACGATAAGGGATGTCATGAGAGGAGTCGATTATGCCTTACGAAAAGAATTTGGAGATGATGTGGCCAGGGAAGAATGGCAAATCAAAGACCTGGATGGGCATACAGAAGTGAAGATAAAAAAAATGTCAGGATTGGCCTTTAACAGATATCTGTACAAAGCTCTCGAACTTGAACATTTCACACGACCTGGTTATGTCGACACTTCTCCTTTATATGGTGGTCTTGATGGCGATTTTTCAACACGTCCGTACGATACTAGCAGTTATGCCATTTTTGGATGGGATAACAGTTACACTCCTGCTGATCTACCTGATGAACCTGACTATGCGGATTATAGATTTAAAAGCAACTCGAATGACATCGTGCATTGGTTTATCGGTGCAAAAGATGGTAGAGCTGGAGGTCTCAGTTTTCAAACCATGTACATTTACTCGGATGTGGTGGAAACACAGATCGTGGGAGATGTACGAGCCAACGTGCTTCGTGTGATTGCCCCAAGAGGAGAACCGAACGAGATTGTTCATGAAAATTTTAGCAATCTCTATTACAGCCCTGTTCGATTAACCCGTTTGAACACCATCGAAGTCCTTTTAAGAGGCGACACAGGAGAACCCATCGCATTTAAAGGAGGCGTCGTCACGATCACGTTACATTTTCGGAAAAAAAAGAATGAATGACGATTTTTACTTGTTTCTCCCGAGCAACGCAAGTACTGATATTTATCCGCAGAACAATCCATCCAGTTTTGAAATTGTTTTACCCAACACCTACGATTTGCACGGAGATGACTGGCAAGTGGCCTTGGCTAGTATTGTTTACCCACATACATGGGTAAATATGGGTGAAGGGTACACACCGGAGAGTCTGTTCTTTGCTAGAATTGGTAGTCCGAGAAGACCTAAAAGATTTAATCTTGATATTTATGGTGATGAAAAGTGGGTTCCTCTTCACGTGGGCGAGGGACACTACCGAAATGTCAAAGATGTGTTTGAAGGTATGGAAAGGGCGTTGAGATTCAAGTTTGGCAAAGAATTGTCAGATCAAGAGTTCGCCTTTACGTACGAAGATAATATCATCCAGCCATTACCATACGGAGACCTTCCGTTCTGGCTATTAAGAGCCCAAGTTACCAAAAATGAAACAATTTTAAAAATCCGTGGCAAGTGTCGAAAAATGAATTTCGCTGATATTGTAAACTTAGGTAGGCCTTTATGTCCAATAAATCACCACATACTTTGTTTGCCTGAAAATCGATTTGTTTTCGGGAAAATCGATAATCAGTGAAAGCCGCCAAAATGCCTCTTCGAGGCCTCCAAATTTATGGCGAGTTCAGAAGGTTCGCGTGAATAAATAAAGCAGTTCAGAGGGACAAAACCTATCAAATGTTGAAAAATGACATCAATTAAGTCTACCGAAAGCGTTTTTGGCAGTTCGTGTCCTTTTATTTGCAAATTGTAATTAAATTTATTAGACACACTTTTAACTCAATTAAAAGTAGGCCAAATTCATTGACTGATTTAAGCATGTGCGACGCAAAATAATCCATCCAAAACTTGCTTTTGAGAAAGGCAAAGAGTTCAGTTCTTTTTTGTCCCAAAAGGATTTTTTGGGGAAATGATTCAGCGCGAAAATTTTGATTTTTGAAGTTGCATAATATTCGCTAATTCATATTACTCACGAGAGTTGATCTTATCAGCGAAATGCACACATTTCACGCAAAGTTCTGGTCGTCCTCCACATGGCAGCTAAATTTCCACTAAAAATGTAAAATGACAGACTAACCTTGATGTTGCTGAGGCATTTTAAGACGATTTCGCAGTTCGTTCACCATAAAACTCAAGCCCTCCGGCGATAACTTGAATGGTGCGATTCCTCAACGAGCCATGTTTATTTATGGCGCTCGCAAGACACGTACTGTTTTGAAATGATCGACGATTGCTTTTCTTCTATTCAGGCTTCAGGTGCTTCATTTAAGTAGACTTTGCTTTAAACTCAGTTTTGAACGAAAACGTAGAAGCAGTTGCCAACGGAACGGCGTAAATTTCAAAACATCTGTTCCTTGTCTCACAACAACGGAACGAAAAGTGAAATCACCGAGGTAAAATTAGGAAGAGTGGACTAGGTTGGATTTGTTCTACCAAGGACCAATATTAAAGAAATAATGAGTGCGCAATATCTGCTAAGCGTAAAACCCAATAAAAATGCCCTGGAAGAAATTTACTTTTTTTGTTGCCAGGTTAATTCTACAGCTGTTCCTTGTTTTATTTTAGCCATATTTTTTTCCTATCGTTTTCAGTTCAAGTTAGTTTGGGCTTTCTATTATTCCGATTGTGAAGCTAAAAGCTATATAATGTTAATTTGAGAGACTAAAAATTAAAAATCTTGAAATTAAACCAATCGATAGATTGTTCGGGCACTACTTCACAAACATCTGTTAGTTTGTTGCTTATTTGAATTGACATCTCTGATTCAGTAAATTAGAACAAGTGGTAAACACTGGATTGGCAACATTTGCGTAAATGTGGAGGTCTGCTGTTCTTTTAAATCGATTGTGGGAGGAAGCTGTGGCTTCGACAGGAAAGATAGAAAACAAGAAATGCAAGTTACATTCAACAGCTATTATACAAATCCTTGCTCATTTTTCCACTTCATTGTGAATGAAATCTCACGAAAATTGACCGAGACGTTTGACCGCGGTGGACCCACAATAGCAGGTTGATATGACAGGTTGGGGTTGAACTTGCCACAATTTGCCTATTCCAAGGATTGCACAGGACAGTTACATGTACACAACTTATTTAAAATCGTTAAAATCAGAACAGTTTTCCTCATCTTGACTACATGCCAAACAGAATTGAGTTACCCATTGCTTTTTGAGATTCTTATTCAAAATTCTTTGTAGCCGCTCGCATATAAGACCTTAGCCTGAGAACAGGCTCCTTAGGGACGGACCGATTAGAAAGGTGATGGGGGGTGGGGAAAAAACAAAAAAAAATTCGTGCAAAGAAGGTAAAAAAAAAATTCATGCAGAAGGAAGGTCCAATTGTGACTTTTTCACACGTAGTAAAAAAAATTCGTGCAGAGGGGTTCACCTAAAAAAAAAAAAAATTCCCGCATAAGCAGTGAGCGAAAAAAAAAATTCGTGCAAGCTGAAAATTCCCCACCCCCCATCACTTTTCTAATGGTCCGTCCCTTAGCACCCTGATCCTTATGATGTCGCGCTTTTTCTCTTTTCGCACTATTTATCACTTAGGATACCCTTAGGGGCCTGTTCTCAGTCTAATAACACTCCCTACCCTTCCCCGACCTCCACAGCTCCCTCCAAACACACGCATTTTCTCAAAGTTTGGTTCATTGACTGTTTTGAAATAGCTCCTAATTTGCGTAAAGCTGAAAGTAAAATAATAATAATTAAAACATTTAAAATATCTTGACAACCGTATCAGTTGAGCAATCGCTTCTCAATTCTGAACTTCATACTAGTAATAGATTAACTCGGCAGTGGTTGTTAATTTCACCGAAAATAATCCGGAAACAGAAACAGTGTCCATGATTGAATTGAAGAAGAAAACAAGATTGGGATTCAGTATCCCTCTAGCTAAAGTGCTTGGATTCCTTTCACCCCAACTGAGTCTCAGAAGTTACCAATACATTGAAGGCAAAAATGGGAATAGCAGAGCCCTTTTGACCCAAGACCGTCTCATGTTACCCGAACGAATGGATGCAACCGCGCACTTCATGCCTGAACACAAAGTGAATTTGAGTGAAACGGCACAGTACAAACCTCGCAACCTATTTGTGTATACGGATATCGTGGAACCTCATCCTGTGGGCAACATCAATGCGAATCTACTGAGAGTCGTTCCGGCGATTTCCAAAGAACCGGTGGTGAATCAAGATTTTGTGATACCCATGTATTTCAACTTGTCTCAAACACACATTAATTCTATCAGTATCCTCATAGCAGATGACGCAGGACAAGAAATTACATTTGTAGACTCTGCTATCCAAGTCACGTTACACTTCAGAAGAGACCGACTACCTCATTAAGTGTCCTTATAACGGATGCCCCAGGACAAGTCATACCATTTGTAGACAGGTCACGTTACGCTTCAGAAGACGACTTTATGAATCCCCCACCTTACGTCATTCCCATGAGACAAGCAGGAGGAGGACCGATCACCGTATTCAGAGGTGCCCCTGTACCGCGTACTCAACGCGGGCATGGTTTAGGAGCTGTATTCCGTAGCATTGGTCGGGCTGTCAGACCCTTGGCCTCGAAAGCGGCCTCGAAACTGGCACCCGTCGCTAAGAGAACGGCTAAAAGAGTAGCCAAACAAGCGGCGAAAAAAGCACTGAAAACCGGTGTTGCTGTTGCTGGCGATGTTCTTGCAGGAAAAAGGTTAAAGACAGCGGCCAAACAAAGAACCAAAGAAACCTTGCAAAAAAGCAAACAAGAGTTGACGGCCAAAGCAAAATCGGCTTTGATGGCCAAAGCAAAATCGGTTTTGGCACCCCCGAGAAAAACAAGAACGAAATCGGCCCCACCACCTAGTAAGCGCCGACGAGTTGCCGGAAGGAGGAAACCAAAGCGCAAAACATTGCAAACAGGAGGAAGACGTGTAAGAGCAAGAAGAATGATGAAAGGAACACCCCAAGCAAGACGATTCATGCGTCAACTACGAATGATGCGACGCCAAACGCGACGTCGTCCTCGACGAAGAGACATTTTCGGATAAATTGACTTCTAACTATAAAAACCTATCATTTGAGATCAGGAAACGACGACGACAACATCATCATGAATTTAGAGCAAAGTCCTAAACACTATGCCTCAGGGCATGGTGGAAATTCTGCTTTGGAATTGTTCGAGTTACCACCTACTGACACATCGGTCCTAAGTGCTCGTTGGCAACCGTATCATCCCGAAGCAAGAATTCAGCGTGGGAGTCCCATTGAATTCAACATTGAAACAACGCCCGACTACATTGACCTGTCCAAGTGTTACATTAAATTCAAGGTCAAAGTCACCAAAGAAAATGGCGATAGTCTTGATGACAAGAAATGCATCCCAGTCAACAATTTTATGCACAGCATCATCAAGCAGATGTCCATCAAGCTCAACAACACCCTGGTCACTCAACAAAATGACACGTATGCCTACAAAGCTTACATTGAAAATTTGCTGAGTTATCCGAGCGACAGCGCTGAATCGTACATGACCTGTGTGTTGTGGTACCTTGATGAAGCAGGAAAATTTGAGCTAACAGAAACAACCGCCGCTACTGCTGGTGCGGAAGTTGATAACTTGAAAGCAAGACAACTGTTCATTGATACAAGCAAGATCGTGCAAATGCAAGGCACTCCTGCCCATGCTCTGTTCCACACAGACAAGTACCTGGTGGGAAATGTAGACATGAACATACGCATTGACATGAACTCGGAAGCCTTTTGTCTCATGTCAGTAGCTGGTACAGAAAAACTGAAAATCGTGGATTGTGAATTCATGGTGCGTTATGTGAAAATCAGTGATTCCGTGCGTTTGAGACACCTGAACATCATGACAGGAAGAGGGGTACCACGACCCTTACCCGCTCTGTACCATTTGGAAAGAGGAGATGTGCAAGCCTACAACATTGCTTCAGGACAATCCAGCTTCCAGAAGAATGATCTGTTCTTGGGCAAAATACCCCGACGTGTGGTGGTGGGGTTGGTACGAAACGATGCCTACGTGGGTAACAAAGATCGCAACCCCTTTAATTTCCAGCTGTATGGTCTGAAATCATTGAAGCTGTTAGTCAATGGAGAAGAATATCCAAGCCCTGCTATTGAGTTGGATGACAATGGTAATGTGAATGGTTACAATTCACTGCTGTTAGGAGGTGGAACCATGCACCGAGGTCCTGGTCTGCAAATAAAACGAAATGATTGGTCTGAAGGATTTGCCCTGTTCATGTAGGACTTAACTCCAGACGGAAGCGGGGCTGCCTTTCACATGCATCCAGAGTACAGAGGACAAGTCACCATAAAAGGTGTGTTCGTAGAACCCACCGGCACAGTGTTCACGTTGATTGTCTACGGAGAGTATGTGGACGTCATGGAAATTGATGCGAACAAGAACGTGACCTATGACCTGGCCTGAACACCATGTTGCACACCAACGAATTGAAGATATTAAGTATGCGCGATCCGTGCATTGCTTCGACATTTCTGGGGGTGTTTCCAAGCGATCGATTACCCAAACGAATCCGCACGTATCCCGCTTCCCTCATTGCCAATACAGATCCTGCCAGTCAACCAGGACAGCATTGGATTGCCATGTATTTCCCAGACAAGACCCAAAACGAATTTTTTGATAGCTACGGACTACCGCCCACTTTTTACACGGATGCTTTCACCAAGTACTTGGCCAAAGGAAACAAAAGAACCATACGTAGCAAGAAAACCCTGCAGTCCCTCAATTCGTCCGTGTGTGGTTATTATTGCCTTTATTATTTGTATTTTCGAAGCAGAGGCAAGAGTTTAAAAACCATCGAACAATGTTTCACCCCGAGCAATAAGCAAGCCAACGACAAGCACGTGGAAGCGTTTATCAAACATCATTTGTCACGTCGTCGTCGTCGTTGTTGCCGTCAAACCATGCGTGACATGGCTTGTAATCAATGTAATGTGTCAAGAAAACAATGTTGTAGTAATCGTTGTAGAAAATAAAAAAGTGGAAGGCGAACCCAAGATTCATTTGTATGTGTGCAACCATGTCATCCGTTTACGACGAACCCATGTTTAAAACACCATGCAGCATGATCATTGCGGGACCCAGCCAATGCGGAAAAACCACGTTCACTAGACAATTATTACGGCATGCCGGACAGATTTTTGACCGAGCCCCTAAACGCATCGTCTACTGTTACGGAGAACCTCAACCGTGTTTTCAGGAAATGCAACGAGAAGGGATTCACTTTCATAAAGGCATCCCTTCAAACATCCACATGTTATTTCCTCGTCATCAAAGACCTGGTATTTTGGTGTTGGATGATTTGATGCGCGATTGCGGGGAGGATCAACACATTCTGGATCTCTTCACTAGAGGATCTCATCACAACGATGTGACTTGTATCTATTTGACGCAAAATCTATTTCCACCAGGCAAATACGCGCGCACCATTTCTCTCAACACGCATTATGTGGTGGCCTTTAAGAATCCAAGAGATGCGGTGGGTGTTCGCAACTTGGCACAACAAGCTTATCCTGGACGTGTCCCTTTTATCATGGAATGTTTTCACGATGCGACGAGTCAACCGTACGGTTACCTCTTGTTTGATCTTCATCCATCGTCTCCCGATGATCTACGTCTTCGCACCGACATTTTAGAAGGACCAACCATTATTTACAAAGAAAATAAATAAGTCACGTTAGACTAATCAATATCATTTGTTTCCACTGCGTCATCATGGCAACGTGGCCTACCGATGAAGAAGGGCGTTTACTGACCTTAGGCGTGGACGATTTCGCTACCCAAGAAATTTTCGAGGAAATACGGGCAGCAAGTAGCGCTGCCAGTGACGAGTTTGATGCCAATCGATATTTTCGTGACAGCTTTGGAGATTCGGCAGTCAACCGTTCTCTACAACAAGAAGCATCTGCACCTCTAGGTTTTGATCCTTTGACAGCTTCTGTCGCGAGCACCTTTGGATTTGGAGCCCCTGCCGGAACACCGCTCCACTTGAGAAACATTTCTTCCACCGGTGTAGGGTTAGCTTCACTACCTACAAGACCTCAACAACCAAGTAGGGTCGGGCGCAAAGGAACACCGCCAACGGGACCGCTTCGTTCACCCCGATTGACAACATTACGAACACCCCCACGTAATATTGGAGAGGTAGGAGTAGGAGTCACATCACGCACCACGTCCGTTGTCACCCGGACCGGTGTTCCGCCAGTTCAGCTACCCCCAGCACGTTCCATTGGAGAGGCAGGTGTAGGCTTTTCATCACCCATCACTCCCATTTCACCCGGTCCAACAGGGCCTCGACCTGCTACACCTCTCGGAACATCCACACCTATCGCTCCAAGAAGAACAACACCAAGACGACTACGAGGACAGCGAATACAACAACAACGACAACAACGTCGTATTCGAAGAATTCGTCGTCAAACACGTCCTCCTCCTCCAACTGAAACAGGAGCGCGACGTGACGCCGCAAGGTCAGCCAGTGAAACAGGAGCGCGACGTGACGCCACAAGTTCAGCCAGGACACGTGTACGACGAGTACGTGCTACTCCACGAACTCAACAAACCGTACAAAATCTACAACGACAAGCCGACGACGCAGTCAGAGGAAGACGTATTGCTGCAGTGACTTTAACAAGAACCGTCACAACCACCTACAAAGGAGCCAATCAACAGCCTCGAGTCACTCGAGTCTCTACACGTCAAACGCAATAAATCATAAAACGGTTTGATCATTTGCATCAGTCGCAACGATGTGTCAAGTAGAGAACAACGACGATAAGAGCTGTCAGGTTAAAAACGTGTTGCTCACCACGTTATTGACGCTACCCAGTCAAAGCGAGCAACTCGAGCTGTTGAAAATGGCAACCCTCGATGAATTGGATGTCATCTCCAATTCCTGCATCAATCTTCTAACCACCATCTTCGGATTAGAAACTCGCATGGCTGATAGAATTTGCAAGTACAAGGAACTCCTCTATTGGGAATACCTGCAAGGTCAGCAAGAAGAAGAAGACGATGACGCAGAATTCTTATCCTCCGTAGCCACACCACTACCACCACCGCCACCAGCACGAACACCAGTCAAAAAACGTAAAACCTCCTCTGCCACCACGACTACCAAGAAGAAGAAGAAAACAAGCCAGAACAAGAAAACAGAGAGTTCAAAAACAACAAGCACACCTTGATTGTAACCATTCAAGCATGGAACGTTTAGGAAGAAACGCGGATTTTTTACGGCGCTTTATACGTGCCAAAGTGCCTGAACGTAAGCGTCTCGTCCAAAAAGCGACCAAAGGTCAAATCGATATGTTGAGCGAAATCTCTTTGAACTTGTTAAAAGGAGTCATTCCGTTGAAACGTCCAGTATTTTTGAAATTGAAACGCGAAGCCAACAAGATCAGATCCTTGGCCAAGAAAAAAGCATCCGTCAAACAAAGGAAACGCATCTTAAATCAACGTGGTGGATTTTTAATCACACTGGCTTCCATTCTAACCCCGGTCCTGGTAGGTTTAGCAGCCGAAGAAGCGGTGAGACATTCCCGAGGAGAATAAAAGTATAAACGTAGACATATTGGTAACATTTTCCACAACACCATGGCTCGTGCAAGACGTATGGCCCTCGTGCCAGAGGATGTTCTCTCGACTATGGCACAAGAAAAAAAAATCAACACATCTCCGTTCATCCGTTCCTTGGCCAACATGGGCATCGAAATAAAAGCTATCCTCGATGATCCTAGCATTCCGTTGGATAGAAAACTGGCCCTTTACGATAACATCATGAACCGTTACAAAGCTGTGTTGGCACAATACCGAACACAGATACCTGCAGTACGCATTATCAGACCCAGACCCCAAAAGAAACCGCGAAGAGGACGTCTTCCGTTTGCCACACCCGTGGGTACAGCAGCTCTTCCTGACACCATCACAACAACCATAGACGATGCAGCATTACCCATCACACCTGTGATGGAACAACAACAAGATGATTTGGAAACGTTTGTCATGCCGCCGACTCCGCCCACCACCATCACTCCAAGAAAACAGGCTGTTTCAAGATTACCCCGATCCAGGCGGATTTTCAGTCCTGTTATGACAAGATCCAAAAAGAAAAAAGAACAGGAAGGAACCGGTTTATACAGGTTAATGAAACGACGTTGGATTCGCTACTAAAAAAAGCAAACAAGAAAAACAGGAAACAAGAACAGGAAGGAACCGGTTTATACAGGTTAATGAAAAACAGGAAAACAACTGGTTTTCTTTTCAAACGTATAAAAAAGAAGCAACGAGTCCATCGGATTATCATTTCTCCTCCACAACACGAACGATGTGCATCTTTGTTGAATCTCCCACTTCTTGTCAATTGTATTCCTACGGACCTGTAGAACCGCATCAACCACATCAACTTTGTGGTTTTTGCCAAAACAATCTGACCACATTCAATGCCAAGAAGTTCCCCTTTGACCGCTACACCAAATGTTCCACCGGATGTCCTTTCTTCACACGAACGGACAAATTGGATGACTACTGCAGCGTCTTGTTGTACAAAGTACAACCATTGTACAAAGCTCTGCCACCCTTATGCGAACACGGAGATCTCTCCACCATGGTGTTGGCTGGCACGGAAAACAACTTCAACAGACCTTTCTTCAAATGTGCCAACCGCCAAATAAAAGATGGTCCATGCAACTACTTCCAGTGGGCTGTCGAACATCCCAACTCCAAAACGATCCAATACAATGCCGGTAGAAACATCGACAAATCACCAGCCAGACCAGTGACACCAGCACCAGCACCACCCCCACCACAAGAAAGAAAAAGAAAAGCACGCCAGACTACATTACCCTGCTCCAACAAAATCGTTGTCATGGAAGTCGATGGCGAACCCAGACGGTTTGATGGGAATCTCATGCTACCCAAAGAACATGAAAAAAGAAAACCCAAACGATGCAAACCCGGGAAAGTGGCTCGTTACAACAGACACGAATTGGTGACACGACAAGTCAACGACAACACCCGATTCTTCTACAACGACTGGATGATTCCCGAAAAATTCATCACCCCAGAATTCTTAGCCTTCAAATCGGATGTCATCGTGGTTGGACCCCACGTTATCACGAACAAGATAAAAGAAGAGGAAGAAAAAGAAAAACGTACTCCTGTTCTCCTGCAATCAAATCAAATGAACAGCATAGACGATGCGGAACATTATCTTAACATGTTGGACAAGTTTGCTGCTTAAAAAAAGTTAGTTGTTGTTGTTGTTATTAAACCATGTTGAGAAAAGAAATTAAAGTTGACCCATTGTTAAAAACGGTTGTGTTTTTTCTCATCCGCGCGCGCACCCCCACCCCAAAACAACCGCTGACGCCCACGCGCGCGCCCGCGCGCACGCTCACGCGATTTTCCCGCCAAAAATACAAATTGCAACAATTCGCGTGTGCCACCACCTCTGTCGCGTGTGGCACCACCTCCAACACCAAAATCCCATTCAGCTCCATTCAGCTCATTCGCAACATGTTCTCGACCAATCAGGAGACAGTGTTTGTGCCGTAGTGACCCCCCTTACTACTGATGTTTCGTGAAGTGGCAAGGACCAGATTGAAACGCCTACTTTGCTAGCTGTGGAATCCCGGATCAATATCAGTTTCTGGGCAACCGTGCACCTAGCCCTCCCCTAAACCAACATTAACGCTAACTTTTTAACTCATTATAACTTGTTGGATTAGGGGAGGGGTAGGTGCACAGTTGCCCAGAAACTGATATTGATCCGGAACCCCGTAGATACATGCGGTCAAAGACTGCCTATTTTTAATTATGCTTGCGTCGTCCGGGTTTACAAGTACGACGCTCCGACGCTAGTATAAGCACAAGGGACGGATATCATTACATAATCTGCGTCGTACGTGTAATCCGAAACGATGCAAACAAGCTTAAGGTTACCGTAAACCTTCGCAGGTGTGTTTAGCCAGAAAATTACTACCGCGCTGTCTTAAATACAACCACTACAAATTATATATCACTGTCAGTAAAGGTTATAGAATGCTCTATTCGATAAAAATTGTTTCGCTTCAATTGTTCTTAATAGTAAGGCGAGCGCGACCTAAAAGCGCGAAACGACCGACGTCCCTTTGAGCGAATTTTTCGGGTATCAAACTCAACCGCATAAACAAAACTACGGCATTATATCATTCACAAGGCATCAATCGTCAAAACCATGTCAGGGATTTCCGTTTTTTTAAAATTGATCTCCCGCAATGGCCAATGTTGTTAAAGGTATCGGTAAATTTTTGATCATCAAAATTGACAGAAAAATTGCGAAGCAACCAATGGGAATATCAAAAAAGCCTCACACGGTTCTGAAGATTAGTGCCTTGTGATTGGTATAATGCAGAAGGTAAGATTCTGCGGTCGAGTTTCATACCCGATAAACTCGCTCAGAGACGTCAGCCGTGTCGTGCCTGTGGGACGCTCTCTCCTTGCGGTTAAAAAAAAATAAAAGTGAAATAATTTTTGGCGGATAGTGCGTTTAATTAGCTTTGTATTGATATATAGTTTGTGGTTGTTGCGTTTTAAGCAGCGCGATGATTTTTTTCGCGGACACCCACGAAGGTATACGGTAACCTTAAATCGGACATATCCTGATGCTAGGTTGGTTTAAAGTATTGAATTAAATATTAAAAAGCTACAAGTCACCGACCCTACCTTTTGACACTCTTGTCTATGGTGCGTTCGATTGGGAAATCCGGAATTAGATTGGCGCCAATACATACGCATAATTAGCACAAGATAGTCCGCTGTACACAAGAACAGTTTAGCAAATCCTTTTTCGGATTTCCCAATCGAACGACAAAAAGGGAAATCCAAAAAATCCGGATTTGGATTTCTTAATTGAGATCCACCCTGAGGACGGATTTCTCGGAGGTGAAATCCGTTTTCGGATTTCGCGTTCGATTGGGAAATCCGGATATAGATTTGGAAAATCTAAATCCGGATTTCCCAAAATGTAATCAATTGCTTCAGTGATATAAATCAAGTAAATAGCCAAGTATAACAGCAATGGGGATGGAAGAGTTGCTTTTGACTCCACGATTTGCACACAGCAATTTCATGAACTGCACAAGGCTGTTGGGTTATAAATGTCTTCTGGAAATCAGAGAAATGAGTAGAAGAGGAGAAGATCCCTTTAATTTTAAGTTCACGGATAAGGCTACACTTTTTTCCCCTCTTTTCTTTTATTAGAGATTACATCGAGTTATATATTGCTTATTTTAGCGGCTTGGTGTCCCCTTTAACCCATTAAATTTCAGATTGCAAGACCAATAACAACCCCTAGACTCAACACAAGACTATCATCCTTTCAAGACAATATGGAAGCTCGTCTGTTCGGCTTCTTTTCGTTGTCTTTGCTTCAGCTGAAAGAAAAAAATAAGAAATCATAAGTAAAGTATGATATGTGTGCAAAAATAATAACTGAATCAAAAAAGTGAAAAAAAAATAGACGAAGAAACAAACAAAACAAAACAAACAAACAAAGAAAACTAAAAACTCTCTTCATTTTATCCTCCTAACAAAACTTAAAATTTCGGGTCTCAAAACGCTTACGTTTTGGAAGACTGAGGTCTTTTCTGAATCCTGACTTGGCGGGCATTGTTTTTATTTTGTGCAGGGCATATTTACAGATGACGCCCTTTTCTCGAGAAACACACGAACCTCGTGCTTGGTCATTGCGGCAAGGGTAAAATACTAGAATAACATAGTCTATCATTAACATTACGCATGTCGATGTAAAAAAATGTCACCGAACGTTTTGTTCCCAGTCCTTTCATACTCAGCTGGGACGTTGCCTACCCAGTCTAATTGATTGTTAAATGAATGAATAAATGAATGGTTATATGCCACAGAATTAATAGTATTACAAGAACAATCATTAATAAATAATGGAGAAGTCATAATGAAAAAGGATGGATGTTACAATAATTGTGGCAATGAGACCCCAAAAAACCACCAAGCTTATAACAGTGGCCTCCTCAAATGCCCATCATTAACATAACTAATCTATTAGGAACGCTTGTGCGGCATAACGTTTTTTTAAAGAAACCCTAACATATTTTTTCTTAACGGTTCAGATAACTAGATAAAGTAGTAATTGATACAGGTAGAGAGAGTTTCAGATAATTGGATCTTGATAAAGAATTGTAAATTGTTTGATGTTAGTGCGAGAATAATGTGGCCGCAAATTGTTGCCTATTTTAGTATCATAATTGCGCACTTGGCGGCTTGTCTCAAATAAACTCAAAAACATCGAACGCAATGACTGTGATAATAAAACAAGAACTTAAAAATTTGAAATTAATTGATTTGAAAAATGTCTATTATGCCTAAATTCGCAAATAACGGAGCAGAATGCACTCGGTAATCTGAATTTGTTATTGGTCGCACAGCACGCTTTTGCAAGTAGAATATTCTATTTAAATTGGAGACATATGTAGAGGACCAAGTGGAATTACCGTAAGTAATGTGAAGATAAATTAGTGACTAGAACAAGGTTAGCTTGGTTCTTGAAGAAAAGTAGAATCGAAATCTAAATATAATAACAACGGATTATGCGATTTGCTTTGATACGAAACTTTTGTGATGCTTCCAAGTAAGGTGCTCATTAAGATATCCAGCTACCCAGATCAGAAATTTCAAGGGCATCCAATGAGCAGATTGAGCCTAAAGCCTCTGAGAGGCATTTCTAGGCCCCATGTAATGTTTTAAGACTTTCTAAAGAGATGCTCTTTTCAACTAGAAGAATTTGATCTGTTCGGATATCTAAGCTGAAAATTGATAGGCATGAAGTGTTTGAAAATTTTAGAGAATGATATCTTCATTTCAGAAATTGCTAGCTGGAGGCCACCTTCTAAAAGTTTCCCAACGAACCATTTGCTCATCCGAAATTGCTAGGTGACCCTTTTAAGTGCCAAAAATTTGCAAGAATATCCTTTCCGAAAACGTGAGCGACTATTTTTTCCTTGTTGTGAATCTTTTAGACGATGTTTTACGGACTGAAAACATATTCAGATACACTGTTCTAAAATCCGAGGGCCTGTGTGTTCGATATTCAAAGATTCTAGCTCACCTTGCTTCCGAACAGATTTTTACCAACATTAGTCGTCGGGTGTCCTTGAAATTTGGTTACGTTTGTCATCAAATTTTAAGGACACCCAACGACTATTTTCGGTACCTATTTTTCTACAACATCATTAGTTTATTTTTGATAACATAATTAGCCTTTTTAATATTAACTGAGACCTTGTTACATTTCAACCACATATCATAATTTCGCAGCTCGCCACTTAATACTGAGATTGTAATGTGAATAAAAAATACTGGTTTCACCTGCAAAAAGTCAAGGCTAAGTTAATTGAGGAGCATGGGGAAGATCGTCAATGGATAATGTGTCCCAGATAAACCACAGCAAACTGGCAACTCCAAACAACGAAACGGTTTAACCACAAGACGAACTTACAAGTTTTTTTCAACCTTCGTTCCACCCCGAAAAGGAAAAAACGCCTACTCCTCGAAAGACATTTCATTCCTGGCTCATATAACACGTTCTAAAACCATTTGGGATATTCTAAAACCCACTTTCTGGAACAAGTGAGATAATTCGTCACTATTTGTGCCAGAAAAAAATCGCATTTATGGCAATAAACACTTTGCTTGGTTATTTTTTTGCCTTAATGATGTAATGTATGGTAGAAGTTTCTTTTTTATGTGGGTTTATTGCCAACTTTTACATAATTACAGTATGTCCACCCAAAATTAAATTTTTAATCTTTTTACCAACTGTGTACGTTCGACGACTATTGTACTGACCGAATGTTAACGAAAATGGCGGTCTATTGACATAAGTGTAGAAAACATGGTGCATATTACGAGCTACTTCCTGTTCTCGTCCAAATAAAAAGAGATGGAGGTTTTTTGGGGGTAATAAACATCATCATTCACAGTTTTTAGAACATGTTAACAGTTTACATAAATCTTGCAATGATAAGGGAAAAAAGGGAACAAAAGATCAACAATTTTATTTTATCCATCAGCTGGAGTAAGGAAAAGGAAGGAGAATATTTTCATGCATTTTTGATTTGAGTTAAATAAAAGGGACCTTGAAATTTCCAAACCCCTTTACGTTATGTCTGTGAAAGGAACATGGAAATTTCGAAACCCCTTTAAGTTGTGTCTGTGAAAGGGACATGTAAATTTCCAAGCCCCTTTAAGTTGTGTCTGTGAAAGGGACATGTAAATTTCCAAGCCCCTTTAAGTTGTGTCTGTGAAAGGGACATGTAAATTTCCAAGCCCCTTTAAGTTGTGTCTGTGAAAGGGACATTTAAATTTCCAAGCCCCTTTACGTTGTGTCTGTGAAAGGAACATGGAAATTTCCAAGCCCCTTTAAGTTGTGTCTGTGAAAGGGACATGGAAATTTCCATTTTCCTTTTATTTGAGCTAAACAAAAGAACATGGAACTTTCCTTTCATTTCAGCTTCATGGACTAACATAGAAATTTCCACGTGCCTTTCGCTTGAGCTATAATTCAAAGACATCTTGGAAATTTGTATGTTCTTTCGCATCGTTCAGCGTAAAAGGAGCATGGGAACTTCGACGTTGCTTTGCATTGCACGGCTTGAAGTAACATTACAATTTAATATTTTTAAACAGAAATTTTATTGTTAATTACAAACCGACACCTGCACTTAAAACTTTGAGCTACACCTTTTGTCCCCAGCCAGCGGGAGACGTCTACAATTATCTGGTAGTGACAACTTTAAAAGTATTACTAGAAATCGTCTGGCTCTCCGTTTTGCTTTTCTTATGTGCAAACCTGTGACAGCTGAGGCATCAATCCTCACAGGTTGTCGGAGTATATTTCATAATCGGCTGAATGAAACACATAGGAAACCGTTTCGTTCTGTAAAGAACGAAACGTAAAGGTAGCATACTAATGATAAAGCTGTCTGGAAGGAATGCCCCACTTAAATTTGTCCCTTTATACTGTGCTGTGTAGGTGTAGGGAAAGTTCCCGCTCATGAAATTACGGAACGTCACAAAACTGAACCGTTTTTGCATTGAATAGCGTTGACTTCCTGAAGGATTGGTTTTATACGTCCATATCGCCGCCGCAGCGTCGTTAAAACCAACAGATCCGTTCTTTTAAAAATAGCTAATTTTCAATTCCACTTGAGGTCACAGTGAAAGTCAACGTGACAAGTGTTTCCTTAGAAACAGTTCAATTGCAGAAGTAAATTTTGTTGAGCTAATTACTTTCTTGAAGTTTTTTCTGTTTCCTTTTGCTATTTGTACGTCTCATTGCTGAGCTTGTCATTGTCCTTTGATTTAAAACCTACTAAAGGAAAATGTTGCCATTTGATAACTTCCATGCTCTCCATTCAGTCCCCTATGTCCCTTTCAAATACTCTAGCTCGATATTTTCGTTTCCGACGGCTTTCACTTGTCGTTTCCGTTCTTCCGTTCTCCGATGAAGCCCCATGAATAGATATTCATTAAGCCAATATTAAGAAGACCAACAGCACTACATAAAAGTATTCAATAACCGGTTTGAACAGCACAGTGAAACAATCAAACTTAATTAGCAAGTAATAGGTCAATTGAATCCTCGTTTACCTGCACGTGAGTGTTACAGATGGTCTTTGGACTGTTTGGGGCGGATTGGACCCGGTATACGAGTTATCTCCAGCTTGGCATCGGAACAAGGCCTCCAATATATCACCCTGGTACACTCCAGCACTTCCCCCTGCCAAGTCATTAGGTATACAAAAATTTTGCTCGGTACCGGAATCTGCATCTGGTGAAACAAGGCAAGGAGCTTGTTGCAAAAGTGAATTCACCGCCATATTGGAGCATGATCCCGTCAAAGGAACCACTTGTAAGTGAGTCTGCTCTTGCGCTTGTGCGCCAGTTGGGCAGCGGAATTCCAAGCAAACCATTCCTTCGTTGGTGCCTGGAATTAAATTCACCCTACTCGCAGTGTAGCCATAATCTTGAGAATATCCCGGCCCTTTGCCGGTACTTTTAACATAGATGACTGGCTGAACGTTTGAACCACTGACAACAACTTTGACAAAGCAGGCCCTATTTTGACTCTGCGGGAACCAGTTAGAGCCTTTAGAAGACCAAGCGAACGCTTGACCGACTGAGGAGGGTGCGTTGAATATAAATGCAAGGTCCGAAGAACCAAATTGCCGGCACCTTCCGTCTTCTCCTTTCAGGTAAACTGGACCCGGATCGTTCACTTTGGTTGAGATGAATGAAATCGTTTGGACCTGGAAAAACGTCTGTCCTGATTGAGAGATAATTTGGGCCTGAACAGCCGATGGCATGCCCGCTGGGATAACAGGGGTAAGCGGTTCTCCAGACTGTTCTGCTTGTAAGTAAGCCGGTTTGTCTCGAATGGTTAGAATGCAGACGATACCAGTGGAGGGAACCGTTTCTTGTCGATAGGAAGTAGCTTGAGAACCATCGTCGGTTCGTGACATACGGGTAACCACGGCACCGGGTGGAGCTTGCACCCTAACCCAGCTGACAGTAGCCACGTAATCCCAATTGATGGATTCCCCCGGAATATCAGGTGTAATTGTGCCAACGAAAAATTTTCTTGATTGGCGTTTCTTCCTTGATCCACTTTCTTGTTGCCGTAGTGCTCCAAATTTGACCCAGCGCCCGCTTTGTTTGTCCAGGTACCACTGGTACACTGTAACGCCTTCAGGTATCCTCAACTGTTCATAATCCAATGTCACGGTAAGGTTCTTGCGGAGGTTCAGCTTTCTGCCGGAGGTGTCCGTGAAACCCGTCCTCAAAATGCCTGCGGTACCAAGTAAAGTTACCTCACCGCTGTCGTCTACGGCAGTAAAATCTCCAGGAGCGGCAGCCATGTCATCTGCACTTCTTGGGTCTATCACTGCGATGTTTGCAGTAACTTCCCCTGTATATGTAGAGCCATCCTCTGTTATAAATGACTCTTCTGGTATGTCGAGATCCACATAACTAGGCTTACCACCCTCTGAGCCTAGTGGGACGTTTTGCTTCTCTGCAGCTTGGAACTTTTTAGGAGGTGGTTGCTTTTGAAGGACAATCGTGTAATATGGAAGTTGACCTTCTTGTATATTAAACACTTTTGACGTTTCAAAGTGTGCATTGGCAGGGTCTTTAATAGTCATCACCAATCTTTTGACTCCTGGTTTGATTTTTATTTTAAAGTTTCCTTTACGATCAGCTGAGACACGTGTTTTCTCTCCATTGATGGATACCAAGGCATTCGGTACGGGTTCATTGGACGTACTCACAACTGTGCCATATATCATTGTTTCTGGCTGAGGGCAAAGTTTGCATTCACAACGTTCGACCTTTTGTGTATTGAAAGTGAAAGCACCTCCTCCACAGGTCACAGGAATGTCTGTCATTATAGGGCTACAACACATCTTTTGGTCTGGACTTCCACAGCCTAAGGAATTTCCTTGATTGCGTTTAGCGCACTCTTGATTAGAGCAAGTACCAATGTTAACTGTGCCACTCCCTTCGCTAGTACAACCTTCTGGTAATGTTAAGCTTTTTGGCTGTGGAATTGGGTTACAAGTGTCCTCGCCGCTACCTAATGGTTGAAAACGACCATCCGAGTGAGTGTTGAATTTCAAAGCACAAAGCCTAGCTTCGATATTTCATAACAATGATAATAATAATAATGATTATAATTACAACAATTATAGCAAAAATGATAATTTAATAACTTAAATAGAGCTATTTACATACGCTGATCTATAGCGCTTTATCGGAATATTTAAAAATAGTAAATATGTGACTATCCGAGCGTAATGAATACGACCTCTTTTGCTTAATCTTTATCAACTAACCGAGATAAGACGGCCCTATCCCAATGCAAATCCGTAACTAACGGGAAAATTACTGAAATAAAACGCTATTGTACCCAAAACATTGGGAGCAGGCTAGATTATTTATAAGTGCTTTTAGAAGTCCGTGAATCAAAAAATGTTCTCTTCTTGATTGTTCAATTTTGTGGGTGTTCAATAAATACCCAAAAAATCTCAAAATGGGAAGCTGGTATTTTTTCTGTGGTGTTAAGTATATACGTAGAAGCTTTGGGGTTAGTTAATGATATAAAAAATTGGAAGTATTACAATTATTGATTCTGTACTGCAAAAAAAATACTAGGGATGATCATATGTTGCGGTGCACAACGGAAAAGGGTGTTGGACGGAAAACAAGAATTTTTAAAGCTAATTCCTGCTTTATGCTGTATTTTGGTATTTTTTTCAGTTAGAAGGTATTGATCTAGAACCTGAATTTTGCATACTAGACCTATGCTGACCCGTTTATTGTGTCAGGCTATTTCTAGGATTCATAGAAACTACCATAGGTGACCCAAGCCCTCGACACATGACTAGACTCTTTAAAACACACGGAGCCTGATATTGAAAGGGACGTTGCACAGAAAAAAAATATAAAGCAGTTCCTCTCAGTGAGTTAGGTACCGTTCATTTTTATAAGAAAGGGGTGGGGGGGGGGAGGGTTGGGGCTGCTGTGATTTGAGAAGCACTATTTAAAAAATGCATGACCCCCCATCAGCTTGCCAATTTTTTCACATGAGCCCCCAATCAAAAAAAGAAAAAAAGAGAGAAGTCAATTTCGGATTAAAACGTTATGACATAAAAGTATTACTAAAATATTTCACGTGACCCCACCTTTTCCCAGATTTTTTTAGCATGACCCCTCAAATTTCACCAGCCCGCCCCCCCTCCCTCATAAAAAATGAACGGTCCCTAACCCAAAATGGTGCCAATAATTCAATGAAATGAAGCGCAAAAGTGTCCATGTTTTAGCTTGCTTATCGTTCGCCGTTCTTGGCTGCATTTAAAACTGACCAAGGCTGCATACTCAGTTTTCGACCGAGCTGAACTCGGAGGCCGTTTGCGGCCTACAAATCTACTCTATCGGCAGTCAGAGGGAAAAAAATGACCTATCTACCCCAGGGGATGTCTAAATTCCAAAATGTTTTGAGCATCTCGCTGAAAATGAGCAAATTCTAACTAGAAGTTAAAGACCGTTTCTTTCAAGCTTTTGATCGGGAACCGTGCAGCGTGTTGAATTTCAGCACTACCGGGGCAGCTCAGTCGACGTTTGCTTCATTTGTGCCCCACAGTCGCAGTGTAGTATAGTGCTACTGTTTTCAGAAAATCATGTAAAACGCTTTTGAAGTTAACAGCTTGTTCTAGAACCAGAATGGACTTGCACCCATTAGGTTCTTATCTAAGGCTCTAAAATATGGACTAATGTTATAATAAGCCTTATTCACCAAGCTAAACTACTCTTTGATGTCCCTTGAAGCCACTAACACTGCAATGCCGACTTACCTGAAATAACATTCAGTTCCGCTGAATCTGAAAACACTTTGCCAAATGCGTTTGAGGCAAGGCATTTGTAGAGTCCAGCATCGCCAGTAGTTAAGCCTGTAATTCTGAGGGAACTCCCGTAATTGTATTTTTGCTTGTCCAGCAAAATATCGTCTTTGAACCTGATGGAATAATATAAGTATTTAGGAACGGGTGATCCCGTTGTGTTGATAAATGTTTGATGATGGTCAGTGGCGTTTTACCCGACTTCAAATTGGAATTCTTGTTTCGAATCAATAGCACATATTTCTTCTGTAATTTGCTGTCTTTCGAAATGCCGTAAAAAATGCATTCGGCGAATTCCTGAAGTTTTTAGAGCAAAGAGAAACGCAAAATTTAAAGGCTTCATGTTAAAAAAAATAGCGGAAATGGCGGATGTGTACCCAAACGATCTAAGAACGCACCGCGAAAAGCAATTCCTCACTCTTACGTAATTAGCTGACGATGCAGGTGAATTTTATGTATACATCTGGCAAACTTAATTCTAGCCAAGAATGCGCCCATAATTAAACCTCAATACAAAAAACTATTAAAAAACTTACATAAAAATGCAAACCCTCAGAGAAAAAAAACATGAGAATGTGCCCTGTGAGCAAATAAGGTTCTTCATCCAAACAGAAAGAGACATTGTTAAAAGCTTCTGTTACACTTGACAAAAAATGGTACTTTTTGTCTAGTCACGATTGTTCAACATAGAATTCGAAGTTTTTAGCTTACATGCATGTATATTCAGTCAGAGAAGAAAGCATTATTTTAATAGACCTCTTTCATAATGGCGGGCCAAACAGAAAACTCTTTTGTTTTCATGGTAATGAGCCTTACTGGCATGGCTAGGATGTGCAAAATTCAATATAATTTTTGTTCCAAAATGAAGCTAGTGGGTAGTAAATAATAAATAAATAATAAATCGACCACCATTGTTGAAAGTGCTCTATGACATTTAAGAACCAAATTAAGACAACTGAATTGGGCGTCAAGAGAAATATAATCTATGTGTTTCACTAGCTGCTACAAGCTCATGTTTATTTGGAAGTAAAATGTTGGATCTTGTCAGTTCTATGTTATGATGTCATATCAAAACTGTTTTTTGTTCTTTAATGAATTGTTCTTGAATTATTCAGAATAAAACTGACAACTTTCTAAGCACAATTATCATTTCTTGACCCATCCCTTACGAAAGTCCTGGCTCAACCCCTATTTTTTTTCGGTTACCCTCTCCTCCCCTCGTATTCTATGATCACTCCCTTAAGTGCTTGTATCCGAGCCATGCCAAAGTTTGACTTTACTTGCTCCTGGAAGCATTTATTAAGAAACATTGTAAACGTTTCAGCGTTACGGCGAACGGCAAGTTTACTGATCCGGATACCAAACCTCTTCCACTGTAGACCTGCTCCTAACATAATGTTATATCCTAAAGCCTTGATCTGCTTCTTATTGTTAATAAAAGCAAAGCAGATAAAGCCACTTTCGCCTTAAATATTTGCAAATGGACTTAATCCATTTATCGTAACATGTTTATATCAACGCCTCTCAAATGAATGGTGATATTAAGTTTTAACAATTCAGACAACACACAAATCAGAAATGTGTCTTTTACCTTTCATCACAAGACCCAGATTATTGAAAAGGCGGAAGAACATGGTCATGAACAGAAAAAATATTTTAACTAACTATTGTTCATGAATACATATTGTTCATAAATTATAAACTGTAGATCTAGACTGTGACAATGACAGAGAGGCAGGAGGACAGGAGTTCATTACCCTGGAGAGGATGATTAGGGAGTGAGGGGCTGTTGTCCTATACTCTCAAGTGGAATAAAGTTGACTGTGTGTTCTAGTCGTCATAGTGACGTTTTTTCGCGGAAGACTAAAACTTAAATTTTTTTATTAATCCGCACACACTTCATATTTTGCTTCACCCCTGGGTTTGATTGACACGTCTCCCCACCCTCCTCGCACCCATCCCGCGGGTAGTGAATCATGTAAGCCTTTACAAAATATCCCGCGGTGTAGTGAATCATGTAAGCCTTTACAAAGTATTCCGAGATCTCCTCGGGGGAGGGAGGGAGGGGGGGGGGGTAATCAGAACATCTCTGGAAATTTTGGTAAAGGCTTACATGATTTACTACCCCTCGGGATATTTTGTAAGGGCTTACATGATTCACTACCCTATCACGTCCTTTCATTATCGGTGATACAAACCATGTGAAGGTTGGGTTCGGGTCTCCTTCCGCCTTACAACAAAAAGTAACTTCATCGCCTTCCATCCGAATCGCATCTCTTGGATTCTGTATGATGTATGGTACCACTGCAAACAGTATTAAAGAAATTGAAAACGAGCCGAGGGCATTATTGTACACTTAATATTTGGTCACGAGAGAAACTCAACTAACTGTTCTCCCAAGGAACCTGACATTTTTAAAAGTGTTTATGCAAATTCCTTGACTTTCACTTCAGCGGCGTCATAAAAGAACGAATTAAAACAATGTCGAAACCTATAAGAACACAAATTTCGTCCTCAAGAGCGTCAAATGAATGATTTACAAGCACCTGAAAAAGTGGTCTCTGGACTTAATAAGTTCGATAAATTCAAAACTCGTCGCTTTTTGGTTTAAGGCCTCGTGTTTGTGTTGCTGTGTTCATTCACGAAAGTAAGATCTTGCAGTCTTGCCCACTTTCTATCACGCCATCTTCCACCACGCTTTGTTCACATGCTGTTGTATCCCGAACCGGGTACAACTGCTAAAATTAATTGCCGTATCACACTAGGGATTTAGTCAGGGCCACGTGACCAAGAATCAACCACTAATGGAAGTCCCTGGTTACCTGAGGGAAAGTCCAGGACAGAGTTATCAGGCTTTTGAGCCCCGGTTCAATCCATTTTTTTTTCCTGTTCCAAGGAAAAATAACTACACATTGTCTTTTTCTACCTATGTAATATGAAATAAGCTCAGGTCAAGTTGGTATCTGTAGTTTATTATGTCAACTGTTAAGGGGCCCATCGTTAGGAGCGTTCCTCTCCTTTACGTTTTTGATTGGAGGTTTTAACAGACCTGGTTGTTTTCGAAAGGCCCGATAAGGTTTTTGTCGAGATTGGCACACATTAGCAAGAGCAATATAGCTGCCAAGCAATTAAGCTGTGCCCCGAACCCCCATCCAAACAAAAGAGAACTTGCCCTTTATACTACATCTTTCCGTAATACCGTTTGTAGAGCCCATGTCTCTGTACAATCTGTTTGAATCACATAGCACCTTTCAACAAACTGCGGCGGAAGCGATCTCATAATTCTAGGAGGTAGCAGTCTTCATAGAGGTGGATTTAGTTTTCAAAACATTTGTTTGTAACTTAAAGCAACCCAAACTTGACCAACACTTTCCAATAATTTGAAGCAGTATCCCATATCTATGGAAGCTGTTATGACACGAAGTGCCGAGGGCACCTTGTTTCTTAAGATAACTAAGTCTGTTAAGACGCCACATGCAAAAGGTGATAGGGGAGAGGAACTCTTCTAGATATGGTCTCCTTCCTTTTAACATGCGTACCTCCTTCACACACTGGCCCAACATATCCAGCCTCGCAAGCGCAGAACGTCACATCTCCCAATTCAATACAAGTACCGTCATTTTGACAGGGATAGCTGTCACAAAGAACTGAAGAAAAGGAAAAAAATATTTTGAGCTTTTACTAAGAGGCCATTTAATCATTTGATTTTTATTATACCTCTCAGTTATTACGCGCGCTGTGATTGGTCAATTTAGCGGGCCGTATTTCACTGTACGGCCCGCTAAATTCAAAAGTTTGTTTTAAATTTAACGTTCACTTATTGTCTTTCACCCTATTTCCCAATTAATAAATCCAATAATGTGTCCCCTTGCTCCCAGCAATTTAAACTCCGCCAGAAACTCCCCAAGTCCCCTAAAAATAATTCGAAAATATCCTCTCTTCCCTGAAAATAAATGCCTGTCCGTTCCTATGGTTCCTTTGTTCTCTAAGATCCTACAGCAGGGGCTCATCAGTTCACACTTCGTCGTGTTGTCAAATAGAAGAAAGTCAGCAATTGCAATCATGATACATGTTTGCAAATTTTCTTTCTCAGTCATATCTTTGTGAATACCGTAAATGATCTAATAAACGCCCGGGGCGTTTAAAAATTTGATTTTAATGGTCCAAGAGGGTGGCGTTTAATAGTTAGGAGGCGTTTATTGAAAAGAGGCGTTTATTCTCGTAAGGTATTTCAACGAACTTAGCAAGACGTTTTTTTTGTTAACCGAATCTCGACTGCAGGCTGACGGCTTTTCCATTCCAAGGTTTTTCATTAAATGTTTTTCCTCTTTTGCTATGTACCATCAAGAGGGTGCTTAAATGAGTGTGGTTTCAGATTATAATCAAAGTCCCTTGTGTATAAAAGGAAATTCACAGCCTTGCGCAATCACCCCTGAAGAAGACACCAGATAGGAGTGTCGAGATATCGGGTCTGTGAATTGTAACTTCTTAAGCTACATTCGTTATTTAAAACCAGCGTAGCATCAAACTTTGTCTGATTGTCCATCTGGTTGCAATGTGCAATTTTTGCTTTAGCTCTCAAAACGTTGTTAGATAATGTGGAGAAAGAATGAGTAGGGGTGGCTTTTGACAGATCTTTTAGCTCTTAACGTCAATATCAGAATTCTCATCCAGAGTAATTTTGTTTTCATCGTTAGTTTCTTTGATGTCCGTGTCGGTTATGACTTGGAAAAGGGTTTGGGAGATTTGTTTCATCCGGCCTGGAGAATTGTGCCTCTAACTGCTCCGCTCTTACTTCACGACATAATAGACGAACCGATGCCAATCAAGCAATGAAATCAATAAATTGATTGATTTTGCCCTATTTCTCCAATTCCTTGTATTTGGGATCAATTTTCACAGGGGGAGGGGCGTTTATTAGACAGGGGGCGTTTATTAGAGAGGGGTGTTTAATACAAACTTAGCAGCGTAAGGGGGGTCTCCATGACTACTTCGATTTGTGTTAGCACCGGAAAACACAAAACCGAAAGAGTTTTTCAATATCCGTTTACGCGCGCAAGAGGTCGTTGGAGGTCAATGGAAAATTTTTCATAATGCTCGGTCATTACAAGAAAATTTTGCCCGCTCAGTAGCCAATCAGAGCGCGCGTACTATTGTAGCCATACCATAACGAGTATTAACAATTTGATATCCTCAGAAATCAAGGTGAATAGTGGTAAATATTTCTAAGGAGATTGAAGAGAATAATTGTTTTAGTATATACCAATGTGACAACCTCAGTAGGGAGCTTAAAACATTAAGGCGACGCCGAGGAGAACCGGTGAAAAATTTCATCGCTTACCTATTGTACCGCTGGTGGCAGGCTCGCTTCACGATAATTTTACTTCCGTCTCCCTTTCAATTGTTACTTTACGAATTTCATCGCGAGTTCAACACTAGTGTCCTGGTGAAAACTTGAAATAATCTCGTTTCACATTATTTCGCATAGGCGTACTGCAAAAAAAACTTACCAGTCTGTATTTTGCTCGAGAAGTTTCATTGCGTCGTTCATTGGCGCTATTGTTTGTTGTCTTCCTGGTTTATGTCTTTGCTGTCGTGGCGATTTGCTCAGCCTCCCTAGTGACACCGCTCAGAAACAGCTATAAAGCGAGAATTGACCCCGGCAACAACTTCTATTTCGACGCCATTTTGATTTCGTTGTCGAAAACTCTCTTTCACATGGATTACACAAAAGCCCAACATTATTCACCTCCGAGGAAGTGGATAGTGTTGAATATCCCGAGGTGGAGAGCCAATCTGATTGCTCAAAATGCCAAGGTTGTTGCATTGATATAAACTAATATGCATTATTGTTGATCACTATGACTGGCATCTGAGGAAGCTCGTAGATTTCGTCAAAAGTGAGAGAAAATCCGTAATAGCCTCTACATAAATTTCATACAAAGCGGTAGCTTATCAAGACGATGAAGCATAAATAAAGCACTGATAAAGATGAAAGCAGTTGGGGTATTTTTGTGGTGTAATCGACAAACAAAGGCACGGAAGCACGAGGAATAAATTGGCGCCGAGTTATGTATCATCTTGAGTATTGTTCCCTGTCTTGAATTTCAAGCAGCCGGAAAAATAAATTACAGTAACATAATTATTGTAATCAGTTGAGAAAACGCGGGGAAACGTCAAGACTACCTAACCTTAGATATACTGAATTCCGGAATTCTTGTGCGAATTTTAGACATCGAAAAGAATATTAGAAAGTCGCAAGAATTCTAGAGTGACAAGGAATGAAATTTGGTGACATTTCACGGAATGTTATCTTCCAAGTGGTTTTAGGACAATTTTATACAAGAAAAACTAAGTCGGGAAAGCGTTTATTTCAGTTGTGCTACTTGAGGGTGCAACCTCACAGTAGTGTCTATAGTGCAATCAGTCGTTTCCCAATCAAATTATTGGTAGCGAATATGACTGAATCCAGTGAGCCCTTTTACTATTAGCATCTTTATTCATTAGTATCTCGACAGCCTTGGTGCTAAAATGTGTGTGTGCATTTTGAGTTGGTATCATGGTCAGTCATTCTTTGTTGCTATATCTACACCATGCGCTTGCTACACAATGAAAATGTGTATAATATATTTTATGAATTTTCGAGAATTTTAGCAATGAGCCTACGACAATGTTTATGAAATAGTTTTGGTATAAGGCTGTATACATACGCTTCTCGCAGCGATCTCCGCCAACGCCATAGGGACAAGCACAGTAGAAATCCATAACACCTTCTCCCGCGTCGTAGCTATAGCATGTGCCTCCGTTCTGGCAGGGACTTGAATCACACGGGTCAAGACCTGGGATTGTAAAAAAGTAAACAGATACAAAAATCAAACATTCTGTTAAGTAATAACTTGATGATTGTATTGTAAAATAATTCCATGAAAATTTTCACAACTTTTATTTAAATGTCAGAACAAACACAACACAAACTGAATGCATTAATGAAAATAAAATCATTATGATCCACAATTGCTGTAAAATACGTGGACACTGCTCAAAAACTAAAGAATTTTTACAACGCTTCAAACGTCGGCTTCTCTTCCATCTTACAGTTAACTAAACTCGTTTGATAAAACCAATTAAAATCGATTAGGGGCCGCTCCTCAAGTACAGGTATGTTGGGTCATTATTTTTCAACATGGCAAAAAGGGTGGGTCAAGAAAAATGTTGCAATGCAATAGGGTTGGGTCATGATTAAATTATTCACATTTCACAAGTGTACCTGATTTTTATTTGGGGGGGGAGGGTGGTGGGCCGCTTAGGTTTTTCTGTGCCACTCCAGGGATGGGCCACTCCAATTTGCTCCAATCAGAATCAAAGTTGGGCCACTAAAAACTGGTCTTTAAAAAATCATTTTTAATAACCTACCCCCCCCGTAATTTATGGCCCGTCCCTTACTTCTTATTAAAGATCTCTGTTTCAATAAGTCTACAACTGTTCTTATTTTCGTCTCGGGATGACATTTAACAATAATTATTATAATTTTGTTGGGCATTATGACACATTTTGCGTAAACGTTTCGTGCCTGAAACGGCGAGTCACTCTGTTAAATTTCTAACCACATATTTTAAGCCAAAAAGTCTCTACCGAAGAAGTTAAGGTACAGTGCGAACAGCCTGTATACAGCCGCCACTCACCGTTTTTTTTTTTAGAGGAGAGGATGGCTGTACACAGGCTAAGTGCGAGCCACTCAGTTTGAAAAGTTCCATGACACTCAGGGAACATTCGCCTAAATCTCTTGAGAGCAAGTACAGTATAGTGTATACAGTAGTGCAACACCTGGTTTTTCCATAAAATTTGGCTTGAGGGTGGTTAGTTGTGGACAAACCCTGCAGTGTGAAATTCTTTGAAAATACTTGGAAGCACGACATATAATATGGTTCTGTTTGCTTTATTACACAACAAAGTTCTTTTAAGTTTTCATCTATGGATCAAACACTGCAGCGTAATACGATTACCCTATTGAAACCACTGAACAGCACTGTCCTATGGTACTGTTTGTTTTACTTTACAATGTGGCTCTACCAGTGGATCAAACCATGCAGTGTGACCATTCTTTAAAAAATGAATATTGCTGTACTGTACTATACAGTGTGGCTCTAACGTTTCTACCTGTGGATCAAACCATGCAGTGTTACCGTTCCATAAAACTATCGAACAACACTGGATACTGTATTAATGTTCGCCGTACTATACAACAAGGTTCTTAATTTTTCATCTGTGCCTGATTCTTGGAAATCTAGTCGACAGATCTGTTCTGCAATACTGTTAATTTAAACCCTGCATAAAGTGTTTCCCTCAATTTTTCAAATTTGGATGAAACCGTGCTCTGTAATCCTTTTATGGTAAGCTACTGAACTATATTTTATTGCGGGCTTCTCAATTATTATGTTGCTTGGTTCTTTCTTTTTCATCTATGAAGCAATCTATGTAATGTGACCTTTCTTTGAAATCCTACTGTGCAGTGGAACTGTGCACTTCTTTTTTATTTGTGGATATAGCTATGCATTGTCTAATTGCGTCATACCAACAATCACCTTTTTCACAGTTAACTCCGGTAAATCCGTCTGGACATTGGCAACTATAGGAGTCTCCTTCGTTGGTGCACGTGCCTCCATTCTTGCAAGGGTCACTGGAGCAAGGGGTAATCGGCGCAGCTGTTGAGCAATCACACTGTTGATTAGAGTGTATTACGTAATATATCAAATACGAGATACAGTGTTTAACCACATATTAAACACCGATAATAGAGCCGACGCGTATTTTTAGCGAATTTCCATGCCAAACGAGCCGTGTTTTATCAGATATCCAAACAACTCACGGTGCCTAATTTCCTTTGTCCTTCTCTTATGCAATAACAATGAGTTAGAGAATTGACTGTCTTAGATTCAAAGCAGTTACGTATGTCATACACAACATACGCACACATTCCAGACTCAAGAGGTTCAAAGTAAAAACAAGTCGTAGCACCTACAAGTGGACTCTTACACCAAGGCCTTGTAGCAATTGTTTCTTACTAACTTACTGAACTATGTTAATGCTACCTTTGAATTTTCTGCAATTTGTTTGGCTAGGGGAAGCTGTATTACAGATACTTGAAATACCAGTCTGTCAAAGTTATAGTTTCCATGGCAACCAACCCTCTGCCTTTTGAAGGATTTCGTGTGAAGAACCTCCGATAAACTTTGTCAGGCCGATAGAGAAAGATAACTATTGGGACTGGATCACATTTTGCTAAAAACCAATTTAATTAGCGTGAAGAAATAAAGAATTGGCGGACCTTAAACAGTTTAATTAGCAGAATAAATATATAAAATCAGTATGTGCAAGTTAAATGTAGCATACATACTACTCGTTGACATGTCACTTGTGGTACTTACAGACTATTGCATGTTCAGGTACGGAAGACGTTTTACTTCACGAATTTTAATACCATGTTTGCAAACGAGCAAGTATTCCAAGAAGTGAGAACATAAAACGACATTGAGGTCTGAGCATGTAGCACGCAATTAAATATTTTAAAAAAGAGTATTAAACTACAAGTCTGGAAGCAGCCAAGTCAATCTTTGAAAACAACTTGTACAACGCATGCCCTTCATCGACTTAGGATCACCCGCCCCTCAAGGTATAAAAATATTTGGCAGCAGACAGGCTAGCTCACTCAGGGTTCAGTGCTGGAGTATCGTGCGGGAGGTCGTGGGTTCGTACGTCGGCCGCACCAACAATCAGGGTCTTTTAATAACCGAGGAGAAAGTGCTGCCTTTGTAATGACATCTGTAAATGGTTAGACTTTCTAGTCTTCTCGGATAAGGGCGATAAACCGTAGGTCCCGTCTCACAACTCTTGTTCGTATAGCTTTGTGGGACGTTAAAGAACCCACACATTGTTCGCAAAGAGTAGGGGACGTAGTTCCCGGTGTTGTGGTATGGCCTGTGTGAAGGTAATTTCACACACGTACGTATTATGAACGAGCTTGTATAGCTTCCAGACGTTACGTGTATAAATAAATGATTAATTGATTGATTGATTAAAGGCATCTTCGCCATTTTTTTGCCTCTTGAAATGTTACTCCAGCGCTGTGCACATAGTTTATTGTATCAGATACCGAGTGGTAGCAAATTAACCCTTTCAATACTACATGTACAGGCGACCCATGTATAAATTCTCCTTATAATTCTAATACACAACCGCACAATCTTATTATAAGAATTGAGTATCAAATCAATGATGCTAAATAGATCAACCGCCAGATTCTCCGAACTAGAACAAAAGGAGCTGTATAGCACTTACTCAGGAGAATTTATACTCGATCTTGACTGTGAAAAGGGTAAATCGAGATACATAAATGTCATATAACACATGCGTTGTATCACTTTCGGGGTAGTTTTTTTATCTATTTGCGCCGACTCTGTACATGACCTATCACCAAATTTGATATAATAAAAAAAATCACATGGTCGCTTGGAGATACGAAATTTTTCTTTTCACTCATGTAAAGAAAAAAAAATATTGGATTAATTCACGTGGCTCACGCGTGAAATGGGTCTCCATACTCAACGAAAAGTACTTTCGTATCCCCGCGCAGCCAATATCTTCTATGTATTTCAACGGCTCTAACAACAAACTATCTATGTAGTTAAGGCTCTCCTCTTTTAAATACATGTTAGCATAAGACCGGCATGTCTAGAAAGATTTAAATTATAGTTATTATCGCTTAGTAAATAATTTAATACTGTATTAAATTAATTACTAACCGATACTCTGTTTCTCGTACTCACGTTTTTCACAAACGTATCTGAATATCCGTATACAGTTCAATGTTTCCCATTTATATGATCCTTTTTCTAATCTAAGGTGGACACAGCGCCTGCTTTTTCCTATTTTTGGCTGGTTTGGTGCCCAGTAGGTGTAGTCACTTTGTTCTCCGCTGACCCAAACAAACTGGTTCAAGTCTTCTTGATTATTCAAGCCGCACCAGCCTCCAAATTTATTTAATTTGGCTGAAATAAGGAAATCCATCTCAGCCTGGCTGTTGATCGTTACCAGATCAGCTCCTTTGCTCTCGCAGTCGTTTTGGGCATCGAACCAGTTCTTTCTGGCAGCTTTAGTACCTTCTCGATAATAGCAGCTACCGGAGTTATACACCCAGCCAGAATCACAGAAGGCGCCTGCCGAAAACAACAAAAAAAATAATTATATCCCTACCTAACGAACGGGTGGGAGGGAGGGAAGAATAAGTCGAAAATTCTAGTATGCTTTGAATAGAATTAGTAAAGGTAATCATACGGTTTCGAGTTCAATTTGGAATTAACTTGCACAAGTGAGTTTTTCAAAAAGCTGAAATTGCACGCGCAGCTTCGGCGAGTGCAATTTCAGCTTTTTGAAAAACTTCCAAATTTCAACCTGATGATTCGCTAAGAGAACACCACAAATTCCAATCCTGTGGAAAGTCGAAATTGAGTGATAAAAGTTCCATCTCTCCATTAAAGGGATTTTAAAAATTTATATTATCGAACCATTACAGTTAACCTCTTCTTTCCCCATTGAGTGACATTTTTCTTCTGTCCAGGGCGCAAATGTTATAATTCTATATTGATTTTCAACGTTTTGCTTATAATCACGAGAGTAGTGAGCAGGAAATGATCCAAAGGCGCATTTTCGTGCATGGTGTGCATGGTGATAATAATAATAATAATAATAATAATAATAATAATGATGATGTTTATAATGATGATAATAATAATATAATGAGCTTTATTAAAAATTCATGTACAATAAAGAGATCAAGAATCAGTATGACTTAAAGGTGCTATCAAAATTGATAAAAATTGATAAAACTTGATAAAACGATGTAAAGAAAAAAATGATAATGATAATAAAATGATAATAAAAGTGATAATAATAATAATAACGTTTTGCTTATAATCACGAGAAGCGAGTATCAAGTAGTGAGCAGGAAATGACCCAAAGGCGCATTTTCGTGCATGGTGTGCATGGTGATAATAATAATAATAATAATGATCATGATGTTGATAATGATGATAATAAAAATATAATGAGCTTTATTAAAAATTCATGTACAATAAAGAGATCAAGAATCAGTATGACTTAAAGGTGCTATCAAAATTGATAAAACTTGATAAAACGATGAAAAGAAAAAATGATAATGATAATAAAAGTGATAATAATAATAATAATAATGATGATGATAATGATGATGATGTTCGTTTCCCAAATCTTCTGTTCCCATTGCTTTGTCTAATAAATAAAGTCCATCGGAAGGAATTTCCCATCATTGTTTTTACCCCAAGGGGTACTCCCGGAAAAATTGGGTGGGAGTGTGCGGCCCGCTTCTTGAAACCCCTACCCTATTTATGACCAAAATCTGCTATTTTCCCTGCCCTATTCATAACCTGACCAGAAATTTGATACCATATTTATGACCTGACCCTTAAATAAATACCCTGTTTCAGACCTTCCTTATAATTATTTTCCTAGTTCAGACTTCTTTTAGCTCTGAATTCCACACTATAACGTGAGTGTGAAAATTGATAGCCTTTTTATTGCCAAAATGGCGGCAAAATGGCTAAAAACCATACCCTATTTATGACCAAAACGGCTGAAAACCATACCCTTTGGGGCAGCACATACCCATATAGCCCATATAAGGGAGTACCCCCCCCCCTCCGGGCTTCCCGACTTTTTACTTCATAACCAAGAAAGTCGGTAGCTTCGGTTTCCGCCGCTGAAAACCTACAATGTAATCTGCTGGAGGACTATTAGTTTTTTGTATTCAATGCATTCATGCACTGGCGTCAAAAACATTAGATCACACGTAGTATAATATCGAACAAATCGTTATGCCCACGATGCCACTAGAACATTTATTTCAAATAGTCTTTACCCTTTATAATTATAAGCTTAGACAGTGAACCCCTAGGAACACGAAGAGTAACCAGCTTGTATTTTGGTCAGTAATGTTCAGGGAAATCGGATCTAGAATGGATTTATCTCAGATTCGTCTGCTCCGAACTGGTCGACTTTCTTTGATTCAGCCTCGTCTGGAAACACAGCTCGCTTATCCCTACTCTAAAAATTTTCATGTAAAGGAATATTTGTCGAGTCTTCTTGGGTCTTTTTTATACCCTGTGACATAATGAAATAGCCAAAACTGCGTTTGATAGGTCGGTTTTCCTTATTACAAAGTAATTTTTTTATTTGTGCCCACATGTGGACATACCTATTGTACTGTATGTACATGTTTGTTGTTGTGAGTTCTTCTTCTTCCTCGCAGCAAAATTTCAAAAACTCCAGACACCTGAATATTAGTTGCGCTTGTCGAACTTTTGTTCTCCCGGAAAGAAAATCTTAAAAGGAAACAAATTGGCCAATATGGACCCTTCCACTGACCTGTGTTTAGTGAGGCGAGTTTTAGGCTGTTGGTGTTAAAAGGAAATTTTGCTACTCGTTCCTTTTCGAAGCCGTGAGTAAATAAAAAAGGAATACTCGTTCCTATTAGTTTGAATTGGCACAAAAAAGGAAAGCTCGTTCCCATGTGATTACAATCGAACACTGTATTGTGTAAAAGAGGAACGAAGGTTCTTATTTTACGAAAAAGGAACGCTTGAAAAAGGAATAAAATGAGTTCCTTTCAGGAACGGATAGGAACTTATTGTACAGTTTTGGAACATCTCGTTCCTAAAGGTTCATCCGGGAAGGCAAAATCAGAACAACTGTTGCTTCATTTAAAAATACGCGATCGAAGTGTCTCTCTTTGTGTGAATGGTATGGTCCAGTTAGGAACAATGGTTCCCTTTTATCCACAAAGAGAAAGGACTGACAGAAAAGGATCCGGAATAACTAAAAGAGAAACTGTTGTTCCTAGGGCAATGTTGTTCCGTTTTTCTCTTTCCAAAGAGGAACTCGTCTTCTCATGTAACACAAAGGGGTTCATTTGTCCGCAGTTTGATCGCCCCTGTTCCTAAAACGCATTTCGCGCCAAAACATTGTTCCTATTCGACTCGATCCTCTTTGCAAAGAGAAACAAAAAACAAAAACTCACAGAACGTTCCATATCTAACAAACCCATACTGGCTCTTCTCGCATCGCTTTAAATCGGTTTTCAAAGGTGTGGTTCTTTAACCGTTAGTCTACCGAGACTACCACAAAAATATCAAATCGGAATATCGCGTTAAATTTTTTTTAGAGTACTGCGCACCTTAATACCACCATGTATTGTCTGCGTATTTAAGCGACGATTTAGAGCGCATTCAGAAGAGTGCGCTATCAATAATATCTCCCGGCGTATGTTGACAACGTCACATTGTACAACATGAGTTTCCTTAAGGACAGACGCATTGAACAGTTCATCAAGCTATTTGATTTAGCTGTATCTGATTCTGTGCATAAGCTGCACTATCTACCACCACCAAAGAATGTTTGCAAGTATAATCTTTGAAATCAACGTGAATTTATTCATCCTAAGATGCGCACTAAGCGATTTCCAATACCATTTATTCAATCTATGTCTAAGCGGGTAAACCACTTGCGCGTTGCTTTATTGGAACTTTTTGCGCGTTGCTTTATTGGAGCTTTTTTAATGTATATATGCACCTTATTCGATTTAATAATACGCGCTAATATTTTACATGCTAGCAATGAGCAAAATGCCCGCGCGTGTTATCTCGCAAAACATCAGATAAGAGGTTTATTATTCCACTTGAATTTTTTATGTCATCAAGCATTTTTATTGTTTGGTCGGCTGCTGCAATAAGTTCGTCATCTAGAAAAAGGTTAAGTTAAAAAGCTGTAAACAAGTCGAAGTTTGGTTCGTCCTGTCTAGCCATTTTTTTCTTTCCCGTATTCCTCTAGAAACAGTGTAATACGCTTATCTATAGTGTAATACGCTGGCATATTTTAAGTGTTCCCTTGACCTTATATGGCAAATTGACGTAATTGTGGAATAATAAACTGAAATATTTATAAATGAGTTATAACTTTATTAAATATGAAAAATAAATCAACCGTTGATAGGAATGACATTGAAGATTTGACGCTTTTAAAGGCAAGAAATAGGAGTGAATTTAATGAAACTCTTACTGATGTAAGTTTTAAGTGCAGCTACTATTTGCAAACTCTAAAGAAATAGCTTCACTTTTAAAATGCACTAACAAAAGTTTTACTGAGTTGACCTCAGGTTTCTACGAAAGCCAAGCCCGTAACTCTTGCCTTATAGACGCCATTTGTGATGCTATGATCTGGGCTATAGAGCCATCAGTAATGTGAAAATTATATGATTGAGAGAAATGAGAGAGAGAGGACCTTCGACAGGCCCGCCCGAAAAGTGAAAACCATAGTTGATACAACACAAAAGGAATACATTCTTATTGCAAAGTCAAATCCTTCACTAGAAGACTGTTTCTATTGTTTTGGTGAAAGTGCCAGAGAGAACTAATAGTAAAAGGATTTCCATTGTGGTATGCTCAAGCTTTAATAAATTAATCACTTTTCTTACTTGAAAATTCAAGAGCCTTAGTTTAGTCTTCTTACCTTGAGCACTGCAAAGAGCAACTGTAATAAAAAAATGACACGTGTTAAATTTCAGTCTTTGTTTTATCAATCTTGTAAAGATAGTGGTTTTTACAAATTTTATTACCTGAGTATAACTTTTCTGGATTGTAAAATAGCCTGTAAATGCATTTATGTGAAATTAAGAAGGTACAATATATAGAGGATATTACACGGTGGCGCGAAGATATGAATTTTATTTTCGAGTGGCAAAACAATATTTTACGAACGAGCGCAGCGAGTGAGTAAAATATTGTTTTTGCCACGAGAAAATAAAATTCATATTTTCAAGCCGCCGTGTAATGTTCTTTTTATTATATAGACAAAAAGAATTTCGGAGGGAAATTACCGAAATTACGTCATCGATAAACTCACGTGTGAGATTATGGAAAATAAACCACTCGGGTCCCGGATGTAGTTTTTATGAATTTTACGAGTGGTATATTTTCCAGTAAAATACTCGTGTCCATATAATAAAAGATAATAACTAGTGTATACCAACTCAACAACCAGAACGATCTGATTGACTCTCCACCTCAGAATATTCAACATCATCCACCGCCTAGGAGGTGAATAGTGTTGAGGTTTTGGACAATTCTTGCTGCCAGTGAGTTTTGGTTGAAGAAAAACAAAATGGTGTTGTAGCCGACTAAATATGGCCGCCGTCGATTCTCGCCTGACGGCTTTTTCGCAGAGATTTTACTAAGGAAATTAAGCAAAACACGACCACACGATGAAAACGTCGACTATGAAGGGACCAAACAATAGCGCTAAAACAACTGAAATATTTTACCATTCAAAAGGGAAAAGGAAACTAAACCATCATGAAACGAGCCTACTGCCAGCCGCACAATAGGTAAGCTATTAATTATTTAAATCGGTTGCGTTGTCCGACCTGGGCGTCGTCGTCGTGTTTACTTACGCTCCCTTGCTTCATTGATATCTACTAGAACAGTTATTCTCTTCAATCTCGGTTCTTAGAATAATTCTTAGGTGAATAGTGTCTGGTCGAAGACAAATAATTGGCCTGCGTCTATTCTCGCTTTATAGCTGTTTCCGAGAGGACGTCACTAAGGTTGCTTATCTGGTATATAATAAAATACGTATTCTCTTCTTGGTGAAAAGTGGCTTTAGAAATATCTAGTTCGATTTCTGAGAACAATTATTAGATAAAAGGGTTCTCAGTTGAATCTTCTAAAATCAGCTCTCATAAGGGTAATTCTGGGTCATGCGCAGCGTAATATAATTTATTCATTTTTTTGTTAGTTAGGTTTAGGTATATTGTTAAGAATGCTTTGTGTCCTTTGTAATACGTCAGTTGTGTGAATAAATTATATTACACCAGAGATGAGGCCTAATTTCTCCGGCGAATCATAACAGATGAGCACGTTCCAAGTGATCAATCAGAGCTACAGGTAAGCACTGGCTAGTCGTCTCCTCCAAGCGCTGAACACGCGTGCGAACTGATTTTTATTGGTTTACTGAGTCAGTTTGGTTTGGAAAGTAACGCGAGATGGTCTTACTGTTTCAATACAAAACCAAAGCAATCATGAAATTGCTTTCAAAGTGAATTAAAACGTGCCGTAAAGTGTCTGGGCGTTCCTTTAATAATGTCGCAAAACTAAACTCGCTAGAATGGCACCCAAAGAAGCCATGAGCGCATGGCGCGCATAAGGAAATACTGGAAACGTAAAAACTTCAAACGAAAATTCGCACCATTGAGCTAGAAATATATCCATCATTCATTTTAAATGATTCAAAATTGAGAGTTGTAATTTTTGCATCCTGCCTCGGCTTACAAAGTCGCTATACTTTTGTCAATTTCTCTATTTACTGCAGATTTTTGCTTTCTGGAATTTGTTATTGAATATTACTGCGATTTAGCGGAGCGTATAGCTTCTCCATTTACATTACCACTTCGCCACAGCTTTGTTTCTAAGCTTTTGCAAAATCCTCGGATGTTGTTCTCTTAAACATTAAAGCAATTTTCTTTGCTGGCTTTCCACATTTCGGCAATTTTTTTTCTAATTTAACGTCTCAAACTCGGTATCAGTTACTCAGTCAACACGCACAATTTCGACAATGGCTTGATTCTTATCATCATTTACGCCATCTCGTTAACGACGAAGGATCATTCGTGCATTTGGGTGAAAAAAAAAAACAGATCAGTATTTTAAATAAAATGGTCAAAAGAATTATTTCTCGCTCAAAGGACAGTTGTCCACTTTGGCACCCTCTCGATCTGAATAATTCCTCATACAATATTCAGCCTACAAACCAAATGCTTGTCAAATGAATTCTCGGAATGATTTCCGCACAGGTCCCTACTTCATTATGCATGCAGTAGCTGTCTTGTCTGGTGTAATACACGTGCAAATATTTCTTGTGTTCGAAGAAAGAAATAGTACAGATACAGAATGCATAATGAAGTAGGGACCTGTGCGGAAATCTTACCGAATTCTCTAATGGTTTCAATTTCGCATCTTTTAGGAGACATATTTCAATATTATAGTTTAATACGTTTTTAGAAAAAACAGTTGGGTAGGAAATGCAAGCTGCACGCTTTGTAGCGACGCGAAAATTTAGCGCTCTGGCTTTGTTAACTTTCACTGAGTTGGTGTTAGAAATTTTAAAACGCCACTTATAAAAGCATACATGATGATTATACAATGCTTACATAATAACATGAGCAATAAAAATTATCAAAAAGAAATTTGAATTTTTAAATCAAAGTGGAAGGTTTCATCAACTTTAAAAATGGGTTTTCGCATGATACTTACAAATTTCCGCGAAACATGCCACGACAAGGAAGAAAATTCCACACTTGGTGACCATTTCTGAAAGAAGAAAGACATGTTTAATATGGAATTGAGCTTAAAAAAAGTGCAATACTAGAAGAAAAATTTTATTTCAGTTTGTTGTCGTAGTTTGGAGCTATTACCTGCAAAAGATGAAGAGCAAGAATTGCGTTTGTTTAGATACAAAATATACTGACGTATTAGTAATGTATGCTGTTCTTAATATATATATTAGCACTATTTGCCAGTTTTAGAGTCAAATATCAGTTCAAAATTTATAAACCAAGTTTCTTGTCTCCTTTTAGGCCATGCACGTGGAAGATTGTAAGATCAATGATCTCAAACAACTTCCTGATTTTTTATCTGGCTTTTTTCCTCTTTTAAACCTTAAGGCGTTGCCTCGACTGTTCGCACTAGGAGGAAACATGACAGCGGAGCGAAGGATTAGGAAGATAGAGAGGGAGGGCGAAAGGGAGGTGGGAATAAGGAGGAGAAAAGGAGGGTGGTACAAGAGAAGAAGGAGAGAGATAGGAGGGAGGAAGGAAGGCGGGTGTCGAAGAAGACAAAAAGCAAATAGCAATAGACGAAAGAGGCAAAGAAAGGAAGAAAAAGAGCCAATTAAAAAATCATGCCTGAAATAGACAGACATAAGAACATCCGAAAAAGCCAATCATGACTGAAGCTTTAGTTCCATTTAAGTAAAGACCACGAACCAAAATAGAAACAATAACCATTCTCAAAACATTTGCACAGTTCGACCAGTAGCAATATGAAATACTCCTTGCAGTAAAACGTTTCCCCGAAAAAAAGTTACAAAATAAAAATGACGGGAAAATTTACCAACTTCTCGACTTTCTTCTAAGATTTTCTAAGGCTCTCCTTGCTCTCTATTCTCTCTTGGACGATGCTTGAACTGTGAGGGTTGCTTTAAAATGCGTGTTTGTACGGGCCTTCTACCGTAATCTAGCCGCTACCTTAGAAACTTAACGGTGTTCTTAGGCACTTGAGACATCAACAAATCAATCAAAATCAAACTTGACACACACACTAAGCAAAAAGCATGCAGGTTAAACAGTCTTAAAAACATTGCAATTAACATATTGTTTGCATAATTACAGAAAAACACGAAACAAAATTGGATTTAAACCTTTCGTGGAACTGATATCCAGGCTTTGGAAACTTTAATTTGGAAACCGTTAAACGGACAGGAAAGTACAGTTAATGATCGACAGACCAATTTATTTCAAACACGAAGAAATTTTCTTGAATACGCGACTCAACAAATAATTGAAAGTCAGTCATAACAAACTGTGTTCAAATTTCAACCCGAGAGGTTCTACACACAAACATTCACCGCATTTGTATCGTAATGCGTCTCTGTTTAGTTTCATTTCATCGGAGTACACGTCTTGTCTTTATTGTTGTGGGGAAGTAATACCATTCCCTTTCACGCTGATGCTAAGAAACTTGCATAATGAAACAAGAGCTAAGTTTAGGCCAGATGCAAACAAAAGGTTTTGTTTGCTGCAAATTCTATAAGCGAAATATTGCACTGAAAATCACACTGGACGCTTGAAGCAATTCGTAAAAACAACTCAAATTAAAGTTAAGTTTTGCAAGACAGAGTTTTAAAACCACCGGATCACGAAAATGATTTAACTTCTTTAAAAATATATTTCCAACACTGAATATTGATACGGCTTTCAAACTGTCAGTTAAAATTTTTGAGGGAATTCCTTTGGTTTTTCCGCTTTCTTAATTCATGGAGCGAAAAATAACTCTAAGTAAAAGGAATGCGCGTACTCCGTAGTTTGCATGAGTAGGTAAAAGGGAACTTGAAATTAAGTTTTAAAAAGCGATGTTTTGAGACGTGTAAAACTTTCTAGAAGCATGATGACTTTACTTGGAACATTTGATGTTGATATAGCTTTCAAACTAAAACTGTCAGCAAAGGTCATTGAAGGTATCGGCAAATGAGTCAGCTTGAGGCTAAATGGCACTAAATGGCACCCCCGGGAAGTGGGAAAGTACTGCCATATAGAACCCTTATAGGAACGTGCCGCTCTGATTTTCTATGGTTTTCTAGCAGTTTAGTTTGGGATAGGGTAAAAAAGTGAAATAGTCTTGGTCTAGCATAGGGTTTCATTTTCCAGGAAATTGATCAATTGCCTGAAATTTTAGTCTGGACTGGGAAACCAGAGAATTACCAGTCACAATGAAATAAAGTAACCCGAAACCCAGTTTAACAGCAAAAAGAAAACACCAATGAATGACTATAATTGGAAACACTACTGAATTATATCGAGGTAGTTTGAGAGTTAAGTCTAGTAAAGGGTAGCAAAATTCAGCTGAGACTGGATCTAGGATGGGCTAAGGGTTTCTGGAGTGGGAGCGGCACACCCCTACCAGAATATTCGTCAAGTACCCCAGCCTCCAGTGTAGCATGCTAAATAATAAGAAAGTAAAGGCAAGAGGCGTGAGAAGGGGCGTGCCCATGAACTAAGCCTTGAATGCTTAAAATTAAATTGGGCAGGAAAATGACAATCTATTAATAAATGACGAGGGATGGCCTACGTGAGGAACAGCACGACAAAGCGGAAATGTTAGTGTTACGTGCCGCTCTCCTGCATTCTTTACAACTTTAGATAGTTACTCTGGTAATAGTTTTACACCGTGGCAGCTAGATCACGTGTTTTACACATTTTAACCATTAATAGTTGATGACCCCAAAAATTACTTCATAGTTATAACCAGCATTCATATTGTTACTCACCACGAGTACAGAACCTGTAACCTATTATGGTTGACTTGGTAAGTTTTATTTTCCTTCGCAAGTTTTTACAATAATTATGAGGAACTGGCAAATTTGTTTAAATTTTGCTTGGTGCAACTTGCTGCATAATCCTCAATGGTAGACTTAAATTAATATTGAAACCTCCGCCTGCTTCTGTGTGATAATTATTCTTAAGTGAACTAAAAATGGGTTCGTTGAACCCAGTAAAGTTTGAAAAGGTTGTGAATTATGAAAGCCAAACAAAGGACGATTCACGGTGTTCCAGTAATGTGATTGGCCACAATGCTTGCCGCAGTTCCCGTTTCAGTTTTCTTACATTTCCATCGTTTGGGCTACATTGATTCCAATTTTTGCAAATGATTTACAGAAATCCCTGGAATTCCTCGAATTTATCAAAAAAGGGGTAAAGACAAGGAAAAATGATAGCAGATTTTAATCAATTCAATGACAAGTAAACTTTGTTAATACTGACTGTTTTCACATATTTCACTTTAGCATCGGATCATGAAAGTCCTGGTTGTGCTACTAGTCTATTGGGCTCGTCTCAGCAGAGCACAAGATGATTGTTATGAAGAAGACTGGACTTCAACGTTTGGAGTGAAAGGAGAATCGATGTCTCAGTGCAAAGATAATGTCTCCTATGTAAGCGGGCTGATAAGTGAAGGATTCAATACAGGCCGAGGAGTAGGGTTAAGCGTAATAACAAAGGCACGCTGTTGTAATGTCAAACTGCCCTATTCCAAAGAAGGACTCAGTTGTTACTGGATGAACTGGCAAAAGTATACAACAAGGTAAGAGGTCTTTTGCTAGTTTCGGAGCAAACTATGAAATTCACTTTCAGCTGAGACCCGTAAACTCCCCAAACACGCTTTTAAAAAGCAAATTAAACAGATGCTATTTTCCATATTTGAGGCGGGAGGGGGGGATTATGTGCAGCATCTATTTTGATTAGACTATTAGCAAATTGATTAGGCTAAACTTTTGTTTGTTGACCTAGTTTGTTCATTTTATTTAGTTACCTATTTTCTTGCGTGTTGCACCTGCTAATTGTTGACACCTGATGCGTATTAATATAATCATATTGCTTCTTTCCACTTACTTTCAGTGAGAGTCTCATTTATCATCAGATTAATTAATTTTTTCCTTTACCTCTTCGTTAACGGTATTTTTAGTTATTACTCAACTGACTGCTGTAACCTTAGGCTACTCGCCTCGAGTGGCGTTCACCTACTGGCGGGACTGCTTTGTATGTTTTGAATTTTAGTTGATTAATTGAAATAAAGAGATAAATAAGTGTAAAATTCGGGAAAGAGACAGCACACGACAAAATTTCGTAAACCATGTTTGCCAGGTAATCCTTCACCCAAAGACTTTTCATTACGTGGCTAATAAAAAAAGAATATATCTCAAAATCTTTATTTTGTTTGTGATATTTCACCCTTTGATACAGATATTGATATGATGTTTCAGAGCTCAGCTATCACTGAAATTTTAAATTATGAGAGGATTTGTTTGGAAAAATTATAGCAAGTAACATGGCTCTCGAACGACCACTTGTAAGAATCGAAATAACGACGAACTAAATAAAACTGTAGGAGCGATCTTTGCTCATAGTTCTTTAAAAAATGTTTAAAACAGATCTAAAAAAGTAAAATTGTCTCTAAATTTTCGACCGCCTTCTGCGGTCTTCTTCAGAGAATGATGAATTCGCGCGATTCACAGAATTTTAATACGCTAAGGTGTTATTGTTCGTTGTTAAGACTTAAATGAAGGAATCACAAGAAACGTGTTTATGGAGCCTAGAATTTGGCTACAGGTGTAGGACAAATCTTAAGACAATAAAACGTGTGGCAAGTTACAAATGATATTTAATTTCTTTACCGTTTAAATCATAGATCAGAGATAAAGAAATCTAAATTAATGTGGTTGGACCATCAGAGACAGTTTCCTGTTTGTTGCTACACTTGAACAAAACAGGACAATATGGAGTCTATTTCTTTATTCCGCTCATCTTTAGATCGGATACTGCACACGACAACTGCAATCTTTCCAAAATGCACGAGCTTTTTTGGCGTTTCCTTATGAAAAAGTACGATATTAAGAATTTCATAGACCAAAAACCAGGGCAACTTACTGCTCTCCTACCCACGTTCAATGTTTATGTGGATAATATGAAAAGTTATATCACTTAAATCGTCTTGCTGTTATCGCTATCTAAATGTATATTATATTCATCGACTTAAAGCAGATTTTCACAGAATCATTTGACAGCAAATAAGCAATTGTTCCATGTAGTTTGGTCAATATTTTAGCGGTGTTCATCGATCTAAAAAGGATAGAACTATTTTGTGGGTGGGTATGTGCAGCTAGGAGCTAGGAAACCTTAGCGTAATTAGGGACGGACCATTAGAAAAGTGATGGGGAGGGGGGGGAATTTTCAGTTTGCACGAATTTTTTTTTTTCGCTCACTGCTTATGCAGGAATTTTTTTTCAGGTGAACCCCTCTGCACGAATTTGTTTTACTACGTCACAATTGGACCTTCCTTCTGCATGAATTTTTTTTTTTACCTTCTTCCTTGCATGAATTTTTTTTGGTTTTTTCCACACCCGACCGGTTAGCTCAGTTGGTAGAGCACCGGACTCTCGTGCGGGAGGTCGTGAGTTCAAACTTCGGCCGGACCAACACTCAGAGTCTTAAAATAACTGAGGAGAAAGTGCTGTCTTTGTCATGTTATCTGCAAATGGTTAGACTTTCTAGTCTTCTCGGATAAGGACGATAAACCGTAGGTCCCGTCTCACTACAGTGGATACTGATAATCTGTGGGACGTAAAAGAACCCATGGCACAGTTCGAAAAGAGTAGGGAGTGTTCCCGGTGTCCTGGTCTAGCTGACTTGTGCCGTCATTGGTCTGGGTGGGTGGGGTGAGATCATTCATGGACTGAGGCGGCTGCCAGAGGCGCCTTCTATATGCCGATGTCCGATCTCACCCTCTGGTTCCTCCGTAATTCAGCTACTAGCTGCAAGTGAGGAAAGTGGCACCCTTTACCTTTCACCCCTCCCATCACTTTTCTAATGGTCCGTCCCTTATAGACCTACTTTAGTTGCATTTTGCCACCCTATACTAGACTAAGCTCCCAAAATCTCTCCCTATCCCAGAGTTCCTATTTTCAATGAAAGCCACCTATCAGCCATTCTTTTTGCCGACAATTCCAGGTTTTCTTAGTTAGTCTAGCCTAAAATCTTCAACCAATTGATCAGTTCCTGTGAAATGGGTACCCTATAATGGACCTAAACTCTCTGATTTCTATACCCTACCCCAGACTAAACTGCTGGAAAACTGTTTGCCCCTTAACAAAGGCACAACCTTATATAGCCCATGTATGGCAGTATTCCATCCTCCCCGGATAACACACAAAGCATGATTTCATTCAGTTAGCTTTTCAAAGAACAATTAAACCTTCGTTGGTTATCGCAAACCGTATATCTTGCGTAGTAAAACAAACAATTCCCAAGTATAGTACCTTTTAGTAGCCTTGCAAAAAAATGATGCAAAATCCAGCTTTGAGGACTCGATGATGAATTAACAATTATTCTCTGAAATCGAGATGAATAGCCGCAGAATGTTGGCAACCTATCTATCACAAATGCCGCGCTCTGATTGGCTACGCTGCCCACTATCTATTCTGTGATAGATAGTGAGTAGCGTAGCAGTGTGCCCTTGCTAACAAAATGGCGGCCGCTTCTTCACGTTTTCGAAGTGTCCGTGAAGAAGATTTAGACAGTTTACTGGTCGAGGCTGTTCCAGAAAAGACAAAGTTTTGAACGACTAGTAGATTTATACTAAAAAAAATTAGATTTTTCGCTCTCGATTTCTATGCGTGATAGTTGACTTGGACTGCGCCCTCGTCAACTATCACGCGATAGAAATCTCGAGCTCATAATCTAATTGTTTAGTAGAGAGCTTAAGCAAACACGACGACGACGCCGACGTTAACACATGTCCCGAGGAGGAGACCCAATCGGATTGAGTTGGTGTATACTAATGAAACTTATTTCCCGGTTTCCTATTATCAAGAAATGTAGGCAGTAATAGCAAAAACCAATCCATGTTTGAAGCAGAGATTTGCGAAGTTTATGTAACTTCATTTATGGTAGATATTATTGAGACTTCAGCGGTCACAATATTTCCTGATGTCTGTAACGAGAAGATTTAATCCCAAAAGCTTGCATTTCTGGTCATGTAGGTACCACTAAATTGTGCTTCCCTGTGTACAACTTTCAAAGACCGAATTGAAGTTTGGAGCTGTCTGCCACCTCAAGTACGCCAACTGCCATAAAACCAATTTAAAAAGAATTTGCGAGAAATTCTATTTGCTATTTTTCATGCCGAGAACACTTATGTTGGAGCACCCACACTCCTCTTAAAGATGGAAAAATATGTAAAGTAAATTAAATTGACTGACTATTTGTAATATGTAGTAATTATTTTATTGTGATTAATTGCTCACTTCCTTCTTTGTTTGTTTCTCTCTCTTTTTTTCAATTTCTTTTAACTGATAATTACATCTCATTAAGAAGCACAGCCCACCTTGATTAGCTCTGCTACCTGCGGGTTGCGCAGAATTATCATTGTATTTTGTATCTGAAATTAATAAAATAATGTTGTTGTTGAAGTTTTGTTGACATATGAGTTCTTGAGGTCGTTCTGCTTTCTCTTTATTCAGAAAGGACGAATGGATCGAATGCGATGCCGATGGTTATTTCATACACGGATTATTCACTCAGGGGCCAAATTACCTGTATGAAATGCCAAAGGCTCAGTGCTGCAGACCTGCAAGTCATCCAAATAGAACAGTTGGCCCGAGAACTATAGATGTTGATTTCACACAAGACGGTACCAAGGCCTGCAGTAGCAACACCTTCCTAAAAGGGTTCCACTTGGCAGACAATAACGAAGTTACTGGCGGCATAAGATATATAGACCAGATAAAATGCTGTGCCATGGCACAAGGTAAATGGATCAACCATGCCTTTTTATCTCTTTCCGCAAATGCAAAACAGTAAAATAAATGATACGTATTGCCAAGAGATGACGCTGCCAGGGAAAAGCATGGATTGATTACTCATCATCAACCGGTAGAAAATTTACAGTGTGTGCCATTTTATTACTTTTCTATTAATTCTTATACAAATTGTTAAAAGCTTAAAGGTTGAGCCGCACCCAATAAGTGAGCACAGCTACCAAGGAAACGTTAGGAAGTTAGCAAAAGAAGTTACATTACTTTTCTATCCATCTGGGAAAAAGAGAGAGGAGTGCCCTTGGTTAGCAGTATGGCGCCTCCTCAGACCCTTACCCTACTTGAGATCATTAAATATAAGAGATTGGCGATACTTTACTTCAAGATCTAGACGAAGATTTTACACCTCATTTTAGCCATGCGTGACTCTCTAACCAAATCTCCTTTGTGCTTTCATAATCAAGGAGTCATGTAGTAGTTGTCGCAAGGTCCCATGGTTTTGGCTCGCAATGCAAGAAAAAACAGTGGAGCAATCAAAATTAACAATGCTGGGAACGAGGTTCCTAATTTATTCTATTAGAGAAGGATTAGAGCGCGGTCCAAAACCCCTGAATGGCAGCTCAACATAGTATTTTTTTATTTTTATTTATTTATTTATTAGTGATTTTTTTGCCAAATCACACGTAGTAAAGGTAAAGGCGCACAAAGCCGGAGCTTATCCAGGTTTCGATAGCATGAAGCACCTGGGAGTATTATTACTCCCCCAGCATTGTATCGCTGGTACCCATTTATACACCTGGGTGGAGAGAGCCAGTGTGGAGGAAAGTTTCTTGTCTAAGGAAACAACACAGTGCCAGCATCAGGGCTCTAACTCCAAAGCTCCTGCTCGGAAGTCCGACACGCTAACCACTACACTACTGTGCCTCCACGTGGTTATCATAATGATGATTAAAGGTAATGAATTTGTATAGCGCTCTTTTTGATATGGATGTGTTCAAAGGCGCTTTACATCAATTCTCTTATTTATTAACTGATTAATTAATTACAATCAAACTTTACAAATATCGACCACACCACAAGGGTCTACGTCCCCTACTCTTTTCGAACAGTGTTGTGGATTCTTTAACGTCCCATAAGAACAGTGCTGTGAGACGGGACCTACGGTTTTTCGTCCTTACCCGAGAAGACTAGAATATCTAACCATTTGCAGATGTCATAACAAAGGCAGACATTTTCCTCAGTTATTTTGAGACCTTGAGTGTTGGTCCGGCCGAGGTTTCAACTCACGACCTCCCGCTCGATAGGCCGGCGCTCTACCAACTGAGCTAACCGGGCGGCGGTAATCACACGTAGTACATACAAGAAATAACAAGAAAAGGGACTAACTAATTACATACAATTACAAATAACGATTAGTAAATAAAAAAATTTACAGAAAATGTTGAAAAGCTTTATACATATGTACCAAAAAATAATAAAACAAGAAAATAATCATAAAGAAATCAGGCTAGGAGGATCCTGGACAGGGCCGACTAGAGATAATTGTAAACAAATCTCAAGGAAACAACGGAAAACAAAGCAATCAGTGGAACTAGTAGATTTAACTATTGTTTATATTGATTTAATAAGAACATGATAATTTTTTCCGACAAGATGTAAATGACGCAGAGCATGGAATGTCGAGAGGTATAAAGTTCCAGAACTTTAGGACCTTGTAAGAGAATTACGAATTGCTTAATATTTGTCCTTGTGTGATACTCATGTAAGTCACTACCACGGACCAACAGGTGGTGGAAAGGTGAAGGGAGTAGACCGTGGGTATATAAGAAAACATAAATTTGGAAATGCAAAAAGAATTAAGCATGCAGATGTCAAGTATGTTGAGTTGAGCGAAAAGAGGCGCAGAATGAGAGCGAAAGGGAGCGTTCAGTGGAAATCGCACGTGCGATAAGCTTTTGGATGATAAATATTCTATTGAGGTTAGCAACATAAGATGAAGACCACGTCAGGTTACAATAGTTTAGATAAGGACAGATTACACAGAGAATAATAAAGTAGGAGATCAGTTTTGGTGGAAAGATGAAGGCGGGCGCGAAAAATTATTCCCGCAGATTTGGAAATCTCTTGCAAATGTTGTCGATATGGGGTTTCCAAGAAAAATTTTTATCAAGTAGAATGCCCAACAACTTAACGACTTGTACATATTTTATTGGGTTACTATCGTAAGTTATGGAGGTGTTGTGGTTCAATTTTATCCTTGATTTAAAATTTTTTTCTCCCTCTATTGTAGGATAATTAATTTAAAACAAAGGGAGAAAAATTTTAAACCAAGGATAAAATTGAACCACAACAGAGATATTATCTGTATTTAACGTATTTTTCTTCAGATCTGAAAGTGACGAAATAAGATTTTCGCGGAAAGACACTATCAGCCCATAATGCCCTTTCGAGGAATAATGAACGGATGGATATAATTCGCACGTGAAAATTTTTATAACTATGGCTAGGCAGATCGGATAAACACTGTGAATTTTGTGACAGTTATGCCGTATTTTTTAGCCAATGTACGTTGCGAATTATTGACATTTGTGACATGTTGTACGTTACCTGTTACCTGTTCTCCTTGTGCCCGGTGGCACATAGGGCCTCCACGTCATTTTTCCACTTTTCCCTGTTCGCTGCTTTTGACCGCACCTCTTCCCAGGTCCTCCACCCCGCTTCGCCTTCTCCACTGTCCTTCGCCACGTTGGTTTCCGTCTTCCACGCTTCCTTTTGCCTTCTGGTGCCCAGATCAATGCTGTGTTGCAATCATCCTCCTTGTCCTGCTTCAACACATGGCCAATAATTTTCCAGCGCCTTCTTTTCTCTTCACAGCTCAATTGCTCCATGTCTACTCTTTTCCGCACCTCTTCGTTCGTCACATGATCTTCCCAACGAATCTTCAGAATCCTTCTCAAACACTTCTGTTGGAATACGTTTAACCTCTTGCCATCTTCCTTATTCATCTTCCAAGTCTCAAAACCGTTCAAAAACCCGAAAGTACTAATGTCTTATAGAGTTTTATCTTTGTTCTTCTCATGATCTTCTTTGAGTTTCATATTTGTTTCACCCTTGTGCACGCACTTCTTGCTTTCGATAACCTGTTTCTGAGGTCCTTCATCCCACCACATACTCGGCAGACTTTGGCTCCTAAGTAAGTGAATTCACTGACATCTTCGATCTCTTTACCATTGATTATTATATTTCCTTGCTGCTTTGGATTGATTCTTAGCATCTTCGTTTTGTCCCAATTTATCCTTAGTCCCACTCGCCTGGACTCACCATCGAGTCTTGCTGTTTTCTCCTGAATATGATGTTTAGTGGAGGAAAGCAACGCTATGTCATCCGCAAAGTCCAGGTCGTCAGGTTTGGTTGTGAACCTCCATCGTATTCCGTTTTCACCTTTTCCAACCGTTCTTCTTAATATCCAGTCCATAACCAATAAAATCATGGAGCCTGACACATTGCATCCTAGTTTCACTCCAGTCTTGATGTTAAATCGCTCTCTAGTTTCGCCCTGATCTTCAATCGCACGTTGAAATCTTCGTAAAACAGCTTCACAATACGTATAATCTTCTCTGGAATTCCATACTTCTCCATTATCACCCACAATCTTTCGCGATGAACTGAGTCAAACGCCTTTCCAAACTCTATGAAATTCACTGACATACAGGGTTGCTTGCCATTCGTTCACTTGTTCTATGATGTTTCTCAGTATAAATACTTGCTCCGTAGTTCCTCTTCCCCCTCTATAGCCAGCCTGTTCTTTCCTCAGCCTTTTTTCAACTCCATTCCGTATCCTGTCAATAACAATTCCTCCAAGTATCTTTCCTACAATAGACAATAACGTTATTCCCCTTGAGTTCTTGCATTCCTTCAAATTTCCTTTCTTTGCAGGAGCTTTATTATTACCCTTTTCTTCCAGTCACATGGGACGGTTTGATGACTCCACACTTTCCCAAGTAGTTCATGCTCTCTCTTGGCTGTGAACTCTGTGTCTCAGACACAGAGTTCACAGCCAAGAGAGTGATAATATCCCAGCTGAGTTACTAAAGACAGTGTCTTTAGTAACTCAGCTGTGATATTATCAATACCCGGTGCCTTTCCGTTCTTCAGCTTTGTGATTGCATCTTTTACTTCTCCGATAGTTAGTTCATTGACTAGTATTTCCTCTATCAATTCTCCGAATTCACTTGAAATCCTGTTTCATCGAGTCCTATGGGATTAGATGGCTGTGCCCTATTCAATACCTCCTTGAAGGCTGTACGTATGGATAATTATTTGATTGAACTGCATCTAGTGGGTTTTGGCTGTTTCTTAACTGGCGCTCGGAAGAAAATTTAGTGGTGAACTGAATAACAGAAGACATTAGAGTGTTAATGTCCAAGAACTATCGGTCTGATAGCACATTTGCTCTCGAAGTTTCGCTTCTCGGGCAAATATTTGTTTTAAGAACATCAAATTTCCGCGGGGCAACTGTCAGCCGATTGTTCCTCGACAGAGAAACGCTACTGTTTAATTGGAGCGCATCACTTGTAACTGGTTGAAGATCGTTTTCAAAATGACGACGTCTTCGCGCTTTAGCAAAGTTTCGCAGGAAGATTTAGTATGTTGGTATTTTTTTCACGGACACATGATTCGTTTATCATGATTTTTACTAAAACATTTAGATTATTCGCTCCTGATTTCTATGAGGTTATAGTAAATTCGGCCGTCGGCCTTATCAACTACATCACCCCATTGAAATCTCGAGCTCATAATCTAATTGACAAAAATATAGAAGTTATTCAACAAGTGTTTTTTGTACTGAAAATAGACTATTAGCGATTTAACCAAGTTTTGCAGGAAAGCCATAATATCAAATACTTTATTAAAGTAGCTTAAGTCCAAACTGGGAGAAATGGCCCTGTTTGACAAATTTGCAGAAACAAATTTGACCATTTATACATTCCCAGGAAGGACCTGAGGCTGTTTCAATAATATTAATAAATACGACAGATGCCCTTAATGAAACTTATTACCTGGTATTTTTACAGGGAAAGTGGATGGTGGCTTTTCTAATTGGGGAAAATGGAGTAATTGTACCTATCCCTGCAATGGTGGTACCAGAACACGCGAGCGTGAATGCGATAATCCACCGCCAATGGGAGGTGGTAAACCGTGCATTGGACAGCGGAGACAGCAGGAAAATTGCAACACTGATCCATGCCCAAGTGAGTCAATGTCTAAATGACAGCGTCTAGTGGGCGCATGATCTAATGATCTCATGATCCAAGTCCACTTAATAATTTGTACCATCTAAGCATCTTTGCTATCTATAACGACAATTTTGGTTTAGAGTATCAAAGAATCTCAGCACTGAAGCAAATTTGTGGTGTCAGGAGAACAAGCCTCTCTAGGTTGTTTTGTTTTTATAGACACCCTTTTCTGCTGTCATTTCTGTGAGTGGAGTTGTTTTCCAGATCATAGCTCCTGTCTGTGCCATGCTTACTTTAACTGACTACTTCTCTTATCGGTTCACGAAAATACCAGCTCTCCAAATCAATCGTGATAATTAAGGCCCGGTTTAAACGTCGAACTTGATGTGCCGAATGTGCAAATGAGGGAAAACAATAGATTTTTCTCATTTGCATTAGAGTCGGCACATGTGAAGTTCAACGTTTAAACCGGGCCTAGCATTGCATTTCATCCAAAGTGTTTCTCCTATACTGATTGGACTAAATTTCTCAGCTTATATTGTTCTTCATAGATTCATAGCCCGCAATGTGCGGTTAGTGGTCACAAAATAAAACTGTAATTTATACCGTTGGCGTTAAAAGTAATTAAAAAGTTGATTTTCGGATCGGATCACCGATATCACACAACAAAAGCTCTACTGAGGGGAAAATAGCTGACAACGAGTTTTAAAAAATAGATGGAAAATTGAACAAGTTTTCAACAAAATATGAATGCACGGAAGGACTAAGAAATAATTGGAGAACCTGGAGAAAAACATCCGCTAATAACCGCTAATAACCATGGAAGAGGCAAAGCTTATCGAAAATACTGTGGCATCAATGACTAGGAAAAAGGCGAAACTCCACTTTCTGAAATGTTAAACCGTTGTATAATATTCGCTCTGACCAAGGGCTAACGCGCGAAACGTCAGTACGCCCTTTTTTACTTTTTCAACTTGTTTGTTAATCCAAATTTCTTGTGTTGTATTAGGAACAGGTTTGTTAAGAACACACAGAAAGCCAGAAAGCGTTTGAGTGTTTATGTCCACGATGAAAAAATAGGAAATCGTACGTGTATTTCATAAGTTATTTCATAAGCTTTCAAAACAACATGGATAGGGTACTTTTAAAAGCGATTTAAATAATTATAACTATAACAAAATTATCAAATCTGAGTGGCTATCAACTAGGACAGTTAAATAGGACAGTACGAGTCATGCTTGAGTAATTGGACAGTACGCGCCATCACGCTCGCGCTTAAATGGCTTTTTTTTTACTGCTAGCAAAAAAAAATCTTGGAATCTCATGTGTTTTGATTTTTTTAAAAAAGTTTATATATCACAAATTTTGTTAAAGTTATGATTATTTGGTAATAAGACTTAGTGTCATCCAATTCAGTCTGCAATCATACTCGTGATTAAACAAAATCGGACTCCAGCTACGCGGTCGTCAGATTTCGTTAATCACTCGTATGATTACAGACCGAATTGGACTCCACTCAGTCCTATTAACATTACAAATACAAGTAAATCACCTTGAATTTCAAGACAATCTCAGTATGTATATAATAAAACAACTTCATCATGGAAAGTGTTTTTGTACGATATCTACGTACTTGTTTGTTCTCACAACACTCACTCGCTCGCAAAGCCTCGCTCGTTCGTTTTGCGAAAACAAACTCTTGCGTAAATATTGTACGTCAGACCTTTCCATAAAGAAATCTAGAAAAAAAATGGGTACCACAATATAGTTCTGCTAAGTAGTCCTCCAAGAATAGTGTTCATTTATAGTTTGATCCACAGATGAAACATTTTAGACTAGAATCACATAAAGTGTATGCTAAAATGAACAAACACTTACACTACATTATTGGTTGATAACTCTAATATTTCTGTGCCTACAGTACACGGTGGCTGGTCCCAGTGGTCGCAGTATGGCGCGTGCAGTAAGACATGTGGTACTGGTACTGGAATACAGGCCCGTACTCGCAGTTGTTCTAATCCTAAACCTTCTGGTGGTGGAAGGAATTGTACAGGACAAAAGAGGCAGACCAAATCTTGCAGCCCACCTCCTTGTGCTCGTGAGTAACTGACCACAATACCTCTTCATTTCTACAGTTATCTTCCATTGTAAATGCCACAGTCATGGTATCTGGTTCTGTCACTATACTTATTACTGAAAATTTCATTTTAAATATATCTTATTGACCAAGCGCGAGGGCCGTACTGGGAGAATATCGGCCCGAGGTATTGACAGTACGGAACGAAAGCAGTCAGGTACGTACAAAAAAGACCAAGGGCCGATATTCTCCGGGTAAGGTCATGAGCTAGTTTGGTCAATAGCAGACTCATTACAAGACTCAACAAAAACTGCAGTTAGAATTTGTGTGATGAACAAAAGATTCGTCAAAAACGTTTGTATTTCAAAATCAAAACCGGGATTCAGGGGATACGATTTCTAGCTATCCATTCACGAATTTTGAATTCATTCAATTTTTGCCAAAACATGCTCCTAATTTCTGCCAGATTGAATTGAAAGACGAAAATATTACTTTGAATTACGCGGGATCATTCGGGATCATTCGGGGCATTATCTCGTCCAACAGAAGTGTAATCCCGCATTACCTCGTCCAATAGAAGTGTAATCCCGCGGGTCCTAGCACAGCAAAAAATAAGTGAATTTTCCATAACAAGATTCCAGGAAAAAAATTGAAATGTAAAATCAACCAAAATTACCCAAATTCCATTAGAATCAACTAAACCCCCAAGAATCGGATCAAAATCATAAAAAAATCAATCCGATCAAAATCAAAAATCAGATCCAAAAAAACCCAACAACTTCCAACAAAATCATGCTTGTCACGTTTACGGAAATGAACTCTGATTTTTCCTCGCGAAGCGAGGTTACTAATCGTGTCGCTTTCGGTCAGACCACGTGGCTCGCAAGCCCGAGTAAATCGAGCCGAGAGTTTTTATATATGTATATATATATATATATTTATATATATATATGTATATATATATATCTATATCTATATTTTAAAGGTGTCCGTTCGCAGGCGTGGTTACCAGGCCACAGTAGCGCATTTGACAAATTGCTGAATTTCCGCCATTGCGTATTCGGTGATGCCTTTTTGAAAATAATGTAAATTTTGTGGAAACCGATTTCACTCGTCCTGGAAGTACATCCCAGCAAGAAGATCTCCGAGATATACAAGAAAAAGCAGCAAGACATCGTAGTCGAGTAAGTTCGAATACCGTGAAAATCAACACAATGAAAGCACGACTCAAAGCACAGACAGAGATACGACGGCAGGGAGAATAACAACAGACATCCCAGCAAAGACAACAACTGCTCGCCCCAAAAAAGGCAAACGAAACAGCAGGGAAAAGGACCAGGAATTCAACCAAGTTAATTTTGAAATTGAATGTGTTATTGATAGAAATACAGGACATGAGCGAACGATTACATAACGAAATATACTGGCGAACTAAATTTAGCAAAACGACTTCGAAGGGAAACCGAGGAGGAACGACTTCAACGATTAGAGATGTCTCTGGAAAATAATTCAATTATTCTAAAAATGGAATCGGAAGACGAGCAACATATTGCAGGAGAATGTATGAAGGTATTTTTCGTAATAAAACGATAGCTTTTCCATTTTGAAGAAATTCCCAACACAGAGAGTTGCAGTTGTGATAGCAATCATTTATAACTATGTGATCTGATATCATTGCAACAGTGAAAATACTGTAAATCATCTTGATCTAGCAGTTATGTTGAGCATATTGAAGATTTTTGTATTGCTTGTAGTAGTAGAGGAACAATACTTTTACCCAGATAAGGACATACATTCCATCCCATAACAATATACATTAAGAAAAACATAAAAACATATAACAATAATAATAAAAATATCAATACCAGTAATTAATAATAATAATGATACTGATAATAATATAATAATAGTGCTTCTCATTACTATATGTCATTGGTTACAGTTCAATACCTCGAGCTGCTTTGACTTTTTTATGAAATACCATACTATTAAATCTTTCTTCTGCAGTTGTTATAATTGAAATTTTCATATATTCAAAATCATATACTATTCTTTAGTTGGGTATGGATATTTTGGCTGTTTCTGTAACAGCACAATTAAACTTTCATGTGGTATATACTATTTACTGCTTGATGTTGATTTTGCATTAATTTTTTTACAGGAGTATGTAGGGCAGCCATTTTTTTCAACACATGAAGATTTCAATAACTCAAAAAAACACAGCCACATACTATACAGTAGGCACTCTCTATTACCAAACCTTTATTCAAAGTTTTTGTAGAATCAAATTATTTTACCCCAATGTTTTTATGTAATGACGTTGTATCTCTAACTTCTGTTGAAATGGCTTCTCTTTTGAGGGAAGAGGAATTTTTCTATCTACCACTGGGAGTACCATTCCAACTGAAGAGAGTAAACAAATTGAAACGTGCACTATTCATAATGCTCTCAATTGTGGTTACCTAGGAATGAAATAATGACTGCAGTAGACAATAAAATATCTAATCAGAAGATTCTTCTTACAATGAATCTCATGCAATGATAACAATAGAGCATAAACAAAAAATAATTGGAGCATTCAACTCATCCTCGGTGTAAGAATATATTGCTTTTAAAAGTGATGTACAACAAAGCAGACAAAGCAGTTAAGACTAAGAAAATAAAACTAAAATAAAAAACAGGTTTTTGCGCTGTCACTGGTAAACACAAGCACTAATATCAGTTCTTCAAGGTTTCACTTGCAAAAGATTTACAATAATTTTCAATTTGTTTTAAGTGAATATTATTGTGATACTTCATAAACTCTGTATTCCGTGTAAGGATAACAGATAATGTTACTTCTATTCCTTCTAGTGCAATCTCAGTGGCAGTGAAAGAGCTAAATGAAGTTAACTTTTTAAGCACTGTGTTGAGCGGTATACTGATCATGTCATTTGCACAATAATTGTGTACCAAACAAACCATAACGAATACAGTAATGGGGTTAGGATAATAGCTAAAAGCATTGTGACTTCTTCAAAAACTAGCTTCGCGAGGTTTTGCGGGAGTCGTATTTCTAGTTTTATATGAAACGTGCCAGCTATTAGCACAAAGACACTTAGAATCTATCAAAGACTGTTTATTGATTATGTTAGCGCGTTTTGTTCAATTTCTATTCCATGATAAGCCAATATCCGTTTGGAGCTAGGTACACAAAACATCATTCACTTCTATTTCCCGTACGTCAAAGAGTACGAACCAAATTCCCTGCTATAGCTATTAACACGTTATTTTCAGTTGCGAGGAGTCTTTGTAGCGAAACGATCTAGGAGCCACTTGGAACTGAGTTATAGGAGTTTTCACCCGGAGTTAAGAGTTAGGAGTTCCCTACCCCCGGAGCCAAGATCCGACGTAAGTTACGCTTGTAACATTCTTCCTCGTTCATTTTCAATTTCTGGTTACGTTTGTTCAATTCGTAGTTTTTCTTTTTTCTTATTCCGAACTATCATGTGCTCCATTCTATAGTTTTTACCGCTTGTGGTGTACCGCTTGTACTGTACCGCTACTGCTGTATAAAGCTTGCGTCCAATAAAGTGACCTAACCCTGCTACCAGTCTAAAGTACATCACTTTGATTAAACTGGCGAACTCCGGTGCACAGCGCCACGTGTTTGCGGCATCGGGAACGCGACAATGCTTAATCACACAGAGCAAAATCAGAGCAAAATCAAAATTAAAATTTTCATCAAAATCAAATTCTGATCAAAATCAAAATTAAAATCCTAATCAAAATTTATCGGTCCGACCCCTGAAAACCACCCGACCCATAGTTTCGACCATCTTCGTAAAATAGGTCAGCGGTGGGTCAGCGGTGGGTTGACCAAGATGGACGTACACTTGTGAGCTCCTTCAATATTGCATTTCTTTTTTTGTTTGTGGTGTGTTTTGTGTTTTATATCCGTGTTTTAGCTTCTTTGTACAAACCTTTCAATATGCCTGAGTCTTAAAAGTTAATTTGGTTCTATTTTCTCTTTTCTTTACTCTCGTTATTAATAGTTTGTTTTCCATTTCTTCTTTTTTTCTTAATATTGTTATATATATATATATATTTTTTTTTTCTCTGTTGTTGTATATATAATTTTTTTTTTTTAAACATCCATTCCAAAATTAAGTAGCCCGCCTAGAATAGCTATGCTAATTGCAGGCTACTATGGTCTCTGTCTTGGTTTTTTAAAATAAAGTGCGTGTTGTTGTTGTTGTTGTTAATATCTACGGATGGCATATAAACGTTCCACCATCGTTGTCTTGTGATCCACTCAATAATTCACCCAGCATGATCAGTGTTGGTACAAATTAAACGCATCATATAACATAAACTAAAATCGATGAGCTTATCAATTTCATATGACTGCAGCAGTAAGTGAAAACTTGGAACCTAATAGACCTAATAGATACTCTCGTGTACCATATGGTCTAAAAGCAGAGTCTACTCTTCACAGCCAACCCTGGAGAAACATTAGAAGTGGAGATCCCTAGTTTACATGATGAGAATGATGATAAACTTTATTTATATGTCAATGCCACATAGTTTGGGAAAATCCCATACTAATTTGGGGACACAATTAACAAATATAAAAATATGTAAAAAGAGAATTTAAAATACTTAAGACTGTGTAAAATAATTATGATAAGCAGAAGGAACAGCCCTTGCAGCCATCGTCTATGAGCACACTAATATCGCATTTGAGTGTCTTTTTTTCTGAAAATATTTAAAGTTTCAGCTGATCTTACGTCTGGGGATAATTTTCCCCACAATTTACGCCCATGGTATCGCAAAGAATGTTTACCGCATGTTAAAATAAAACAAATATAAGTTGGGCATAGTTTGTCAGTGCTTCGCTTTGTACACTCCTCCCATGCAAATATCCTGCAAGCAATTGCACCCAATAGCGCATTTCTAATCTTCAATTTAACAGTTACCGGTCATGATAACCATACCATCGTCAATAATGTTGGTAGTAAACCGAGTGAGAGTCAGTTTTGGCGGTGAATTGCTTCAGGATATTCAACGATATGATTTATTAATGACATATAGCGACTTATTCTTAACCGCCCAAGAACAAAACAACCAATTGCGGCAGGGTATATCCAATGAAAACTAATGCAGGTGATAAAGATACGACCAAACCGAAGGACGTTCTACTTTCAGCTATCCATAAAATTAAATATTGTATTCCCCTTGATCATTCGATTCTATCCAAGAGCATTAAGAGACGCTTTGGAATTTGAGATAACACTAGCACCTGTAAACGATTTTGTTTACTATACGCATGTTGATAAACCACCGAATTATCAATTAACCAATATTGAAATAGAATACAGATGTATTTACAAGGTAAAGGCGCACACGAGCAACAGGAGGCCCACACGGCCGGAGCTTATCCGGTTTCACTAGCATGAAGCACCTGGGAGTATTATTACTCCCCCCCCCCCCCCCCCCCTGGATGGGATGCTAGTCCATCGCAGGGTCGCCCCCAGCATTACATCGCTGGTACCCATTTATACACCTGGATGGAGAGAGACAGTGTGGAGTAAAGTCTCTTGTGTAAGGAAACAACTGCTAGTGATTATCTAGCTCGACAAGCAGAAACTTCCTACAAAATAGGGAAAGGCTGTTTTTATGAAAATATCCATCTAGTGGAAACTTCCATTATTGATAAAAAGAAGGATGGAATTATCTACAAGCACATTAACTTTCCCAGAAGATCAGCTACTGGAATATTATGTCTGTTTGTGGATGAAAGTTATAACGGCATGCGAGATTCCGAAAAGTTTCTTGAATCCAGTTATTACCTCAGTTTTTGTTGATATCGAAGGGATTCCAAACCGATTATATTCAAGCGGTATGGTGCCAACTTATTTCTCGCCAAGTATTAAACAACAGTGTGCTTGTGGTAATTTGAGTGAAAGTGATTTTTATCAGGATAAAATTCGCATTATGGATTGATCTGCGATCTCACTTTGATAATCATATTCATGGATCCGGTTGGTCTCTAACTGATACTCATGATAGCGTCCGACTTACCATCCGTAGAAATACGACAGGCTCAGGTCAATTAACTTGTTATGTGTTCCTAGTGGCTGATGCACTAATGGAAATTAAGGGCTTATCATTATTATCAATCACATATTGACTGTTCTGGGTTATTTATTAATAATCTGTTGGTATTTTGCTTGTAATTTGTTGAACATTTGCTAGGACACGCAAGTAATTATCAGATTCTACGAACATTGGTCAAAACTATGGGTCGGGTGGTTTTCAGGGGTCGGACCGATAAATTTTGATTAGGATTTTAATTTTGATTTTGATCAGAATTTGATTTTGATGAAATTTTAATTTTGATTTTGCTCTGATTTTGCTCTGTGTGATTAAGCATGATTTTGTTAGAAGTTGTTGGGTTTTGTTTGATCTGATTTTTTGAGATTTTTCATCTGATCTTTTTGAGTTTTGATTTTGATCGGATTGATTTTTTTATGATTTTGATCCGATTTTTGGGGTTTGGTTGATTTGATTGGATTTTGGTTAATTTTGGTTGATTTTACATTTCAATTTTTTCCTAGAATTTTGTTATGGAAAATTCATTTATTTTTTGCTGTGCTAGGACCCGCGGGATTACACTACTCCAATTCTGGTAAAATATTGGCCCTTGCGGGATCACAAATGAAGAAACCTGATTGGCTGATTTTAGTTATTAGCCCACGGACTGCTTTAGTCGTGTGATAACACTGATATGTTATTGTTGCTGTTAACCTCTTTTCCCTTGATCCAACAGTAAGAAAAATACCTTCTCCCTCTCTCCCTCTCCGTCCAACGTGGCCAACACCCCTAAAGACTGAAGAGAGGGTTTCGTGGAGGCTGTTATTACGTACCTAATTTTATATAATTCTGTTTAGCATAATATCATATTTGTTAGAAGTTTAAAATAATCAGGAATACATCGGACAGACGTAAAGTCAATTTGGTGCCCGCAGCAAAAAGTACCTGCCAGCAAAAAGAACAAAATCTTACGATAGCTACCAGCTTGTCCGGCTGTCCTCCCGAATCTGACCAAATTTACATGCTCGTATATGCATGTACCTCCAGGAAGATTAGTGTTCCTTAAAATCTCTCTCACTGTTACGAATGATCGTGAGGAGGAGAGTAAATTACTGGCCAAACCAAACGCAGGGTTGTCGGGACAGCAACAAGAAGATTTTGTGAGATGAACGTAGCCTCCACAGCCGTTAACTCTTTAACAGCACACAGCACTTCACTTGAAATCAGCAACACGGCCTCTGCCAACTCAATTATAACTGCCTACGTCACACTAAGACAAGCATTGATTCCCTGACTCTTTATCTTGTGGAAAACTAGTTAAATTAAATCCTTCAATGCTGGTTCTTAGATACTTTCGAAACAAAGTTCTATAACCTTTTAAATGTTATATTTTATAGAAATATTACAAAATGAATCGATTTAGAGCGTGGTACGTAAGAACTTACCGGGGCCGAGTGGGACACGGGATTGCATAGATATAGTTAACCTCTCGCACTTCTCATGATGGAAGGTTCACTCAATGTAGATAGCTTTGATAAGTCGTTATTATTCTCGATAAGTTTCACGATAGAGGGTTCATACTTAAGTGATCGCTCGTAAATTTGTCTCTCCAAATATTCACTCTTAAATTTTCGCTCATAAACTAGTGCATCGTAAAGGTTGGGGAACAAAAAGCTATAATCTTTCTCTTGATTGCCCTCCATGCTTTTCAAAATGACGGATAAGACTTCAATGGGCCAGCGAGCCAAAGTAACGAGCCAGCGATATATCTCAGTCAGCGATATATCCCTAACAATGTAACGTTGAAAAAACGACAGAAACCGTCTGCATTTTATACCCGGAGCCAGCCTTCGGCTGGGCCCCGGTAATAAACATTAAACGTTCGAAAAGCCTCGGGAATAGTCACGGAAGTCACACAAGACAATTTTTTGTAATATCAGTCACGTTGAAGTTCAATGTTTATCACTCTGAAATTCCATCTTTGTAGCCGTCGATGGTGCTTGGTCGGATTGGTCGCAATGGAGTTGCGATAAAGAGTGCGGACAAGGGAAAGCAAAGAGATCACGAACTTGCACAAATCCTCCAAGGAGCTTTGGTGGGGAAGATTGTAAAGGAACTGCTGACAGAACCAGAAACTGCAAAATCAGGGATTGCAGTAAGTACGGGGATAGGAATGAGCTGTGGTACAACATGCGTGCGTTTTATAACCAATCAGCTTGTGTGACTGCCCTAAGCAAATATAAACACTCGACCCGTTGATCCCTTACTGAATAGTAAATGGGGAGCTAAGGCAGACAAGATGAAGACGCCGAGGACGGTATCGGTGAAAAAAATGAATTATTTTGTTTTTATCCTGTATTATCAGTTGCAATGTTTGCCATTATACGCTTGCGTATTCGAAAAAACCATCACAGAGGACGGCAATACATAGAAAGTCACAATAACAGACTACTCTTTGCACGTGCAGTTTCATTGTTTCGTTTATTAATTAACGCCATTATTTGGCTTTTTTCGTCGACGCGCAGTAATAGTCACGTATCTTACGGGAACCAATGAAAAACGTGCTGATTTGGTAATTACTACTCCTTTCATTACAGAATGGAAACCTTGGTCCGCCTGGAGTGCATGCAGTAAGACGTGCGGTCCTGGAGTGAGAGTCAGAACAAGGGATTGTGATGAACCACCATCAATTCCTTGTCAAGGCAAAAGACGATTAACAGGGGCTTGTAATTCCGGACCGTGTCGTAAGTATTCAAAACCTTAACCTTGGCAGACAAAGCCTTAACAGGGTTTGACGGATCAGTCTGATTTTTTGGGATTTTGATCCCAGCTTTGGCGATTTTGATTTTGGTCGGTCTGATTTTTTGGGATTTTAGTCCCATTTTGCTGATTTTCGCTGATTTCTTTTATTTTTGTTGATTTTTTTTTTATTTTTGTTGATTTTCCATGGCCGCCATGTTGTCCTAGGACCCGCAAATCACAACTACTTACACTCCAGGAAACTGACAGGACAGGCACAATACAAACTACCATTAATCACAGCAAAAAAAGCGATGTAGTAAGAACCAATGGCAACACAAAGCAAATACGCAGTCAGTAATGACAAGCGTACAAACATTTCCTTTCTTACCTTTTAGGATCTAGAGAAACAAGATAAGCACAATACAAATTACCATTAACTCCAAAAAATGAAGTGATATCGTTAGAACCAATGGGAAAACAAGGGAAATACGCATGCAGTAATGGCAAGCGTAAAAATCAAACGCGGATAACTCTTTGCAGTCGAACCGGCTCGGCATAATTTGATCTCGACTTAGACTCATTTTAGCCCGAACTCAAGGATTAAAGCGCGAGTTAAAATGATAGAGCTCTGGGAAGCTGCCAAACATATTCTGAAGCCCCCAAAACAAACCGTTTTATCATAATTACTAGTGAAGCCAGGGCTATGAAAAAGCTACAGAAATTTGGATATAGTTTGCAAATTGGAACAAGGATTGTATAGACCTTGTGCAGAAGTGGTTGTCATTCATTTATTTTGTGCGGTCAAGTTTCTGAAAACGCTAATGGTGACACGTGAATATATCTGGATTAATACGCTGCAAATTAGAAGTTCCAGTTCCTTTGTTTAAAAGGCTGCAGGTTTGTGATTCATTCAAATTGAAGAGATTTGTATGAAAAACGTTACCCTGGCCTGCCTGGCCTCGTTTTCATGTCTTTGGTCATTAGGTAAGAACTATAGCCTTGCAACTTCACACTCGGATTTACTTTGACCTTATCTTAAAGTTAAAGTGATTTAATTTTGTAGACAAATAATTCCTCTGGGACCGTAAAATTAACGGCAGCCATATTTGTATAAGGTCTATCAGGAGCCCATTACCAATAATAATAAGACACAAATATAAAGCGGCTATTTTGGTATTCCAAAACAAAGAAATGGCGGCCATATTGCTGTCTTTTTTCAAATCGAGGCTCTTCCGCAGCGCAGAGCACTGTGGTCCGCCAGGAGCCCATCATCATGGGTCCGCTGAATGCGAGGCTAAAAACCACGGCAAAATATCGATTTTGCCTACTTTTCTTTTAAATTTTTATTATGAATTGCTGCCCTGCTCGCTGCGCTCCCTCCGCAGCAATTATTATTATTACTATAATTATTATTATTTACAATTATAATTATATTATTATACAATTATAATTATTATTAGTATATACTAAAACAGTGGATAGCGTTGAAGGTGCGCTCTGATTGGCTAGTCAAACTCCGAATATCCTGTGCTATTTACCTCCGAGCAACTTGCGAATTTTTCGCTCTGCCGCGCGAACATGGCGGCCCGGTTTGTATGTGTGATAAGCGAAGAAATCATCCAAATTAAAAACGAAGCAGTCCATGAAAGAAAGCGACTGGCCGTGTTTAGAGGTAATGGCTTATGTTTTTAACCCGGAGTTTAGCGGTAAAAAGCAAGGAGAAAGGTTTTGTTTACAAATGCAAATTAATCTTGCATAACCAAATTTGATGTCGCTTGTTTACTTGAGAACCAAAGTTGAATTATATTTTTAACAGAATGGTTTCAAATACAGAAAGGGTTTGCAACTCCATTTGATGAAATGTCGCCAGTAGAACTAAACAAATTTTTTTCTGTCAGCGAGAAAACGAGACGTACGGCAGTAATTATAAAAAATCCCTAATGGCGATCGGCGCTGCGTTGGATTGTCATTTGAGAAGTCCTCCATTTTCCAAGCCCTTTTCTTTTTTTGTGTACACTTATCTCACTGTTTTAGTATATACTAAAACAACTATTCACCTCAGTGTCGGTGGCTAGTGGTGGATATTTACCTCGCCGCTTCGCGGCTCGGTAAATATCCACCACTAGCCACCTCCACTTCGATGAATAGTTGTTAATTATTTACTATAATTATTACTATTATTATTATTATTATTATTGTTATTATTATTATTATTATTGTTATTTTTATTATCACTTTAAGGGAAAACTGCAGTCTGGACTTCATCTAACAAGACACCTTAAAAAATACTGGACCTATCGTAAACACGATTGGCGTTACAACTGCAACAACACCAAAAATACCACATTTCAAGGGCGACGTCAACAATATGTAGACAGGAGCGAATCATATGTAGACAGGGCTCATTCGCTCCTGATGTAGATTAATTCTTGGGGAGGACACGCGTACAGCAAACACAAGTGCGAAAATGCTGTACAAGTGCTCTCCCCATGAAGTAATTTGTTTATTTCATACATATTGAGATTCGCTTACATGACGCGGGATGTTGACACGAACATTGCACCTACCGCTCGTAATCGTCCCCGTTGGGCCGATTACACCTCACCTACCATCCAGTGGGTTTTGGCCGACGGCCTTGTGGCCTGGCTTTTGTCCTCCTGAGGTGTGTGCTGGGTAGGGTCCATTGCACTCCTGGCTCTACTAAGTATCACATGTCGCTCTGCCATTGCACTGGTCATAGCACTACTGATAAGACCCGGGCAAAGGGCGCCTCAAACACAAAAAAACATATTGAGATTCGCCTCTAAATGCGTAAAAATGAGCTCAAGTAGATCTACAGAATTTGATAAAATCAATCATTTCAAGAATTAGAAAAAAGGTAATTGGTGGCACAGTCTTTCACTGCAGTGGTGGGCTGTGGGCACTTTGCACATTACGGTGACCTGAACGCTGCATGTTGTGCGGAGTATGGGGAACATCGCTGTCGTTTGAATCATCGTTTCTCTTGCATTCAAGTTGTAGTTTGTGAGCAGTCGCGTCTCGTCGAGCCCAGCTTTGTTTGCCATAGTTCTCATTAACGAGTTCCGTTTGTTTACCCCCATTGTTCTTGTCGCAAACCAACATTTACGAGAATTCTTTGAATAGTTGATACTCAAATAGAAAGGGGCCTCAGCGGTCGGCATTGAGTTTGGTGTTTTTTCGCGATAAATTTTGTAAACAAACACGGGGTTTCTCTCATTTCGCCCGTCCTACGTAGCGATAGCAGGGTCTCAATCCGAAATGAATGGGGCTCATAAACCACGACGTATTCAACAAAAGAAATTGAGATAATCAAACAAGTTGACAATAATTGTAACTGAAATAAGTGGACTGCAATTTGGTCTGAAGTCATACGCGTGATTTCAAATATCGAAGGAGCGCACAACGCGAGTTCAATTTGAACTCGATATCACAAGTATGATTTCAGACCAAAATTGCAGGACACGAAGTTAAATTATCACTTTATTACATCCAGTTTTGAAATCTCACAATTTAATAGTCCTAATACAGTTTTTTTGTTAGTCAAGTGCCGATATTGATCTTGTGGCCGGAAACGCTTGTACATTTCAATATTGAAGTCACCTGTCAAAAACTTTTCATTCACTTCAAGAAAGGTACTCTAGAGAGCAAAACGCGGTTTAACTTCAAACTTTAGTCCTCGTCATCTGAGTCAATGATGTAAGCCCTTCTTTTTTTCTGTGGTTGCGATTGGGAATTTTCGTTGTCTCTGGAGAAGAAATTAAAGGTACAGCCAGAGTACTTATGCGAACTGACGGGAATATCAGCACAACTGGACGCTGCCATGTGGTACTGAAACCGCGAAGGAGAAGTCGGTGGAAATCCCGAAAATCTTGGTAGAAATCTAGCTGCCAGGAAATCAGAACTGGAGCCCATGGTCCAAGGCATTTGGCCTGGTTGTTGAACGTGATGAATCGGAACGAGTGGAACTCGCTGGTTTTGGATTGCCATCGCTTGACCTGTGGCCAGACTTGCAGTATCGTTAGAGACTCTGCATTGTTTGACATTTCTTTAAACCCACTGATAATGTGAGATAGCTCTTTCCTTTGGTTCTCGTCTATTCCAGCGAAGATTCACGTGCATGGCCTTTTATTTCACAGATGACATTGCGCGGTTGGCCAGAATTCTTTAGTTTCGAAACGAGTGTTTTCCATTAACTTCTTATTTTTCTTGAGACAAGACGCCATGGATTTCATGATATTGCCTATGGTGTTTTGTCCCATTTGGATTTTGATGTACCAGACATTTGTTGATTTTGGACGATTGATGACGCTCAGATAGAGTGACCCCGTGTTTCTTCGGGTCGCTTTGACAACCAAAGCTTGAAGAGCCGCACTGGATCGTTTTTTCCGCTATCCGTGCTGTACATAACTTGAGGTGTAGTTCTTCGCCTGATTGTCAGACCTCCATTTCGTGTTTTGGTGAAAGCTTCCCGGAACTTTACAAGTTCATTGCTATCTTCTTGCTGTCTGATGATAAAGTCCTCCACGTAAGCGTCGTAGTGTTCCTGGCGACCTCGTAATCCTAGTTTCTCTGTCAAGTTTTTAAAGTTGACATTGGTCAACACCCTTCCATTGAAATCTCCCAACTGACCTTTTTCCACAGGGCTGACTCTTCTGCTGGTGAAAGTGGCTGAGCTTTGTTTGGCCTTTTTCCTTTTCCCTGCTGGCGCAGAGAAAGCGCCTTTGCGTTGAGGGTTTCTTGTGACGCGCGAAACTCCCTCGATTGCACGATGCTCACCGGGTAGTTTTTACTCGGGCTGCTTTTTAGGTTTACCTTTTCGGTCTATCAGTCTATCAGTCTATCAGTCTCTCAGTCTATCAGTCTATCGACAACGTCGCAAATCGGACTACCCGCAGAGGCCATTGGGTATTGCTATTGTGAAAACGAGGATTCATCAAGTTATTGCACCATCGATGTTGGATGTGAAAGATGTGTACTCTGAACTATCTTTGAAAGCCAATGTTATGCACATGAATACTACTAACTCTTGTATTGTCAGCTACTGTTGTCATTGGGATCGAAAAGCTGAAGTTAATACACGAATTTTGTACAGCGACAAGACACGCGTCGTTGGATGCCTGGAGTCAACAATTTGTGCAAGACAACAATACGCGAATAAAGGAGGTTGTAAGGATTTTTTCATCTAATTTAAATTTTGGTAGCATTTTTGGATGAAGTTTTCCTTAATTGCGGTTGGTCTTATGCGTGGTTGCGTAGAAAGTAGTTGCAAGACAAAGACAACAAAAGTGTGATAACGCTCAAAGTTTGATTGCGCTTGCAGGTGAAACGGTTGACGTTACAAAGGATTGCTAGAGACTGTTTCTAAAATCTATTGAACTTGTTGTTTGTTTATAATAAAGTTCTTAGTAATTATGACCGCAAAACGGCTAACAAAGCTATTAACTATCTATTAAAAAAAAGTAAGATTTGCCGAGAGAAAGTAAGTTTTGCCGTGAGAAAGTAAGTTTTGCGGTGAGAAAGTACGTTTTGCCGAGAGAAAGTAAGTTTTGCCGTGAGAAAGTAAGTTTTGCTGTGAGAAAGTACGTTTTGCCGAGAGAAAGTACGTTTTGCCGAGAGAAAGTAAGTTTTGCCGTGCGAAAGTAAGTTTTGCCGTGAGAAAGTAAGTTTTGCCGTGAGAAAGTAAGTTTTGCCGTGAGAAAGTAAGTTTTGCCGAGAGAAAGTAAGTTTTGCCGTGAGAAAGTACGTTTTGCCGAGAGAAAGTAAGTTTTGCCGTGAGAAAGTAAGTTTTGCCGTGAGAAAGTACGTTTTGCCGAGAGAAAGTAAGTTTTGCCGTGAGAAAGTAAGTTTTGCCGTGAGAAAGTAAGTTTTGCCGTGAGAAAGTAAGTTTTGCCGAGAGAAAGCGGTAAGTTTTGCCGTGAGAAAGTAAGTTTTGCCGTGAGAAAGTAAGTTTTGCCGTGAGAAAGTAAGTTTTGCCGAGAGAAAGTAAGTTTTGCCGTGAGAAAGTACGTTTTGCCGAGAGAAAGTAAGTTTTGCCGTGAGAAAGTAAGTTTTGCCGTGAGAAAGTACGTTTTGCCGAGAGAAAGTAAGTTTTGCCGTGAGAAAGTAAGTTTTGCCGTGAGAAAGTAAGTTTTGCCGTGAGAAAGTAAGTTTTGCCGAGAGAAAGTAAGTTTTGCCGTGAGAAAGTAAGTTTTGCCGTGAGAAAGTAAGTTTTGCCGTGAGAAAGTAAGTTTTGCCGAGAGAAAGTAAGTTTTGCCGTGAGAAAGTACGTTTTGCCGAGAGAAAGTAAGTTTTGCCGTGAGAAAGTAAGTTTTGCCGTGAGAAAGTAAGTTTTGCCGTGAGAAAGTAAGTTTTGCCGAGAGAAAGCGGTAAGTTTTGCCGTGAGAAAGTAAGTTTTGCCGTGAGAAAGTAAGTTTTGCCGTGAGAAAGTAAGTTTTGCCGAGAGAAAGTAAGTTTTGCCGTGAGAAAGTACGTTTTGCCGAGAGAAAGTAAGTTTTGCCGTGAGAAAGTAAGTTTTGCCGTGAGAAAGTACGTTTTGCCGAGAGAAAGTAAGTTTTGCCGTGAGAAAGTAAGTTTTGCCGTGAGAAAGTAAGTTTTGCCGTGAGAAAGTAAGTTTTGCCGAGAGAAAGTAAGTTTTGCCGTGAGAAAGTAAGTTTTGCCGTGAGAAAGTAAGTTTTGCCGTGAGAAAGTAAGTTTTGCCGAGAGAAAGTAAGTTTTGCCGTGAGAAAGTACGTTTTGCCGAGAGAAAGTAAGTTTTGCCGTGAGAAAGTAAGTTTTGCCGTGAGAAAGTACGTTTTGCCGAGAGAAAGTAAGTTTTGCCGTGAGAAAGTAAGTTTTGCCGTGAGAAAGTAAGTTTTGCCGTGAGAAAGTAAGTTTTGCCGTGAGAAAGTAAGTTTTGCCGTGAGAAAGTAAGTTTTGCCGTGAGAAAGTACGTTTTGCCGAGAGAAAGTAAGTTTTGCCGTGAGAAAGTAAGTTTTGCTGTGAGAAAGTACGTTTTGCCGAGAGAAAGTAAGTTTTGCCGTGAGAAAGTACGTTTTGCCGTGAGAAAGTAAGTTTTGCCGTGAGAAAGTAAGTTTTGCCGAGAGAAAGTAAGTTTTGCCGTGAGAAAGTACGTTTTGCCGAGAGAAAGTAAGTTTTGCCGTGAGAAAGTAAGTTTTGCCGTGAGAAAGTACGTTTTGCCGGGAGAAAGTAAGTTTTGCCGTGAGAAAGTAAGTTTTGCCGTGAGAAAGTAAGTTTTGCCGTGAGAAAGTAAGTTTTGCCGTGCGAAAGTAAGTTTTGCCGTGAGAAAGTAAGTTTTGCCGTGAGAAAGTAAGTTTTGCCGTGAGAAAGTAAGTTTTGCCGAGAGAAAGTAAGTTTTGCCGTGAGAAAGTACGTTTTGCCGAGAGAAAGTAAGTTTTGCCGTGAGAAAGTAAGTTTTGCCGTGAGAAAGTACGTTTTGCCGAGAGAAAGTAAGTTTTGCCGTGAGAAAGTAAGTTTTGCCGTGAGAAAGTAAGTTTTGCCGTGAGAAAGTAAGTTTTGCCGAGAGAAAGCGGTAAGTTTTGCCGTGAGAAAGTAAGTTTTGCCGTGAGAAAGTAAGTTTTGCCGTGAGAAAGTAAGTTTTGCCGAGAGAAAGTAAGTTTTGCCGTGAGAAAGTACGTTTTGCCGAGAGAAAGTAAGTTTTGCCGTGAGAAAGTAAGTTTTGCCGTGAGAAAGTACGTTTTGCCGAGAGAAAGTAAGTTTTGCCGTGAGAAAGTAAGTTTTGCCGTGAGAAAGTAAGTTTTGCCGTGAGAAAGTAAGTTTTGCCGAGAGAAAGTAAGTTTTGCCGTGAGAAAGTAAGTTTTGCCGTGAGAAAGTAAGTTTTGCCGTGAGAAAGTAAGTTTTGCCGAGAGAAAGTAAGTTTTGCCGTGAGAAAGTACGTTTTGCCGAGAGAAAGTAAGTTTTGCCGTGAGAAAGTAAGTTTTGCCGTGAGAAAGTAAGTTTTGCCGTGAGAAAGTAAGTTTTGCCGAGAGAAAGCGGTAAGTTTTGCCGTGAGAAAGTAAGTTTTGCCGTGAGAAAGTAAGTTTTGCCGTGAGAAAGTAAGTTTTGCCGAGAGAAAGTAAGTTTTGCCGTGAGAAAGTACGTTTTGCCGAGAGAAAGTAAGTTTTGCCGTGAGAAAGTAAGTTTTGCCGTGAGAAAGTACGTTTTGCCGAGAGAAAGTAAGTTTTGCCGTGAGAAAGTAAGTTTTGCCGTGAGAAAGTAAGTTTTGCCGTGAGAAAGTAAGTTTTGCCGTGAGAAAGTAAGTTTTGCCGAGAGAAAGTAAGTTTTGCCGTGAGAAAGTACGTTTTGCCGAGAGAAAGTAAGTTTTGCCGTGAGAAAGTAAGTTTTGCCGTGAGAAAGTACGTTTTGCCGAGAGAAAGTAAGTTTTGCCGTGAGAAAGTAAGTTTTGCCGTGAGAAAGTAAGTTTTGCCGTGAGAAAGTAAGTTTTGCCGTGAGAAAGTAAGTTTTGCCGTGAGAAAGTAAGTTTTGCCGTGAGAAAGTACGTTTTGCCGAGAGAAAGTAAGTTTTGCCGTGAGAAAGTAAGTTTTGCTGTGAGAAAGTACGTTTTGCCGAGAGAAAGTAAGTTTTGCCGTGAGAAAGTACGTTTTGCCGTGAGAAAGTAAGTTTTGCCGTGAGAAAGTAAGTTTTGCCGAGAGAAAGTAAGTTTTGCCGTGAGAAAGTACGTTTTGCCGAGAGAAAGTAAGTTTTGCCGTGAGAAAGTAAGTTTTGCCGTGAGAAAGTACGTTTTGCCGGGAGAAAGTAAGTTTTGCCGTGAGAAAGTAAGTTTTGCCGTGAGAAAGTAAGTTTTGCCGTGAGAAAGTAAGTTTTGCCGTGAGAAAGTAAGTTTTGCCGTGAGAAAGTAAGTTTTGCCGTGAGAAAGTAAGTTTTGCCGTGAGAAAGTACGTTTTGCCGAGAGAAAGTAAGTTTTGCCGTGAGAAAGTAAGTTTTGCCGTGAGAAAGTACGTTTTGCCGAGAGAAAGTAAGTTTTGCCGTGAGAAAGTAAGTTTTGCCGTGGCAGTTGTGGGCCACCGTAGGCACCAGCTTCTAAACCAGTTCATCCACTGTTTTGTGGAGCGACAGGTATTTTTATTCAAAGCGACCGACTTGAGCTCTTGTATTGCCTCACTCGAAACCACAGGAAACCTGGAAACATCTAATTTTGGTGTTGACACAGGGTTTGTTGCTGTCTGGTTTTCATTTGTTTCTGTTATGCCGGACTCGGGACCAGATGAATTTTGGGCCGACGTTGAGGAAGAATTGCCAAAATAGACATCAAAATTGAAAGTTGGAAACTCGCCAAAATTTAGGTCTTCAGCCAACAGGAGCTCATTGTCATCATTTAGGAACTGCAAGTAATTAAATTCATCCATTTTTGTAACAAAAAACAAACTTTTGTTAACAGAAGTTGCAAAATTTGCCACACAGGGTCTTTCTGTCTTTCATTTTGCAGCAATTTAATTGGTTCATTATAACAGGTTTGTAAATTTGATTGGTTGTTTTACTTCTGTGTTCATTCTCATTGACTGAAAAAAAGATGCGATTTAAAGCCTAAGGTAGTGTGATTTGTGAATAAATCACACTGCTACTGGCCAATCAAATTGCAGAGATCACCTGTGATTTCGAAATGGATGTAATAAAGTAATTTATACCACCATAAGGTGAAAAGGGGGTGCTGACATTTCGAGCGTTCGTCTTCGTCAGAGCGAATGATTTTTTTTTATTCTGACAGGTTCTTTGTGATTGGACGAAACTTTTTCCCACACACTTGAAATTGTCGTTTATCCGATTAGGTTGGCCATAAACAGCTGCAAACTGGGTTTTTGACACAGCAGACTTCTCAGTAAAAATCTCAGTATGTATGAAATGAAATTGTTTTCAGGACCGGCTGCATGTGCCCGGCAAGTATGACTCGGCAGAAAGTGGACTAATTGTTTTATTAGAAAGCAGCTTTCGTTTTAAATTTCTTCCCTAACCTCGTTCTCCTCGTCGTGCCACGCCTCAAGAGCTATTGTGATGAATGGGGGAGTTGGGATGTCAGGCGCAACCAATAGAATTTTTGGAACCCAATCGTGTCAATCAAAATTTAGAATACGTAAGCTACGTGATGTTTGCGTGTTCGACTCAAGTTCGAAAACGTGTAGCGGGACATGACACGTAGACCTTTTTGCTCCACGAGCTCACCATAGGATGCCTTTGATTCTTAATCTTGTCATTCAATCTTTTTTCACAGCTTGACCTTTCAGCTCAGTTACCACGTATTCGAGGGCAACAGAAAATGTAGGAAAGGAGGGCTTTAGAAGGAATAAAGAACAGAAGTGCGGCATTATAGTGTCCTGTTGTATTTGGTGTTTATCATGAGTTGGGAATAAACTTCATTAGTCGAACTGCCATTCTGTTTAGTATTGTCTGATAATTACCCCAGGATATGGAAGCGACACTGTAAAATAATTTGTCTTGTTTTACCTCTTGAGCTTTCATGAACAAGTATGGTTATACTTCGAAGTGGAAGCAATCATTGCTACGATAATGTCTATTCAGTACAACGTTGGATCCAAAAAGTCACACGATCACAAATCTGACACAATTTTTTAAAAGCAAGGCCCGAGAAACTTACATAAACATTGATAAAAACAGACAACAAAATATGTTTTAATTTCGCACGAGTTCTATCTCATCCCATAGGTTGTGATGAAATACCATGGCGTATAACAGCGTCTTGTATTGGCAAATATCATGACAAATATCATGCTATCTGATGCTTGACTCAAGAACTCGGATTTAATTTTCCGAGTTTGCATGTGACAGTGCTGAAAACTACAGCTTTTTCATATTCTCTAGGCTCACATTTAACGCCAACGTGAAACACTCAGAAATGTATGTAGTGTTTGCTCTGAGAAATGAGCCTCAAACCAAAGCAGTCCTTTTTTTGGGGGGGGGATGTTATTCATGCCGCGTTCTTGATCCTCGCGAAGCGAAGTTGCTAATCGTGTCACTTCCGGTCAGACCACGTGGCTTGCAAGCCCGAGTAAACCGAGCCGAGAGGTTTTGTATGTATGTTTATTATATCTCTCAGTTAGTACGCGCGCTGTGATTGGTCAGTTTAGCGGGCCGTACTTCACTGCACGGTCCGCTAAATTCAAAAGTTTGTTTTGAGATATAATAAATATCTTACAAACCTCGTTTTTTCGGTCCGTACTGTAAGTTACGGATCCTCGTTTTTTCCGTTCCGATTTAAAGCGGGAAAAACTCGTGACTTTCAGTACGGACCTCGAACTCGGTTAGTAAGAGGTATGTATGTATTTATAAACTGATAGTAGATCCCTCAGGCCAACAAAGGTGCCACCGCGTCAGGAAGATCAATTAAGATTCTCAGTTCAAACCTCACTGCATAAGTGAATGTAAACTGTTAAAAGAAAGTGAGGATGGACAACTTCTGACGGTAAAAAAGTTAAAAATTCAATAAAAACGTTTCGGTCAGAGACCTTCTTCAGTAAGTACGGTAGGTACGTGGTGTAAGCATCGTGTATGGCTATGGAGAGCAATGTATGCCATGTATTCACTAACGGGGAACCACTATATGATGCTTACACCACGTACCTACCGTAACTACAAGTTTTGAATAAGAAACGAGCTTTGAATAAGATTTGGAGGTGCTAGTGATTACGTAATTACAAGTGACAAATAACGAGTAAGGTTCAAGATTACACAAAAGGAACACAAAGGTGCTAATTAATAGACGACAAAAATATAAATCAACAAAGCGGAAAATACTGAATAAGCCGAAACAACGCTGCTATGAGAATAACTGAAAAAAGGTGGGGGATAAAAACTAAAAAGAAAGAATCCAAACTAGCTAAAACGAACAGGATAATGAGAAGAAGCAACGCGGCAAGTATTGGGAACAGATGTCTAACGAATCAACCGTACCAAGGGGCCTTCACTTGATCGACACATTGATACATTGAAAATAAAAATCACCTACAGTGTAGAATGTATCGATCAGGTGTAGGCTCCTAACAACTCTGATGAGATTGATAGGCTTTTAACTACAAAAGATAGAGGCTTACTGTAGTGCTCAGTTGTTCTCTTTGGCACCCCACGGCTTAATTAAAAGAAGGGAATTTCATTTAAAAATCAGAATTTGTTGTAACAAAAATTCCCCCACCCACTCCCGACAAAACAATAGCACCAAACAACATGGCAATGTAGCACTTGGTATGAACTATTCGTTGGTGCTATCACAGACAGTCTCCCCCATCAAACGAAGAGCGCGCGGTAGGCAGACAGAGATGGCTTTTAGGTTTGTGCTCAATTTATGTGCAGTAACTAGGAGCGTGATTCGCTTCTAGCAGTAACCGAACAGCCGTCTTTGGCTGTTTTGGGCTCAACCTCGGGGTAAAAACCTCACAACTGACGTCACAGATCATAGGCTGACAAATCATTTGAACAATCTGTGGATATTTATATCGACAAATCATTAAATCGGTGCATCAATGGATCTGTAGATCGATGGATCAATGGATCGATGGATCAATGGATCGATGGATCAATGGATCCGTAGATCGATGGATCAATGGATCGATGGATCAGTAGATCGGTGGATCAATGGATCTGTAGATCAATGGATCAGTAGATCCGTGGATCAATGGATCTGTAGATCGATGAATCAGTAGATCGATGGATCGATGGATCAGTAGATCGATGGATCCACGGATCAGCGGATCAGTAGATCGGTGGATCAGTAGATCGATGGATCAGTAGATCGGTGGATCAGTAGATCGATGGATCAGTAGATCGATGGATCAGTGGATCAGTAGATTGATGTCATACATTACCATACCCAAAAACCAAGGAAATAAATTTTAAACCTAGGATAAAATTGAACCACAACATATTCCTGTCATGTTCGTAACAGCCACAATCTGGTACAAAGCAGTTGAGGCACTTTAATTTTTACGAAATGTGTGGTTCCAGAAGATATCCACACCTCCCTCAATGAAGGTCACTGATTGGGCATTCCAAGGGACGGGGTATTCAAGAACCAATGGTTTTGAAAGGAAATTATAAAACAAAATTTGAATTCAGTCCAATCCAAAAAGGCTTCCATTGGTGGGTTGTGGATAATTTCTGAAATGACACACACTTTATAACATTTGTCATTTCAAGTAATACATAGAACGTGAAAAAGAGTGTGTTTTGGGTATTCAATAGGGGGTTTAGAAAACCAAGGTAGAGCCTTTACTAACTCCGAAGTGTTAGGATACCTGTAGATGAAACACTCTTACAAGTGTTTGTTATATAGCTTCTCAAACCAGTGATAATTCGTGACGAAAATCAAAGCAAAAGCTCACATATGCAAACTGCCTTTATTGCACTTGCTGTATTTATTGAAATAAGTGTCCACTTTCACAGGAGTTTCCTCTGTCAAATATGCGCCCACATCGATTATCCACCCAAAAAATTAATTAGCCTCCACACTGAAATAAGCACCCAGGACACCCAACTTTTCCTTTAAAAACGTTTTAAGAGAAGCATCAATTTGGATCAACAAATGCCTTAATTAAACATATCTATCTATAAAATTATGGGGGACACTCCCATATAAAACCTATATGGGGATAGGGATAGGGTGTTGGAATCAGAGAGTTTGGGTCTACAGTAAGGTATCATTTCCCGAGAAACCGATCGGTGGTTTGTAGAATTTAGTCTAGAATATGAATTGAAACTCTGTATTCGAAGAGCCTCGCACAACGTTGTAAGAAAGGGTTATTAGTGTATATTGCACTGCGGTAAAAGAAGTCTTAAAACACAGCCAGTCTAGGATAGGGTGGGGATTTTTTGTGTTTAGTCTAGAATGAGGTTTGTCAACGGAATGTGATCTAGTATAGATCAAGGGTTTGAAAGCTCCAGCGGCACATCCCTACCCAAAAGATGGCTTATCCCCCTCCCCCCCTCATAGAGAAATCAGTTCTTTGGGTATTTGTTTGTTGAACTAGTGTTCATCATGGTTGCATTGACAGACTATCGTGTACTTAAAAAAATTAACAACAAACTAACAGAAAATGACATCTACTTTTATTGAAAAAAACTGTCGAATCTATTTTTATATCATTTACAGCGTTCTTGTTTCGCTCAGCCGTGGACACGTACAAAAAGATCCTTAACAAGTGGTAATGCAATGTGTTGTTCCAGAAAATATCCAGACTCCCCCCATGGACTGTTTTTTGGTTTGTACCCACACCCCCTCTGGAAATTCCAGTTCAGCTTCATACTTTCCTTGAAGAATGTTTGCCTTTAAGCCCCCCCCCCCCCCCCCCACCGGCAGACTTTCCAATGACCCTTGTCAGGGTGGGTATGGATATTTTCTGGAACCACACTGAATATAATAATTGGTGGTATTTCCACATGATAACAAATAAAATTAGTACATTGTCTCACTTTTGTTATCAATGGTCTTTTAAAGATTGTTGTACATATTTTATAAACTGAAACAAATTAAACTAAGCACTTCACTTTTTGTGCACCAACGTAACACTTCTAAGAATTATGTATATTGTGACAACCATTTGGTAAAATCATTTCTTTGCTTCGATCAGTGCCTAAAGTTCAACTTCATGTCAAGGCTTGACACAATAATGGGGCACATAAAAAGAGTGTCCAATGTGTTGTTCCAAAAAATATCCAGACTTCCCACATGGACTGTTTTTTGGTTTGTACCCCCACCCCCTCTGGAAATTCAAGTTGAGCTTCATACTAATCCTTTGAAGAACTTTGACCTTTAAGCACCTTCCCCTTGGAATTTCCAATGACCTAGCGTCCTCGGGGTGGGTATATGGATATTTTCTGGAACCTCACAAATGCTGATTTATATATAATTTCCTGTAAAATATTTCATTACATCAGTCATTTAATAAACCTAATAGGAATGCTAGTAGAAGTCTAAGCACATATAACCATTTCTGGAGAAACATCACGACAATTTTCTATGAAAACCATTTGACTCCCAGAAAAGATTATTAAAATTGTAATTTCTCCTGGCAATATTAATACAATTTGACAAGCAGACAGGTGATGAAATTTAATATTAAAAAGAACATTGTCAACTTGTAATATTGGCTTGATATAACACAACATAATTTCTCAGAACTAGATCTACAAGGAAATTCATGGGAGTCAAAAATGACAATAATATTATTAGCAGTTATATCTTGGGAGTGAAAGGGCTAACATAGGGGTAATGGCTTCCCTACTAGAACTCTAAAGTTACAGCTGTGTAGTTTGAAAGTACAAACGACACATGACTTATTCCTGAATGGTCAAGCAAGAACAATAATTTAGTCATCTAAAATAGTTGCCCCCTCTTGAAGAAGGTATGCCTGTAGTTCATCCTTGAATGGGTGATTTTCGAGCATTGTATCTCTCTGGGAAGAGGGGAGGAGGTCATCCTTCTTCAAAAAGTTACCTTTGTATTCATTGAGGGACAGGTTTAAAGCTCCCAGCTGATGTTCCGAACCGCCAAGAGTGGGCGGTAGTACTTTATAAAAGATGTTGGATTTCTGGACTTTCTTGGAACTGCCAAGAGACTTGTTGGCCAATTCTTCAAAACACTCCGCTGTGATCTGTGGGCTTGGTCTGGCACTTGAACAATAACTGTTGTATACCCGTTTTGCAGTGCAAAATGGGCCAGGAAGACATAGGATCTTCTTTTTGATGTCTTCTTTGGACACATCCAGTCGAATTGTGGCACCCCCTTGTTTCAACTGTAAACACTATCATAAGAAAGACAAATAATAATCAAATTATTGGTGCCATTCCAATATGTCAAACTTCAAAATACAGGAATATATTCCCTTTTATGTGCAAGTTCTACACAAACATTCAGGTATATTCTGGAGCTGAGGGGTGGGGGGGGGGCGATGTATGGGGGGTTGGTGGCCATGGCCAGTAGTCCTTGTAGATCGCTGTAACTTTTTACTGTTCTCTACCCTCCCACACCTGGTCAGGAGTTTTGTATTGCTTCTCGTTGGGCCCCGCCGTGAACACTTTTCATAGTAACGGAAGTGAAATGCACTGCTCGAATTCCGGTAAATATTGCAACTTTTCGCAAGCGTTTGCTCTAGTTCGCATGGACATATCAGAAAAATAAATGTATTTTGAGAAATTAGGTGACTTTTACCGCTTGAATGCAAACGATGAGCGTGTTTAAATATTCAAAGGATTCTGGCTGGAAGTACCTTAAATTTATACCTTCACACACGTCACGCATAATCTGCTGTGCAGGCTGCACTCTAAACGTTGAGCCTAACACCTAACTGAAAAAATGAAGAAACATATACAAACTACATACCGTTTCAGCGACTCCTCCAAAGGCCAAAAGTGTGTCGTGGAGCGTCAATGCCATATTCATTGTAGCCTCATTCACTTCCCTTGGGGTTGCCCCTGTCAACTGCTCCAAGGCCTTGTCCAGCCGATGCCACAGCACGTGGAGGTTAAGAGCTAATCTGAGGGCGTTTTACTGCTTTTGGCATTACACTGAGGGTTGAACGCCCCAACTGAAGATTCCATGTTGCTCTTTCCCTTGCAATATTTTATATAGAGCTCACGGGCTGACGCAGTCAGGGTGTATTCCACCGGGCTTTCCTGATGGTGTTCCGTGTAAATGTTTTCATACACTGTTCCTAAGCCCTTCAATGCACTCTGCTGAACACTTGAGGAGCACTCTTCCATCTCCTCGATCTCCACTTTACAGCGATCCTGATACAGAATTAAAATTCGATCCGCAAGTCCGTTGCGGCAGCTGACAATCCTCGGCCAGATATCTGTCAAAAATCGCCGAGGTGTGGTGAATGTGGCCATACTCATACGTGCACTTTGCACGCCCATCCGCTTTCCCTTGCTTCCCTTCACCAAATACCAATAATCCCCATCGTACAGCTTGCACATGCGTTCCATCGTCGGAGACGTTTGTGAAGCTGACTTCGATGTGGAGATCAGTTTGTTCAGGAAAGTGTAGCCTTCATCAATGCACAAGATCGGAACACTTCCTCTAGCGGCACCTTTGTGATAATTCATAAAATGGTTGAAGAGACCATTTGATGACGTTTCGTCGACAAGAAGACTCCGCTCAATCCTCGGTTCGAGGTGTGTGATTAGTGGGCCCACACAACCGATATTACATGCAGGCGTCTTGCCTGCACCAGATGGAGCGAGGCCAAGGAAAAACAAGTTCCCCTTTTCTTGCCAGGAGTCAAAGAGCTTGACTGTCGCATTCCCAATCAATGCGCTTGTGCATGGTAACATGCCAGCAAGGAGAAGATCTCGTGAAGTGCCGTGACTTTTGGAGTACATCTCCAGCCACTCCTGGATGTTCTGAGGCGCTATTTCGTCCCATGGAATATGGATTTCTGAGAGTTTGATCTCAAGATCAGACACAGATTTCACCTCGGTAAAAGCAGCAGCCATTATATTTCCCAAGGTGAAAGCAACTAGAAAGGACACGACAAGGGAAAAGCCGGACTAAATACATGCACGTGGCAATCGCACCTTTTTATTGGTTGGCTGAATCCCTTTGTGACGCAAAAGGAAGTCGTTTACCAGTCACCATTGGAAGTGACGATAATAAGTTGTGATAAATACAGTGCACTAAAGGATTGGCAAGCTATCAATATAGTATAGTACTCCGGCCCTGCAAACTATAAAATATTGGTCATTCCACTATACAGCCATTGATCTTCTGATCTATCAATCAATTCAGTGCTGTTTTCAATTGTCACGCTTTTAGAGAAAAGTATCACCCAAATTTACCGGAAACTGAGTAACAAAAACATCTGTCATTGAGTTTTGCCGTGAAAGCGATTACTTGTCACTTGAGAGCTCGAAAACATTAAAATTAAAACTTCTTCTAATAGAAGGATTGCTCCCGATAGCAAAAACTTGAAAGATTAGTTGTCTCTTGACCTATGCGACAGTTTACTTGGACCGCCTTTTTAACCGATCGCGTGACATAAAAGCTTAGAAATTCAAACCTTATCGAGTTTCCCAGAGGCAGTTAGTTATTACAATGGAATGTGATAAGCATTATTGGTTTATTGATCAATCGTTGATCTACGGATCCACTGATCCATCGATCTAGCGATCCACCGATCCATCGATCTACAGATCCACTGATCCACCGATCTACTGATCCATCGATCCATTGATCCATCGATCTACAGATCCATTGATCCCCCAATCTACTGATCCATCGATCCATTGATCCATCGATCTACAGATCCATCGATCTACTGATCCATTGATCCATCGGTCTACTGATCCATTGATCCACCGATCTACTGATCCATCGATCCATTGATCCATCGATTTACGGATCCATTGATCCATCGATCTACTGATCCATCGATCTACAGATCCATTAATGCACCGATTTAATGATTTGGCGATATAAATATCCACAGATTTTTCAAATGATTTGTCAGCCTATGATCTGTGACGTCAGTTGTGAGGTTTTTACACCGAGGATGGGACGGCCTGGCTATAATCTTAAATAAACTTAGTCCTACCCTGAGGTCAGTAAACTTGTCAGGCTTTAGTTTGTGTTCTACAAGAACTGCCTTGAGTTCTAAGAATGGTTTTCTCCAATTTACTTTAAGTCAGTCTGGACTATCGCTCTGAGTAGTTGCATATTGCGGGAACTGGCCCACCTGTCAATCACTGCAAAATGCCACGCCCACCTGTCAATCAAAATGCCACACACACGCACAAAATACCGCGCCACGCAGGTTAATGAAAAATTGAATGAGTTAAATAAATTTATATATATAATAAGATGGATAGTACATCATAAAGTATAATGGATAGGCCAAAGCGTAAAGCTAAGAAATGTCCACATGGCAAAATAAAATATTATTGTAAGGATTGTGGAGGATCACAAATTCGCCCTCACAACCGCCATAAATCACGTTGTAAGGAATGCAACGGTGGTGGTATTTATAAGCTTGTGAGACATATATGCAAAGACTGCAAAAGTTAAAGGAATATGCATTCATGAAAGACAAAGGTTCTTTTGTAAATTATGTGGAGGGACTCAAATATGTGAACACAACGCACGGAAGTCTCAATGCAGGATATGTAACGCATTGTCTTATCAAACATTATTCGTAACGCGGCCCACGTTATGAAATCTATGACGTCAATGCATCCCTAACTTCCCTGACAATTTCAAGTGCTAGAGTTAAACATGAAATCTACTCTCAGGCTCGTTGGTTGTTAGGGAACTCTGGTATGTAATCTATTGTTCTCCACGTGTACAGCGATTGCATGCAAATTAGTGGTTGTGTGAAATAGTCGTGACGGCTACCGAAATAGATACCACGCTAATCCACTCATAATAACTGTCAACACGGTAAGATTAATATCATGTCGAGTGGTCACGTCTGACTTTGGTATCTCAGTTTTTACAATAGGCAATGGAGGTTTGCGTTTCGTCTCAGTTTTATGCGGTAACACAACCTTTGAAGAACCTAAATTATGCTTTAATCCAACTGATTTCATTTCTTGATTTACCTGCAGATTCACTCCAAAAGTCATGTCACTAGTCGCTTTCATCAATTTATTCCTCTCCACGATTTTTCTGCGCAAAAAGAAGACAGGAGGATATAGAGTTATCCTCAATTTGAAGAACCTAAATCAATATATCAATAACCACCATTTTAAAATGGAAAGCTTGACTTCAGCAATCTGTCGATTTAAAAGATGCCTATTATTCTGTTCCAGTTGATGAAACCTACCAAAAATATTTAAAATTCTCTTGGAAGGGAAAATTATTTCAGTTTACCTACTTTCCCAACGGTCTTGCATCTACTCCTCGGCTTTTTACAAAATTGCATAAATATGTTTACTCCACTTTGAGGCAAGTGGGGCACATGAATGTTGGGTATATTGACGATTCTTACCTCCAGGGGCCATCATCTGATGAGTGCAGTAAAAATGTACAGGACACTGTCAATCTTATCACTAGAGTGGGTTTTCTACTAAACAAAGAAAAGTCTATTCTCGTACCAAGTCATGAGTTAACTTTCTTGGGATTTATCTTGAATCCCACAACATGATTGTAAGGCCCACTCCAGAAAAAGCTGAACAGCTTCAACAGAGATGTTCAGCATTATTGTCAAAACCTCAGGCCTCTATTCAAGAAGTCTCTGAAGTGATAGGCTTAATGGTTTCTATGTTCCCTGGAGTTGAATATGCCCAGCTCTTCTATAGACGCCTAGAAAATGATAAAATTAAAGCTCTCAGAGAAAGCAAGGGCAACTTTAGTTCATTGATGGTGTTATCAGATCCATCGATTGATGACCTCCGATGGTGGGTCAACAATATCAAAAGTGCATTTAAGTCTATATCCCATGGGGATCCCACACTTTCCATAATTCAGATGCCTCAAACGAAGGGTGGGGAGCAGTGTGCAATGTAGACAGAACAGGGGGCCAATGGACTGAAAATGATCTAACCATCACATTAATGAGCTAGAAACTTTAGCTGCCCTTTTTGCACTGAAATCATTTTGCTCTTCCATGTCAAATAGTCATGTTAACATTTTCATAGATAATACCACCGGAGTAGCTTCCATTAATTCAATGAGTGGAACACACTCTTTAGGGTCCACGTGATATTTGGACCTCGTGTATTGCTAGAAACCTATGGCTGACAGCAATTTCTTTACCAGGTATAGAGAATGTTGATGCAGACAAGAAATCAAGGGAATTTAACGATAACATAGAATGGGCTCTTAAGGAACTTGAACTCTTTTTCATCACATTGTCAAGCTCTATGGAAAGCCATCAATTGACCTCTTTGCATCTAGAATCAATACGAAAGTGTCTCGTTGTGTGTCATGGAGGCCAGACCCTGAAGCCTATTTTGTGGATGCTTTCTGTCATTCTTGGTCTCAGGAGAAATTTTATGCCTTCCCTCCCTTTAGCCTGATACTTCGTTGTCTACAGAAGATCGAAATGGACATGGGAGAAGACGTTATGATTGTTCCAACTTGGCCGACTCAACCTTGGTATCCGAAACTGATGCGCATGTTGGTGAGCACACCACGACTGTTACCAGCGACAACGGAGACACTGTATCTTCCCAGCAAACCCAGTCAAACACACCCCTGGGGAACAAACTGAAACTAATTGTATGCAAATTATCGGGGAATCCATCAAGATGCAAGGAATTTCTGCAGAAGCCGCCCAAGTTATCTTTAAGTCATGGAGGCATGGCACAAGTAAACAGTATCAATCCTACTTCAAGAAATGGCTTGATTTCTGTCGTAGGGAACAGATTAGTCCGGATTGTTCCTCTTTAGGTCACGTTATAGAGTTCTTGTTAAAGTTATTTAATGATGGGCAGAGTAGCATTAATACTGCTCGCTCAACACTTTCATGCATACTTCCCTTAACAGGTGGAGTTCCAGTTGGCAAACATCCTTTAGTTATAAGGTTTCTCAAAGGAGTATGTGAATCTCGCCCTGCCATGGCTCGTTATACTGCTGTATGGGATGTAAATGAAGTTCTAGATTATTTAGAGACTCTGTCTCCTGTAAATGAGATTTCTCTCAAGAGTTTAACTTTAAAACTCACTACCTTGTTGGCTTTAGTCACTGCCCAAAGGGGGCAAACATTATTTACTTCTTCTTAATGTGGATTCTATGATAGACAATCATACGTCTGTAGCATTTCGGCTACATGGACATGTTAAGCAATCCAAACCAGGTTCAAAAGGCATGGTGATTGAGCTCAAGTGATTTGCAAGCCCACAACTATGTGTGGTGACCACTCTTAGGGAGTACCTGATTAGAACTAAGCTTCTGAGATAGTCTCATAGTCAACTGTTACTAAGTTACGTGAAGCCGCATAGGCCTGTGTCCAGAGACACAATTAGTCGTTGGGTTAAGGTTGTGTTACAATGTTCAGGTATTGATGTAACTATTTCTAAGCCTCATAGCACCAGATCAGCATCAACTTCTAAGGCAAGGTTAAATGATGTTTTATTGTCAGATATTTTAGACAAGGCTGGATGGAAGTCCTAGTCCACCTTTGCTAAATTTATGACAAAACGCTTGTAGAAGACACTTTTGTCAATAAAGTTTTGGAGTGACTCTCACTTCTCTGTGAATTTGTTTATACCAACCTGAGCATCTGTCTTTGAAATCTCACGTGGTCCCTCTGTGGGTGACAAGGTGGAATTCAAAAGTTGAACGAGACTTACCAGAAGTTGAAGTTCAGCTGGAATTCCAATAGTCACCATACACAGAGGGATTACGTGCCCTCCCATGGATCCCACCCTGTGTTGTGAACTTGACTACGATGCATAGGGTTGGTGCTTTAAAGACTGAGTTCACGCAGGCGCAATGCTATCTCACGTAATCCTTCTGTGTATGGTGACAAGTGGAATTCCAGTCGAACTTCAACTTCTGGTAAATCTAGTTCAACTTTTGAATTAATTTCGTGATGTGTAGTGGTTGAAGCTTTTACATTTATATCTTGTTTAACACTCAAATTAGCATACGGTTTCGATTTCACAACTTTAGCCGCTGGTTTATGCGGTAAATCCACCTTTGAACTACCCAAATTATGCTTAATTTCAACAGATTTTGTATCGGTGTTTATCGAATTATTAACTCCAAACGCTCTATCATCGGTTGCCCGCATAAGTTTGTTATTATAACCAACCACACTTTGTAAATTTATGATTAAATTACTTGGCATAAGCCATATAAACCAGGAGCAACGGCTAAATCCAACCGTAATTTCGCTTTCCCTACAGCTAACGGATATCTTTGGACTGACTTTGATGTCTTTCTCAATGACGCTAGATTCAAACAAAGATATAAATTACTCTTGAGTCTCCATAGCCTCTCCACTATTTCCAACTATCGATGATCTTGTACTAACCTGTGCTCCAAATACGCAATAGACAAATGCCTCTACCGATCTATTTAATCTACCTAAACCAGCCTTAGTCAAACTTTCACCCTTAATGGGGACAAACCAACAATACCGTAAGTCTGCCATGTCTTCGCAGGTACGTATGAAATTAATTAAATTCCCATCGTTACTCTTACCACGGCATCATCGGAAAATACATCATTCAACCCCGTACTCAAGACCAAGGGCACAGTTTTTTCCTATACGGACCGACCTAGACCGGTAAATAACTTATTTATTTTTCTGTTTGTTTGCTTTTTTTTTCGCAACAATTTCAATTTGCCACGAATAGCGCGGATAAAAATCCGGACCGTGGTCCGTATCGTAAAAAGCTGGACCGGTTACGAGCGCGCGATTAGCCAATCAGATTCGAGGATTTGGGATTCCGGCCCGCTGAGATGCTTGAGAAAAAAATAAAGATAAATATCACCTAACCCATGATTCCATTACTACCAAGCCATCTAAAATCTGGATTAACAGGTAATCCAAAATCGTGGCACAGTCTCCCATATTAACCTTACTATGGGGATTATTTTCACTAGTAAATACAGGGTCATCAGGTAGTGGAACGCCTAATTCATTCTAAGATTCTTCTAGCAGTAAAGTAAATATAGAATTTAATGAAGCTATATACCACAGGCGGATAATCAAGGCTATCCCGTATACTAATACCACAACCAGATGTAGCGCATCAAACAGCGAAGTTTAGTTGCTGAGAAAAATAGTTAAAATCAGGTTCATTTAGCCACTGTCTACATTTTTTCGCAGTTTTGTAGGTTGAAGCAGTACTCTTAAAAATATTCCGCATATTATTCACCGTGAACTTTTGTTTAGGTGTCACATAAATATCTAAGTAATGACATTGATTGATCATTGCAGTTATGTACACAACTTAAGCAGCTGTGAAATTAATTAAGAGCCTTTCTGGACCAAAAGCTATCGTTTGTAGATCATCACGTCTACGTTGTAGCTCTTGACTCTTCTCTCGACGTCTTGCTATCTCAAGTTCATTATCCATAAGGATCTCCTCTGCTGTTGGTCCAAGAGCTATTCTCATTGTAGATGGGATTTTATCTATACCCTCAACTATATGATCATCTGGACCTAGTATTACATACTAGGAGGGAGGCAGGATGGCCGAGTGGTCTAGGGCGCGGTATTTCAATGCGGTTACCCGGGTTCAAATCCCGCTCTGGCCACTACCTGGTGTTGTTCTGCGTAAGTACCTGGTTCAACTCCTCGATCATCCTTGTAAATAGCCAACTGGTCTGCCTCCCACCAGTTGGGATTTTTAACTATGTTGTTTATATTTGTTTGCCGGTGGGTGTATTAACCAAGTAGGGGACTTATGTCCTATTGTTAAGCACCTGTGCTTGTACGAATCTATAAATGCATGATACAAATACTCTCTTGAGCCTCTCCTAAATAACCTGGCTAATACCCTACCTAATTTATCCTTCCAAGTCATAAGCGCGGATTTAATTTTAGCTCTTGGGAACTTACTACGGATGCTCCTATCTGCATCATCAATATCCGCTAATAAAGGAACTGTTGGATCATTCCTACCTATGGTTTCCACCTCAATATATTTTTCAGGTAAGCTAGGATACTTATCTTAAGGTACGTCGCGCGCCCAGTGGTCGTGTTGTGGAAGACTCTGTTGTATTTCCATCCTGATTTAATAATAATAATATTTAATGTTTCTAAGGGGCAAATTAACATGTGAATACGATTTGCGAGTAATGAATCCTCTATATCCTTATCCTCATCATCAACACCGAAAGGATCTGTGCTTTCTGGACCAGGTAAATCTAAACCTCCTTCAGCAATTTACGATATTAAGCTAATGAAAATTCTAAATTATAACCATCTACTAACTAGATCACCGAGAGCTAGCATTCCACCGCCGACATAAGCTAACTCACCCGCCTTTTGATCATCGCTCGGTCTGTAATAATCTGACGGTTGAGGTTCCTGTAACGAGTAATCTGGATGTGCTTGGCTATATAATTCTAATGCCCGATCGGTATCTGACATGTTTTGTTGAGCCTGTTGTTCATTATCCTGTTGTCTAGAGAACCAATCCATTAATTTCTGTCATTTTTCCTGGTATAACATATAACCATGTTGGTATTTTTCCATAGCTTTATCATGTCTGACTCGTTCTTCATCTACCTTATTACCAGATACAGGTTTTGTAGGATAAGATCCCCTAACAAAAGCCGTAGCATTTAAAGTAGCACCACCAATCATTAACGCTATTGACGCCATCTATATATTAGGTAACTAGATGTTTTTAGGTAAAATCTTTTGTGTTTCTGGGTAATCTTTCAACGCTAAACGTGCTGATAACACAGCGACCCATTTAGCATAGTTTTTATTATCGACGAAGGATCTTTGATAATTTATTATTTCATAAATTTTTCTTACCGATATAGCCAGTTGCTGCAGATAATCCCACCAACACGGCGGCATCAGTTACAATTTTCACAAGTTTATTTTGTTCACTCATATTATAATTTTATGTAGACTGGAATCTCTAAATAGGTTCGGCTATATCATGCCAATTTTAGGTTAAGTAGGTTCAGGCGGTGTAGGTGGATCATAATATCAGACAGGCTCTGGTGGTGGTTTTCAGTTGTATCTCATAAACAAATCCAAAGCCGTCAACCCTACAGAAACTAGAGATAATACAGTTGTCAAAGATAGCTCTGGAATCCAAGGCTTAGAGGATTGTTCTTCAGATGATTCTTCAGCCTCACGTTTGGTTTCCCTTTTGAGCGCCTCTCGAGCTCTCCTATTATATTCTTGGAGTCGACGTCCAGTTTCCACCTTTTTAGGGTCCTTTTTCTTTTCCGCTTTAACCGGGGGTGGATCTCGAGTAATTTGTTTAGTTTCTTCTGTCATCTATTGTACCTAACTATTCAGTAATCCTAAAGTAGTCGGCTCATTACTGCTTACAATTTCTACGATTTTGCTGGTATTCTTTTCGGTTTCTCCTAATTTAACGTGCTTGGCAAGTCGGTAACGAACCTACGTTATTATGAGTTTCAGTTGGCTCGAAAGTGATCTGAAGATAAGAAAATCTCTTGCTAATGTAGTAAGCTTTGATGAGAACTCATAGGGCAAAATGAGCACTTGAATGAGAACTTATATGAGCGAGATGAGCACTTGTTATTGAACGAAACGACTCTGACTGAAAGCAGAATAAATTGACGAATCCATGATGTGAAACCGAAGAACGTCTGTGGCCAACCAGGATAAGAAACATCGCATGGAGGTCTTTTCTGCTGATTTAAGTGTTAGCACTAACAGGAATGGAGTTGGAGAAGTATTGGGACGGTAAAGAAGTATGTCAACGCTTACCATTAAATATGGAGGCGCGTGCCGTGACGGAGAACCATGAAGATTAAAATGTAAGAAAGACAATAAAGGGTTTGAAAAGAGTAAGTCCTGTAGAAAATATATTAAGCGTTATATTATATACAATACACCACAAGCCGTTACAATGAAACGTTTTCTGTCTATTGATTCCGAATTTACCTTGAAGTGATTCAACTAGATTGTGTTGAAGTTGTTGTGTTGGAAAAGTAGGCTTACCTGTTTTGGTTACTGTTGTGTGACTCATCATATTTACATTGTAAAAACAAGAAGTTATAAGGATAAAAACAAAGATGTATTGCTGTATTAATGATGGCAAGTGTGATTCAGCCTTTTAAGTGCAACCCTGAATATATATGGAGTTGCTGTGATCAGTTGTGGTATAGATCATCAGTTACAAAGTGTGATGATAACAAATTCACTAAGTCAGTGCACCAAAAATTTACTAGTTGTATGCATAACTGATAAAACTAGTGTACAAAATATGGAATGGGTTTCGCCAACCTGCCATTCAAACCTACATGTAAGCAATGGGAAGTTGCCAATCTGTTCTGAGCTCGAGTGTTGTCCAATACACGTGTGTCTGTTCTAAGGCTACCAAAATGTGATTTCCTGTGAAACCAGAATGCCTAAATAGAGGTGGAGAATTACCTCTAATGATGGCAATGTTCTTAATGTACCAGCTGATGTGATTCAGTTCTTAACACTCTACCTACACCTATAAACAAATTATAAGTAATTCTTATCAAATTGAAAAGAAAATTAAGTCACAAGCACCATTATAAGTTTTAAAGTGTTAGACCAAGAAAGTGTTGAAACCAGTGAACTCTTTTAAAATGAGCATATACTGATAAGTCGAGGAGTAGTGGCTGAATAATATGTAAATAGCGCAGCTATAAATGAACACAATGATGGGGAAGAGTTTCTAAACTCCATGACTAAACAAAATTAATATATGCACCTTATTCCAAGGAATCTATCGAAGAACATGCCAACAAAACTGAGCAATTGAAGCTATCGTTACTAATTCTAATAACGATGATATTGATGATGGATATTGCGAAGTTGAGGACCGGCATTCAGGTGCCTTAGATACTCTTACTATAAGAACCAGATGTCACTGAAAATGTTGAAAAGATCATTTAGTTTTGCTCCAGGTTAAGGAAACAGACTTTCAGTGGTATTTATGGACAAAGAATCTGCATGCTTATCATTTCCTGCCATTTACTGTAGACAAGCCAGAGCTGATAACCAAGAAAGAACAACATCTGTGCATTGCAGTGCAGTATGCAAATGGCTAAGATGGAGGAGTTGCCAAGTCAGTACCTAACATCTGGTACAAATAAAAAAAAATGAAAATTCAGCAAATTAATAAGACTGCAAGTATTTCTTTTAGAAAGTGTAACATCAAAGGGAAGAAATATACCACTGATAACCTAAAATCAGATGATAATGTAAATAAGCTAATTCAACTTGATAAAGGATTGAGAATCTTAAGGATTTTAAGATCATCACTAACATACTTTGCAAAAATGCAAGAAAGACGTGTTTGGTATGATTCGTCAGCTGGGCAATCCTACATGGTTTTGTTCATTATCAGCTGCAGAACCAAGGTTGATATTTCTGTTGAAAACATTGAATAGAGTTGTAGACAACAAAAACTATAATGATGATAAAATTGACAATGAAAAGTCAGACCTTATTTAGAAGGACCCTGTTACACACACACAGTGAGCAGCAGGATGCCAGAACTACATTTGGTTTCGACTCCATTCAATCCTGTACCCTTATGTTAAGTTATCAAGTTTTTTAACAACTTTATGCTTGCCACCTGCCTTATAACTGATGCCTAGTGTAGTCAAATGATTGGCATCATGTACTCACTGTATGTTTATTTCGAAAAGCTACTCAGCTCCCTGGTCACTTTTGTGTTGTGATTGTAGATTATTAAGATTATCTCCAAGTTCATTCAATCACAACTATAAAAAACACTTCGTCAATTTTAAAATTATTTCTTTTTTCTCTATTTTATAAACATATCCACGAGTTCACCATAGTCCTACTTTGATTTAAAATTGATCTCCCGCAATTGCCATTGTTGTGAAAGGTATCGGTAGATTTTTGATCATCAAAATTGACAGAAAAATTGCGAAGCAACCAATGGGAATATCAAGAAAGCCTCACACGGTTTTGAAGATTAGTGCCTTGTTATTGATATAATGCAGAAGTTAAGATTCTGCGGTCGAATTCCATACCCGACAAATTCGCTCAAAAAGACGTCAGCCGTTTTGTGCCTGTGGGACGCATTCTCCTTGCGGTTAAAAAAAAAAATAAAAGCGAAATAATTTTTGCCGGATATTGCATTTAATTAGCTTTGTATTGATATATAGTTTGTGGTTGTTGCGTTTTAAGCAGCGCGATGATTTTTTTTTTCGCGAAGGACACCCACGAAGGTATACGGTAACCTTAAATCGGGCATTTCCTGATGCTAGGTTGGTTTAAAGTACTGAATTTAATATTAAGAAGTTACAATTCAGCGAGCCGACGTTTTGACACTCTTGTCTAGTATCTACTTCAGGGTTGATTAGGCTAGGCTGTGGAGCTCCTTTTATACTCCTGAACTGAATAGCGTTGCTTAATTACAGAGTGTAAATAAACGTGGGGTAAAAACCCACCATCGTCGCGGTTCAGTGGAGCGTGAGCACTATTGATATAGGCCAAACTTCTAAGCAACATCTGTTTAGCTTATAAATTTTATACAACCTGAGAGCACTTATTCCTGCGTTACTTTGCAAATTAGTTTCTTGTGCCTATCCTTGTGCATCCGCTTTACATGTTTGTGTTAATTAGCATTTAAATTAAATGCACTCCGAGATCATAGATAACTTAGGCCCAGAGAGGACAAAGACGCTTTGTCACTGGTCTCTTGTGCGACATCTCAACCGAAAGCACATCAAATAAAGAAGCAAAGAAATGTTTCCTTCTACTTCATTGTACGTATCCTTAGGCCAAAAAAGAAGACTGCACTGTTATACAAATAACTGTCGTAAAGCACAAAAAGAAAATATTTTTACCAATCATAACAGATGCCTAATGTCCAATGAACCAATCAGAGCACAGAATACTTACATGTCATCAGCACCACACTGGGAAAAACTCGCGCACTGAGCTCGTCTCGATGCTTATAAGTTTTAATCCCAATTGATTGATTAAAAAGTGAAGCAATCACATGATAACTTTCGACAGTAATTTACAAGCCTTTTTTTTCGTGTTCCGTCGACATTCCGCGTGGTTTCACCACTGCGCAAAGACGATAAATGTAGAAAGTAATCAATTGCTTCAGTGATATAAATCAAGTAAATAGCCAAGTAACAGTAATGGGGATAGAAGAGTTGCTTTTGACTCTAGGACTTGCACACAGCAATTTCGTGGCTGTTGGGTTATAAACGTCTTTTTGAAACGGGAGAAATGAGTAAGGAGTGGATTGGAGAAGATCCCATTAAGTTTAAGTTCACGGATAAGGCTACACTTTTTCCCCTCTGTTCTTTTATTAGTGATTACATCGGATTATTATATTGCTTATTTAGCGGCTTGGTGTCCCCTTTAACCCATTGAATCTCAGATTTTAAGACCAATAAAAACCCCCAGACTCAACCAAAGACTATCATCCTTTCAAGACAATATGGAAGCTCGTCTGTCCGGCTTCTTTTCGTTGTCTTTGCTTCAGCTGAAAGGAAAAAATAAGAAATCATAAGGAAAGTATGATATGTGTGCAAAAATAATAACTGAAACAAAACAGTGAAAAAAAAAATAGACGAAGAGACAAGCAAAAACAAAACAAAACAAACAAAGAAAACTAAAAACTCTCTTCATTTTATCCTCCTAACAAAACTTAAATTTCGGGGCTCAAAACGCTTACGTTTTGGAAGCCTGAGGTCTTTTCTGAATCGTCACTTGGCGGGCATTGTTTTATTTTGTGCAGGGCATATTTACAGATGATGCCCTTTTCTCGAGAAACTCACGAACCTCTTGCTTGGACATTGCAGCAAGGTATAGGGTGAAATACTAGAATAACATACTCTATCATTAACATTACGCATGTCGATGTGAAAAGAAAAGTCACCGATCGTTTTGTTCCCAGTCCTTTCATACTCAGCTGGGACGTTGCCTACCCAGTCTATTTGATTGTTGAATGAATGAATAAATGAATGGTTATTTGCCACAGAATTAATAGTATTACAAGAACAATCATTAATAAATAATACAAAAGTCATTAATAAAAAAGGATGGATGTTACAATAATTGTGACAAAATGAGACCCTAAAAAACCACCAAGCTTATAAGAGCGGCCCCGTCAAATGCCTATCAGTAATATAACTAATCTATAAGGAACGCTTGTGCGGCATAACTTTTTTTAAAGAAACCCTAACATATTTTTTCTTTAAAGTTCAGATAACTAGATGAATTAGTAATTGATACAGGTAGAGAGTTCCAGACAATTGGATCTTGATAAAGAATTGTAAATTGTTTGATGTTAGTGCGACAGTAATGTGGCCGCTAATTGCTGCCTATTTTAGTATCGTAATTGCGCACTTGGCGGCTTGTCTCAATTAAACTGAAAAACATCGAACGCAATGACTGATTGTGATAATAAAACAAGAAATTAGAAATGTGAGATTAATTGATTTGAAAAATGTCTATTATGCCTAATTTCGAAAATAAAGGAGCAGAATGCGCTCGGTAATCTGAATTTGTTATTGGTTGCACAGCATGCTTTTGCAAGTAGAATATTCTATTTAAATTGGAGACATATGCAGAGGACCAAGTGGAATTACAATAAGTAATGTGAGGATACTGATTAGTGCGTAGAACAAGGCTAGCTTGGCTCTTGAAAAAAAGTAGAATCGAAATCTAAGTATAATAGCAACGGATTTTGCGATTTGCTTTGATACAAAACTTTTGTGATGCTTCCAAGGAAGGTGCTCATCAAGATACCCAGCTACCCAGATCAGAAATTTCAAGGACATCCAATAAGCAGATTGAGCCAAAACCCTCCGAGAGACATTTCTAGGCCCCATGTAATGTTTTAAGACTTTCTAAAGAGATGTTTTTATCACCTAGAATAATTTGATCTGTTCGAATATCTTAGCTGAAAATTGATAGGCATGAACTGTTTGAAAATTTTAGAGAATAACATCTTCATTTCAGAAATTGCTAGCTGGAAGGCACCTTCTAAAAATTTCCCAACGAACCATTTGCTCATCCGAAATTGCTAGGTGACCCTTTTAAGTGCCAAAAATTGCAAGAATATTCTTTCCGAAAACGTGAGCGACTATTTTTTCCTTGTTACGAATCTTTTAGGGGATGTTTTACGGACTGAAAACATATTCAGATACGCTGTTCTAAAATCCGAGGGCCTGTGTGTTCGATATTCAAAGATTCTAGCTCACCTTGCTTCCGAACAGATTTTTACCAACATTAGTCGTTGGGTGTCCTTGAAATTTGGTTACGTTTGTTATCAAATTTTAAGGACACCCAACGACTATTTTCGGTACCTATTTTTCTATAACATAATTAGTCTATTTTTGATAACATAATTAGCCTTTTTAATATTAACTGAGGCCTTGTTACATTTCAACCACATATCATAATTGCGCAGCTCGTCATTTAATACAGATTGTACCCTTTTTGGGTCTCAATGTGAATAAAAAATACTGGTTTCACCTGCAAAAAGTCACGAAGTTAATTGAGGAGCATGGGGAAGATCGTTAATGGATAATGTGTCCCAGATAAACCACAGCAAACTGGCAACTCCAAACAACGAAACGGTTTAACCACAAGACGAACTTACAAGGTTTTTTCAACCTTCGTTCCACCCCGAAAAGGAAAAAAAACGCCTACTCCTCGAAAGACATTTCATTCCTGGCTCATATTAAAATGGAATCTTGAGAGACACCACATTAAATAGCCTGCTTAGAGGAACATGTAGAATTAAATTGAACAAATTGTTGGCGACAGGAAAAATAACTCAGTTTGATTCACCCCAACGCCACGCCGGGAATACCAAAATGTTCCAACTTGCCAAATAGGAATTGATCGTCAATGATATATGCTTTACAGAAATCTAGGAAAATTCCTGCAGTGGTCTCATGCTGATTTATCGCAGATGAAAGTTTGTTGATAAGGTGAATAGATACAAGAGAAGTAGAGTGGGTTTTCCGAAAGCCAGATTGACAACAGAAAAGTATGTCACATTCTTGTACAAGCTCTATTAAACGATTGTACACACCGTAACTATCTCACCAAATTTCGGAAAAAATCGACAATAGAGATGTTGGTCTGCAATTCACAAAAAGACAAGGATCCTCCATTTTGTAAACTGCAGGGACTACCTTAGCAATTTTCAGTTTGTCTAGGAAAATGCCTTTTTGCAGTGACTGATTAATAATATTCGCCTGGAGGTGAAGAAATTAAGTGTAAAGAGCTTTTGATTACACGGATTGGAATATAGTAAAAGGTTTTAACCCAGGAGTATCAGTAGTTCTGACAGTTTGATCGTCCGGGTGAGGGTAGTTCTGAAAAGAACTGTTGTTGGTGAATGACGTTTCGACATCTTGGGCGGAAGTCATCTTCAGAGTCAAGTGAATAGTGTTTGTCAGACGATGATGTCATACTTCTAGTCTGTAAAACGTGATTGTTCAGTTTAGCCATCATGAGTAAAACGCTCGGCGGGGGGGGGGGTGTACTTTAGGAATTTTTGGGTGGGGATGTGCCGCTGGAACCCTGGAACCCTTAGCATATACCAGAGCTGGGTAACTACTTGGTGTAGTCACGGTTACTAGTTGGTGTAGGCACTCACACAGTAAGGACACTAAAGTAAGCATGGGATGATTAAGAACACTGAAGTACAGCTAAGGATTAGTACGGCTAGAGTACAACTGAGGTAAAGCTTGGCGACTATATTTATAATGCAGACTACTTTATTAATGGGTGAACCTCTTAAACCACAGCTTACACCAAGTAGTTACCAGTCACGGTAACTACAGTAACTACTTGCACCCAGTAGTTACTCAGAGCTGGTTCAACTGAATTTTGCTACTGCTTGAAAACCATACCCTTCATAGTGGCAAACACCTATATAGCCCATATATGGCAGTATCCATTAACTGTTAACTGTTAACTTAACTGTTAACTCTTATAGTAATACAACTACTAATGCTCCGATGATCTTTCCAGTTAAGTTGCTATACCGAGTTTAGTTAAGAAAATACTAGTCTGTTGACGTGTGCACAGCGTTATAAAATTTGTTTCCGTGACCTCCCTTTTTAGTTGAACGCCTCCCACATGTTATTGTTCCGCAAATGTGTTCCAAAAGAAATGGGTACAAATCGACTTGTGGTTGTTAGCTCTGTGCATCGGCCTGGGACGAAAGAGTATTATTGAAGTTGAACTTGGTTAGCTATAATTCCTTTGCATACAGTAACTGGTCCTTCAGTTTTGAGAAACCTCGGCGGCTGTTTGAGCCTTTACCTAGACAGGTGATCATAAGAAAAAAATTGTGGTCGATTTGTTAAACTTTATGGGCGACTTAACACCAGGCTTAGAAGGACGGAGGAAAAAAATCGAGCTGTCAGCATTAACTAGAAGTCGATAACACGATATATCGGCCATAAAAGCGATGCAGGGTTAAACAAATCACACTCTGAGAAGTTTCTTCAATGAAGGACTATACTTGACAGATACTGTGCAAGATTATGACTTATAACTGTCCATTGATTCGCAGACCTAAAAAGAATCTGTGTGGTATTACAATAAAAAAAGACGCCTCCATGAATAGATATTCATTATGCCAATATTAAGAAGACCAACAGCACTACATAAATGTATTCAATTATGGGTTTGAACAGCACAGTGAAACAATCAAACTTAATTAGCAAGTAATAGGTCAATTGAATCCTCGTTTACCTGCACGTGAGTGTTACAGATGGTCTTTGGACTGTTTGGGGCGGATTGGACCCGGTATACGAGTTATCTCCAGCTTGGCATCGGAACAAGGCCTCCAATATATCACCCTGGTACACTCCAGCACTTCCCCCTGCCAAGTCATTAGGTATACAGAAATTTTGCTCGGTACTGGAATCTGGATCTGGTGAAACAAGGCAAGTAGCTTGTTGCAAAAGTGAATTCACCGCCATATTGGAGCATGATCTCGTCAAAGGAACCACTTGTAAGTGAGTATGCTCTTGTGCTTGTGCGCCAGTTGGGCAGCGGAATTCCAAGCAAACCATTCCTTCGTTGGTGCCTGGAATTAAATTCACCCTACTCGCAGTGTAGCCATAATCTTGAGAATATCCCCGCCCTTTGCCGGTACTTTTAACATAGATGACCGGCTGAACGTTTGAACCACGGACAACAACTTTGACAAAGCAGGCCCTATTTTGACTCTGCGGGTACCAGTTAGGACCTTTAGAAAACCAAGCGAACGCTTGACCGACTGACGAGGGTGCGTTGAATATAAATGCAAGGTCCGAAGAACTAAATTGCCGGCACCTTCCGTCTTCTCCTTTCAGGTAAACTGGACCCGGATCGTTCACTTTGGTTGAAATGAATGAAATCGTTTTGATCCCATAAATCGTCTGTCCTGATTGAGAGATAATTTGGGCCTGAACGGCCGATGGCATGCCCGCTGGGATAACAGGAGTAAGCGGTTCTCCAGACTGTTCTGCTTGTAAGTAAGCCGGTTTGTCTCGAATGGTTAGAATGCAGACGATACCAGTGGAGGAGACCGTTTCTTGTCGATAGGAAGTAGCTTGAGAACCGTCGTCGGCTCGTGACATACGGGTAACCACGGCACCGGGTGGAGCTTGCACCCTAACATAGCTGACAATAGCCACGTAATCCCAATTGATGGACTCCCCCGGAATATCAGGTGTAATTGTGCCAACGAAAAATTTTCTTGATTGGCGTTTCTTCCTTGATCCACTTTCTTGTTGCCGTAGTGCTCCAAATTTGACCCAGCGCCCGCTTTGTTTGTCCAGGTACCACTGGTACACTGTAACGCCTTCAGGTATCCTCAACTGTTCATAATCCAATGTCACGGTAAGGTTCTTGCGGAGGTTCAGCTTTCTGCCGGAGGTGTCCGTGAAACCCGTCCTCAAAATGCCTGCGGTACCAAGTAAAGTTACCTCACCGCTGTCGTCTACGGCAGTAAAATCTCCAGGAGCAGCAGCCATGTCAGCTTCACTTCTTGGGTCTATTACTGCGATGTTTGCAGTAACTTCCCCTGTATATGTAGAGCCATCCTCTGTAATAAATGACTCTTCTGGTATATCGAGATCCACATAACTAGGCTTACCACCCTCTGAGCCTAGTGGGATGTTTTGCTTCTCTGTAGCTTGGAACTTTTTAGGAGGTGGTTGCTTTTGAAGGACAATCGTGTAATATGGAAGTTGACCTTCTTGTATATTAAACACTTTTGACGTTTCAAAGTGTGCATTGGCAGGGTCTTTAATAGTCATCACCAATCTTTTGACTCCTGGTTTGATTTTTAGTTTAAAGTTTCCTTTACGATCAGCTGAGACACGTGTTGTCTCTCCATTGATGGATACTAAGGCATTCGGTACGGGTTCATTGGACGTACTCACAACTGTGCCATATATCATTGTTTCTGGCTGAGGGCAAGGTTTGCATTCACAACGTTCGACCTTTAGTGTATTGAAAGTGAAAGCACCTCCTATACAGGTCACAGGAATGTCTGTCGTTATAGGGCTACAGCACATCTTTTGGTCTGGACTTCCACAGCCAAAGGAATTTCCTTGATTGCGTTTAGCGCACTCTTGATTAGAGCAAGTACCAATGTTAACTGTGCCACTCCCTTCGCTAGTACAACCTTCTGGTAATGTTAAGCTTTTTGGCTGTGGAATTGGGTTACAAGTGTCCTCGCCGCTACCTAATGGTTGAAAATGACCATCCGAGTCAGTGTTAAGTTTCAAAGCACAAACCCTAGCTTCGATATTTCATAATAATGATAATAATAATAATGATAATGATAATAATAATAATAATAATGACAACAATTATAGTAAAAATGATAATTTAATAACTTATATAGAGCTATTTACATATGCTGATCTATAGCGCTTTACCGAAATATTTAAAAATATTTAATATGTGACCATCCGAGCGTAATGAATACAACCTCTTTAGCTTAATTTTTATGAACTAACTGAGATAAGATGGCCCTATGCTAATGCAAATCCATAACTAATGGCAAATTAGTGAAATAAAACGCTATTGTACCCAAAACATTGGGAGCAGGCTAGATTATTTATAAGTACTCTTAGAAGTTCCTGAATCAAAATATGTTCTCTTCTTGATTGTCCAATTTTGTGGGTGTTCAAAAAATACCCAAAAAAATCTCAAAATGGGAAGCTGGTATTTTTCCTGTGATGTTTAGTATATACGTAGAAGCCTTGGGGTTAGTTAATGATATAAAGAATTGGGAGTTGGACGGAGAACAAGAATTTTTAAAACTAATTCCTGCTTTTTGCTGGATTTTTGTATTTTTTTTTAGTTAGAAGGTATTGACCTAGAACCTGAATTTTGCATACCAGACCTATGCTAAACCGTTTATTATGTCAGGCTATTTCTAGGATTCATAGAAACGACCACAGGCGACCCAAGCCCTCTACACATGACTAGACCCTTAAAAACACACGGCGCCTGATATTGAAAGGGACGTTGTATAGAAAAAAAATTTAAATTAGTTCCGCTCAGTGAGTTAGGGACCTTTTATTTTTTATAAGGAAGGAGGGGGGTGGGGGAGAGCTGGTGTGATTTGAGAAGCACCATTTTAAGTACTGCAGCAACAATGCATTTAGGGCTGAAACGGGAAGATTCCCAATAAAAATCAAAGCACAATATAGGAATTTTAAGTTTTGGCTAACTCTAACCAAACAGCCAAAACACAAATTATCACAGGTGGTTTATAATGATATGAAGTCGCGAATGAATAAGGAATTATGGAGTAAAAAAGTCAAACGCGTATTAGACCAAATAGGGCTGGGATACCTCTGGACAAAAGCACATGAAAATGACATAGGAATCTTGAACATTATCAAACAAAGACTGAAAGACATCGAATTACAAAGATGGTTAAGTGATGTAAACAATGACGTAAGAAAAGACGCCAACCAAAAGAACAAATTAAGAACCTTCCGAAAATTTAAAACAATAGAAAATTGTAAATGTGAAGATTATCTCCGTCAGGTAACCAACGTCCAACACCGGATAACTCTAACTAAACTCCGTCTAAGTAATCACAAATTTGCGAGAGAGACAGGTCGGTATGTAAGACCTTATACGAAACCGGAAGAGAGGATCTGTCCTATCTGTAAAAAAGGCGTAGAAGATGAAATACGCTTTTTAACTCTGTGCTCTGCGTATCAAGAAAAAAGAAGTACTTTATTTGAATACTTAAACAAAGAATACAGAATATCATTAAACAGAATGGCACCAGATGATGTTTTTCTGTTGTTAATAAACCCTCCGAGCAAGAACAAACCAGTGCAAAAGTTAATTGCAAAATACGTATTCGACTGCCTTGAGAAAAGAAGATCAGTAGTTGTTTAGGTTAACATTGATTATAGTTCCACTAGTGTACAATTTGAGTTATAAATTTTAAATTATTTGTATAAAGTCGATATACTTAGGATTGTATACGACTCCAAATAAAAACATTGTCATTGTCATTTAAAAATTGCATGATCCCCCATCAGCTTGCCAGTTTTTTCGCATGAGCCCTCCCAATCAAAAAAAAAGAAAAGAAAAAGAGAAGTCAATTTCGGATCAAAACGTTATGACATAAAAGTATTGCTAAAGTATTTCACGTGCCCCGCTTTTTCCAAGATTTTTTTCGCATGACCCCTCCAAATTTCACCAGCCCCCTCTCCCAAGTAAAAGATGAACGGCCTGATAACCCAAAATGGTGCCAATAATTCAATAAAATGAAGCACAAAAGTGTCTACACGGAATTTTTGCCTTAACTGGTGTTTCGTTTGCTGTTTTAGCCTCCTTATCGTTCGCCGTTCTTGGCTGCATTTAAAACTGACCAAGGCTGCATACTAAGTTTTCGACCGAACTGAACTCGGAGGCCGTTTGCGGCCTACAAACCTACTCTATCGGCAGTCAGAGTAAAAACAAAGATGACCTATCTACCCCAGGGGATGTCTAAATTCCAAAACGTTTTAAGCATCTCGCTGAAAATGAGCAAATTCTAACTAGAAGTTAAAGACCGTTTCTTCCAAGATTTTGATTGGGAACCGTGCAGCGTGTTGAATTTCAGCACTACCGGGGCCAGCTCAGACGACGTTTGCTCCATTTGTGCCCCACAGTCGCAGTGTAGTATAGTGCTACTGTCTTCAGAAAATCATGTAAAACGCTTTTGAAGTTAACAGTTTGTTCTAAAACTAGAATGGACTTGCACCCATTAGGTTCTTATCTAAGGCTCTAAAATATGGACTATTGTTATAATTAGCCTTATTCACCAAGTTGAACTACTCTTTGATTTCATTTGTAGCCACTAACACTGCAATACCAATTTACCTGTAATAACATTCAGTTCCGCTGAATCTGAAAACACTTTGCCAAATGCGTTGGAGGCAAGGCACTTGTAGAGTCCGGCATCGCCAGTAGTTAAGCCTGTAATTCTGAGGGAACTCCCGTAATTGTATTTTTCCTTGTCCAGTAAAATATCGTCTTTGAACCTGATGGAATAATATAAGTATTTAGGAACGGGTGATCCCGTTGTGTTGATAAATGTTTGATGAATATGGTCCTATGGTCAGTGGCGTTTTACCCGTTCAAACTGGAATTCTTGTTTCAAATCAATAGCACATATTTCTTCTGTAATTTGCTGTCTTTTGGAATGCCGTAAAAAATACATTCGGCGAATTTCGAAAGTTTTTAGAGCAAAGAGAAACGCAAAAATTTACAGGCTTTATGTTAAAAAAAATAGCGGAAATGGAGGATGTGTACCCAAACGCACCGCGTTAAGAACGCACCGCGCAAAGCAAGTCCTCACTCTTATGCAATTAGCTGACGATGCAGGTGAATTTCATGTACACAGCTGGCAAACTTAACTCTAGCCAAGAATGTGCCCATAATTAAGCCTCAATACAAAAAAACTATGCAAAACCTCAAAGAAAAAAACATGAGAATGTGCCCTGTGACCAAATAAGGTTCTGCATTCAAACAGAAAGGGCCAAAAGAATATAGAACCAAATCAAAAGAACCGAACTGGGCGTGAAGAGACATTGTCAAAAGCTTCTGTTACACTTGACAAAAAATGGTGCTTTTTGTCTAGTCACGATTTTTCAACATAGAGTTCGAAGTTTTTAGCTTACATGCATGTATATTCAGTCAGACAAGAAACCATTATTTTAATAGCGGGGCTCCCGCGCGCGAAGCGCGCGTGGAGCAGAGCCCCATACTCATGGAATATGGTCAACCTCTTTTCGTTTGGTTGTCCCGTGACTGACCAAGCGTACGTACGTACGTACGTCCGTACGCGTCTACAGATTGTACGGGTAGGGTAGGGGAGACTATCAAAGGGAAGGGAGGGGTATCTCAGGCTTGTCTTGGCAAATCCAGATCTTTTATATTGGACATTCACAATATGGTCAATTGACAGCTGTCAAAACGGGATAGCCACTGACTAGCATTACATGACCATATTGTGGGCTCATGTGTCAACTCATCGAGGTGACGTGATTTATTTGGAAGCTGTTCTGGTAGCCCGCATATTTTTGGCGGGAAATTGCGTTGACGACTGAAAAAGAAATTTTCAGTTCATTGTCTTTTTGAGACACAATATTACTACTCTACACTGTTAAAGTTTTACTAAAGGATAAACGAAACAATTTCTATTGCTATGTCAACAAACAATAGCTGAGAAAATATAATTTGCAGAACACAGGGTTCAGGTGAAGAGCAACGGGAAAGAGAGCAAGAATTAACTCAGGAAGAATGAGCGAAGTAGATCGCCAAAGAAGGCGCGCTCGGGAAAGAGAAAGGAGACGAAATTATAGCGAAGAACGCCGACAAGCAGAAAGAGTCCGGGCTCGAGAAAATAGACAAAATGTTAACGAAGAACGCCGAGGAGCGGAAAGATTCCATGCTGTGGAAAACAGACAAAATTGTAGCGAAGAATGCCGAGAAGCGGAAAGACTTCGTGCTGTGGAAAACAGACAAAATTGTAGCGAAGAAAGCCGAGAAGCGGAAAGACTCCGTGCTGTGGAAAACAGACAAAATTGTAGCGAAGAAAGCCGAGAAGTGGAAAGACTCCGTGCTATGGACCACAAATTTGCATAAGTTTTGTCTGCATAATATTTGCTCACTGATGCGTGACTCAGCACTCGCACTTTCCACTTTCCCTTAAACTTGACACTTGACTTGGAAAACCGACTTCTAAACAAACCTTCTTCAGAAAAATGATCTTCTGAATGCACTACTTTTGAATGAGAAGCAAACTGATGAAAGATTTCAAATTTTTATGTCCTTTAATCATATAAACATCTCCCCTGTCGACGGCTAAGAAATACTCCCGCGGGAATTTTCTCTTGGCGGCAAATTGCAGAATGTAGCGCTTTCACTGGCAGCTTTTCGCGTTGTCGACGTTGTCATTTAGTGTGTCGATTGAGAACTTTGGTTTCAACGCCGTTGTTTTCGTAAAAAATGTTCTAAATTGTAAAATGTCTCAAATGTATGTTAGTCATTCACGTGTTGCGTTGGACCAGGTCTACTTATAGTTCACACTTTTACGGTTATTTATTTCTTTTGTTAAGTAACTACAGCTGATTGTAGTGAATAAATGAAGGCAGTAATTTTTTAAACTTACAATGTAATTAAGAAAAGAATAATTAATAATTATTTTTTCATTCTCGTGAAAAATGTTTTTCGGACTGGTAGATGTTGGTTACAGCTTGCTCGAAGGGCAATCTGTAAAATTAATTTTCTTTGCACCCTGCTTGGAGTAAACATTTATTTTACCGAGGTGTTCGTTTTAACACGAAAATGACAAGAGTTGTGTCCTGCATTTCCCAGTAGCGTGTACAAATCTTTTAAATACATTTACGCAAATAGAATGGTTAATTTCATCAGGAATAGAATACAGTACATTGATAATTTGTGTTTTTTGTAGAATATACTCCATGACTTTGTAGGTAGAAAGACCGTACTAATGGCAGACGAAAGTTTAGACAAAAATCATAGCAAGTTAACCGACCTCGACACTTAACTATAGTTAAAAACGTTTGTGAATTCCTTCGCAATATTTTAGAATGCTTTTACAGTTTAAAGTGAAATGAAAGTACTAACGGGAGCCCCGCTTTTAGGCTTGACTAAATCTATATATTAGACCTCTTTCGTAATGGCGGGCCAAACAGAAAACTCTTTTGTTTTCTAGGTAATGAGCCTTACTGGCCTTGCTAGGATGTGCAAAATTCAATATAATTTTTGTTCCAAAATGAAGCTAGTGGGTAAAAAATAATAAATAAATAATTAATCGACCACCATTGTCGAAAGTGCTCTATGACATTTAAGAACCAAATCAAGACCACTGAATTGGGCGTCAAGAGAAAGATAATGTAAGTGTTTCGCTATTTGCTACAAGCTCATGTTTATTTAGAGGTAAAATGTTTGATCTTGTCAGTTCTATGTTATGATGTAATATCAAAACTGTTTTTTGTTCTTTAATGAATTGTTCTTGAATTATTCAGAATAAAACTGACAACTTTCTAAGCACAATTATCATTTCTTGACCCATCCCTTACGAAAGTCCTGGCTCAACCCCTATTTTTTTTCGGTTGCCCTCTCCTCCCCTCGTATTGTATGATCACTCCCTTAAGTGCTTGTATCCGAGCCATGCCAAAGTTTAACTGTACTTGCTCCTGGAAGCATTTATCAAGAAACATTATAAACATTTCAGCGTTACGGTGAACGGAAAGTTTACTGATCCGGATACCAAACCTCTTCCACTGTAGACCAGCTCCTAACATAATGTTATATCCTAAAGCCTTGATCTGCTTCTTATTGTTAATAAAAGCAAAGCAGATAAAGCCACTTTTGCTTTGAAATGTTTGCAAATGGACTTAATCCATTTATCGTAACGTGTTTATATCAACGCCTCTCAAATGAATGGTGATATTAAGTTTTTAACAAATCAGACAACACACAAATCAGAAATGTGTCTTTTATCTTTCATCACAAGATCCAGATTATTGAATAGGCGGAAAAATATGGTCATTAACAGAAAAAATATTTTAACTACCTAATGTCCATGAATAAATATTGTTCATGAATTATGAACTGTAGACTGTGACAATGACAGAGAGGCAGGAGGACAGGAGCTCATTACCCTGGAGAGGATGATTATGGAGTGAGGGGCTGTTGTCCTATACTCTCAAGTGGAGTAAAGTTGACTCTGTGTTCTGGTCGTCATAGTGACAACGTTTTTTCGCGGAAGACTGAAAATTAAACTTTTTTATTAATCCGCACACACTTCATATTTTGCTTCACTCCTGGATTTGATTGACACGTCTCTCCACCATCCTCTTACCCATCCCACGGGTAGTGAATCGTCTAAGCCTTTACAAAATATCCCGCGGGGTTGTGAATCATGTAAGCCTTTACAAAATATTCCGAGATCTCCTCGGGGGAGGGAGGGGGGGGGGGAATCAGAAGATCTCTGGATATTTTGCAAACGCTTACATGATTCACTACCCCTCGGGATATTTTGTAAGGGCTTACATGATTCACTACCCTATCCCGTCCGTTCATTATCGGTGATACAAACCATATGAAGGTTGGGTTCGGGTCTCCTTCCGCCTTACAACAAAAAGTAACTTCATCGCTTTCCATCCGAATCGCATCTCTTGGATTCTGTATGATGTATGGTACCACTGCAAACAATATTAAAGAAATTGAAAACGAGCCGAGGGCGTTATTATACACTTAATATTTGGTCGCGAGAGAAACACAACTAACTGGTTTCCCAAGGAACCAGACGTTTTAAAAAGTGTTTAGGCAAATTCCTTGACTTTCACTTCAACGACGTCATAAAAGAACGAATTTATAACAATGTCGAAACCTATAAGAACACAAATTTAGTTCACAAGAGCGCAATGAATGATTTACAAGCACCTGAAAAAGTAGTCTCTGGACTTAATAACTTCTATAAATTCTAAACTCGTCGCTTTTTGGTTTAAGGCCTCGTGTTTGTGTTGCTGTGTTCATTCACGAAAGTAAGATCTTACAGTCTTGCCCGCTTTCTACCACGCCATCTTCCACCACGCTTTGCTCACATGCTGTTGTATCCCGAACCGGGTACAACTGCTAAATTGCTTTATCACACTAGGGATTTAGTCAGGGCCACGTGACCAAGAATCAACCACTAATGCAAGTCCCTGGTTAGTGGAGTGAAAGTCCAGGACAGAGTTATCAGGCTTTTGAGCCCCGGTTCAATCCATTTTTTTCCTGTGCCAAGGAAAAATAACTAGACACTGTCTTTTTCTACCTATGTGTATACATTCTGGCGGCTTACGATGAACCACGAGCCAGACACCGGAATAAGCTCAGGTCAAGTTGGTATTTGTAGTTTATTATGTCCACTGTTAAAGGGGCCATCATTAGGATCGTTCCTCTCCTTTACGTTTTTGATTGGAGGTTTTAACAGACCTAGTTGTTTTCGAAAGGCCTGATAAGGTTTTTGTCGAGATTGGCACACGTTAGCAAGAGCAATATAGCTGCCAAGCAATTAAGCTGTGCCCCCACCCCCCCCCCCCCCCAAAAAAAAAAAAAAAAGAACTTGCCCTTTATACTACATTTTTCCGTAATAACCTTTGTAGAAGCCATGTCTCTGTAAAATCTGTTTGAATCACAAAGCACCTTTCAACAAACTGCAGCGGAAGCGATCTCATAATTCTAGGAGGTAGCAGTCTTCATAGAGGTGGGTTAGTTTTCAAGACATTTGTTTGTAACTTAAAACAACCCAGACTTGACCAACACTTTCCAATAATTTGAAGCAGTATCCCAAAACTATGGAAGCTGTCATGAGACAAAGTGCCGAGGGCACCTTGTTTCTTAAGATAACTAGGTCTGTGAAGACACCCCATCCAAAAGGTGATAGGGGAGAGGAACGCTTCTAGATATGGCCTCCTTCCTTTTAACATGCGTACCTCCTTCACACACTGGCCCAACATATCCAGCCTCGCAAGTGCAGAACGTTACATCTCCTGACTCAATACAAGTACCATCATTTTGACAAGGAAAGCTGTCACAAAGAACTAAAGAAAAGGAAAAAATAATATTTTTAGCTTTTACTACGAGGCCATTTAATCATTTAATTTTTATTATATCTCTCAGTTATTACGGGCGCTGTGATTGGTTACTTCACTGTACGGCCCGCTAAATTCAAAAGTTTTTTTTGAATTTAGCGTTCATTTATTGCCTTTCACCCTATTTTCCCATTAATAAAGCAATAATGTGTCCCCTTGTTTTCAGCAATTTAAACTCCCCCAGAAATTCCCCAAGTCCCCTAAAAATAATTCGAAAATATCCTCTGTTCCCTGAAAATATATGCCTGTCCGTTCCCATGGTTCCTTTGTTCTCTAAGATCCTATGGTAGGGGCTCATCAGTTCACACTTCGTCGTGTTGTCAAATAGAAGACCGTCAGCAATTGCAATCATGATACATGTTTGCAAATTTTCTTTCTCAGTCATATCTTTGTGAATACCGTAAATGATCTAAATTTAAATTTAATTTTAATGGTCCAAGAGGGTGGCGTTTAATAGTTAGGAGGAGTTTATTGAAGAGAGGCGTGTATTCTCGTAAGGTATTTCAACGAACTTAGCAAAACGTATGCAGTATGCTTTCGACCGAAAACGTTTTTTTGTTGACCGAATCTCGACTGCGGGCTGACGGCGTTTGCATTCCAAGGTTTTTCATTGAATTTTTTTCCTCTTTTGCTATGTACCATCAAGAGGGTGCTTAAATGAGTGTGATTTCATATTAAAATCAAACGCCGAAGTCCCTAAGCTCTCACTCTCCGTGTGTATAAAAGGAGATTCACAGCCTTGCCCAATCACCCCTGAAGAAGACACCAGATAGGAGTGTCGAGATATCGGGTCTGTGAATTGTAACTTCTTAAGCTACATTCATTATTTAAAACCAGGTTAGTATCAAACTTTGTCTGATTGTCCATCTGGTTGCAATGTGCAATTTTTCCTTTAGCTCTCAAAAAGTTGTTAGATAATTTGGAGAAGGGATGAGTAGGGGTGGCTTTTGACAGATCTTTTAGCTATTAACGTCAATATCAGAATCCTTATCCAGAGTAATTTTGTTTTCATCGTTAGTTTCTTTGATATCCGTGTCAGTTATGTCTTGGAAAGGGTTTGGGAGATTTGTTTCATCCGGCCTGGAGAATTGTGCCTCTAACTGCTCTGCTCTTACTTCACATGACATAATAGACGAACCGATGCCAATCAAGCAATGATATCAATAAATTGATTGATTTTGCTCTATTTCTCCATTTCCTTGTATTTGGGATCAATTTTCACGGGGGGAGAGGCGTTTATTAGACAGGGGGCGTTTAATACAAACTTAGCAGCTTAAGGGGGGTCTCCATGAATACTTCGGTTTGTGTTAGCACCGGAAAATACAAAACCGAAAGAGTTTTTTAATATCCGCCGTTGGAGGTCAATGGAAAATTTTTCATAATGCTCGGTCATTACAAGAAAATCTTGCCCGCTCAGCAGCCAGTCAGAGCGCGCGTACTATTGTAACCATACAATAATGAGTATTAACAATTTGATATCCTCAGAAATCAAGGTGAATAGTGGTAAATATTTCTAATGAGACTGAAGAGAATAATTGTTTTAGTAAATACCAATGTGACAACCTCAGTAGGGAGCTTAAAACATGACGGCGACGCCGAGGAAAACCGGTGAAAAAATTTCATCGCTTGTCCTATAGTGCCGCTGGTGGCAGGCTCGCTTCATGATAATTTTACTTCCGTTTTCCTTTCAATTGTTACTTTACGAATTTCATCGCGAGTTCAACACTAGTGTCCTGGTGAAAACTTGAGATAGTATCGTTTTACATTATTTCGCATAGGCGTACTGCAAAAAAACTTACCAGTCTGTATTTTGCTCGAAAAGTTTCATTGCGTCGTTCATTGGCGCTATTGTTTGTTGTCTTCCTGGTTTATGTCTTTGCTGTCGTGTCGTTTTGCTTAACCTCCCTAGAGACAGCCCTCAGAAATAGCTATAAAGCGAGAATTGACGCTGGCAATAACTTTTTCTATTTCGACGCCATTTTGATTTCGTTGACAAAAACTCACTTTCACATGGATTACCCAGAAGCCCAGCATTATTCACCTCCGAGGAAGTGGATAGTGTTGAATATCCCGAGGTGGAGAGCCAACCTGATTGCTCAAGATGCCAAGGTTGTTGCATTGGTATGTACTAATATGCAGTATTGTTGATCACTATGAGCGCCGCCTGGCATCTGAGGAATCTCTTCGATTTCGTCAAAAGTGAAAGAAAATCCCTAATAGCCTCTAAATAAATTTCATAGAAAGCGGTAGCTTATCAAGACGATGAAATGGAACAATGGATAAAGCACTGATAAAGATGAAAGCAGTGGGGGTATTTTTGTGGTGTAATATTAATCGACAAACAAAGGCACGGAAGCACCAGGAATAAATTGGCGCCGAATTATGTATCATCTTGAGTATTGTTCCCTGCCTTGAATTTCAAGAAATCGCCTCCAAACTTAATCTCAAGCAGCCGGAAAAATAAATTACATTAACATAAGTATTCTAATCAGTTGAGAAAACGCGGCGAAACGTCAAGACAACGTAACTTTAGATATACAAAATTCCGGAATTCTTGTGCGAATTTTAGAGATCGAAAAGAATATTAGAAAGTCTCGAGAATTCTAGAATGACAAGGAATAAAATTTGGTGAAATTTTACCGAATGTTATCTTCCAAGTGGCTTTCGGACAATTTTGCACAAGAAAAATTAAGTCGGGAAAGCGTTTATTTCAGTTGTGCTACTTGAGGGCGCAACCTCACAGTAGTGTCTATAGAGCAATCGGTCGTTTCCCAGTCAAATTATTAGTAGCGAATACGACTGAATCCAGTGAGCCCTTTTACTATTAGCATCTTTATTCATTAGTATCTCGGCAGCTTTGTTACTAAAATGTGTGTTTTGAGTTGGTATCATGGTCAGTCATTCTTTGTTGCTGTATCTACATCATGCTCTTGGTACACAATGAACATGTATATAACATATTTTACAAATTTTCGAGAATTTTATTCATAAGCCAACGACAATTTTTATGAAATAGTTTTGGTATAAGGTTGTATACATACGCTTCTCGCAGTGATCTCCACCAACGCCATAGGGACAACTACAGTAGAAATCCATAACACCTTCTCCCACGTCGTAGCTATAGCATGTGCCTCCGTTCTGGCAGGGACTTGAATCACACGGGTCAAGACCTGGGATTGTTAAAAAGTAAACAGATACAAAAATCAAACATTCTGTTAAGTAATCACTTGATGATTGTATTGTAAAATAATTCCATGAAACTTTTCACACTTTTCATTTAAATGTCAGAACAAAAACAACACAAACTGAGTGCATTAAGGAAAATAAAATCATTATGATCCACAATTGCTGTAAAATACGTGGACACTGCCCAAAAACTAAAGAATTTTTACAACGCTTCAAACATCGGCTTCTCTTCCATCTTACAGTTAAACTCGTTTGATAAAACCAATTAAAATCGTTTAGGGGCCGGTCCTAAAGTACAGGTATGTTGGGTCATTATTTTTCAACATGGCAAAAAGGGTGGGTCAGGAAAAATGTTGCTATGCAATAGGGTTGGGTCATGATTAAATTATTCACATTTCACAAGTGTACCTGATTTTTTCGGCGAAGAGGGGGCGGGGGGGTGGGGGGGGGGGGGAGGGTGGTGGGCCGCTTAGTTTTTCTGTACCACTCCAGGGATGGGCCACTCCAATTTGTTCCAATCAGAATCAAGGTTGGGCCACTAAAAACTGGTCTTTAAAAAATCATTTTTAATAGCCTACCCCTCCCCCCCGTACTTTATGGCCCGTCCCTTACTTCTTATTAAAGATCTCTGTTTCAATAAGTCTACAACTGTTCTTATTTTTGTCTCGGGGTGACATTTAACAATAATTATTATAATTTTGTTGGGCGTTGTGGCGCATTTTGCGTAACCGTTTCGTGCCTGAAACGGCGAGTCACTCTGTTAAAGTTCTAACCACATATTTTGAGCCAAAAAGTCTCTACCGAAGAAGTTAAGGTACAGTGCGAACAGCCTGTATACAGCCGCCACTCACCGTTTTTTTTTTAGAGGAGAGGATGGCTGTACACAGGCTAAGTGCGAACTACTCAGTTTGAAAAGTTCCATGACGTTCAGGGAACATTCGCTTAAATCTTGTGAGAGCAATCATTCATTCCACTAAGAACACAGTGGTGTAACACTTGGTTTTTCCATAAAATTTGGCTTGAGTGTGGTTAGTTGTGGACAAACCCTGCAGTGTGAAATTCTTTGAAAATACTTGCAAGCACTACATATAATATGGTTCTGTTTGCTTTATTACACAACAAAGTTCTTTTAAGTTTTCATCTATGGATCAAACACTGCAGCGTAATACGATTACCATATTGAAACCACTGAACAGCACTGTCCTGTGGTACTGTTTGTTTTATTTTACATTGTGGCTCTACCGGCTGATCAAACCATGCAGTGTGACCACTCTATGTAAGGGTACTAAATAGCACTTGTACTGTGGTACTGTTTTGTTGTACTATACAGTGTGGTTCTAACTTTTTTATCTCTGGATAAAACCATGCAGTGTGACCATTCTTTGGAAAGCTACTGAACAGTACTGTACCGTGGTACTGTTTGTTTTAATTTACAGTGTGGCTCTACCTCTACGGTGGATCAAACCATGCAGTGTGACCATTCTTTGAAAAAATGAAAATGATTGCTGTACTGTACTATACAGTGTGGTTCTAACTTTTCTATCTGTGGATCAAACCATGCAGTGTTAGCGTTCCATAAAACTATTGAACAACACTGGATACTGTATTACTGTTCGCCGTCCTTTACAACAAGGTTCTTACTTTTTCATTTGTGCCTGGTTCTTGGAAATCTAGTCGACAGATCGGTTCTGCAATACTGTTGATTTAAACCCTGTATAAAATGTTTCCCTCAATTTTTCAAATTTGGATGAAACCGTGCTCTGTGATCCTTTTATGGTAAGCTACTGAACTATATTTTATTGCGGGCTTCTCAATTATTATGTTGCTTGGTTCTTTCTTTTTCATCTATGAAGCAATCTATGTAATTTGACCTTTCCTTGAAACACTACTGTGCAGTGGAAGTGTGCACTTTTTTTTTATCTGTGGATATAGCTATGCATTGTCTTATTGCGTCATACCAACAGTCACCTTTTTCACAGTTAACTCCGGTAAAACCGTCTGAACATTGGCAACTATAGGAGTCTCCTTCATTGGTGCATGTGCCTCCATTCGTGCAAGGGTCACTGTAGCAAGGGGTATTCGGCGCAGCTGTTGAGCAATCACACTGTTGATTAGAGTATATTACGTAATATATCAAATACGAGATACAGAGTTTAATCACATATTAAGCACAGAGAATAGAGCCGACGCACAGCGGAGTATTTTTAGCGAATTTCCATGCCAAAAGAGCCGTGTTTTATCAGATATCCAAACAACTCACGGTCCCTGCTTCCCTTTGTCCTTCTCTTATGCAATAACAATGAGTTAGAGAATTGACTGTCTTAGATTCAAAGCAGTTACGTATATCATACACAACATACGCACACATTCCAGACTCAAGAGAGATTCAAATTAAAAACAAGTCGTCGCACCTACAAGTGGACTCTTACACCAAGGTCATTGATGCAAACGTTTCTTACTAACGTACTGAACTATGTCAATGCTACCTATGAATTTTCTGCAATTTGTTTGGCTAGGGGCAGCTGTATTACAGATAATTGAAATACGAGTATGTCAAAGTTATAGTTTCCATGGCAACCAACCCTCTGCCTTTTGAAGGATTTCGTGTGAAGAACCTCCGATAAACTTTGTCAGGCCGATAGAGAAAGATAACTATTGGGACTGGATCACATTTTGCTAAAAACCAATTTAATTAGCGTGAAGAAATAAAGAATTGGCGGAACTTAAACCGTTTAATTAGCAGAATAAATATATAAAATCAGTATGTGCAAGTTAAATGAAGCATACATACCACTCGCTGACATATCACTTGTGGTACTTACAGACTATTACATGTTCAGGTACGGAAGACGTTTTACTTCACGAGTTTTAATACCATGTTTGCAAACGAGCAAGTACTCCAGGAAGCGAGCAATATGGTATCAAAAACGAGAACATAAAACGACACTAGGATCTGAGCATGTAGCACGCTATTACATATTTTAAAAAAGAGTATTAAACTACAAATCTGGAAGCCGCCAAGTCAATCTTTGAAAACAATTTGTACAACACATGCCCTTCATCGGTTTAGGATCACCCGCCCCTTGAGGTATAAAAATATTTGGCCGCAGACCGGCTAGCTCACTTGGTTGAGTACTGGAGTATCGTGCGGGAGGTCGCTGGTTCGTACGTCGGCCGCACCAACAATCAGGGTCTTTTAATAACCGAGGAGAAAGTGCTGCTTTTGTAATGACATCTGTAAATGGTTAGACATTCTAGTCTTCTCAGATAAGGGCGATAAACCGTAGGTCCCGTCTCACAACTCTTGTTCGTATAACTTTGTGGGACGTTAAAGAACCCACACATTGTTCGCAAAGAGTAGTGGACATAGTTCTCGGTGTTGTGGTATGGCGTTTGTGAAGGTAATTTCACACACGTACGTATTATGAACGAGCTTGTACAGCTCCCAGACGTTAAATAAATGATTAATTGATTGATTGATTCAAGGCATCTTCGCCATTTTTTGCCTCGTGAAATGTTACTCCAGCGCTGTGCACATAGTTTATTGTATTAGATAAAATTGAGTGGTATACCGAGTGGAAGCAAATTAACCCTTTCAATACCACAGGTGACCTATGTATAAATTCTCCTTATAATTCTAATACGCTACCGCACAATCATATTCTAAGAATTGAGTACATTATCAAATCAATGATGCTAAATAGATCAACCGCCAGATTCTCCGAACTAGAACACAAGGAGCTGTATAGCACTTACTCAGGAGAATTTATACTCGATCTTGGCTGTGAAATGGTTAAATCGAGATACATAAATATCATATAACACATGCTTTGTATCACTGTTGGGATAGTTTTTAAATTTGTGGATACGCGAAGCGTATTTGCGAGTTTTTGTGGGGACTCCGATATGCAAATTGTCACTCACTCACTCACTCACTCCAATGTAGACACTGTTCGTAATTAGTCGGATAGAACTCGGGAGCACCGATATGAAGACGACAATTGTCGTCACCGAAGTCTATTGATCAAAGTTCACGCTGAAATTGTATCGTACCGTTGCCAGAGTTTGTAATGATTTTGTAGCTTAAGAGGACGATTAGCGAGACCCTGTTAGGGGTAAATTTCGGCAAGCGACATGGCCTTGAAACGGCGACATGAAAAAGCTGAAATGGCGACGAACGACGAGCCGCTCACTCCGCTGAATTTCATCAGCCTTTGACTCGGCCAAGCGCTAAACGTGACCAAATGATAACTATTCGCTCTTCCGACGTTGACCGCCCCCAAGATTACAAGTGTTGGTCAGCGGTCTTGGACTGGTTGAGAGCAGTCCGCCATATTGAATAAAGGTTATGTAGTTTGACGCATGCTTTGGCTTTAGACTTGGTGTCAGGAGTGATGTCGAACCTGAAGAGACCGGAACTGAAGTTATCTGGCAATGCAAGTGAGAATTTCAAGAACTTCGAGCTCCGATTCAACGAGTATTGTATTCAAGCGAATTATCGTGCGTTAGCGAAGGACCCATTAACAGAACGTGCCGAGTACTACAAAAGCCCACTTCTTGAGATTTCAGCCCTCCGCTCCTCACTTCCTGATGAAACACTCTCAGTGCTACGTTACACAATAGAAACACAGATTGCAGATGAAGATAAAAACAAACCATGGGTATGGATGGAGAAGCTTAAAACACATTATACAGGCACCACAGGGTGCTCGCTACTCTCCGACAGATTCAAATTACGGATATCATCCCAAACCCCTCACGAATCCATTCACGAGTGGGAGGTCAAAGTAAGACAAGCTGGTAGCCTTTGTGGCTATGGTGCACTCAGTGATGAACTCAATAGAGACAAATTCATTTTTGGTCTTAATGGAGACCTGATGAGAACCGAGTTACTCAAAACACTTCTCAAGTCAGACAACAGAGAGAAGACTCTCAGCGATGTAGTAGCAGAAGCAAGAGCTATAGAGTCTGCCACGCAAGCAAACAAGCTTATAGTTGACTCCTCCAAAGCAACAGAAGAAGAAGTACACTGGACCGGTCTCAGGCACAGTGAAATGAGGCTCAAAAGAGAACCAGGAATCTGTTTCTGGTGTGGCGATCGGAAGGGTCCCCACCCGTGGAAGATATGTCCAGCGAACGGTAGAACCTGTGCCTAGTTGTGGTGGCAATGATCACTTTGCCCGCGTCTGTCTGGAAGATAGAAGAACTCCACCACAAAACCCCAAAAGCAACCGCAAGCAATAAACAAGAGGACGACAACAAACAAGAAGTGACAACCGGCGTCGCCAGTGGGGTGAATCTCGTCCACAATCAAAGGAGGTGCATTACACTGACCTTTACGACACTGAAGATCAACACTACAGCAAACCCCTTGATGACCAGTGTGGCCATATGTATGCATTAGAAGCTGGAGTACACAACGTAGACTCAGTAAACAGACCAGAAACCGCGGCAAAGCGTTACTTTACCACCCTTTCGCTCTCCCCAACTGGGTCCAACTTCAAGCAAATCAAGTTTCAGATAGACACGGTCGCAACCTGTAATACAATATCTCACGCAGAAATCAATCGGTCACCTTATGTCCTATACCCCTATCGAAATTCCAAACCGCTTCATCCAGTAGGCCAAGTCGAATTAGTATGCGAGAAATCAGACAAGTTTGAAACCCTGGTTTTTCAAGTCCTGCCAGACTCAGTCAGATCCATTCCCTCTCTACGACTGTGCTCCCTGATGTGACGAGCGGCGTGCCGCCCGGGTATCGACATTCTAATCCAAGCGAAGAGGACAACGTACTGATAACCACAGAATATCCAAACAACCCAGGACCCCAACACACCTGTAACCATCTGCAACAAATACACGAGATTACCGCAGACCAGTGTAACCCGTCTCCCTCGCCCTGAGGCCCAATTAAAATCACCTCCAACCGCCACCTTCCTCCCCCTGGGAACCTGACGAAAGAAGACATCCTGGGTGAGTACGCCAACAGTTTCACAGGCATTGGTAATCTTGGGTCCCCGGTTCATTTTCAAGTCCTTAAAAATGTACATCCAGTACAGATGCCAGGTCATCGCATTCCGGTAGCCAAGCGCTGTAAAGAGAAGGAAACTCTAGACAAATACGAAGAGGAAGGAATTGTCGCCAAGGTGAACGAGCCAACAAGCTGGTGCTCAAACGAGCTTATTCGTGAGACTCCTAAGAAATTCAGAGTGTGCATAGATCCAAGCCAAACAGTGAATAAGGCTATCCGAAGACCAATACACCAGATGCCCACACTTAATGAGGAACTCCATCGACTCAGTACAGCAAAATGCTTCTCCCTGGTTGATGTCAAGGAGGGTTTCCTTCACATTCCCCTCGATGAAGAATCCTCGTGGATGACAACCATGCAAACGTCCTACGGAAAGTACAGATGGCTCCGTCTCCCATTTGGTATTACGAGCGCCCCAGAAGAGTTCCAGATGAGGCTTTCATTAGCCGTCGAAGGTCTGGATGGCATTATCTGTATTGCAGACGACATACTAGTGTTTGGAGAAGGCAGCAACTTCGCAGAAGCTGAAAAAGACCACGACCGTCGATTTGTCGCGCTAATGGAACGATGCCATGAAAGAAATATCAAGTTGAATGCACGGAAGCTTCAGTTCAAACTCAGAGAAGTCAAGTTCATGGGTACCATAATCTCCGACCAAGTAATAAAACCAGACCCAGACAAAGTAGCTGCCATAACACAGATGCTAGCACCACAGAACAAGCAGGCACTCCTTCGCTTCATCGGCATGGTCAACTATTTATCTCCGTTCTGCGCAAACCTAAGCTCGGTGATACATCCACTGAGAATGCTCACTCATGAGGCAGTCCCCTTCTCATCCTACTCTGATCCTACTCTGAAGGCCATCACACAAGGATGACCACAAGACAAAAAAAAAGTCCAAGAATCACTGCGCCCCTATTGGAATTTCAGGGATGAACTGTCGGTTCAGAATGGCATAATCTACAAAGGCACACAAGTTATGGTGCCCCAGTCCATGCACAAAGAGATGCTTTCGAAGATACATGCAAACCACTTCGGCGCAGAATCTAACATACGAATGGCACTTGAAGTTCTTTTCTGGCAAGGAATGAGAAAAGCCATTCAGGACACTTGTGACGCCTGCAGCATCTGCAATAAATTTTGCAAGTCAGCGCCCAAGGAACCGATGAAGTCTCTACCCATACCCTCAAGGCCGTGGGAGATAGTCAGTCAGGACATCTGCGAATTGAAGAAAGAAAACTACCTAGTAACTGTGTGCCATTTCTCCGACTGGATAGAGGTCGACGAGTTAGTTGACACACTCTCTGCAACTGTCGTGGAGAAGACCAAAGTACACTTTGCAAGATTTGGCGTCCCCTTAATATGCCACACAGACAACGGTCCGCAATTCATAGGCCGAGAGTACAAGCGATTTGCAGAGGAATACGGGTTCCGACATACTACCTCCTCGCCCTACTACCCCAAAGGAAACGGTAGAGCCGAAGCGGCCGTCAAAGTGGCAGAATCCATGTTAAAGAAAGCTCAAGACTTTCACAGTGCCATGTTAATGTACAGAAATACCCCACCTCAAGGACACACCTACTCACCTGCTCAACGCATGTTCCTGCGGCGCACTAGAACAACTCTACCCACCACAGAAGGCCTGTTGAGCCCAACAATGATCAACGTCAAAGTGTTCGGAGAAGAGATCATCAAGAAAAGACATGCCAGCAAATCGTGCTATGACAAGACATCAGGAGCTGAACAAATAGCGCTCGATATTGGCAGCTATGCATATGCCAAGCCGCGCCCGAATCAACGGGGCAAACCATGGATTTATGGTGAAGTCATTAGGGAAGATCAACCAAGATCCTACACGATCCAGACCCCACGAGGCATTACGATTCGGAGAAACAGAGTCCAACCGAGACGTGCTGCCCCACCACCTCAATACCAACTCAAGCCGGTAGCACCTTCAACCAATCGCCACATGAGCGCTTTCCCAGACCCGATCACGAAACCGGCCGTGTTGGTTACAGCAACCTCCCCTTACCTTTAAGGATATCCCAAGTCCCCCCGTGGTCCAGGATCAACCCCACCACCAACAACAGAACAGCCAGGCAAACGCTGAATCACCTACCTATCCGAAACCCACAGTCACAGTGACAAGGACGGTGACTATATTCTCAAATGACTGTCGTGGGAACTAATTCACTGAACCCTTGCATTATAGTGCTTTGTTAAGTTAACGTTGTCGCTTTTTATAATGTATGATTTCGTACCCCCCCCCCCCCCCCCCTTTTTTATTCCTCGCGAAGCGAGGTTACTAATCGTGTCGCTTTCGGTCAGACCACGTGGCTCGCAAGCGCGAGTAAATCGAGCCGAGAGTTTTTATATATGTATATTTATATATATATATATATCTATATTTTAAAGGTGTCCGTTCGCAGGCCAGGTTACCTGGCAACATTACTTCATGTGAATTTCCGCCATTTCGAATTCGGTGAATGATGTTTTGAAAATAATGTGAATTTTGTGGAAGCCGATTTCACTAACCCTGGAAGTACATCTCAGCAAGAAGATCTCCGAGATATACAAGAAAGAGCGGCGAGGGATCGTCGTCGAGTAAGTTTGAATGCCGCAAAAATCAGCGCACGGGAAGCGGCGACTCAAAGAATAGATTAAGAAACTACGGTAGGGACGATAACAAGAGACATCGCGGCAGAGACAACAACTGCTCGCTCAAAAAAGGCAAAGAAACAGCAAGAAAAAGGACCAGGAATGCAATCAAGTTAGATGGGAAATTGAATTTGTTATAGATAGTAACAAAGACTCGTTTTAGCTATACAGGACATGAGAGACTTAGAACGGAAACCGAGAAGGAACGACTTCAAAAAGATTGAGATACACTGGAAAATATGATAATCACAAGGCAAACTGCAATGAAAACAGATTCAGAATTTAAGGAAAATCATGGCAACAGCGCACAGACAGAATCAGAGGACGAACGAGGAAACAGATTACCATATCGTCGTGAAAAAAGTTTCAGGAAAGGGGAAACAGAAACCAACCGCAAAGAAATGAAAGATGACAGTCACGTAATATTTATACTGCAATGAGAATGCAGGTAGGTATTTTTCGTAGTGAAACGATTGCCTTCCGTTTTAAAGAAATTCCCAATACAGAGGTTGCAGTTGTGATAGCAATTATTTATAATTATGTGATCTGATATAATTGCAACAGTGAAAATATATTGTAGATTTGTTTGATGTAGCACTTTATGTTCAGCATTTTCAACAGAAAACATACCAAACAATAAGTGACTGGTTCTGCAGTATTATCAGTGATCAGTGCAAGTATTTGTAAATAAAGCAGTTGTCATTACTGACTTCTGAGTAGTATTTCTCTTTGCTATATTTCTTTCCTATATATATGTATTAAGTAATTACAAGGTTTCGTGGGGACAAACAAGTTCCATAGCCATTTCAAAATGGGTTTTTACCTTTGAGTTCCAAGTATCCCTGGGAGTTACTCTCTTAGCCCCTACCCTTTTCCCACAAATGAAAAGTTAATTTAAGCCCTACATTGCAAAATTAGGCGTAACATCTTAACCTTTTTCCTTAATGCTGTTTAAATCATTTTTATGATGTCAAATACAAATATTTAATGACAACCACAATACACAGTTGACCTTTTTCATTAGAAAAACTCTATAAGGGAGAAACTGAAGTTTGTAATGCTAAACTTTTTAGTGATCTTTCTTATATATTCATTGCAAGGGTGCTGTATGTAATAACAAGTCTTTGAAGTTTCCTAAATAGCCTATACTTTCAGTCATGATTTTCCACACTAACTGTATGGACAAATAACTGCACTAGCATGATTGCCACAGGTAAGAAAATGGTAAGGGAAAAAAATTCTTCAAGGTCAGTGAAAAGTCAGAGAATTTCAAATCAACTAAGGGAAAGTTTAAGTATTTGAGAGAATTAAGGGAAAAGTGAAATTTAAGACTACTAATTTATTTCTTGCCAATTTAGTGATGGTTTGGTGTGGTCACGAATGTGACATGAAATGTGTTGGTTTGGTAGAATTAAATGGCTGATTACCTGATTTTGGGTATCCAAGAAAATCAATCCTTCTTCCATAACCTTGTTATTTTAAGAAACTATAAATCCATGTACACTGTATGTGAATTTCGGAAAGCATATTAAATAAATGGGTGGAGAGGTAGGCTGTTAGGAGAGGTTGGAGGCCATTACCAGGACTAATTTTGGACTTTTCTAATTTAGTTGGAAAGGGAAATTTTACATTTGTCAGGGAAATGTAAGGGAATTTCAAGATCCTGTGGCTGTGCAACCATGACTTGATTATAAGTCTAAACTGAAGAATAAATGGTATTGTTCATAGTTGAGTAATTTTTACCACCTCTGATACAAACCCTATTCAGAATAAAACTGTATTGCTTGTAGTAGCAGAGGAACCTTTTCTCAGAACAGGACATACACCCCCACCCCATAACAGTATATTATGTTTAACATAAAAAAATAACAATACCAGAAATTATAATAATAATAATAATGCAATAACAATAATCATAATAAATACAAGAAATGAGAAAATACAAAAAGTGATAATGATTTAGTAACCGAAGTAAATACATAAATTGGGGTCTTATCCCTCATGAAAAACTATTATGAGTTCTTTAAAAACTAGCTTCGCGAGGTTTTGCGGGAGTCGTATTTCTAGTTATATTTTTTTCTTTTCATCTTTTTTTCCCCACAAAGGGGGAGATGTTGGTCAGCGGTCTTGGACTGGTTGAGAGCAGTCCGCCACATTAAATAAAGGTTATGTAGCTTGACGCATGCTTTGGCCTTAGACTCAAGCAGTATATGAATTTCAGTTGGCTCGAAAGTGATCTGAAGATGAGAAAATCTCTTGCTAATGTGGTAAGCTTTGATGAGAACTCAGAGAGCGAAATGAGCACTTGAATGAGAACTTATATGAGCGAAATGAGTACTTGTTATTGAACGAAACGACTACTGAAAACAAAATAAATTGACCAATCCATGATGTGAAACCCGCGAAGAACTTCTGTGGCCAACCAGAATAAGAAACATCGCATGGGGGACTTTTCTACTGATTTAAGTGTTAGTACTAACAGGAATGGAGTTGTAGAAGTATTGGGACGGCCAAGAAGTATGTCAACATTTACTTGTAAATATGGAGGCACTTGCCGAGACGGAGAACCATGAAAGTTACAATGTAAGAAAGTCATTAAAGGGTTTGAAAAGAGTAAGTCATGTAGAAAATGTATTAAGCGTTATATTATATACAATACATCACAAGCCTTTTAAATGAAAAGTTTTCTGTCTATTGATTTCCGAATTTACCTTGAAGTGAACTAGATTGTGTTGAAGTAGACATGTTGGAAAAGTAGGCTTACTTATTTTGCTCACTGTAAGTTGTGTGACTCATCATATTTACATTGTAAAAACAAGACGTTAATAAGCATAAAAACAGAGATGTATTGCTGCATTAATGATGAAAGTGTGATTCAGCCTTTAAAGTGCGACGCTGTATATTTATGGCCTTGCTGTGATCATTTGGTATAGATCATCAGTTACAAAGTGTGATGATAACAAAGACACTAAGTCAGTGCACCAAAAATTTACTAGCTGTATGCATAACTGGAAAAACTAGTGTAGAAAATATGGAATGGGTTTGGCCAACCTGCCATTCAAACCTACATGTAGGCAATGGGAAGTTGCCAATCTGTTCTGAGTGTTGTCCAACACATGTGTGTCTGTTCTAAGGCTACCAAAGTGTGATTTCCTGTGAAACCAGAATGCCTAAATAGAGGTGGAGAATTACCTCTAATGATGGCAATGTTCTTAATGTACCAGCTGATATGAATTCAGTTGTTTACACTCTACCTACACCTATAAATAAATTATAAGCAATTCTTATCAAATTGAAAAGAAAATTAAGTCACAAGCACCATTATAAGTTTTAAAGTGTTAGACCAAGAAATTGTTGAAACCAGTGAACTCTTTTAAAATGAGCATATACTGATAAGTCGAGGAGAAGTGGCTGAAGAATATGTAAATAGCGCAGCTATAAATGAACACAATGATTAGGAAGTGTTTCTAAACTCCAGGACTAAACAAATAGATGCACCTTATTCCAAGGAATCTATCGAAGAACATACCAACAAAACTGAGCAATTGAGGCTATTATTACTGATTCTAAAAAGATGATATTGATGATGGATAGTGCGAAGTCGAGGACTGCGATTCAGGTGCCTTAGATACTTTTATTATAAGAACCAGATGTCACTGAAAATGTTGAAAAGATCAGTAGTTTTACTCCAGGTGAAGGAAGACTTTTAGTGGTATTTATGAACAAAGAATCTGAATGCGTATCATTTCCTGCAATTTACTGTTGACAAATCAGAGCTGATAACCAAGAAAGAACAACATCTGTGCATTACAGTGCAGTATGCAAATGGATAAGATGGAAGAGTTGCCCAGTCAGTGCCTAACATCTTGTAAAAATTAAAAAAAATTGCAAATTCATAAGACTGCAAGTATTTCATTAAGAAAGTGTAACACCAAAGGGAAGAAATATACCACTGATAACCTAAAATCAGATGATAATGTAAATAAACTAATTCAACTTGATAAAGGATTGAGAGTCTTAAGGATTTTAAGATCATCACTAACATTTTTTGCAAAAATGCAAGAAAGACTTGTTTGGTATGATTCGTCAGCTGGGCAATCCTACATGGTTTTGTTCATTATCAGCTGCAGAAGCAAGGTGGATATTTCTGTTGAAAACATTGAATAGACTTGTAGGCAACAAAAACTATAATGATGATTGTTTTAATCGGTTGACAACTTCACGATAACAAAACGATGAATAACTTTAAACGGTGTTTAATCCGTATTTTCGGCTCGATTACGACGGTGTTACAAAACGATCTCCACACGATACGATTTTCCTAAAAAACTAATGTTCACATGACTCGTGTCTCAAATAACCGGTAGTTAATATTCAGCGGGTAGCGTAACCCAAACATGTCACGGTTATATTCCGGTAGGGGTAAAAACTAATTATCTCTTCAACATTTTCCCCTCCCGAATTGATAAGTGAAACTTGAAATTCGTCTACAAAATTAAATCATTAAGAGTTACTGTTAAAATATCATAAATTTCAATCAGTCTGTGAATTCCAACGGGGAAATTCTCGTAACTGGTCGGTTGAGAATCTTGTCTCCAACTCGAACATCAACAACTCTCACAAGCTGGTCTCTTCCTGGATACGTACGTTCAATGCGCCCAACCTTCCACTCTCGTCTAGACGCATTGGGATCGATGACCATTACTACATCACCAACTTTAAGGTTTTCTGTCGGAAAGAACCACTTCTGACGGGAGCCAATGTGAGGTAAGTACTCCTTCATCCAGCGTCCCCAGACATGTCGAGTTAACTCTTGCACTCGCCTCCAGCGTCTGCGTGGACTAAATGCGGTGCTATCCACACTTTCAGGAACGAAATCGCCACCCATCTGACCAATGAGAAAGTGATTCGGTGTGAGTACTGGTTCGTCGTTCGGGTCGTCACTCACTGTGGTCAGCGGTCTTGAATTCATCAGACTTTCAACTCCAATGAACGTTGTTTCCAGCTCTTCGTCATTGATATCAGCATCTTTAAGAACGGCATAGATGGCTCGCTTTGCTGACTTAATCATTGATTCGAACACACCTCCAAAGTGGGGCCCTTGTGGAGGATTCCAATGCCAAGTAACGCCGCGACTAGACGTCATACGTTGAAGCTGATCGTGATCCAGTTGACTGACCAACTCCCTGATTTCTTTCTCAGCGCCCACGAAGTTCGTACCATTGTCACTCAGCATTTTCGTTGGCCATCCTTTCCTTGCCGTCATTCGCACGAATGCGTTGAGACACGCGTCGGTTTCTAATGAGGCTGCCATCTCCAAATGGCAGCAGTGTGTTTGCAAGCACATAAACAAACACAGATAACGTTTGGCACGGGGTCGTCCACGCCCTTGCATGGTAAAGTACGGTCCTCCAAAATCCACGGCACAATTAGCGAACGGTTTTGTTGTCATCTGGAGACGGATTTGCGGTAACGGAGCCATCTGTTGCTGGGCTGGTTGGACTTTAAAACGTCTTGCACATTCACGGCATTCTCTGTTCACTCGTTTGACCTCCTCACGAACATGGATGACTAGGTACTTCTCTCGCAGATGGTTTATGGTGTAGTTCACACCCATCTGATGGCCTTCGCTTTCGTGATGATATTGGACGATTAATCGCGTGACATGATTCCTCTTTGGCAGGATAATTGGAAATTTTACATCATCTGAGAGGTCATCGGAGTGTCGCAGCCTGGTATTCGAACGTAGAATCCTGTCAATAAGGATTGGAGTACTGGGGAGCAGCGTAGATTTTCGCGGAAGGGTCTGGTTCTTTATCAGTGCTCCGATTTCATCACTGAATGCTTCACTTTGAGCTTCCCTGATAATTTCTGTTTCGGCAGTTAACAGCTCTGCTGGCGTTAGCTCTCCAAATACTCGCTGATTTTCTGGTTTACGACAGTTGCTCACGAATCGTTGTACCCAGCTTCTCACACGCACCAACGACAGTCCAATCTCTAACACTCCTTTCAGTTTGACTTTGCACCACTTTGAGTATCTTGTGGGGTCTAAGCGCCACTCTACTTCTTTCAACTTGTCTGTCTGTGCGTCGCGTTCATTGGTCAACAGCTGAACGACGTTGTAGCTTGTTGAACTCTCATTGTTCTGCCTGGGCGTTGATTTGAGCTCGGTCATTGCTTCACCTGACGGCTTGTCGAACTTGCAGTCCGGCCATTCAGCTTCAGGACATTGTAAGAAATCGGGTCCGTTCCACCACTTTGAACTCTCGGTCAACTCTCGTACCGACATTCCTCTGGTGCCAAGATCCGCAGGATTCAAATCTGTCGGTACGTAACGCCATTGGTCAGGGTTAGATTTGTCATGGATCTCACCAATGCGGTGTGCAACAAACGGTTTGTATTCACGGCTCTGTCCCCGAATCCAAAAGCCGACATTCAGGCTGTCCACCCAGTAAGTGACATTACTAGATGGGATCTTGAGTGCAGAACAGACTTGATTTGCCAATCGTAGACCGATAAGAGCGCCCATAAGTTCAAGTCTAGGAGTGCTCACAGTTTTTAACGGAGCTAAACGGGTCTTGGATGCGATAAGCCGAGTAGTAACATTTCCATCTTCGTATTCGTGTCTGGTGTATACGGCTGCGGCGTAGGCCTTCTCGGACGCGTCGGAGAATGTGTGCAGAGTGATAGAGCTTTCCTTTGTACTTGTGTCTTTTAAACACCGAGGAATCTTGATCTCCTCAAGGAGGGACAAGTCACTGAACCAATTTTTCCACTCTTCTTTCTGTTTGGACGGAAGCGGATCATCCCACTGTAATGCTTCCAGCCAGGCTTGCTGCACGAAAATTTTGGCTTTAACGACGAACGGGGCTAGAAAACCAAGCGGGTCAAATAGCGCTGCCGTTTTCTTTAGGACATTTCTCTTTGTATATTCAAAGTCCTCGGCAGGCGGTGAGTAGTAGAACAGAAACTGATCGTTTTGTGCGGACCATGACACGCCCAACGTTTTTGTCACAGGGAACTGATTCTTCTCAAGATCAACTTCGGAAGCGCGATCCTCGTCTGGAACATCCTCCAATACTTCTGGACAATTCGAAACCCACTTTCGAACGTGGAACCCGGCCTTGTCACCCATCTCGGTTAACTGGCGTCTTGTTTCTATGGCCTTCTCTACGGAATCCACTGACGGCATGAGATCATCCATGTAACAATGATTCTTTACTGCATCAGCCGCTAACGGGTAATTTTCTTGGTGGAGTTCTGCGTGTTTTTTCCAAGTGAATTGTACACAGAAGGGACAATAACATCCACCCAAAACGAATCGGAGAAACTCGTAAACTTCCGGCTCTCTGCGGAGATCCATATCACGCCATAAGAAACGGTGCAGCGGTCTGTCTTCCTCGCGTAAGACTAGCTGATGATACATTTGACTTATGTCGCCGACTAGGGCAACTGTCTCTTTCCGGAACTTAACGAGAATGTCGAACACGTCGCTTTGCAGCTTCGGCCCGGTTAGCGCTTCGGTGTTTAAACTCTTTCCTTCGAAGGGTGCTGACCCGTCAAACACTATGCGTACTTTGGTAGTCGCCTTGTCCGGTCGAACTACTGGGAAGTGTGGGAGGAGCCACTGGCAGTCGGGTGTTGGCTCGTCATCAGGAACGCGGCGGATGTACTTCTTATCCAAGTATTCGTTAAACACCTGTTGATAAGCCACGGCTACTTCTTTATCTTTCATCAGTTTTCGCTCTGTGGACACCAATCTTTTCTTTGCCATCGGTAAATTGTTCGGCAGCTGCGGACTCTCATCTCTCCACGGAACGGCTACTTCGTAATGCTGGCCATTAAACTTCAAAGACTTGCTGACTTTATCCCACGCTAACTTGTCTTCCGGTGTTGGCTGATACTGATCAGTCGGGATAATTCCGATACTTTCCAAGTCCCAGAAACGTTTCAGCAAACAGTTTAGTTCAGAGGTGTCCTTCTCAGGTAAAGCGGACGTTGGCTCTTTCCCTTCGATTTGAAGGCGAAATGTGTGATGGAATCCAGTGTAGTGCCTCTCCTTTGCGTCTGGATTCTGAATCTTTCCAATGGCAGTCCATCCCAGGGGACATAGTCTTACGCACGGTTCATTCGGACCTCCTGTCACTTCTTTCATCGAATACATCAGCTCGTAATGGTCTGCTCCAAGTAGTACATCGATTCGACTTCTTTTTGTAAGACTTGGGAATGGAATTCCGCGCAAATGACTCCATCGGTCTTGGATCTTGATCCAATCAACAGCTTTTAAACCCCCGCAAATCTTGGTGGAAGTTTTGGCGATTATCATTCGGTCCACTTGACCATCAGTGCTTTCAATACCGATTTCGAATGTTCCCGACATAAACCGGATTGTTTGGTCATTAGCTACTTTGACCTCGATTGGCTCTTTCTCGCCTGTCAAACCAAGTTTGTTCACAATATCTTCGTTGACGTAGGTTGTATCGCTACCTTCGTCCAACAGGCAGTTCACGGTGATTCTCCTTTTACTGTTCTTTAAAATAATCGGCACGGTGCGTAACGCCACTTCTTTCTCTCGCTCTTGGTTTACGAACGTCTCCATGGTGACGGATTGACTGTTGGCACCATTCCCCTCCATGGTTGTTCTCGGTCCGTTAATTGGCTGAAGGGGCGTGGTCGGAAGATAAGACTCTGCTTGTGGCCGCAGAGGAGATTGAGCAGGCGGCGCTTTGTCATAGTGAAGGAGATTTTGATGGGTTCCTTTGCATCCGTTTATGCCGCATTGCTTGCTTTTTTGGCAGGTCTTTCCGTGATGGTCATCCGCGAAACATCGGAAGCACAGTCCAAATCGTTTGACTGTTTGCCATCTTTCATCGACGGAAAGTTTTTGAAATGCTTCGCACTTCAACAGAGCGTGATTTCCGGTGTATACACAACACTTTTGATTTCCTTTTCCATTTTTATCGCCGAAGTAGCTTCGAGAAGATCTTCTTGGAGGCAGATATTTACCACTCCGTGGTTGTTCATTTCGATCTTGAGTTGAGATTCCGTTCTTGATCTCGGTGGCTTGTATTTGATATGCCGCTTCTTCGGAAACCCAGTCTTTCAATGTCTCGAGGGAATCTCGGTACTTGTTCTCGTCTAGCCAGCGGTAATATTGAGCAAGTAGGCGTTCGGGGATCTTCTCGAGGATCATTGTGTGCAATGCTCCACCTTCTAAATCTGATCTTCGGTCATTCTCTTTCAAAGTTATTACAGCTCGCTCCAAGACGTCGGCGAAGGTTTCCATTTGTTTGGCATTGTTGTCCTGGATCGGTTGGAGGCGTTTAAGTTCTTCTAAATGCGACTGAACTTGTCTTCGGCTTCCTCCATATTTACGAAATAAGCGTGATTTGGCCGCCTCGTACGCTTCCAAAGAATATCCTAATCCTTTAATGGTGTTTGCAGCCTCACCAGCAAGACATGCTTCCAAACGTAGCATCTTGAATTGCGGCGATAATGACGTCATGTCCACACAACTGGTAAAAGCCGCGTTCCAGCGCTGAAAATCCATTTTGTTTCCAGAAAAAATTGGAATTCGGATTCTCTCTAATTGCCCATGCGTTTCGCGATTTGCAGCGGTAGAACCAGGGTCAGAAACTTTGGCATAATTCGGTGATGTCGGCATTTCCGGTGGCGGCTTTTTAACGGAGTACATGTGGTCGAAATCGGGGCGGTGCTTTTCACATTTATCTGACTCCTTGGGCGATTTTTCCGGCGATTTCTCTTGACTATGTTCGATCGATTTCTTCTGTTGCGATGGAAGCTGGCGAAGCTCATCGGTAACTTCTTTTTCTATTCCCAATTCTTCCTCGATTGCGTCTTCCAATTCCTGGCGTCGTTTGTTTATCTATTCGTTGACAGCTTGAAGTTCCTGATCTTGTCGTTCTAACTCTTCACGATTCTGTTGAATTTCCAATTCCAGCCGATCGCTTCGTAAACGCGCCTCCATTTCTGCCCTTTCCTTGTCTTTTCGTCTCTGTGATGCTTCGCTATCGGCGACTGAGCTGGCACGCGATTTGACTTTCGTAAGTGACGCCAGCTGCGCGCGAGCGGGCATGGTTTCGCGATCGATTTGTTCGACCAGATCGTCCGCTTCGTCGCTTACTTTCTCCGCCATATTTTCATCCTGTTTTCGGCGATAAGCATTCTCTAAGCGGGACATAACCTGAAGAACGTTTTCCTGTTGTTCTTGAATTCTTTCCAACAGCGTTTTTATGTCGACCGATGAATCATCTTCGGTCAGGACGATGGCGAGTTTATTTAACAGACGCGTCATCTGCGATTTCGCATTTCTTTTTTCTTGTTTGCAATCCGGAATGCTGGTGCTGCATTCTTGACTAACTGCTTCGGTAGATTCCACATCTTTCCCGTCCTCGGACATTTTGAACGACAATTTCCACTTTCACTTACGCGTGGCGTTCAGCACAGGAACGCCCCCAAAACAATTCCTCGATTTCTCGTAACTTTCTTGTGTAAATCCGGCTCGAAGGACCAAATATTGTAATCGGTTGACAACTTCACGATAACAAAACGATGAATAACTTTAAACGGTGTTTAATCCGTATTTTCGGCTCGATTACGACGGTGTTACAAAACGATCTCTACACGATACGATTTTCCTAAAAAACTAATGTTCACATGACTCGTGTCTCAAATAACCGGTAGTTAATATTCAGCGGGTAGCGTAACGCAAACATGTCACGGTTATATTCCTGTAGGGGTAAAAACTAATTATCTCTTCAACAATGATAATATTGACAATGTCATGGCAACAAAAGTCAGACCTTATTCAGAAGAACCCTGCTACATGTGTTAGAAACTTTGAACACACTGACAGTGAGCAGTAGGATACCAGAACTACATTTGGTTTTGGTTCCATTTAATCCTGTACCCTTATGTTAAGTTATCAAATTTTTTGACAACTGTATGCTTGCCACCTGCCTTATAACTGATGTCTAGTGTAGTCAAATGATTGGCGTCATGTAGTCACTGCATTTTTATTTCGAAAAGCTACTCAGCTCCCTGGTCACGTTTATGTTGTGATTATAGATGATTAAAATTATCTTCAAGTTCATTCAATCACAACTATGAAAAAAACTTCGTTAATTTTAAAATTATTTCTTTTTTCTCTATTTTATAAACATATCCAAGAGTTCACCATAGTCCTACTTTGATTATCCATTTGCGCCGACTCTGTACGTGTCCTATCACTAGATTTGATATAATAAAAAAAATCACATGGTCGCTTGGAGATACGAAATTTTTCTTTTCACTCATGCAAAGAAAAAAATATTGGACTAATTCGCTTGGCTCACTCGTGAAATGAGTCTCCATACTCAACGAAGAGTACTTTCGTATCCCCGTGCAGCCAATATCTTCTATGTATTTCAACTATCTATGTAGTTAAGGCTCTCCTCTTTTAAATACATGTTAGCATAAGACCGGCATGTCTAAAAAGATGTAAATTATAGTTATTGTTTAGTAAATAATTTAATACTGTATTAAATTATTTAATAAGCGATATTCTGTTTCTCGTACTCACGTTTCTCACAAACGTATCTGAATCTCTTTGTACAGTTCAATGTTTCCCATTTATGTGATCCTTTTGCTAATCTAAGGTGGACGCAGCGCCTGTTTTCTCCTATTTTTGGGTGGTTTGGTGCCCAGTAGGTGTAGTCACTTTGTTCTCCGCTGACCCAAACAAACTGGTTCAAGTCTTTTTGATTATTCAAGCCGCACCAGGCTCCAAAAGTATTTAATATGGTTGAAATAAAGAAACACATCTCAGCCTGGCTGTTGATCGTTACCAGATTAGCTCCTTTGCTCTCGCAGTCGTTTTGGGCATCGAACCAGTTCTTTCTGCCAGGTATAGAACCTCCTCGATAATAGCAGCTACCGGAGTTATACACCCAGCCAGAATCACAGAAGGCGCCTGCCGAAAACAACAAAAAAAATAATTATATCCCTACCTAACGAACGGGTGGGAGGAAGGGAGGGAAGAAAAAGTCGAAAATTCTAGTATGCTTCGAATAGAATTAGTAAAGGTAATCATACGGTTTCGAGTTCAATTTGGAATTAACTTGCACAAGTGAGTTTTTCAAAAAGCTGAAATTTCACGCGCCGCTTCGGCGAGTGCAATTTCAGCTTTTTGAAAAACTTCAAATTTTCAACATGATGATTGGCTAAGAGAACACCACAAATTCCAATCCTGTTGATAGTCGAAATTGAGTGATAAAAGTTCCATCTCTCCATTAAAGGGCTTTCAAAATTTCTATTAATCCAACCATTACAGTTAACCTCTTCTTTCCCCATTGAGTGACATTTTTCTTCTGTCCAGGGCGCAAATATTTTAATTCTATATCGATTTTCAACGTTTTGCTTATAATCACGAGAAGCGAGTATCAAGTAGTGAGCCGGAAATGACCCAAAGGCGCATTTTCGTGCATGGTGTGCATGTTGATAATAATAATAATAATAGAAATAATAATAGTAATAATAATAATGATGATGATGACGTTGATAATGATGATAATAATAATAAAATGAGCTTTATTAAAAATTCATGTACAGTTTAAAGAGATTAAGAATCAGTATGGCTTAAAGGTGCTATCAAAATTGATAAAAATTGATAAAACTTGATAAGACCATAAAAAAGGATAATGATATTAAGATTATAATAAAAATGATAATAATAATAATAGTAATAATAATGATGATGATGATGATGATGTTCGTTTCCCAAAACTTCTGTTCCTATTGCTTTGTCTAATAAATTAACTCCATCGGAAGGAATTTCCCATCATTGTTTTTACCCCCGGGGGGTACTCCCGGAAAAATTGGGTGGGAGTGTGCGGCCCGCTTCCCAAAACCCCTACCCTATTTATGACTAAAATCTGCTATTTTCCCTACCCTATTTATGACCTGACCAGAAATTTGATACCATATTGATGACATGACCGTTAAATAAATACCCTGTTTCAGACCTTCCTTATAATTATTTCCCTAGTTCAGACTTCTTTTAGCTCTGAATTTCACACTATAACGTGAGTGCGAAAATCTATACCCCTTTTATTGCCAAAATGGCGGCAAAACGGCTAAAAACGATACCCTATTTATGACCAAAACGGCTGAAAAACCATACCCTTTGTGGCAGCACATGCCTATGTAGCCCATATAAGGGACTAGCCCCCCCCCCACCCCCCCACCCCCCCACCTCCCGGCTTCTTACTTCATAACCAAGAGGGTCGGTAGCTTTGGTTTCCGCCGCTGAAAACCTACAATGTAATCTGCTGGAGCACTATTAGTTTTTTGTATTATATTCAATGTATTCATGCACTGGCGTCAAAAACATTAGATCACACGCAATATAATATCGAACAAATCGTTATGCCCACGATGCCACTAGAACATTTAGTTCAAATAGTTTTTACCCTTTATAAGCTAAGACAGTGAACCCCTAGCAACACGAAGAGTAACCAGCTTGTATTTTGGTCAGTAATGTTCAGGCAAATCGGATCTAGAATGGATTTATCTCAGATTCGTCTGCTCCGAACTGGTCGACTTTCTTTGATCCAGCCTCATCTGGAAACACAGCTCGCTCATCTCTACTGTACAAAGTCTTCAAGTAAAATAACATTTGTCGAGTCTTCTTGGGTCTTTTTTGTACCCTGTGACATAATGAAATAGCCAAAACTGCGTTTGATAGGTCGGTTTTCCTTATTACAAAGTAATTTGTTTTATTTCTGCCCATGTGGACATACTTATTGTACTGTATGTACATGTTTGTTGTTGTGAGTTCTTCTTCTTCCTCGCAGCAAAATTTCAAAAACTTCAGACACTTGAATATCAGTTGCGCTTGTCGAACGTTTGTTCTCCTGGAAAGAAAATCTTAAAAGGAAACGAATAGGCCAATATGGACCCTTGCAATGACCTGTGTTTAGTGAGGCGAGTTTAAGGCTGTTGGTGCTAAAAGGAATTTTGCTACTCGTTCCTTTTCGAAGCCTTGAGTAAAAAAAGGAATATTCGTTCCTATTAGTTTAAACTGGAACAAAAAAGGAAAGCTCGCTGCCATGTAATTATAATCGAAACACTGTATTGTGTAAAAGAGGAACGAAGGTTCTTATTTTACGAAAAAGGAACGCTTGAAAAAGGAATAAAATTAGTTCCTTTCAGGAACGGATAGGAACTTATTGTACCGTTTTGGAACATCTCGTTCCTAAAGGTTTATCCGAGAAGGCAAAATCGGAACAATTGTTGCTTCATTGCAAAATGCACGATCGAAGGGTCTCCTTTTGTGTTAATGGTGTGGTCCAGTTAGGAACAATGGTTCCCTTTTATCCACAAAGAGAACGGACTGACAGAAAAGGATCCGGAACAACTAAAAGAGAAACTGTTGTTCCTAGGGCAATGTTGTTCCGTTTTTCTCTTTCCAAAGAGGAACTCGTCTTCTCATGTAACACAAAGGGGTTCATTTGTCCGCAGTTTGATCGCCTCTGTTCCTAAAATAACGCATTTCGCGCCAAAACATTGTTCCTATTCGACTCGTTTCTCTTTGCAAAGAGAAACAAAAAACAAAAACTCACCGAACTTTCCATATCTAACAAACTCGTACTAGCTCTTCTCGCATCGCTTTAAATCGGTTTTCAAAGGTGTCGTTCTTTAACCGTTAGTCTTCCGAGACTACCACGAAAATATCAAATCGGAATTCCGCGTTAATTTTTTTTAGAGTACTGCGCACTTTAATACCACCATGTATTGTCTGCGTATTTAAACGACGATTTAGAGCGCATTCAGAGGAGTGCGCTATCAATAATATCTCCCGGCCTTCCATATATTGACGTCACATTGTATAACATGAGTTTCCTTAAGGACAGACGCATTGAACAGTTCATCAAGCTATTTGATTTAGCTGTATCTGATTCTGCGCATAAGCTGCACCATCTGCCACCACCAAAGAGTGTTTGCAAGTATAATCTTTGAAATCAACGTGAATTTATTCATCCTAAGATGCGCACTAAGCAATTTTCCAATACCATTTATTCAATCTATGTCTAAGCGGGTAGAACTCTTTCACGTTGCTTTATTGGAACTTTTTGCACGTTGCTTTATTGGAACTTTTTTATTGTATATATGCACCTTATTCGATTCAATAATACGCGCTAATATTTTACGAGTTACGTGATATTTTTCCGAGCCCCGCAGGGGCGAGGAAAAATGCGAGCAATGAGCAAAATGCCCGCGCGTATTATCTCGCAAAACATCGAATAAGAGGTTTATTATTCCACTTGAATTTTTTATGTCATCAAGCATTTTTATTGTTTGGTCGGCTTCTGCAATAAGCTGTAAACAAGTCCAAATTTGGTTCGTCTTGTCTAGCCATTTTTTTTTTCCCGTATTCCTCTAGAAACAGTGTATACTCTAATCTATAGTGTAATACTCTGGCATATTTTAAGTGTTCTCTTGACCTTATATGGCAAATTGACGTAGTAGTGGAATAATAAACTGAAATATTTATAAATGAGTTATAACTTTTTTGAATAGTAAAATAAATCAACTTTTCGCCGTTGATAGGAATGACATTGAGGATTTGAGGATTGAGGATTACTGATGTAACTTTTAAGTGCAGCTACTATTTTCAAACTCTAAAGCAATAGCTTCACTTTTTAATTGCACTAACAAAAGTTTTACTGAGTTGACCTCAGGTTTCTACGAAATCCAAGCCCGTAACTCTTGCCTTACAGTCTCCGTTTGTGATGTTATGAACTGGGCTAGAGCCGTTAGTAATGTGAAAATTATATGATTGAGAGAAATGAGAGAGAGAGGACCTTCGACTGGCCCGCCCGCAGAGTGAAAACCATACATTAGTTGATACAACACAAAACAAATAAATTTTTATTGTAAGGTTAAATCCTTCACTAGAAGACTGGTTCTATTGTTTTGGTGAAAGTGACAGAGATAACTAAAAGTAAAACGATTTCCATTGTGGTATGCTCAAGCTTTAATAAATTAATCACTTTTCTTACTTGAAAATTAAAGAGCCTTAGTTTAGTCTTCTTACCTTGAGCACTGCAAAGAGCAACTGTAATAAAAAAAAATGACATGTGTTAAATTTCAGTCTTTGTCTTGTGAAGATAGTGGTTTTTACAAATTTTATTACCTGAGGATAACTTTTCTGGTTTGTAAAATAGCCTGTAAATGCATTGATATGAAATTAAGAAGGTACAATATAAGATAATAATAACTAGTGTATACCAACTCAGCAACCAGAGCGATCTGATTGACCCTCCACCTCAGAATATTCAACATCATCCACCGCCTAGCAGGTGAATAGTGTTGAGGTTTTGGACAATTCTTGCTGCTAGTGAGTTTTGGTTGAAGAAAAACAAAATGGTGTTGTAGCCAACTAAATATGGCCGCCGTCGATTCTCGCCTTTCCCGGAGGTTTTACTGGGGACATTAAGCAAAACACGACCACACGATAAAAACGTCGACTATGAAGGGACCAAACAATAGCGCTAAAACAACTGAAATATTTTACCATTCAAAGGGGAAAAGGAAACTAAACCATCATGAAACGAGCCTACTGCCAGCCGCACAATAGGTAAGCTATTAATTATTTAAACCGGTTGTGTTGTCCCGGGCGTCGCTGTAGTGTTTGCTTACGCTCCCTACTGAGGTTGCTTCATTGATATATACTAAAACAGTTATTCTCTTCAATCTCGGTTCTTAGAATAATTGTTAGGTGAATAGTGTCTGGGTTTCTAGGAAATTCATGTGCAAGTGAGTTTTGGTCGAAGAAAAAAAAAATGGCCTGCGTCTATTCTCGCGTTATAGCTGTTTCCGAGAGGACGTCATTAAGGTTGCTTATCTGGTATATAGTAAAATAAGTATTCTCTTCTTGGTGAAAAGTGGCTTTAGAAATATCTAGTTCGATTTCTGAGAACAATTATTAAATAAAGGGGTTCTCAGTTGAATCTTGTAAAATCAGCTCTCATAAAGGTAATTCTGGGTCATGCCCAGTGTAATGAATTATAATTCCTCGCGAAGCGAGGTTACTAATCGTGTCGCTTCTGGTCAGACCACGTGGCTCGCAAGCCCGAGTAAATCGAGCCGAGAGTTTTTATATATGTATATATATATATATATATATATTTATATATATATATCTATATTTTAAAGGTGTCCGTTCGCAGGCCAGGTTACCTGGCAATAGTAGCGTATTTGAGAACTCCTGAATTTCCGCCATTTCGAATGCGGTGATGCCTTTTTGAAAGAAATGTAAATTTTGTGGAAACGGATTTCACTCGTCCTGGAAGTGTATCCCAGCAAGATGATCTCCGAGATATTCAAGAAAGAGTAGCCCGAGATCGTCGCCGAGTAAGTTCGAACACCGTGAAAATCAACACAAGGAAAGCACGACTCAAAGCAGGGAAAGAGTACGACAGCAGGGCGAATAACAACAGACATCCGTCATCGCAGCAAAGACAAAAACTGCTCGCTCTAGAAAAAGGCAAACGAAACAGCAGGGAAAAGGACCAGGAATTCAACCAAGTTAGTTTTGAATTTGAATGTGTTATTGATAGAAATACAGAACAGGAGTGAACGATTACATAACGAAATATATTAGCGTACTAAATTTAGCAAAACGGCTTAGAAGGGTAACCGAGTAGAAACAACTACAACGATTGGAGATGTCTCTGGAAAATAATTATATTAGTCTAAAAACGGAATAGGAAGACGACCAACAGATTACAAGAGAATGTAAGTAGGTATTTTTCATAATAAAGCGATAGCGTTTCCATTTTGAAGAAATTCCCAACACAGAGAGTTGCAGTTGTTATAACAATCATTTACAACGATGTGATCTGATATCATTGCAACAGTGAAAATATTGTAAATTTCCTTGATCTAGCAGCTATGTTTAGCATTTTCAACAGAATATATACCCAGTGTCACTATAAAGTACTGTTTCTGCAATATCATCAGTGATCAATGCGATCATTTGAAAATAAAGCAAATGTTATAACTTACTTCTGAGTAGTATTTCTCTTTGCTATATATATGTATGTATTCTCTGATTGAAAGGTTTCAATAATATTACGTATAGACAACAAGTTTCATAGCCTTTTCACAATGGGTCAGTTTTACCTTAGAGTTCAATGACCCCCCCCCGCCCTGATAATATTGCAATCTAGAAACCTGGCCATTTCCCACAAATAAAATGTTAATTCAAGCCTTAATTAACATATTAACCTTGTTACTTTCTGTTGTTTACTTGATTTTTATGATGTCAAATATCAATATTTAATAACAACCACAACATACAGTTAACATTTTACATCGGAAAAACTATATAAAGAAGAAAATAAATTTTGTAATGCCAAAATGTTTATGATCTTTCTCATATTCATTGCAAGTGTGCTGTATGTAGTAACAAGTGTTTCAAGTTTTCTAAATGCCCTATCCTTTCAATAATGATTTTCCACACAAACTTTATAGACAAATGACCGCACTAGATTTCAAGCCTTTAAGAAGAAATGGTATTGTTTGGAGCTGTTTTGATTACTACCACCTCTGATGGAAAGCCTATTAAGAAGATTTTTGTGTTGCTTGCAGTAATAGAGTAACAATACCTTTACAAAGGTTAGGGCATGCATCCCACCCCATAAAAATATATTATGTTAAACGTAAAAAATATAACAATAGTAATAATAATAATATCAATACCAGTAATAATAATAGTAATGATAATAATAATGATAATAATATAATGATAGTGCTTCTCATTACTATATGTCATTGGTTACAGTTCAATACCTCTGGCTGCCATGACTTTTTCGATGAAATGCCATCCTTATATTAAATCTTTCTTCTGCAGTTTTTATAATAGAAATTTGCATATATTCAAAATAATATAACCTACTCTTGTTGGGTATGGATATTTTGCCTGTTTCTGTAACAGCACAATTAAACTTTCATGTGGTATATACTTTTAACTGATTGATGTCGATTTCACATTATTTTTTTACAGGAGTACGTAGTGCAGCAATCTTTTTCAACATATTAAGATTTCAATAACTCTTTATTTCATGTATTGTTTTTATGATATGACCTAAAAATAGAACAACCACATACTATACAGTCGGCACTCACTATTACCAAACCTTTATTCAAAGTTGTTGTAGAATCCAATTGTTTTATCCCCATTTTTTATGTAATGACATTGTATCTCACACTTCTGTTGATATGGCATCTCTTTTGAGGGAAGAGGAATTTTCTTATCTACCACTGAGAGTACCATTGCAACTGAAGAGAGTGCACAAATTGAAACATGCACTATTCATAATGCTGTCAATTGTGGTTACCTAGGAATGAAATAATGACTGCAGTAGACAATAAAATATCGAATCAGAAGATTCTTCTTACAATGAACCTCATCCAATTATAACCAAAAAACATAAACAAAAAATAATTGGAGCATTCAACTCATCCTCAGTGTAAGAACATATTGTGTTTAAAAGGGATGTACAACAAAGGAGACAAAGCAGTAGAGACTAAGAAAATAAAACTAAAAAAAAACAGGTTTTTACACCATGGTAAACACAAGCATTCATATCAACTCTTCAAGATTTCACCTGCAAAAGATTTACAATCATTTCCAATTTGTGTTAAGTGAATATTATTGTGTTAATTCATCGACTCTGTATTCCCTGTGAAGATAATAAATAATTTTACTTCTATTCCCTCTGGTGCAATCTCAGTGGCAGTGAAAGAACTAAATGAAGGTCAATTTTTAAGCACTGTGTTGACCGGTATACTGGTCATGTAATTTTCACCAGGTGTCACTAATTTTGTACCAAACATAGCATAACAAATAAAATAATGGGGATTACGCTGATATAAAAAATATAAAATAAAATATAAAAGCATTGTGACTTCTTCAAAAACTAGCTTCGCGAGGTTTTTGCGGGAGTCGTATTTCTAGTTTATTCATTTTTTTGTTAGTTAGGGTAAGGTACATTGTTAAGAATGCTTTGTGTCCGTTGTATTACGTCAGTTGTGTGAATAAATTATATTACACCAGAGATGAGCCTAATTTCTCCGACGAATCATAACATATGAGCACAATCCAAGTGACCAAAGCTAAAGGTAAGCACTAGCTAGTCGTCTCCTCCACGCGCTGGACACGCGTGCGAACTGATTGTTATTGGTTTACTGAGTCAGTTTGGTTGAGAAAGTAACGCGAGATTCTTGAGTCTGGTCTTACTGTTTCACTGCGAAACCAAAGCAATCAAGAAATTACTTTCAAAGTAAATTAAAACCGTGCTGTAAAGTGTCTGGGCCTCTCTTAATGTCGCAAAATTAACTCGCTAGAATGGCACCCCCCAAAAAAATGGCATAAAAACTTCAAACGAAAATTCTCACCATTGAGCTAGAAATATATCCATCATTCATTTTAAATGATTCAAAATTGAGAGTTTTAATTTTTGCATCCTACCTCTGCTTACAAAGTCGCTATACTTTTGTCAATTTCTTTATTTACTGTAGATTTTTGCTCTCTTGAATTTGTTATTGAATAATACTGCGATTTAGCGGAGCGTATAGCTTCTCCATTTACATTACCACTTCGCCACAGCTTTGTTTCTAAGCTTTTGCAAAATCCTCGGATGCTGTTCTCTTAAACATTAAAGCAATTTTCTTTGCTGGTTTTCTACATTTCGGCAATTTTTTTCTAATTCAGCGTCTCAAACTCGGTATCAGTTACTCAGTAAACACGTCATTTAATTGTGACGGCAAAATTTCGACAATAGCTTGATTTTTATCATCATTTACGCCATCTTGTTAACGAAGAAGGATCATCTGTGCATTTATGTGAAAAAAAAAAACAGATCAGTATTTTAAATAAAATGGTCAAAAGAATTATTTCTCGCTCAAAGGACAGTTGTCCACTTTGGCACCCTCTCGATCTGAATAATTCTTCATACAATATTCAGCCTACAAACCAAATGCTTGTCAAATGAATTCTCAAATGGTTTGAATTTCGCATCAGTTTTTGAGGAGACATATTTCAATATTATAGTTTAATACGTTTTTAGAAAAAATCAGTTGGATAGGAAATGCAAGCTGCACGCTTTGTAGCGACGCGAAAATTTAGCACTCTGGCTTTGTTAACTTTCACTGAGTTGGTGTTAGACATTTTAAAACGCCACTTATAAAAGCATATATAATGGTTATACAATGTGTACATAATAACATAAGCAATAAAAATTATCAAAAAGAAATTTGAATTTTTAAATTAAAGTGGAAAGTTTCATCTAAATTAAAAAGGTTTTCGCATGATACTTACAAATTTCTGCGAAACATGCCAAGACAAGGAATAAAATTCCACACTTGGTGACCATTTCTGAAATAGGAAAGAGATGTTAAATATGGAGTTGAGTTTAAAAAAAAGTGCAGTACCAGTAGAAGAGTTTTATTTCAGTTTGTTGCCTTAGTTTGGAGCCATTCCATTCAAAAGACGAAGAGTAAGAATTGCATTTGTTTAAATACAAAATATACTGACTTATTAGTAATGCATGCGGTTCTTAATATATATAATTTAGCGTTATCTGCCAGTTTTTTAGTCCAATATCAGTTCAAAATTTATAAACCAAGTTTCTGGTCTCCTTTTAGGCCATGCACGTGGAAGATTGTATTATCACTGATGTCAAACAATTTCCTTATTTTTTATCTGGCTTTTTTCCTCTTTCAAACCTTAAGGCGTTGCCTCGTACGAGACTTGTTTTCTGTTCGTAATAGGAGGAAACTTGACAAAATGAGGGAGCGGAGCGAAGGACAAGGAAGAAAGAGAGGGAGGGCGAAAGGGAGGTGGAAAAAAGGAGGAGAAAAGGAGAGAGGAACAAGAGAGAAAGCAGAGAGATTGGAGGGAGGAGAGAAGGCGGGTGTCGAAGGAGACATAAAGCAAATAGCAATAGACGAAAGAGGCAAAGAAAGGAAGAAAAAGAGCCAATTAACAAACCATGCCTGATCTAAGAACAATTACGATTTGATGACGTTGTCTAGACCAAAGAGACAGCCATAAGAACATCCGAACAAGCCAACCACGACTGAAGCTTTAATTTCATTAAAGTAAAGACCACGAAACAAAATGGAAACAAGAACCATTCTCAAAACATTTTCACAGTTCGACCAGTAACATCAAACGTATGAAATACTCCTTGCAGTATAAAAAGTTTCCCCGAAAAAAGTATGTTACAAAATAAAAATGACGGGAACATTTACCAACTTCTCGACTTTCTTCTAAGTTTTTTTAAGGCTCTTCTTGTTCTCTATTCCCTCTTGGACGATGCTTGAACTGTGACGGTTACTCTAAAATGCGTGTTTGCACGGGCCTTCTACCGTAATCTAGCCGCTACCTTAGAAACTTAAAGGCGTTCTTAGGCATTTGAGACATCAACAAATCAATCAAAATCAAACTTGACACACACACTAAGCAAAAAAATGCAGGTTAAACAGTCAACAAACATTGCAATTAACATAATGTCTGCATAATTACAGAAAAACACGGACCAAAATTGGATTTAAACCTTTAGTAGAAATGATACCAGGCTTTTGAAACTTTAATTTGCATGTAACCCGTTAAATGGACAGGAAAGCACAGCTATTGATCACCAGACCGATTTATTTCAAACAGGGAGTAATTTTCTTGAATACGCGACTCATTAGTCATTACAAGCTGCGTTCAAATTCCAACACGAAAGGTTCTGCTCACAAACATTCACCTCATTTGTATCGGTTATAGCGAGTTTCGCCCATAACAAGTTTCGCCCACATCGTTTTGCCCACAACGTGAATGGTTTCGCCCATAGCGAGTTTCGCCCAGAACGTGAATGGCTTCGCCCAGAAGTAAACGTCTACAATCGAACTCAAAAAACGTCAACCTAAACGAGCGTATGCACAGAATGAAGGTTTTGAAACGAACACGTTATCACTTTCACTGTTGAAACGAACAAGTTATCACTTTCACTGTTGAAAAGTACACGAATGATAAGTTACGAATACGGATTCGGGAATACTAAAGAGAGGAATCGAGAGTTTTTAAAGATTGTATTTTTGACATAGGTAATGGCAACAAATATTTTGAAATGAGATTAAAACTAGTATAGTTCATGAGTGCGCGCGCGTGGAATAGCTTACTCCGACAAAGCGTGCAAGTTTTCACTCTGTTGTTTCCAAAGTGAAGTCAAATGTAATTTGAATACGAATAGCAATTGTGTTTTTAATTACAATTTGTTAACAAGTTCTATAAGAAGTTTTCACTCTATTGTTTCTAAAGTGAAGTCAAATGTAATTTGAATACGAATAGCAATTGTGTTTTTAATTACAATTTGTTAACAAGTTCTATAAGATGTTGTTAGCCTTTTCTGCGCGTACGCCGTAGTTTGCACGAGTTGGTAAAAGGGAAATGGAAATTAAGTTTTAAAAAGTGATGGTTTGAGACATGTAAAACTTTCTAGAAGCATGATGATTTTATTTGGAACATTTGATCTAGCAGTTTACTCTGGGATAGGGTAGAGAATTGCCAGACACCAGGAGCCCATTACCTAGCTCCCATACTATGTCTGTGAAACGACGTTTTATTTTTAGATCGTCTCTCCAGCGAATTGGTTTGGGAGAGCCAATCATAAGCTAGTGCATGATTGATATGCAGCATGTTAACCGCCTGTAGCGACAAAGAACATAGCCGACATACACGAGTCTTCATCGGAGTGTTTGGACAGCATTTCTGACGATAGCCAAGGTATTTACACAGAGAATAGTAGCTCCGATGAGATAACTGAGACACGAGTTGGTAAAAGGGAAATGGAAATTAAGTTTTAAAAAGTGATGGTTTGAGACATGTAAAACTTTCTAGAAGCATGATGATTTTATTTGGAACATTTGATCTAGCAGTTTACTCTGGGATAGGGTAGAGAATTGCCAGACACCAGGAGCCCATTACCTAGCTCCCATCAGTACTATGTCTGTGAAACGACGTTTTATTTTTAGATCGTCTCTCCAACGAATTGGTTTGGGAGAGCCAATCACAAGCTAGTGCATGATTGATATGTAGCATGTTAACCGCCTGTAGGGACAAAGAACATAGCCGACATACACGAGTCTTCATAGGAGTGTTCGGACAGCATTTCTCACGATAGTCAAGGTATTTACACAGAGAATAGTAGCTCCGATGAGATAACTGAGACAGCGGAAACAACTTTTTTTCGCGGGAGAAGCCGCTCTAAAAATAACCTTACTTGTGAAAACACCGTTGCATGAACCAATAGCAGTTGCACGCTCCCGGTAATAGGCTCCTGCAGTCACAATGAAATAAAGTAACCCGAAACTCAGTTTAACAGCAAAGATAACATCAATGAATGACTATAATTGGAAACACTACTGGATTATATCGAGGGCTTTTGAGAGTTACGTCTACTAAAGGGTGGCAAAATTCAGCTGAAATAGATCTAGGATGGGCTAAGGGTTTCTAGGGTGGGAGCGGCACACCCCTACCCAAATATTCGTCAAGTACCCCAGCCTCCAGTGTAGCATGCAAAATAATAACATTGTTTATATATGTGGATGGTTATAAAACTCGACAAGTTTCTTTGTTTCATGTTTTTGTTCGCCTTTTTGGCCTTGACCCTGCACTGACAAAAACACACTTTTTTAGGTAGGATAACCAATCAAAAGTTTCGACTACTACATTCACAAGTAACATGCGAAATAAAAACAAAAGATTGTGCAGGGTAACGGTCGATTCAACATCTATTGCGAGTGCATTTTTCCTGCTTCTGAAATCTCAAAGGGTTTCATAACCAGTCCCTCGATTAACTATGATAATAAGAAAGTAAAGGCAAGAGGGGTGAGAGGGGGCGTGCCCATGAACTGGGCCTTGGATGCTTAAAATTAAATTGAGCAGCAAAATGACGATCTATTAATAAATGACGAGGGATGGCCTACGTGCCGCTCTCCTGCATTCTTTACAACTTTAGACAGTTACTCTGGTAATAGTTTTACACCATGGCAGCTAGACACGTTCTTTACACATTTTAACCATTAATAGTTGATGACTCCAAAAATTACTTCATAGTCATAACCAGCATTCATATTGTTACTCACCGCGAGTACAGAACCTTTAGTGGCTAATGGTTGACTTGGTAAGTTTTATTTTCTTTCACAAGTTTTCACAATAATTATGAGGAACTGGCAAATTTTTTTAAATTTTGCTTGGTGCAACTTGCTGCATAATCCTCAATGGTAGACTTAAATTAATATTGAAACCTCCGCCTGCTTCTGTGTGAAAATTATTCTTAAGTGAACAAAAAATGGGTTCGTTGAACCCAGTAAAGTTTGAAAAGGTTGTGAATTATGAATGCCAAGCAAAGGACGATTCACGGTGTTCCAGTAATGTGATTGGCCACAATGCTTGCCGCAGTTCCCGTTTCAGTTTTCTTACATTTCCATCGTTTGGGCTACATTGATTCCAATTTTTGCAAATGATTTACAGAAATCCCTTGAATTCCTCTAATTTACCAAACAAAAGGGTAAAGACAGAGGAAAATGATAGCAGATTTTAATCAATTCAGTGACAAGTAAACTTTTGTCATACTGACTGTTTTCACATATTTCACTTTAGCCTCGAATCATGAAAGTCCTGGTTGTGCTACTAGTCTATTGCGCTAGTCTCAGCAGAGCACAAGATGATTGTTATGAAGAAGACTGGACTTCAACGTTTGGAGTGGTAGGAAAATCGATGTCTCAGTGCAAAGATAATGTCTCATACGTAAGCGGGCTGATAAGTGAAGGATTCAATGCAGGCCGAGGATTAGGGTTAAGCGTAGTAACAAAAGCTCGCTGTTGCAATGTCAAACTGCCCTATTCCCAAGAAGGACTCAGTTGTTACTGGATGAACTGGCAAAAGCTTACAACAGGGTAAGAGGTCTTTTGCTAGTTTCGGAACAAACTAACAAAGAATTACGACTAACCGCGTGTTTTTTGAACAAGAGATGCCGAATCTATGTAATTATCCTCAGCAGCGATGATATCCATAATTGTACTATGGATTTTTCTTTTAAACTGCTTGCTTGTAAGTTCACGTGTAGCAGTACTCAGTGAATTCCACAGGACAGTTCCAAATCTAGCAACAGAATTCCGCATGAGATTTAAACGAGACGGTTTAACATAAACATTTCCAGCAGAGGCTGATCTGGTGTTGTGTGAGTGTATTTGTCTGGAGCGAGTAAAAGCGTCGCAGAGGTTTTCCGGTGCAGTATTATTCGAAACATCATGCATGAAGACAGACACTGTTTCAAAGTAGAGTAGTTCAATCGGTAGAATATTAGATGACACAAAGAAAGGAAGAGAATGCTCTCTGTTCGGGAGGAAATAAACAAGGCGTATAACACGTTTCTGTAGCATCAAAATCTTGTATAAAATTGATTTAGAAGCTTGACCCCACGGAAATACTAAGGATCTATAAAGGTTAAGCAGAATACTCTGGGGAACAAAATGCCTTAATCTCGCAATGACGCCAATGGTTTTACTAATTTTGGTAGTGACATAGTCAATATGTGGTTTCCACGTGAGGTGACTATCAATCAAAATTCCTAAATATTTTACATATAGTTTCTGTTCTAGATAAGTAGAAGAGTTAGTATTGTTGTCTATTAATTTTATTTTAACTTGATGATTAACTCTTCGTCCTTTCGGGTGAAAAATAACAAAGTTTGATTTTTTAACATTAAGCGTTAGTTTACTTGCATTTAGCCAATCCCAAACCTTTGACAACTCTGCTGTCACTATAGTTTCTAAGGACTTAAGATTTTTGTCGCCATACAAAAGATTGGTGTCATCGGCAAACAAATGAAATTTAAATTTCTGAGTGGCGTTATAAACAGGAATAATTTTAGCATGTTTTAACTGAGAAGGATATTTACCTAGTTGCACTGAATGATTGATTAAATTAGCTATTGGTTTAGATATAAAGTGCCTAGCCAGTTTTAATAGTTTTGATGGAAAAGAATACAGTCCACTGGTTTTATTAAGAGGTAAGAACAAAATTTCGGACTCAACTTCTGTTTCAGTTACTGGATTAAAAAAGAAAGAACTCGAATAATCCCGCGGAGGCAAGTAGTCAGAAAAATGGCGATTTGATGTGCGGATCTCAGATGCTAGATTTGATCCAACAGTAGAAAAATAATCATTAATAACATTCGGCAATTGTGAGGGGTCTCGAGTTAGTTCGCCATTTAATTGCTTATTATAAGTTCAAGTATTGCTTTAGAATTACGACTTTTCGGGCGAATTAGGGAATTTATTCCAGCCCAGGTTTCTTTCATATTTTTAATATTTTCAGTGAAATACGCCTGAAAGTAACTTTTCTTACTCAAACGTGAAAGAGTTATTAGAAGAAAAGTTATTAAAGAAGTTATTAAAGAAAATTTGGATCAGTTATGTTTGTCTCAGTGATTCCAATAACACTAAACCTACATTGTAATTCATGTAATAAATAAACCTGGAAATCATCCAGATTGTGCATTAGACTTCTAATATTATTATGAAGGAGAGAGAAGGTTCCGTCGCATCGGTCAGACTCAGGAAGATTTAATTGTAGTTTATTGAAGCTACGGGGAGAATAATAGCGACAACGTAATTTCGGTTTATTTAGATTTAGATCAGGGTTTATATCACTATCTGTATTTAGACTAAACAAGTCTAGGTCGTTTATACTAGTTAGTTTTTCGAGATTTCTCCTAGTTGGTAAGTTAACCAATAAAAGATTATTAAATTGACCATGAGAGTAAAGAAAATTAAGACCATAGTATGGCAACTCGCGAAAGAGCGATTTAGTTAATTTCAGATTGTCTCTACAACTCATTCTAAACTGAGACTAAATCACTTAGCTCATGGATTGCAATGAAGATGCGATATCTTCCTCCAGCCCCTGTAGATTTCCAATTTTCGTGATCTTGATTGGCCGAGATTCGCTTGTCTTCCTCAGGTAGATACTGGAGTTTCTTGCCCAACAGTATTGAAATTGATGGCGATCCTTGAATTTCTTGGCTTCGTAAAGGATCTGTTGCTGAGTCGGAGTTAAGTGATCAAAAATTCGTACATTGGCAAGAGAAACACTGTCAGAAAAACCAACCGTCACTGGATCCACTTTGCACTCGTCTTGCCGTCGAACTATGACTTCATATTTCGCAAGACGCCGGACAAATTTACAGATGATTGGTTTTGGCCCGCCATTTTGTTTGTGGCTTTGTATACGGTGGGCAAATGTCAATATCTTGCAGTGACACATGGGCTCCCATTTGATTAAACAAGGCAACACAGAGGTTGCTTGTATTCTTGGCAGATTCAGGAGAACCAATTTCTGGGACTCCTATAATTTTAACGTTGAACTGGTAGCTATAGTCTTGTAGGTCTTCAATTGCTTTCCCAACCGAGTCAACTTTAGACTTAATCTCTAGTAGGCGACAATATAATCGCTGTAACTCGCGCTGAGCATGTTGACGAAACTCACCAAAGTCATCATATTCTTTGCTTAGAAACTCTAGACTTGATTGAGTCTCGGCGTTAAGAGAAGTTTCGATGCTCTCGCGTGAGCTGGGCGGTTCCATCTGCTGAATAGTCAATTTCAGCTTGTCAATTTCGGCAGTTAAGGTCTCCACCTGCACTTTCAGCGTTTGATTTTCTTTGCGTAGCGCTTCAGCCCTCATAATGGGTCTTCAAAGAACAGGAATTTCTATGTACAAAGTGAGTAAGGTGTAAAGTTTGAACAAAGACGGAGGAGCTTAATTTTAGACGTCCATCTTGCCAGCTCACCGCTGACCATATCCTATGAAACAAACTATGAAATTCACTTTCAGTTGAGACCCGTAAACTCCCCAAACACGCTTTTAAAAAGCAAATTAAACAGATGCTATTTTCCATATTTGAGGCGGGATGGGGATTATGTGAGGCATCTATCTTGATTAGACTATTGGCAAATTGATTAGGCTAAACTCACTATTATTGTAATCCAGTTGTACTCCATTTCGTTTGTTAACCTAGTTTGTTCATTTTATTTAGTTATCTATTTTCTTGCGTGTTGCACCTGCTAATTGTTGACACCTGATGCGTATTAACATAATCATATTGCTCCTTTGCTTCTTTTCACTTACTTTCAGTGAGAGTCTCATTTATCATCAGATTAATTAACTTTTTCCTTTACCTCTTGTTAACGGTATTTTTTAGTTATTACTCAACTGACTGCTGTAACCTTAGGCTGCCCGCCTCGAGTAGCGTTCACCTACTGACGGGACTGCTTTGTATGTTTTGAATTTTAGTTGATTGATTGAAATAAATAAATAAATAAATAAGTGTAAAATTCGGGAGAAAGAGATCAGACACACGACAAAGTTTCGTGAACAATGTTTGCAAGGTAACCCTTCACCCAAAGACTTTTCATTATGTGGCTACTAAAAAAAGAATATATCTCAAAATCTTCATTTTGTTCATGATATTTCACCCTTTGATACAGATATTGATATGATATTTCAGAGCACAGCCATCACTGAAATTTTAAATTTTGAGAGGATTTGTTAGGGAAAATTATAGCAAGCAACACGGCTCTCGATCGACCACTTGTAAGAAACGAAATAACGACGAACTAAATAAAACTGCAGGAGCGATCTGTGCTCATAGTTCTTTAAAAAATGTTTAAAACAGATCTAAAAAAGGTAAAATCGTCTCTAAATTTTCGACCGCCTTCTGCGGTCTTCTTCAGAGAATGATGATTTCGCGCGATTCACAGAATTTTAATACGTTGAGGTGTTATTGTTCGTTGTTAAGACTTAAATGAAGGAATCGACAAGAAACGTGTTTATGGAGCCAAGAATTTGCTACAGGTGTAGGACAAATATTAAGACAATAAAACGTGTGGCAAGTTACAACTAATATTTAATTTCTTTACCGTTTAAATCATAGATCAGAGATAAAGAAATCTAAATTAATGTGGTTGGACCATCAGAGACAGTTTCCTGTTTGTTGCTACACTTGAACAAAACAGGACAATATGGAGTCTATTTCTTTATTCCGCTTATCTTTAGATCGGATAGCACACGACAACTGCAATCTTTCCGAAATGCACGAGCTTTTTTGGCGTTTCCTTATGAAAAAGTATGATATTAAGAATTTCATAGACCAACAACCAGGGCAACGTACTGCTCTCCTACCCACGTTCAATGTTTATGTGGATAATATGAAAAGTTATATCACTTAAATCGCCTTGCTGTTATCGCTATCTAAATGTACATTATATTAATCCACTTAAAGCAGATTTTCACAGAATCATTTGACAGCAAATAAGCAATTGTTCCATGTAGTTTAGTCAATATTTCATCGGTGTTCCTCGATCTAAAAAGGATAGAACTTTTTCAGTTGTGGTTTGGTATGTGCAGCTAGGAGCCAGGAAACCTTAGCGTAATTATAGACCTACTTTAGTTGTATTTTGCCACCCTATACTAGACTAAGCTCCCAAAATCGCTCCCTATCCCAGAGTTCCTATTTTCAATGAAAGCCACCTATCAGCCTTCCTTTTTGCCGACAATTCCAGGTTTTCTTAGGTAGTCTAGCCTAAATCTTCAACCAATTGATCAGTTTCTGTGAAATGGGTACCCTATAATGGACCTAAACTCTATACCTTATCCCGGACTAAACTGCTAGTAAACTGTATGCCCCTTAACAAAGGCACAACCTTATATGGCCCATGTATGGCAGTAGTCCATCCTCCCCGGATAACACACTAAGCACGATTTCATTCAGTTAGCTTTTCAAAGAACAATTAAACCTTCGTTGGTTATCGCAAACCGTATCTTGCGTAGTAAAACAAACAATACTCAAGTATAGTACTTTTTAGTAGCCTTGCAAAAAATGATGCAAAATCCAGCTTTGAGGACTCGATGGTGATTTAACAATTATTCTCTGAAATCGAGATGAATAGTAGCAGAATGTTGGCAACCTTATAGTTTATTAGTATAAATCTGCTAGCGTTCAATCGAAAATGCCGCGCTCTGATTGGCTACGCTGCCCACTATCTATTCTGTGATAGATAGTGAGTAGCGTAGCAGTGTGCCCTTGCTAACAAAATGGCGGCCGCTTCTTCACGTTTTCGAAGCGTCCGTGAAGAAGATTTAGACAGTTTACTGGTCGAGGCTGTTCCAGAAAAGACAAAGGTTTGAACGACTAGTGGATTTATACTAAAAAATTAGATTATTCCCTCTCGATTTCTATGCGTGATAGTTGACTTGGGCTGCGCCCTCGTCAACTATCGCGCGATAGAACTCTCGAGCTCATAATCTAATTGTTTAGTAGAGAGCTTAAGGAAACACGACGACGACGCCGACGTTAACACATGTCCTGAGGTGGAGACCAATCAGATGGCTCAAAATGTCAAGGTTGCTGAGTTGGTGTATACTAATGAAACTTATTTCCCGGTTTCCTATTATCAAGAAATGTAGGCAGTAATAGCAAAAACCAATCCTTGTTTGAAGCAGTGATTTGCGAAGTTTATGTAACTTCATTTCTGGTAGATATTATTGGATTTTGCTGAGACTTCAGCGGTCACTATATTTCCTGATGTCTGTAACAAGAAGATTTAATCCTAAAAGCTTGCATTTCTGGCCATAAAGGTACCACTAAATTGTGCTTCCCTGTGTACAACGTTGAAAGACCAACTGCCAAAAAAAACAATTTAAAAAGAAACTGCGAGAAATTCTATTTGCTATTTTTCATGCCGAGAACACTTATGTTGATCATGAACCACCTACACTCCTCTTTAAGATGGAAAAATGTGTAAAGTGAATTAAATTAACTGACTAGTAAATTTTTGTAATATGTAGTAATTATTTTATTGTGATTAATTGCTCACTTCCTTATTTGTTTGTTTCTCTCTCTTTTTTTTTCTATTTCTTTTAACTGATAATTACATCTCATTAAGAAGCGCAGCCCACCTTGATTAGCTCTGCTATCTACGGGTTGTGCAGAATTATCATAATTTTGTATCTGAAATTAATCATTAAAAATAATGTTGTTGTTGAAGTTTTGTTGACATATGAGTTCTTGAGTTCGTTCTGCTTCTCTGTATTCAGAAGGGACGTCTCGATCGAATGCGATGCCGATGGTTATTTCATACACGGATTTTTAACTACGAAGCCAAATTTCCTGTATCAAATGCCAAAGGGTCAGTGCTGCAAACCTGCAAGTCATCCAAATAGAACAGTTGGCTGCAGAACGATAGATGTTGATTTCACACAAGACGGTACCAAGGCCTGCAGTAGCAACACTTTCCTAAAAGGGTTCCACTTGGCAGACGATAACGAACTTTTTGGCGGCATAAGATATATAGACCAGATAGAATGCTGTGCCATGATACAAGGTAAATGGATCAACCATGCCTTTTTATTTCTTTCCGCAAATGCCAAACAGTAAAATAAATGATACATATTGCCAAGAGATGACGCTGCCAGGGAAAAGCATGGATTGATTACTCATCATCAACCGGTAGAAAATTTACAGTGTGTGCGATTTTATTACTGGTTTCGGTCGGCTATTAATTCTTATACAAATTGGTGAACGCTTAAAGGCAGAGCCACACCCAATAAGTGAGCACAGCTACCAAGGAAACGTTAGCAAGTTAGCAAAAGAAGTTACATTACTTTTCTATCCATCTGGGAAAAAGAGAGAGGAGTGCCCTTGGTTAGCAGTATGGCACCTCCTCAGACCCTTGGGATCATTAAATATAAGAGATTGGCGATACTTTATTTCAAGATCTAGACGAAGATTTAACACCTCATTTTAGCCATGCGTGACTTCCTAACCAAATCTCCTTTGTTCTTTCACAATCAAGGAGCCATGTAGTAGTTGTTGTAAGGTCCCATGCTTTTGACTCGCAATGCAAGGAAAAACAGTGGAGCAATCAAAATGATTAACAATGCTGGGAACGAGGTCCATGTAACGCTTCATTATACATGAGGACAATTATATCATTTGTTCCACTGGAAAAGGATTAGAGCGTGGTTCAAAACCCCTGAATGGCAGCTTAACATAGTAATTTTTATTTTTATTCATTTACACGTAGTAAAGGCAAAGGTAAAGGCACACACGTTGAGTTGAGTGGTGTTCAGTGGAAATCGCACGTGCGATACGCTTTTGGATGATAAATATTCTATTGAGGCTAGCAACATAAGATGAAGACCACGTCAGGTTACAATAGTTCAGATAAGGACAGAATACATAGTGAATAATAAAGTTGGAGATCAGTTTTGGCGGAAAGATGAAAGCGGGCGCGAAAAAGTATTCCCGCACATTTGGAAATCTTTTGCAAATGTTGTCGATATGGGGTTTCCAAGAAAGATTTTTATCAAGTTGAATGCCCAATAACTTAACGACTTGCACATATTTTATTGGGTTACTATCGAGAGTTATGGAGGTGGTGTGATTCAATTTTATCCTTGATTTGAAAATTTTTCTCCATGTAATGTAAGATAATTAATTTAAAACAAAGGGAGAAAAATTTTAAACCAAGGATAAAATTGAACCATAACAGAGATATTATCTGTATTTAACGTACTTTTCTTTAGATCTGAAAGTGACGAAGCAAGATTTTCGCGGAAAGACACTATCAGCTCATAATGCCCATTCGAGGAATAATGAACGGATGGATAGAATTCGCCCGTGAAAATTTTTATAAATATGGCTAATCAGATCGGATAAACACTGTGAATTTTCTGACAGTTATACCGTATTTTTTAGCCAATGTACGTTGCGAAATATTAACATTTGTGACAGGCTGTACGTTACCTGTTACCCGTCTTCCTCGTGTCAGGTGGCACATAGGGCCTCCACGTCACTTTCTCACTTTTCCCTGTTCGCTGCTTTTGACCGCACCTCTTCCCAGGTCCTCCACCCCGCCTCACTTCTCTCCTTCTCCACTGTCCTTCGCCACGCTGTTTTCGGTCTTACACGCTTCCTTTTGCCTTCTGGTGCCCAGATCAATGCTGTGTTGCAATCATCTGCCTTGTCTTGCCTCAACACATGGCCAATCATTTTCCAACGCCTTTTCACTTCACAGCTCAATTGCTCCATGTCTGCTCTTTTCCGCACCTCTTCGTTCGTCACATGATCTTCACAACGAATTTTCAGAATCCTTCTCAAACACTTCTGTTGGAATACGTTTAACCTCTTGCCATCTTCCTTATTCATCTTCCAAGTCTCAAAACCGTTCAAAAAAACCGAAAGTACTAATGTCTTATAGAGTTTTATCTTTGTTCTTCTCATGATCTTCTTTGAGTTCCATATTTGTTTCAGCCTTGTGCACGCACTTCTTGCTTTCGATAACCTGTTTCTGAGGTCGCTCATCCCACCACTTACTCGGCAGACTTTGGATCCTAAGTAAGTGAATTCACTGACATCTTCGATCTCTTTACCATTGTTTATTATATTTCCTTGCTGCTTTGGATTGATCCTTAGTATGTTCGTTTTGTCCCAATTTATTCTTATCCGACTCGCCTGGACTCACCATTGAGTCTTGCTGTCTTCTCCTAAATATGATGTCTAGTGGAGGAAAGCAACGCTATGTCATCCGCAAAGTCCAGGTCGTCAGGTTTGGTTGTGAACCTCCATCGTATTCTGTTTTCACCTTTTCCAACCGTTCTTCTTAATATCCAGTCCATAACCAATAAAAACATGGAGCCTGTCACATTAATTGCATCCTTGTTTCACTCCAGTCTTGATGTTAAACCACTCTCCAGTTTCGCCCTGATCTTCAATCGCACATTGGAAATCTTCGTAAACTTCACAAAGCGTATAATCTTCTCTGGAACTCCATACTTCTCCATTATCACCCACAAGCTTTCGCGATGAACTGAGTCAAACGCCTTTCCAAAGTCTATGAAATTTACATACAGGGTTGCTTTCCATTCGTTCACTTGTTCTATGATGTTTCTCAGTATAAATACTTGCTCCGTAGTTCCTCTTCCCCACTATAGCCAGCCTGTTCTTTCCTCAGCCTTTTGTCAATTAACTCCATTCCGTATCCTGTCAATAACAATTCCTCCAAGTATCTTTCCTACAATAGACAATAACGTAATTCCTCTTGAGTTCTTGCATTCCTTACAATTTCCTTTCTTTGCGGGAGCTTTATCATTACCCCTTTCTTCCAGTCACATGGGACGGTTTGATGACTCCACACTTTCCCAAGTAGTTCATGCACTCTCTTGGCTGTGAACTCTGTGTCTGTTTTAAGTAACTCAGCTGTGATATTATCAATACCCGGTGCCTTTCTGTTCTTCAACTTTGTGGTTGCATCTTTTACTTCTCCGATAGTTAGTTCACTGACTAGTATTTCCTCTATCAATTCTCCGAGTTCAAATCCTGCTTCTTCATCGAGTCCTATGGGATTAGATGGCTGTTCCCTATTCAATACCTCCTTGAAGGCATTACGTATGGATAATTATTTGATTGACCTGCATCTAGTGGGTTTTGGCTGTTTTTTAACTGGTGCTCGGAAGAAAATTTAGTGGTGCACTGAATAAAGATATTAGAGTGTCAATGTCCAGGAACTATCGGTCTGATAGCATATTTGCTCTCGAAGTTTCGCTTCTCGGGCAAATATTTGTTTTAACAACATCAAATTTCAACTGTCAGGCGATTGTTCCTCGACAGAGAAACGCTACTGTTTAATTGGAGCGCATCACTTGTAACTGGTTGAAGATCGTTTTCAAAATGACGACGTCTTCGCCCTTTTACAAAGTTTCGCAGGAAGATTTAGTATGTTGGTATTTTTTTCACCGACTCATGATTCGTTTATCATGATTTTTACTAAAACATTTAGATTATTCGCTCCTGATTTCTATGAGGTTATAGCAAATTCGGCCGTCGGCCTTATCAGCTACATCACCCCACAGAAATCTCGAGCTCATAATCTAATTGTTAAATATAGAAGTTATTCAACAAGTTTCTTTTGTACTGAAAACCATGGACTGGCGCTATTAGCGATTTTACCAAGTTTTGCAGGAAAGCCATAATATCAAATACTTTATTAAAGTAGCTTCGGTCCAAACTGGGAGAAATGGGCCTGTTTGACAAACTTGCAGAAACAAATTTGACCATTTATACATTCCCAGGAAGGACCTGAGGCTGTTTCAATAATATTAATAAATACGACAGATGCCCTTAATGAAACTTATTACCTGTTTTTTTTTTACAGGGAAAGTGGATGGTGGCTTTTCTAATTGGGGAGAATGGAGTAATTGTAACTATCCGTGCAATGGTGGTGTCAGAACACGCGAGCGTAAATGCGATAATCCACCGCCAATGGGAGGTGGTAAACCGTGCATTGGACAGCGGAGACAGCAGGAAAGTTGCAACACTTTTCCATGCCCAAGTGAGTCAATGTCTAAATGACAGCGTCTAGTGGGCGCATGATCTAATGAACTCATGATCCAAGTCCACTTAATAATTTGTACCATCTAAGCACCTTTGCTATCTATAACGACAATTTTGGTTTAGAGTATCAAAGAATCTCAGCACTGAAGCAAATTTGTGGTGTCAGGAGAACAAGCCTATCTAGGTTGTTTTTTTTTTATAGACACCCTTTTCTGCTGTCATTTCTGTCAGTGGAGTTGTTTTCCAGATAATAGGCTCCTGTCTGTGCCATGCTTACTTTAACTGACTACTTCTCTTATCGGTTCACGAAAATACCAGCTCTCCAAATCAATCGTGATAATTCAGGCCCGGTTCAAGCGTGGAACTTTACATGTGCCGAACGTGCAAATGAGGGAAAACAATAGATTTTTCTCATTTGCATTAGAGTCGGCACATGTGAAGTTCAACGTTTAAACCGGGTCTAACATTGCATTTCATCCAAAGTGTTTCTCCTATACTGATTGGACTAAATTTCTTAGCTTATATTGTTCTTCATAGATTCATAGCCCGCAATGTGAGGTTAGTGGTCACAAAATAAAACTGTATTTTATACCGTTGGCGTTAAAAGTAATTAAAAAGTTGATTTCCGGATCACCGATGTCACACAACAAAAGCTCTAGTGAGGGGAAAATAGCTGACAACGAGTTTAAAAAAATAGATGGAAAATTGATCAAGTTTTCAACAAAGTATGAATGCACGGAAGGACTAAAAAATAATTGGAGAACTTGGAGAAAAACATCCGACATACGCTAATAACCGTGGAAGAGGCAAAGCTTATCGAAAATACTGTGGCATCAAAGTGACTAGGAAAAAGGCGAAACTCCACTTTCTGAATTGTTAAACCGTTGTATAATATTCGCTCTGACCAAGGGCTAACGCGCGAAACGTCAGTACCCCCTTTTTTACTTTTTCAACTTGTCTGTTAATCCAAATTTCTCGTGTTGTATCAGGAACAGGTTTGTTAAGAACTCACAGAAAGCCAGAAAGCGTTTGAGTGTTAGGTTTATGTCCACGATGAAAAAATAGGAAATCATTCGTGTATATGTTGTAGTTCAATTTTATCCTTGGTTCAATTTTATTTTCCTTTGTTTCAAACTCATTATCATACATTACAATACTAGAAAACAAAGGAAAATAAAATTTGAACCAAGGAAAAATTGAACTACAACATCTATATCAAACTCACGGGGTACAAATGCTCTAACTCAATTACTTGACCACGCCCACCTCATCGACTCACTCAAATCGAGTGCGATTTTCGGATGCTATCATGCCGATTCTCTGTACAAAACGTTCTTAATGTACCACTGAAATATTGAACTATAATATTATGGCTTTCCATTTTGTTTATTTTCGTACTATAATGTAAAATATTTCCCCCGTCATTTTCACCTTTTTCTCGAGCGGTTCCGTCGAAATTAGAAGGTGTTCGTAGTCAAAATACGACCGAGCAAGGAGTCTTGGACGATTTCTCTCTTACGTGGGCGCAAATTGAAAATGTACCGCCAAATGCAAAGAGTTGGACAAATTTCCTTTGTTTTGATATGTTAAAGGTGGCGTAAAAAGGAGATTTAACTTCGTCAAATGGCTGTTCAAAACGGCTACATCTTCATCAGGAATCGGGAAACTCAGACAGTGCTTCGGGTGTCAATCTGCCATCTACGTACGAGATGACTGAACAAGTAAGATTTGTAAGTTAGTAAGTTATTTTCCGTAAGAGTCGGAATAAATAGATTTTTTCAGGCTAGACTGCTGTTGTTTCTCTTAATCTTCGTCCAATAAATTTTTGTTGTAGCTTACTAATCTATATATTTCGAGAGAACGTAAAGAAGTTGACGAAGAAAACCATCAGTCGGTGTTCTCTGATGTTGTAAACAAAGTCTTTGAACGATCAGGTATACGCGGTATAATAGTCAATAACCGAATTTTAAAGGTCTCCAAAAGGCAGTCAAGAGAGCTAGCAAATGCGGGGGAAGGCAATTAAATGCACTTCTTAATAAGTTGTTAACTCGCAAGAATAACAAATCTAACAAGAATCAAGAAGAAGTTATTCTTGCGATTTTTGCGATATTTGTTAGTGATTTTGTGACATAATTTTTTCTCTTGTGACAATTGCGAAAACATTTGCTATTTTTTTTTTGCTAACAAGATCGATCCTGGACATAAGTGAATGATATCGGGCAAAATGTTCTCAACACCTTCCATGAGAACATCCTGGTGAGCGTTGAGGTCTGTGTTTACAGCAGGGTTCTCTCGCCTCCCAGACCAAAGCCTTTCCTTTAATTCACGAAACAGTTGACAGTGAATGACTGTGTTCTACGCACAAGTGATATTTCCGATGGAATAAACAGGCTTTCTTTACGAACGAAAGGAAAGTGTTTAGAACCTTCACCGTCCCCGAAGGGTATCCATTCATCGAAGCGTGTGCTGTAGCCAATGTTGTGAATTTTCAATCTAATGTTGGGTTTGTCAACCTCTGTGACTTCAATATCGCACAATTTTGCATATTTTCTCCGTGTAATGACCTTTTTTAACGGAGGTGTATACCGAGTATTCATTGTAGAATTGCTTTGATTCTTTTATTTCTGTCTTTGGTCTCGACGCCATTTTGTAAAATTGCTCCAGAGAGCATGGGCATTACATGGGGCTAGCGGCCGCGCCCGCCTGGAACCGACCAAAACAAATGTCCATCGCATTGGGGAAACAGCTGCGAGTTCATCCTTAATGTGAAGCGAAAGGACGGCAAAGACTTTGAATCTTTAAACCTTAGAGGTCTGTTTTCAAGTTTTAATCGACATTTGAAATAATGCAAGTATCCCGTCAGTGTCATGGAAGACGTTGCTTTTGGACGCGCGAGAAAATGTCATGCAGCTTAAAACAGACAACTTAAAGAGGAGTTGGAAGGAAATAGACCTAATGCAACAAAAGCTCTGGGCGATGATGAGATTAAAATTCTCTATGAAAATAGCCTCCTGGCAATTTCAAAAGGCGAAGTATAATAAAGACTTTGTTTATACAGGGTAGCACGTAATAGTCATAGGCTAATAAACTAATTCAAAGATCGACCACAACACCGGGGTCTACGTCCCCTACTCTTTTCGAACAGCGTTGTGGGATCATCATGATTAACGTCCCACAGAGCAAAGCTGTGAGACGGTGCCTACGGTGGATCGTCCTTATCCGAGAAGACTAGAATGTCTAACCATTTGCAGATGTTATAACAAAGGCAGCACATTCTCCTCAGTTATTTTTTAAGACCTTGAGTGTTGGTCCGGCCGAGGTTTTCAACTCAAGACAGGCCAACGCTCTACCAACAGAGCTAACCGGGCGGCACTGATAAACACACTTTGTGTTAATCAAGCATTAACACACTTTGGCTCTTCAATTCACTGCATTTTGGCCTACGCAAGGCATGGTACTTTTTTTTCTAGCATTTTCCATCCTATTTATTCAGGATATTTCTTGAATGAATACTTACGAGAAAATAATTAGTTGTTATGAACTTGTTATGCTGTAAGCTCAGGCAGTTAAATTTAATATTTTATTTTAGTGTTTCAAGCATTGTTCAGAGCACTTATTTAACTCGGTGTTTGTAAGAACTCCTTTGCAAGTTATTTCTTAAGCTTTCAAAACAACAAGGATAGAGTACTTTTAAAAGCGATTTAAATAATCGTAACTATAACAAACTTATCAAATCTGCCGGAGTGGCTATCAACTGCTCTGATTTCAGCCTTAATAGGACAGTTAAAAGGACAGTACGCGTCATGCTTGAGTAATGGACAGTACGCGCCATCACGCTCGCGCTTAAATGGCTTTTTTTACTTCTAGTAAAAAAAAAATCTTGGAATTTCATGTGTTTTGATTTTTAAAAAAAAGTTTATATATCACAAATTTTGTTAAAGTTATGATTAATTGGTAATAAGACTTTGTGTCGTCCTATTCGGTCTGCAATCATACTCGTGCATGATTAAACAAATCGGACTCCAGCTACACGGTCGTCAGATTTCGTTAATCACTCGTATGATTACAGACCGAATTGGACTCCACTCAGTCCTATTAACATTACAAATACGAGTGAATCACCTTGAATTTCAATACAATCTCAGTGTGTATATAATAAAACAACTTCATCATGGAAAGTGTTTTTGTACGATATCTACGTACTTGTTTGTTCTACAACACTCACTCGCTCGCAAAGCCTCGCTCGTTCGTTTTGTGAAAACAAACTCTTGCGTAAATATCGTACGTCAGCACTTTCCATAAAGAAATCTAGTAAAAAAATGGGTACCACAGTATAGTTCTGCTCAGTAGTCCTCCAAGAATAGTGTTCATCTATAGTTTGATCCACAGATGAAACATTTTAGACTAGAATCACATATAGTGTATACTAAAATGAACAAACACTTACACTACACTACATTACATAACTCTAATATTTCTGTGCCTACAGTACACGGTGGCTGGTCCCAGTGGTCGCAGTATGGCGCGTGCAGTAAGACATGTGGTACTGGTACTGGAATACAGGCCCGTACTCGCAGTTGTACTAATCCTCCACCTTCTGGTGGAGGAAGAAATTGTACAGGACAAAAGAGGCAGACCAAGTCTTGCAGCCCACCTCCTTGTGCTCGTGAGTAACTGATCACAATACCTCTTCATTTCTACAGTTATCTTCCATTGTCAATGACACAGTCATGGTATCTGGTTCTGTCACTATACTTATTACTGAAAATCTCATTTTAAAAATATCTTATTGACCAATCGCGAGGGCCGTACTAGGAGAATATCGGCCCGAGGTATTGACAGTACGGAACAAGACTCAACAAAAACTGAATTTAGGATTTGTGTGATGAACTGAAGATTCGTCAAAAATGTTTGTATTTCAAAATCAAAACGGGGATTCAGGGGATCCTTTTTTCTAGGTATCCATTCATGAATTTTGCATTAATTTTATTTTTTTCAAAAAATGCTCCTAATTACTGCCAGATTGAATTGAAAGACGAAAATATGACTTTGAATTACGCGGGATCATTCGGGGCATTATCTCTTCCAATAGAAGTGTAATCCCGCGGGTCCCAGCACAGCAAAAAATAAATGAATTTTCCATAACAAGATTCCAGGAAAAATTGAAATGTAAAATCAACCAAAATTAACCAAAATCCATTAAAATCAACTGAACCCCAAAAATCGGATCAAAATCATAAAAAAATCAATCCGATCAAAATCAAAAATAAAAAATATCAGATCAAAAATCTCAAAAAATCAGATCCAACAAAACCCAACAACTTCCAACAAAATCATGCTTAATCACACAGTGCGAAATCAGAGCAAAATCAAAATTAAAATTTTAATCAAAAATCCGTCCAACGTGGCCACCACCCCTAAAGACTGAAGAGGGGGTTTCGTGGAGGCTGTTATTACGTACCTAATTTTATATAATTCTGTTTAGCATAATATCATATTTGTTAGAAGTTTAAAATAATCAGGAATACAAGCCAAATTCAAAGTCAATTTGGTGCCAGCAGCAAAAAGTATCTGCCAGCAAAAAGAACAAAATCTTACGATAGCTACCAGCTTGCCCTGTCCTCCCGTATGTAACCAAATTTACATGCTCATATATGCATGTGCCTCCAGGAAGACTTTACGCCCAGCATGGTTAGCGAGCTTCCTTGAAATCTCTCTCACTGTTACGAATGATCGTGAAGAGGAGAGTAAATTACTGGCCAAACCGAACGCAGGGTTGTCGGGACAGTAACAAGAAGATTTTGTGAGATGAACGTAGTCTCCACAGCCGTTAACTCTTTAACAACACACAGCACCTCACTTGAAATCAGCAACACGGCCTCTGCCAACTCAATTATCATGACTTCACCTACGTCACACTAACTGACAAGCATTGATTCCCTGACTCTTTATCTTGTGGGAAACTAGTTGAATTGAATCCTTAAATGCTGGTTGTCAGATTCTTTCGAAACAAAGTTCTATAACCTTTTAAATGTTATATAAAATATTACAAAATGAATCGATTTAGAGCGTCGTATGTAAGAACCCTAATATAAATAAACATTGAACGTTTGAGAAGCCTCGGGAATAGTCACGGAAGTCAGACAAGACAATTTTTCGTATCACTCACGTTGAAGTTCAATGTTTATCACTCTGAAAATCCATCTTTGTAGCCGTCGATGGTGCCTGGTCGGATTGGTCGCAATGGAGCAGATGCGATAAAGAGTGTGGACCAGGGAAAACACATAGATCACGAACTTGCACAAATCCTCCAAGCAGCTTTGGTGGGGAAGATTGCAAAGGAACTGCTGACAGAACCAAGAACTGCAAAATCAGGGATTGCAGTAAGTACGGGGATAGGAATGAGCAGTGGTAAAACATGCGTGCGTTTTATAATCAATCAACTTATGTGACTGCCCCAGGCAAATATAAACACTCGACCCGTTGATCCCTTACTGAATAGTGAGTGGGGATCTAAGGCAGACATGATGACGACGCCGAGGACGGTATCGGTGAAAAACTGAATTATTTTGTTTTTATCCTGTATTATCAGTTGGAAAGTTTGCCATTATACGCTTGCGTATTCGAGAAAACTATTGCAGAGGACGGCAATACATAGAAAGTCACAATACCAGACTGCTCTTTGCACGTGCAGTTTTATTGTTTCGTTTGTTAATTAACGCCATTATTTGGCTTTTTCGTCGAAGCCCCTAACAGTCACGAATCTTACGGGAACCAATGAAAAACGCGCGAATAGCTGATTTGGTAATTACTACTCCTTTCATTACAGAATGGAAACCTTGGTCCCCCTGGGGTGCATGTACTAAGACGTGCGGTCCTGGAGTGAGAGTCAGAACAAGGGAATGTGATGAACCACCATCAATTCCTTGTCAAGGCAAAAGACAAATGACAGAGGCATGTAATTCCCGACAGTGTCGTAAGTATTCAAAACCTTAACCACTTATAACTCACGTTGAAGTTCAATGTTTATCACTCTGAAATTCCACGTGATTTACATATCTTAGTACCCGTCGATGGTGCTTGGTCGGATTGGTCGCAATGGAGCAGATGCGATAAAGAGTGTGGACCAGGGAAAACACATAGATCACGAACTTGCACAAATCCTCCAAGCAGCTTTGGTGGGGAAGATTGCAAAGGAACTGCTGACAGAACCAAGGACTGCAAAATCAGGGATTGCAGTAAGTACGGGGATAGGAATGAGCAGTGGTACAACATGCGTGCGTTTTATCACCAATCAGCTTATGTGACTGCCCTAAGCAAATATAAACACTCGACCCGATGATCCCTTACTGAATAGTGAATGGGGAGCTAAGGCAGACATGATGACGACGCCGAGGACGGTATCGGCGAAAAAATAAATTATTTTGTTTTTATCCTGTATTATCAGTTGCAAGGTTTTTCATTCTACGCTTGCGTATTCGAGAAAACCATTGCAGAGGACGGCAATACATAGAAAGTCACAATACCAGACTGCTCTTTGCACGTGCAGTTTTATTGTTTCGTTTGTTAATTAACGCCATTATTTGGCTTTTTTCACGAATCTTACGGGAATAGCTGATTTGGTAATTACTACTCCTTTCATTACAGAATGGACACCTTGGTCCGCCTGGAATAAATGCGATAAGACGTGCGGTGGTGGAGTGAGAGTCAGAACAAGGGATTGTGATGAACCACCATCAATTCCTTGTCAAGGCAGAAGACGATTAACAAGGGCATGTAATTCCAGACCGTGTTGTAAGTATTCAAAACCTTAACCTTGGCAGACAAAGCGCCTTAACAGGGTTTGACGGATCAGTCTGATTTTTTGGGATTTCGATCCAAGTTTTTGCCATTTTGATTTTGGTCGGTCCGATTTTTGGAGATTTTAGTCCCATTTTTCTGATTTTCTCTGATTTCTTTGATTTTTGTTGATTTTTCCATGGCCGCCATGTTGTCCTAGGACCCGCAAATCACAACTACTTACACTCCAGGAAAATGACAGGACAGGCACAATACAAACTGCCATTAATCACAGCAAATAAAGCGATGTAGTGAGAACCAATGGCAACACAAAGAAAATACGCAATCAGTAATGACAAGCGTAAAAACATTTATTTTTTTACCTTTTAGGATCAAGAGAAACAAGATAAGCACAATACAAATTACCATTAACCCCAAAAAATGAATTGATATCGTTAGAACCAATGGGAAAACAAGGGAAATACGCAGGCAGTAATGGCAAGCGTAAAAATCAAACGCGGATAACTCTTTTCAGTCGAACCGGATCGGCATAATTTGATCTCGACTTAGACTTATTTTAGCCCTAGCTCAAGGATTAAAGCGCGAGTTAAAATGATCGAGCTCTGGGAAGCGGCTAAACATATATTTAAGCCCCCCAAAACAAACCGTTTTATTATTATTACTAGTGTAGCCAGGGCTATGAAAAACCTACAGAAATTTGGATATAGTTTGCAAATTGGAACAAGGATTGTATAGACCTTGTGCAGAAGTGGTTGTCATTCATTTATTTTGCGCGGTCAAGTTTCTGAAAACGCTAATGGTGACACGTGAATATATCTGGATTAATACGCTGCAAATTAGAAGTTCCAGTTCCTTTGTTTAAAAGGCTGCAGGTTTGTGATTCATTCAAATTGAAGAGATTTGTATGAAAAACGTTACCCTGGCCTGCCTGGCCTCGTTTTCATGTTTTTGGTCATTAGGTAAGAACTATAGCCTTGCAACTTCACACTCGGATTTACTTTGACCTTATCTTAAAGTTAAAGTGATTTAATTTTGTAGACAAATAATTCCTCTGGGACCGGAAAATTAACGGCAGCCATATTTGTATAAGGTCTATGTAATAAGACACAAATATAAAGCAGCTATTTTGGTATTCCAAAACAAAGAAATGGCGGCTATATTGTTGTCTTTGTTTCAAATTGTGGCTCTTCCACAGCGCAGAGCACTGTGGTCCGCCAGGAGCCCATCACCATGGGTCCTTTGAATAGTCGATACTCAAATAGAAAGGGGCCTCAGCTGTCAGCATTGAGTTTAGTGTTTTCTCGAGTAGTAGGGAATCGCCTGTTCTGGCGCAAAACGATTCTCCCTTAAGAAGCCTCATTTAAAAACGCTTCCCCAAAAGAAGCATTCTGCCCAAAGAAGCCCTATCCCGTTCCTCGTTTGGCGCCTCCATTTGAAAAGAATCATTCTGCCTTAAGAAGTCTCTATGTTTCTCTCGTCTCCCGAGTTCGAGTTCTTCGCGATGTCTTGAGGATGCTGAAGTGCCCATCACGTGATTACCTCGTGCGATTGGAGTTTCCTATCACGTGATCACCTCGTGCTATTGGAGTGCCCATCACATGATCGCCCCGTGTGATTGAAGCGCATATCACGTTGCACATGACATGTGCGCTCATATCTTTTTTTCTTTATGAACTCGTTCGTTTCCTCGTCCGACAAGAACTTGCACTTGCTCATCATTCTGCAGATGTGACATTGCTTGATCTTATTCATCCCGAAGCAACTGCATCGATCGCACCCGAACTTCATGATCCCGTGCTTGCAGAAAGCGTTTGCACCGAATTTTTTGCGCATGTCAGCATGAAATTTTTCGTAATGTGCAATCTTGTTCATTAGTTGTCCATGGGTCATTCTTGATTCATGCTTAAGCTTCAAGCCACATAGGATGCGAAACAACTCAGTCCTAGTGTGCGACTCGAGAAGCTTTTTTGTGTACTCGTAGACATTGAGAGGGGGAGGAATGGTGAGGCGCTCCTTTTCTGGTTCGATGACAATTCTCTTTGGGGGCGCCACAAACTCGATGATGTGACACTTGGGCGCTTCCTCAATTGAAAAGGTCTCGAGAACAGCGAATGACGTTCCAAAATCGGGCCATTCGTAGTCGTTCGCAATGAATTCTGTGATGGCGTATTCTTTGGCAATGGCGAACATGGTTGGGGGCTGTTCAAACTCCACGATGGAGAACTTGGGGACCCCTTCAATTGGAAAGATGCTTAAAAGGGGGCATCTCAAAGTCGGGGAGGACGAAGATCTTGGGGATTCTTTCGGCGCAAGGCGCATTAAAAATGTCCTCAACGATTGATGACTCTGAGAGTGTTTCGAACTCTTTGAGGATCTCAGGATCAAGAGGGGGTTTTGAATCCTCTTGGGGGACATATGGGGTCCTCACGTACTCGTCCCAGAGAGTTTTCATTGAATGCTCCAAACCCTCCAGATGTGTGCGCGTGGCGGTGAATTCTGGACCATGGAAGTCCTCCATGGACTTTTCAAGTTGCCTCAGCTTCGAGCGAATGTGATAGAACATCCACACGGGCGTCGGCTTGAGGATCGGAACGTTCAATTCAGGGTTCTTCCGGTCGAGAATGTAAAACGTCAGTGGTTCCATGACTTGCCCACATATATTGCTATCACCGAGAGAGTAATTTCTCATAACTTTCATAACCCGACGCGGATTATTAAGAACCAATGTTTGGCGGTTTGAAGCGGTTTGAAGCGTTTTCCTTGTTCTTGCATTCTTTGCACCTCGCCTTAAGGCACCTGTGTGGTTCACAGAAAAGTTCTGGAGAGCACCCGCGGCAGTGTTTCCTCTGAATCTCGTGATCGCAAAATTTCCTCCCAGCGTAACAATGAGTGCACAGGTGCTTTAGCGTGCCGTACTCACAGTGAGATCTTGGCCAGCATATTTTGCACTGGTACTTGGTGCGCTTGTGCTCGAATGGGTAGATTCGGTACGCGTGTTTCTTTCTTTGGATAATCACTGGTTCCATCTCGTGACACAAATTCTCACTCGCTTTCAGGTGATCCACTTTGGTTCTTAAAGTGGAGGCAAAGGACTTAGAGAGAAGCGCGCCCCTCGTTTCATAAAAATATCATGCCCCCCAGAAGAGCGCCCGTCCCACTGCCAGAGAATCCTTTGGACGTTCGAAACCCCGAGATCAATGTGCCGATCCTGAAACCCATTCCAGTGTCCGAGAACATCCTCGACCGCCCCAACCCAGTGATAGACGCCCCCATCCTTAAGCCGACTCCTGCATCTTCCATCATGAGAAGGTTCGCGAATTGGATCATATCCCTCGTTCCGGAGCCCATCAAGAAACAGGTGAGCGAACGAGTCGAGAGGTTGAAGGCCCAGGTGAACAGTCTCTTCAAAAAGGAGCCCAATATCACCCCAAAGTCCCTCAACTCTGCGTTCAATGGTTATCTCAACACCTTCATCGTAGAGGTGGGAACCCGGCTATGATCCTCCAACGTTCTTGAAAGACGCCAAAGAGGGAATCGTCAAGCTTATCGACGAAAAGCCGAAGCCCGTGAAGCTTAAGTTTATATTCGAATGCGAGTACGTCAAGGAGAATCCCGCCACAGGAGAGATCAACAGGAACAGAGGATACTTCCACACTCGCGTCCTCAAGATCACCAAATCCTCCAACGTTGGTGAAATCTTTGACCAACAAGCGAGGGTGATGCTCGAGAAGAACCAGAGGTTCCAAAACGAGGGCTCGGGATGGACATTCGATCGCGTCATTTCCTTCAAGATCCACATCGACCCCTTCGAGCCCTTCCTCGGCAGCTCGTATACCCCTCTACCCCCAGAATTGACCCTCAAGAAGGCGATCGTGAACCCCAAGAACGAGAACGATCATGAGTGTTTCACGTGGGCTGTGACCGCCGCCGCCCAACCTAGGGAGAAGGATCCCCAAAGGGTGAACAAGGAGATGCGGGTCAATTCAGAGAAACTCGACTTGAGCGGCATCGACTTCCCCACACCCCTTAAGCAGATCAAAAGATTCGAAAGGAACAACCCCGAGTACGCGATCAACGTATTCGCTTACAGTGATGAGCCCGCCATTACGAAGAGCCACGTGTACCCATTGAGAATCAGTGAAATGGACACGCACTGCCACCGCATCGATCTTTTCTTCGTCTTAAATGAAACGACGAGCCACTACTGCTGGATTAAGAATTTCCCTCGCATGATGGGATCCTTTGTGAACAATCATGAGCACGCGGTACTCTTCTGTCGCAGATGTATCTCTTCATTCAGCTCTTCCAAAGCGTTGACGAAGCACCACGACTTCTGCAAGAATCACGACTCCGTCAGAATGGAGATGCCTTCGGATGAGGACGGGAACCCAAAGTTCATCGAGTTCGTGTACCACAACCGAAAGATGCGAGTCCCCTTCGTGATCTACGCGGACGTCGAATGCTACACTGAGAAGATGAGTGGCTGCAGCCCCGATGATCGAACGAGCTTCACGAACCCCTATCAGCACCACAAGCCGTCGGGGTACTCGTATCTCGTGAAGTGTTTCGATGACGCTCTCTTCAAACCTTGCCTTGTCTCCTACACCGCACAAACCCATGATGATGACGTGGAGGGACACTTCGTAAAAATCTCTGGAGGTCAATGTGGCGGAGTTGTACGATCTTTTTAGATACAAGGAAGACATGGTGATGAGCGATGATGATGAGATCAACTTCTGGGAGGCCACTCACTGTCACATATGCGAGAAGAAATTGGGCAATGAGAAGAGGGTGCGCGATCACTCACACTCGGGACCTCTCGTCTGATATCATCTCCTGAGCGTACTGATGAGAGAACAATCTCTCCCCAATGGTTCTGTTCGCTCTCTCCACGAACGCTTGAGCACGATGATTCCCCGCGGCACTTCGCTGCACCATCACCCCTCGCCTCTCCATGAGTTTCGTTACGTCGCCCATGAACTCTCTCCTTGGATCCACCATAAGAGTGTTCGGCCACTCCAAACTGGGCTTGCAAATTCTCTCAAAGGCTCTCGCTACCTTTCCACTTTCCTTTGAGATGATCGCTTCCGCATCTTTGTACCTCGAAGTGACGTCCACCACGACGAGGGCGTAGCGATACGTCTTCCCCTTAAAGGTGTCGTGGGGGCGGGACAAGAGATCAGCTTGGTGCAAATGGTTCGGCTCGTCGACCACCTAGTGCGGTCTGGGAACGTAGTTGAGAGGAGGGAGGTAAATCTGCCACAAGGCTTGCCTCTCAAGCCACTCTCTCGCCTCATCCTCACTCACCTTCGCCTCTCGGGCCAACTTGGGAATCGCGGTTAGCCCTTCCAGTATCCGGACGTGGAGTAGTAAACCCTTCTCATCGCCTTTTAACGAAAAATCTTAAAGACGAACGCCCCTCCACCGTTTAAAATGGATGCCGTATCGGAAGTTCTCACGAGCCGAACCCCCCGCATGGTGAGAGGATTGAAAGCGGAGAGATCACTAAATCGCGTCACGTTCACGCCCTCATCCGCGAACTCCGGTGAAACCTTGTACGTACACATTCTTAAGTTGTCGGAGAACTTCGTGATCGTCCCCGGCAGCGTGTACCTCATCTTTCACTTGAACGTCAGAGAAGGCGTCTCATCCGAGAACGTGCGCAAACTCCGAACGAATGTGGGCGACAAGAACACCTCAGATGCGAAGGAGGTCTCTCTCGCGGCGCTACATAACACCAAGTACGCGATACCCCTGGACCACCCCATCCTCAAAGAGCACGGCGTCTTCTACCCGAAATCTCTGGCTCAACAGCTCTCATTCGAGATTACCCTGGCGCCCGTGAGTGACGTCGTCGTCTTTTCGAACGCCGAGAACCCGCCGAATTACACCATGACGAACATTGAGTTGGAGTACTCGTGCATCTCGAGCAAAGATCTTGCGAATGATGCTGCGAGCTCTTACCAAAATCGGCAGGGGGTTTCTCTATGAGAACATCCTCCTACACAAGACTTTCACGATCTCGCACCCCAAGGATGAAGTGATCAACGAGCACATAAATCTTCCGAGGAGATCCATGACGGGCATCTTGTGCCTCTTCGTGGACGGCTACCCGGCGGGAGGAAGGGACTCTGAGAATTTCGTGAATCCCAAGATCACATCCATCAACATCAACGTGGATGGGATGCCGAATCGCCGCTACTCGAAAGGGATCATGCCCACTGACCTCTGGAGATCCGCGATTGAGCGCTTCGGGTTGGGCGATTCCGTGAAAGAGGGGGACTTCTTCGCGGACAAATTCGCGCTCTGGATCGACCTCAGGACGTACACGGATAACGGAATTCACGGCAATGGCTTAATGTTGAACAGCACTCGAGATGGGATCAGGCTGGAGATAAAGCGCCAGAAGGGCGGCACCGGGAACATCACATGTCACATGTTCGTCGTCGCGGATGCGGTCATGGGCATCATGAACTCCAATCTAAAGGGGATCGTGTACTGAGTGACAAACACTTAACCCATGGATGAGTTGCGAGAGAAGATCCCCTTCAACTGCATCATCAACGGACCCACGAATTGCGTGAAGACACAGTACCTAGCGGATCAACTTTGAGACACCTTCAGAAGAGCCTTCGAGTACATCAAACTTATCTGCCCCACGTACGCGCCAAACAAGATGTACAAGAATTTCGCGAAGGGTGACCCTCGTTTCTTCGTGCTCTCGCCAGATTCGAGCAACCGAGATGAGATCGATGACTTGTTGTGCCTCTGCCACTTCATCTTCTCGGGCACGAATTCTCTCATCATTCTGGATGACTGCGCCGTCTCCAAGGACTTGAAGAATCGTTCGAACAAGTTCATTGACTTGGTGTTCTCGGGGCGCCACGATGGCATCTCCGTGTGGGTGTTGACTCAGCAGCTCATGTCCATCGCGAAACCCTTCCGAGAGAATGTTGCGTGCGTCATCTTCTTCTACAACCCGTCGCAAGTCACGATGAAAACTCTCTTCGAGGACTACGGTGGGGACTTGAGCGCCGAGGATCGTAAGCATTTCGAGAAGATTCTGAAGGAGGAGAAGTACTCGCGATTGTGCATTCGCCTCCGATACCCTTTCGTAAACTATTTAGAGATACCGGCGGCGAGGTCGTAAATGGCGAATCTTGAGGAGATCATCAACGGTAAAGGTGGCGGGATCGTTTTCAAGGATGAGAGCTCAGATGATGACGTGAGAGAAGCATCAAGGAGCGATCTTGAGGACAAGAGGGAATCACTCCCCATTCTCGAGTGCCTGGGGTCGACGAAAGAGCACTTGGGGAAGGAGTTGAATCACGCAGCAATTCGCAAACTCTCGGACAAGGATGTAAAGAAGTTCTACCAGAGGTACCAAGTCGTCTCGGGGAGGAAGATCGCGAACGGGCTAGTGAACTCTTCATTCGGTCTAATCTCGAAAGTCGTGAGCACGTTCGTGAACGTAGATAACGAGGGTGCGCTCGTGGAGGACTGGAAGAATGATCAGTTGATACACAAGGAGATCTCAGAGCTCTTAGGGCTCTTGTTGCTCAAGGGGGGTCGTCTTGTGGCGCTCCTGTCAGCGATGTTGCACGTGGATAAGCACTTCCAGGTGGAGGGGAGTCAAGAGAAAGCAGCAGAATGCAGAGTCTTAAAGGGCGCTGAAGGGGTCTCATAAATGGCGGACAGAGAGAGAGCACCACTTCTAAGAGATGATATGAGAGAGAGAGCACCACTTCCAAGAGATGATGAGAGAGGGAGATGGAGGGCAAGAGTATGGAGAGATGATGATGAGAGAGACAGATGGAGAGAGAGAGGGGGGAGAGCACTACTCTCAAGAGATGATGAGATGGATCGGCTCCAGATGAGAGACAGAGAAAAGAGATGGGAGCTCGAGAATTCTGCAAGAATAACATCTCTTGAGGATAAAGAATTTTTCAATCCCATCTAATACGCGGCCATGTTTCTTTTTGGATGGGCCACGAGCAAAATATTTTTCGGCGTGTGAACTCTTGTACCTTTCTTCATGTGAATCGCATGAAGAAACGTAAAGAGAACAGCAAGAGACTCACAACGATGACTGAAGAAGCACCCAAGAGCGAGAATGCTGTTGAGCAAATCACTAAGGAACCCGTGGCGCCCCAGAAGATAAAGGACCCCAAGAAGGTGGCGGCTGGGAAGAAATTAGCCGAGTACAACAAGAGAGCGAAGGAAGCCCAGATGAGACAAGAGGAGGTAGAGAGAGGGCGAGAGAATGAGGGGGAGAAGGAGCGAGGGGGAGGGGGCACTTGGCTCCCAGCATTGTCCTTTCAAACTGTACTCTCTGTGGCTGGAATTGGGCTCACTGCGTTCGAGTTGTTCATGAGGTACAGGGCTCAGAAGAGAGATGACTTCAAGGCACCGGCGACGCGAGTGATTCAGAATCCTTCCCCCAAAAGCAATTTAAACGGAAGCTGGATGTGATGCGCAAATGGCAGACAACAAGCTCGTGAAAACCGTGACTGATTCCATGGTACTCGTTGGCCTTTCCGCCGCTTTGGGATGGATCGCTATGAAAGCTTTGAAGGAGAATTTCCTTAGGGACCCCTCATCGAACATCATGAACTACGCGAAGTGGGTCGCCACCCTGAGTGGGAGCACGTACCTCAAAAACTACTTAGAGGATCAGAACGAGCTGCCCAAACAGTTGTGAATCATGGCGGCGGTTGCGATCATGCTCGGGGGTGCGATCCTCAATGCGACGGCGTTCATCAGGGGCAACTACCTCGCGAAGACTTTCAGTGGCGCTTCGGTATCAGATCTCGAGGGGGAGAGGGAGAGGCACGACAAGGCTCTTGAGAAGTATCAGAAGGACTACACGGAGTTCCAGGAGAAGAGGATGGCGCTCATCGATTAGAAGAACAAGAGAGAGGGTGATGAGGGGAGGGCCCAGAAGAACATCACGAGCACTGATGCGGCGTTAAGGTTGTACAATGAGACCTCAGAAGAGCCGAAGTTCTCGAAGTACTACGAACCCAGCGATGATCAGAAGACGGGGGAGATGATGTACGTGGGGGGTGGAATGTTGGCGATGGCGTATTCGGCGAGCAAGTTCTTTTGAACGTATGATGAATGATGCGGAGAGAATCGTCTTAGAGAAACCTTTCTCACTTGACATGAGTGTGGAAAACGAAACATGGACAATGACGATCTCGACCCAACGACGTTGAATGAACCTGGCGTGAGTGGAGATGATTATGATTGGGATGAAACTCTCTAAATGAGCCCCATCACCTCCACATCCGTCTCTCGCATTGATGACGAGGCCGGCCCGCTGCTTGGGGAGAGAGGTGAAGATCGGCGCCAGGCTTTTCAGATCATTCAGAGCAAATTCTGAGTTCAATCCTCTGAAGTCCCCCTTCTCGGCTGATATCGATGCGGACGGGAGAGTGCGGGTGCGATTGACCAGCAGAAGGGACAACAAGGCTCACCTTCTCATTGATGTGGATGGTGAGATCAAGTATGACGGGCTTCCGCTCTCCATAAAGAAATCTCTCGGTTTTGACTCTGAAACGCTGCTCGCGAAGAACGATGAGCTCGTGTCGAATCTCACGGAGTTGAATGAGGCGAACAGAGATTTGAACAACGCTCTAGAGGGATTGAGGGCGGTTCTGGAGACGAATGGCGCGGAGGTGAAGCTTTACGCGCGCAACGAGAAGGAGCTCCGGGGTATCATAGAGAAGCAGCAGAGGAGAATCGCGGAGAGTGAGAGCCTTTTGGGTGCTGCCGTGGAGCAGAAGGTGGAGGTGAGGAAGGAGGCTGAGGATCTTCGCAACGAGTTGGGGAAGTACAGGAACGAGCTCGAGAAGAGAAGGAAGGATGTGTCCAACTTAAAGAGGGTGGAGGCGGCGAAGGAGAGATTGGAGAAGAGGGTGGCGGACCTTGAGGGTGTGGCGCGTGAAGAGATTTCCTCCAATGAGGAGAGGATCAAGGAGAGCCAGAATGAAAGAATCAGGGAGAAGTTGCCCCTGAGGGATCGTGTGAGGGCTCTCCTCAAGAAGTACGGCTTCACAGTCTTCGCGGTGGTGAGTGCGGCTGCTCTTGTGATTGGGGTCATCGTCTGGAATCTCTCCAAGGGTCCCTCGAGGTTGGGCACGGGTGTGGGGAATGGGCTAGAGGCGATTGGGAGGAAACTTGGTGAGATCTTGCCGGGGATGGTGGGCGCGATCGTGAGCTTCCTATTCAAGACGGCGAGGGAGGTGATCTTCTTTCTCGGGAAGAACGCGTGGTTGCTGATCGTCGCGGTGGTCGTGTACTTCGTGGAGCGGCTTAAAAGGAGGAGTGGATGAGAGCTCAAAATGTCTGGTTCTATGTTGAGTGTGAATGAAGAAGGAAACGCGGTATGGCTCAATCCTCCATCAGATTTGAATGAAGATGTTGCGGTGTTATTGATTCAATTCGGGGGAGAGGATGGTGGTGTGGAAGATGAATTTTTGCTGTATGCATCCAACAGTCCGTGGGAGAAACTCTCCTTATATTTTCGAAGGATGCTACGTTATTTTCGAGGGGCATCTTAAAGAGAGGGGGCGATAAGAGCTCAAAACATGAAGAGCTTTTGCGTCAATGAGAGAAAGAAGACGGGGTGCGTGCCTGGGAGTGAGGCGTACTCGGTCACTTGGTACATGGTGAAGTGCAGATGTTCGAGCTGGGATGGTGAAGCCCCGATTCATTTCAAGGGCGGAGTACTTAAGAGGTACCAAGAGTGGTGCAAAATGCTGAGCGGCACGATGTACGATTCCGAGACCCGCGTCTACTTGGACCCTCCCTTGTCCAGGATTCGAGAGGTGCAGCTCTTGGATTGCGACGTTCCGAAGAGGCTCGTGGATTTCAGGGAGCGCCAGACCATCTTCAGGGAGGAGAGGCGCCCCTTACTGATCATTGAGGCGGGGAAATATTCGCTTCGAGGTCTTCATGCGACCTTTCTTAACGACACGGAGAATGCGAAGCTCGCGATCATTGAGCCTGATGCGGCGGATTACTTGTACTCGAACAAAGGGTACAAGGTGAACCTCTCGAGGGGACTTCAGATTGTGCTGCGGGATCCAGAAGAGATCGTGTCGGGGAGATTGTACCCCTTGAACGTGCGAATGAAGGGGCCTCTGAAGCTCTTGTGCAACCTCGTGGACAATAGATCGTCGTACTCGTCCTCGGAGAAGTTCGGTGATGGGGCGGTGAAGTTCTCCTCTTCCTCTCTTCTCGCTCACGTGCCGTCACAGAATTGCGCTGTGTTGCTGCTTCAGAAGATGAAGGGACCCGTGAATTATTTCACACTGAGCATCCTGGATGGGGAGGGGAGGAAGTTGGACTTAAAAAGTTCGGAGATCACGATCACTTTGATGTTCGCATGATGTCTTGGAGGCAACAACTGCGCTTGAAACCAATGACTCCGGAAGAGATAGAAAAGACAGCTTGGATGAGAAAGACGTTCAAAGTCCCCGTCGATGAAGAGAAGCTCACGATCTTCGCGATCAGGGAGGGAGAAGATGTGGGAGCCGATCCCAAGGTGGTTCATTACACACTGAAATACGCCGTCACCCATGGGTGGTTGGAGGAGAGTTATGTGCATTACGATGAGAGAGGGGAGATTTCTTCGATCGATGGGCTGGCGTACAATCTTTTCAAAATGGAGTGGAGGCCGTTCGTGCAATCGTGGAAGGAGATCCCCAAGAAGAGCATTCCACCGTACGAAAATGGGACACTACTCAGGGGCCACCCTATATAATCATTTAAAGCCAAGGGAGGGTGCTTCGTAAAGATGGACGAGCGCTCGAAAATCTACCCTGAACTTGGTGCATTCAATCCTACGACGCCTCCTTGTGATGGGAACGCTTTCAGGCTGCAGAAATGTTGCGAGGCCCTCGACAGATTGAGAGGAGAGTTGAAGCACTACGAAGGCGTCCTGAAGAAGTACAATCGTTCGAAGGGCGCGCTCATCAATACGAGTTCCGTATGCGGCATCTTGTCCGGATTCTTGGCGGCCTCGGGTCTCGCGAGCTCACTTAGCGGATTCGGCGTCGTGGTGGCGATTCCTTTCGGGGTCGTTAGTTGTGCTCTCGTGTGCGCTTCGATCGGGTGCGATCAAGTATCGAAGAGCTTTTCCGAGAAGGCGACGAAACATCAGAGGACGGTGACCGTGGCGAAGGCGAAGATCAACACGATCGAGGATCTCGTCTCCAAGGCGCTTCGTGACAACACGATCTCGGATGAAGAGTTCTCCATGATCATTGAGGAGCTCAAGAAGTTCGAAACGATGAAAGCTGAGGTGCGACAGAAGGATCAAAATAGACCCATGAAAAGGTACGACTCCGTGATGCTGAAGAAGCAGGAGCGAGAAGAAATCCTCAGAGAGTTGGGCGGCGGCGCGCATTCACGCTGAGGTTCGAGATGGAGAGCACGTGGTAGTTTAAAGAGGGCGTCCCTCATATCTTAACACAAGATATGAGATGGCGTCCTCTCCAAAGAGCTTGACCTTGACGAGCGAGAAGTACCCCATTCCCTCAGTGTCCTTCAGACAGTTGAAGCACTTATGTGACGAACCTCTTGATCTCTCTGGACATTTACGTTTCGAAGGAGCAGAAGTTCAACGCGAGGATGCGGATCGTCTTCAAGTCTCAGGCCGCGACGTTCAAATCCGCGAAACAGAGTCGTAAGTGGTTGGGGGGTCCTGACATGAATTATTGGCCACATCAACTGAACTTCGCGGTGTGGTGCGCTATTGCGGGGTGCGGCATGAGCCCTTTCGAGAGCTTGAATTATCCGAGCGTCTTGAATGGGTTCATGAAGTTCCACATCTACTTCACTCCGGAGGATTCTTTACGAGTTGAGCGTTCCGTTGTCCGATGAGAAACCCTTCGTCATCTGGAACAACCCGTACAGCAAGGTGGCGCATCAGAGGCTGTGCCGAGAGTTTGGGATCGCGGAGAACTCTGACTTCAGGTGGAAGGGAGGGAGGAACCATGGGTTGGGCGACGTATTTCTGGATTATGGTGCGGGATTTCACGGGAGAGGTGGGGGGTTTCAAAACGTTCACCTCGTGAGAGGTTACGACACGGCGGAAAATCAGTGGCCGGGGGAGGGAGGGAAATTCTCTGGTGAGGGCGGGAAGAAGGAGAAGGGGGACTTGATTTCGTTCATGAGGAATGATGACTTCGCGGGGTTCAAGTACGTGTGGTTCATCCCCACTGACGGACATGGGGTGACGAGAGCGGGACTCGGGAGGTTAAATCACTCTGCGGAGGCATGTATTGCGTGATGGGAGCGCAAGTAAAAACGAGGAATTCAATCGTGGGCGGTGGAGGTGGGGCGATTGAGACGCAACAGGAGTTCCTTTCTCTTCAGAGCTCAGTGATTGAAAATGACATCACGAACTCGGTGCAGAGGTACCAGATGGTGACTCAGGAGGCGAAATTGCGCTTAGATCTCGCGATTGCTCCGGGGGTGTGGTTGATGCCGAGTGATATGATCATCAACACAGAGAGCGTCGTGGGGTACAATAACAAGCTGATGAAGGCGACTGAGGGTATGAAGTTCGGCGCCAACGCAGACGTGAATCTTGAGACGAAGGTGGTGGGGATTCAACACAATTTAGGTGGTTCCAAGGTTGCACTTCCACACCTAGCGGTGAAGAAGATCACGAGACCCGTGGGGAAGAAGGGTGAGAGTCCAAAGAAGGAGGAGAAGGAAGTGGTGGAGAGTTCACATCAGAACAATCTTGCGGCGCTGGCGGTTCTCGCTGGGGGAGTGGGGTGGTGGTGGTTTTCATAGCTCGAATTAAGCTATGAAGAGGTGAGGCTTCTTAGATGATGTCTTCACACCATCTTTGAATCTCTGTGTGGAGCTCTTTAATCATCTCTTCATCCACGTCATCTCCATTCCTTCGACGTCTCTCAATCTCCTTCTCAAACTCCTTGATGATGAGGTTTTCCTTTCATCGATCGTCTTCGTGAGGAATTTCAGAGTGCCACCATCGTCCTTCGTTCTGAGGTTGATGTTGACCGTTCCGTAGTTCACGAAGGGCTTCAGGAACATCGCCCAGTTGTTTCTGCTCTTGGCTCTCGTGTAAGATTTCCGAGACTCTTCTGGCATGAAGAATTCTTCAGACTCTATGAAGGGCATAATTTGATCGAGGAATCACGTGTACACGTCGTCGAGAATTCATTGAGTCTGGGGAGCGTTCGAGACATCGTATGGGACGTACATCCCATTGATGTTGGCGCTCGTCTTGTCCTTCTATCTCATTCCAAAGGGATGGGAGACGGGGAGGTTTTTGACTTCCACCTCCTCGAGCTCGAACAGGAGTTTCTTGGGCGTTTCCCCGTCCATCGCGAAGATATTTGACTTTCTGCGCTCTGGGTGAGAGACAACGAGGCGATCCATGTCGAAGGAGGTTCCGAGTTTGACGAAAACAGCTTGGACCATTGGTGAGAATTTTTCTAAAAGGAGTTAAGCTCTTTTTAAGTCATTTTCATTTTTAATGTGAAGCAAAGTGGTGGTGCTATGAAAGTGATTGAGAGTGGTGAGGAACAGAGGGGGAGATCCCAAACAACCATGCCGAAAAACAAATCATCATTCGTCGATCTTGACAGCGCCGTGAAAAAGAGCGCCTCCATTCTCAGAAAAGGAGATCTTTCGTACTTCACGAAATCCCCCACACCCCTGAGACAAGAAAATCTACAATGTTTGAGAGCCCTCAAAGAATATTCCCCCACTCGCGATCACCTGCGCAAGATTCTTGAAGCGCGAAAATCCTCTCATCAGTAATCGCCTCACCCCTCTCCCCTTCGTAACATTCCTATCGCAACTCGTGATAGGAAACTTCAAATGAAAAGTGATGCGCAATTAAATGGGTGCGTGTGCGCTCGCTCTTCCAAATATGGCTGAAGATCGTGCGTTCTTCAACGACGAGTGCTACATTTGCTACGAGGAAGAAGGAGAACTCATCGCTTTAGAGTACGGGCACAGATTTCACAGCGAATGTCTTCAAGGAGTTCGAAACAATCTGTGTCCGTATTGCGGGCGCCCCATCAGAGGATTTGAGAACCATGTGGAGACGATTACGACTGCACCAGGAGGATTTGAGGATGATTGTATCACCCTTTCAGAGGAAGAATTCGTGTGGAAGTACATGCACTTCAGAAACCCCAATAGGATAGAGCCCCAGCACCCAAACAACGTTCTTCACCTCATCGGAAGATCCTTCACATCATCGGAATGGTTTGGCGCGAATTTGAAGAGGAGGAAGAGTAATCACCCCACCCCTCGCAACCTTCCTATCGCAACTCGTGATAGGAAACCTCATTCACGACGCGAGGCAATCACGTGATGGGCACTTCAGCATCCTCAAGACATCGCGAAGAACTCAAACTCGGGAGACGAGAGAAACATAGAGACTTCTTAGGGCAGAATGATTCTTTTCAAATGGGGGCGCCAAACGAAGAACGGGATAGGGCTTCTTTGGGCAGAATGCTTCTTTTGGGGAAGCCAGGAGACGCGTTTTTGAATGAGGCTTCTTAAGGGAGAATCGTTTTGCGCCAGAACCGGCGATTCCCTACTACTTCTCGCGATAAATTTTGTAAAAAAACATGGGGTTTCTCTCATTTCGCCCGTCCTAAATAGCGACAGCCTTAGGCAAGATTGATCTGATATTTCAGTTCGTAGTTTGACTCAAGTTCATGTTTTGGTCTTTCGTTCAGAATATGCTAACTATTAAGTCCCGTCACCCACACTGAGTTGTGATAAGTTAAACATCTCCGCCAGTCATTCGTCGGTGCTGGTCGCAGGGTCTCAATCCGAAATGAATGGGGCTCATAAATCACGACGTATTCAACAAAAGAAATTGAGATAAACAAGTTGATAAATAATGGTAATTGAAATAAGTGGAGTGCAGTTTGGTCTGAAATCATACGCGTGATTTCAAATATCGAACGAGCGCAGAGCGCGAGTTCGATTTGAAATCACGCGTATGATTTCAGACCAAAATTGCAGGACACGAAGTTCAATTACCACTTTATTACATCCAGTTTTGAAATGTCACAATTTAATAGTCCTAATACAGATTTTTGTTAGTCAAGTGCCAATATTTTATTTATCTTGTGGCCGGAAAAGCTTTTACATGTCAATATTGAAGTCATCTGTCAAAAACTCAGTCGAGCGTAACAAAGGCAAAAACATTTTTCATTCACTTTATGAAGAACGGTGCTCAAGAGAGCAAAACGTGGTTTAACTTCAAACTTTAGTCCTCGTTGTCTGAGTCAATGATGTAAGCTCTTCTTTTTCTCTGTGGTTACGACGGGGAATTTTCGTTGTCTCTGGAGAAGAAATTAAAGGTACAGCCAGAATAGTTTTGCGAATTGACGGGAATATCAGCACAACTGGACGCTGCCATGTGGTACTGAAACCGCGAAGGAAAAGTCGGTGGAAATAACGAAAAACGTGGTGGAAATCCAGCTGCCAGGAAATCAGAACTGGAGCCCATGGTCCGAGGCATTTGGTCTGGTTGTTGAACGTGATGAATCGGAGCGAGTGGAACTCGCTGGTTTTGGATTGCCATCGCTTGACCTGTGGCTATACTTGCAGTATCGTTATAGACTTTGTTTGACATTTCTTTTAACCCACTGATAATGTGAGATAGCTCTTTCCTTTGGTTCTTTCATCTTTCCTTTCGGTCTTTCATTTTGCAGCAATTTAATTGGTTCATTTTAACAGGTTTGTAAATTTGATTGGTTGTTTTACTTCTGTGTTTATTCTTATTGACTGAAAAAAAAAGATGCGATTTAGAGCCTAAGGTAGTGTGATTTGTGAATAAATCACACTGCTACTGACCAATCAAATTGCAGAGATCACCTGTGATTTCAAAATGGATGTAATACTGAGTAATTTATACCACCATAAGGTAAAAGGGGGTGCTGACGTTTCGAGCGTTAGCCCCTCGTCAGAGCGAATGTTTTTTTTATTCTGACAGGTTCTTTGTGATTGGACGAAACTTTTTCCCACACACTTGAAATTGTCGTTTCTCTGATTTGATTGACCATAAACAGCCGCAAACTGGGTTTTTGTACACAGCAGACTCAATCTCAGTATGTGTGAAATAAAATTGTTTTCAGCACTACATGTGCCCGGCCAGTATAACTCTGCAGAAACTGGACTAATTGTTTTATTAGAAAGCAGCTTTCGTTTTAAATTCATAGCCAGAAATTCCGAACCGGGCGTGTGCAATAGACCGTAACATTTAGAATATTAAACGTGCTGAACAAGAGAAGGACCAGTATGGGATTCATATAAAACCAGCTTATAAAATTCATACAATGGATGCAACAGTCCCATCCCAATGCTAGATCGAAGAATACGCATCAGTACTTTCATTACATAATTATTTTGTTTTGGTAAATCAAACACTCAAATCAAACGGGCAAAAAAAAATCATGCGCTACAGCCAAACACTTACCGCTTTATTTCTTTCACGTCTTTCGACGAGCCTTTCGACTTCCCAGAAAGTAGATCTTGTGTACTTAATTATTTTCTTTCGCCAAACAAAATCGGCATCAGCGGATGAATTAGCATTTAGCTCGAATAAATACCCTCTCTGAGGTTTATTGCGCGACGCCATTTTGGTTGACCTTTAACAGATGGACCAATCACACCCTAGCGTTATTGAAAGGTTATCATGTGTTATGGTGCGTAACAGAAATAAGCACCACCCACTTTGGTTCGGAATTTCGTGCCACGCCTCAAGAGCTATTGTGATGGATGGGGGAGTTGGGATGTCAGGCGTAACCAATAGAATTTTCGGAACCCAATCGTGTCAATCAAAATTTAGAATACGTATGCCACCTGATCTTTGCGTGTTCGACTCAAGTTCGAAAACGTGTAGCGGGACATGACATGTAGACCATTTTGCTCCACGAGCTCACCATAGGATGCCTTTGATTTTTAATCTTGTCATTCAATCTTTTTTCACAGCATGACCTTTCAGCTCAGTTATCACGTGATCGAGGGCAACAGAAATTGCAGTAAAGGAGGGCTTTAGAAGGAATAAAGAACAGAAGTGCGGCGTTATAGTGTCCTATTATATTTGGTGTTTATCATGAGTTGGGAATAAACTTCATTGGTCGAACTGCTATTCTGTTTATTATTGTCTGACAGGGTGTCTGATAATTACCCCGGGATATGGAAGCGACACTGTAAAATAATTTGTCCTGTTTTACCTCTTGAGCTTTCATGAACAAGTATGGTTATACCTCGAGGTGGAAGCAATCATTGCTACGATAATATCTATTCAGTACAACCTTGGATCCAAAAAGTCACACGATCACAAATCTGACACAATTTTTTAAAAACAAGGCCCGAGAAACTTACATAAACATTGATAAAAACAGACAACAAAATATGTTTTAATTTCGCACGAGTTCTATCTCATCCCATAGGTTGTAATGAAATACCATGGTGTATAACAGCGCCTTGAATTAGCCAATGAGGTCTTTCCTCTCATAGAGGTCCCAAATATCATGCTATATACGTTTGACTCGAGAACTCGGATTTAATTTTCCGAGTTTGCATGTGACAGTGCAGAAAACTACAGCTTTCTCAAATTCTCTAGGCTCACGTTTAACGCCAACGTGAAACACTCAGAAATGTATGTAGTGTGATCCTCGCGAATCGAAGTTGCTAATCGTGTCACTTCCGGTCAGACCACGTGCCTCGCAAGCCCGAGTAAATCGAGCCGAGAGATTTTGTATATGTGTCTATTATATCTCTCAGTTAGTACGCGCGCTGTGATTGGTCAATTTAGCGGGCCGTACTTCCCTGTACGGTCCGCTAAATTCAGAAGTTTGTTTTGAGATATAATAAGTATCGTACAAACCTCGTTTTTTCGGTCCGTAATGTAAGTTACGGATCCTCTTGTCTTTTCCGTTTACAGTACGGACCTCGAACTCGGTTAGTAAGAGGTATGTATGTATTTATAAACTGATAGTAGATCCCTCAGGCCAACAAAGGTGCCACCGCGTCAGGAAGATCAATTAAGATTCTCAGTTCAAACCTCACTGCGTAAGCGAATGTAAACTGTTAAAAGAAAGCGAGGAGGGACAACTTCTGACGGTGAAAAAGTTAAAAATTCAATAAAAACGTTTCGGTCAGAGACCTTCTTCAGTAACTACAAGTTTTGAATAAGAAACGAGCTTTGAATAAGATTCGGAGGTGCTAGTGATTACGTAATTACAAGTGACAACTAACGAATAAGGTTCAAGATTACACAAAAGGAACACAAATGGTGCTAATTAATAGACGACAAAAATAAAAATCAACAAAGCGGAAAATACTGAATAAGCCGAAACAACGCTGCTATGAGAATAACTGAAAAAAGGTGAGGGATAAAAACTAAAAAGAAAGAATCCAAACTAGCTAAAACGAACAGGATAGCGAGAAGAAGCAACGCAGCAAGTATTGGGAACAGTTGTGTAACGAATCAACCGTACCAACGGGCCTTCACTTGATCGACACATTGATACATTGAAAATAAAAATCACCTATAGTGTAGAATGTATCGATCATGTGTAGGCTCCTAACAACTCTGATGAGATTGAGGCTCTTAATTACAAAAGATAGAGGCTTACTGTAGTGCTCAGTTGTTCTCTTTGGCACCCCACGGTTTAATTAAAAGAAGGGAATTTCATCACAAAAATTCCCCCACCCACTCCCGACAAAACAATAGCACCAAACAATATGGCAATGTAGCACTGGGTATGAACTATTCGTTGGTGCTATCACAGACAGTCTCCCCCATCGAACGAAGAGCGCGCGGTAGGCAGACAAAGATGGCTTTTAGGTTTGTGCTCAATTTATGCGCAGTAACCAGGAGCGTGATTCGCTTCTAGCAGTAACCAGGAGCTAGTAACCAGAGTAGTTACATATTGCGGGAACTGGCCCACCTGTCAATCACTGCAAAACGCCACGCCCACCTGTCAATCAAATAGATACCACGCTAATACACTCATAATGACTGTCAACACGGTAAGATTAATATCATGCCGAGTGGTCACGTCTGACTTTGGTATCTCAGTTTTTACAATAGGCAATGGAGGTTTGGGTTTCGTCTCAGTTTTATGCGGTAACACAACCTTTGAAGAACCTAAATTATGTTTTAATCCAACTGATTTCATTTCTTGATTTACCTGCAGATTCACTCCAAAAGTCATGTCACTAGTCGCTTTCATCAATTTATTCCTCTCCACGATTTTTCTGCGCAAAAAGAAGACAGGAGGATATAGAGTTATCCTCAATTTGAAGAACTTAAATCAATATATCAATAACCACCATTTTCAAATGGAAAGCTTGACTTCAGCAATCTGTCTGATGATACCTAGATGTTATATGGCATCTGTCGATTTACAAGAAGCCTATTATTCTGTTCCAGTTGATGAAACCTACCAAAAATATTTAAAATTCTCTTGGAAGGGAGAGTTATTTCAGTTTACCTACCTTCCCAACGGTCTTGCATCTGCTTCTCGGCTTTTTACAAAATTGCTTAAATCTGTTTACTCCACTTTGAGGCAAGTGGGGCACATGAATGTTGGGTATATTGACGATTCTTACCTCCAGGGGCAATCATCATATGAGTGCAGCAAAAATGTACAGGACACTGTCAATCTTATCACTAGAGTGGGTTTTCTACTAAACAAAGAAAGGGCTATTCTCGTACCAAGTCATGAGTTAACTTTCTTGGGATTTATCTTGAATCCCACAACATGACTGCAAGGCCCACTCCAGAAAAAGCTGAAAAGCTTCAACCGATGTTCAGCATTATTGTCAAAACCTCAGGCCTCTATTCAAGAAGTCTCAGAAGTGATAGGATTAATGGTTTCTATGTTCCCTGCAGTTGAGTATGCCCAGCTCTTCTACAGACGCCTAGAAAATGATAAAATTAAAGCTCTCAGAGAAGGCAAGTGCAACTTTAATTCATTGATGGTGTTATCAGATCCATCGATTGATAACCTCTGATGGTGGGTCAACAATACCAAAAGTGCATTTAAGTCTATATCCCATGGGGATCCCACACTTTCCATAATAATTATATATTCAGATGCCTCAAAAGAAGGGTGGGGAGCAGTGTGCAATGTAGACAGAACAGGGGGCCAATGGACTGAAAATGAGTCTAACTATCACATTAATGAGCTAGAAACTTTAGCTGCCTTTTTGCACTGAAATCATTTTGCTCTTTTATGTCAAATAGTCATGTTAACATCTTCATAGATAATACCACCACAGTAGCTTCCATTAATTCAATGGGTGGAACACACTCTTTACGGTCCACGTGATATTTGGACCTGATGTATTGCTAGATACCTATGGCTGACAGCGATTTCTTTACCATTAATAGAGAATGTTGATGCAGACAAGGAATCAAGTCAACTTAACGATAACATCGAATGGGCTCTTGAGGAACTTGAACTCTTTTTCATCACATTGTCAAGCTCTATGGAAAGCCATCAATTGACCTCTTTGCATCTAGAATCAATACGAAAGTGTCTCGTTATGTGTCATCGAGGCCAGACCCTGAAGCCTAATTTGTAGATGCTTTCTCTCATTCTTGGTCTCAGGAGAAATTTTATGCCTTCCCTTCCTTTAGCCTGATACTTCGTTGTCTACAGAAGATCGAAATGGACATGGGAGAAGGGGTTGTTGATAGTTGATGATTGTTCCAACTTGGCCGACTCAACCTTGGTATCCGAAGCTGATGCGCATGTTGGTGAGCACACCACGACTGTTACCAGCGACAACAGAGACACTGTATCTTCTCAGCAAACCCAGTCAAACACACCCACTGGGGAACAAACTGAAAATAATTGTATGCAAATTATCGGGGAATCCATAAAGAAGCAAGGCATTTCTTCAGAAGCAGCCCAAGTTATCCTTAATTCATGGAGGCATGGCACAAGTAAACAGTATCAATCCTACTTTAAGAAATGGCTTGATTTCTGTCGTAGGGAACAGATTAGTCCGGATTGTTCCTCTTTAGGTCACGTTATAGAGTTCTTGTTAAAGTTATTAAATAACGGGCATAGCTAGAGTAGCATTAATACTGCTCGCTCAGCACTTTCATGCATACTTCCCTTAACAGGTGGAGTTCCAGTGGGCAAACATCCTTTAGTTATAAGGTTTCTCAAAGGAGTATGTGAATCTCGCCCTGCCATGGCTCGTTATACTGCTGTATGGGATGTAAATCAAGTTCTAGATTATTTAGAGACTCTGTCTCCTGTAAATGAGATTTCTCTCAAGAGTTTAACTTTAAAACTCACTACCTTGTTGGCTTTAGTCACTGCCCAAAGGGGGCAAACGTTACTTCTTCTTAATGTGGATTCTATGATAGACAATCATACGTCTGTAGCATTTCGGCTACATGGACATGTTAAGCAGTCCAAACCAGGTTCAAAAGGCATGGTGATTGAGCTCAAGTCATTGGCAAACCCACAACTATGTGTGGTGACCACTCTTAGGGAGTACCTGATTAGAACTAAGCTTCTCAGAGAGTCTCATAGTCAACTGATACTAAGTTACGTGAAGCCGCATAGGCCTGTGTCCAGAGACACAATTAGTCGTTGGGTTAAGGCTGTGTTACAATGTTCAGGTATTGATGTAACTATTTTTAAGCCTCATAGCACCAGATCAGCTTCAACTTCTAAGGCAAGGTTAAATGATGTTCCATTGTCAAATATTTTAGACAAGGCTGGATGGAAGTCCTAGTCCACCTTTGCTAAATTTATGACAAAACGCTTGTAGAAGACACTTTTGCCAATAAAGTTTTGGAGTGAATTCTCACTTCTCTGTGAATTTGTTTATACCAACCTGAGCGTCTGTCTTTGAAATCTCACGTGGTCCCTCTGTGGGTGACAAGGTGGAATTCAAAAGTTGAACGAGACTTACCAGAAGTTGAAGTTCAACTGGAATTCCACTTGTCACCATACACAGAGGGATTACGTGCCCTCCCATGGATCCCACCCTGTGTTGTGAACTTGACTACGATGCATAGGTTGGTGCTTTAAAGACTGAGTTCACGCAGGCGCAATGCTATCTCACGTAATCCCTCTGTGTATGGTGACAAGTGGAATTCCAGTCAAACTTCAACTTCTGGTAAGTCTAGCTCAACTTTTGAATTTATTTCGTGATGTGTAGTGGTTGAGGCTTTTACATTTATATCTTGTTTAACACTCGAATTAGCGTACGGTTTTGATTTCACAACTTTAGCCGCTGGTTTATGCGGTAAATCCACCTTTGAACTACCCAAATTATGCTTAATTTCAACACATTTTGTATCGGTGTTTATCGAATTATTAACTCCAAACGCCATATCATTATTTGCCCGCATAAGTTTGTTATTATAACCAACCACACTTCCTGTATTTATGATTAAATTACTAGGCATAAGCCATAAAAACCAGGAGCAACGGCTAAATCCAACCGTAATTTCGCTTTCCCTACAGCTAATGGATATCTTTTGACTGACTTTGATGTCTTTCTCAATGACGCTAGATTCAAACAAAGTTATAAATTACTGTTGCGTCTCCATAGCCTCTCCACTATTTCCAACTATCGATGATCTTGTACTTACTTACCTGTGCTCCAAATACGCAATAGACAAATGCCTCTACCGATTTATTCAATCTACCTAAACCAGCCTTAGTCAAACTTTCACCCTTAATGGGGACAAACCAACAATATCGTAAGTCTGCCATGTCTTCGCAGGTACGTATGAAATTAATTAAATTCCCATCGCTACTCTTACCACGGCTTCATAGGAAAATACATCATTCAACCCATCCAGCCATACATTTGCCGTAGTATCATATCTCCGAACAACATGAAGGTTTTGGTCGCCCGTACCAGCAAAATATAGATAAATATCACCTAACCCATAATTCCATTTACTACCAAGCCATCTAAAATCAGGATTAACAGGTAATCCAAAATCGTGGCACAGTCTCCCATAAGCAACGTTACTATAGGGATTATTTTCACTAGTAAATACAGGATCATCAGATAGTGGAATGCCTAATTCATATAAGATTCTTCTAGCAGTAAAGTAAATATAGAATTTAATGAAGCTATATACAACAGGCGGATAATCAATGCTATCCCGTATACTAATACCACAACCAAATGTAGCGCATCAAACAGCGAAGTTTAGTTGCTGAGAAAAATCGTTAAAATCAGGTTCATTTAGCCACTGTCTACATTTTTTCGCAGTTTTGTAGGTTGAAGCAGTACTCTTGAAAATATTCCGCATATTCATCGTGAACTTTTGTTTAGGTGTCACATAAATATCTAAGTAATGACATTGATTGATCATCGCAGTTATGTACACAACGTAAGCAGGTGTGAAATTAATTAAAAGCCTTTCTGGACCAAAATCTATCTTTTGTAGATCATCACGTCTACGTTGTAGCTCTCGTCGCTTCTCTCGACGTCTCGCTATCTCAAGTTCATTATCCATAAGGATCTCCTCTGCTGTTGGTCCAAGAGCTATTCTCATTGTAGGTGGGATTTTATCTGTACCCTCAACTATATCATCATCTGGACCTAGTATTGCATACTAGGAGGGAGGCAGGATGGCCGAGTGGTCTAGGGCGCGGTATTTCAATGCGGTTACCCGGGTTCAAATCCAGCTCTAGCCACTACCTGTTGTTGTTCTGGGTAAGTACCTGGTTCAACTCCTCGATCATCCTTGTAAATAGCCAACTGGTCTGCCTCCCACCAGTTGGGATTTTTAACTATGTTGTCTATATTTGTTTGTGGGTGTATTAACCAAGTAGGGGACTTATGTCCTATTGTTAAGCACCTGTACTTGTACGAATCTATAAATGCATGATACAAATACTCTCTTGAGCCTCTCCTAAATAACCTGGCTAATACCCTATCTAATTTATCCTTCCGAGTCATAAGCGCGGATTTAATTTTAGCTCTTGGGAACTTACTACGGATGCTCCTATCTGCATCATCAATATCCGCTAATAAAGGAACTATTGGATCATTCCTACCTATGGTTTCCATCTCAATATATTTTTCAGGTAAGCTAGGATACTTATCTTTAGGTACGTCGCGCGCCCAGTGGTCGTGTTGTGGAAGACTCTGTTGTATTTCCATCCTGATTTAATAATAACAATAATAATATTTAATATTTCTAAGGGGCAAATTAACATGTGAATATGATTTGCGAGTAATGAATTCTCTATGTCCTTATCCTCATCATCAACACCGAAAGGATCTGTGCTTTCTGGACCAGGTAAATCTAAACCTCCTTCAGCAATTTACTATATTAAGCTAATGGACATTCTAAATTATAACCATCTACTAACTAAATCACCGAGAGCTAGCATTCCACCGCCGACATAAGCTAACTCACCCGCCTTTTAATCATCGCTCGGTCTGTAATAATCTGAAGGTTGAGGTTCCTGTAACGAGTAATCTGGATGTGCTTGGCTATGTAATTCTAATGCCCGATCGGTATCTGACATGTTTTGTTGAGCCTGTTGTTCATTATCCTGTTGCCTAGAGAACCAATCCATTAATTTCTGTCATTTTTCCTGGTATAACATATAACCATGTTGGTATTTTTCCATAGCTTTATCATGTCTGACTCGTTCTTCATCCACCTTATTACCAGATACAGGTTTTGCAGGATAAGATCCCCTAACAAAAGCCGTAGCATTTAAAGTAGCACCACCAATCATTAACGCTATTGACGCCATCTATATATTAGGTAACTAGAAGTTTTTAGGTAAAATCGTTTGTGTTTCTGGGTAATCTTTCAACGCTAAACGTGCTGATAACACAGCGACCCATTTAGCATAGTTTTTATTATCGACGAGGGATCTTTGATAATTTATTATTTCATAAATTTTTCTTACCGATATAGCCAGTTGCTGCAGATAATCCAACCAACACGGCGGCATCAGTTACAATTTTTACAAGTTTATTTTGTTCACTCATATTATAACTTTATATAGACTGGAATCTCTAAATAGGTTCGGCTATATCATGCCAATTTTAGGTTAAGTAGGTTCAGGCGGTGTAGGGAGATCATGATATCGGACAGGCTCTGGTGGTGGTTTTCAGTTGTATCTCATAAACAAATCCAAAGCCGTCAACCCTACAGAAACTAGAGATAATACAGTTGTCAAAGATAGCTTTGGAATCCAAGGCTTAGAGGATTGTTCTTCAGATGATTCTTCAGCCTCACGTTTGGTTTCCCTTTTGAGCGCCTCTCGAGCTCTCCTATTATATTCTTGGAGTCGACGTCCAGTTTCCACCTTTTTAGGGTCCTTTTTCTTTTCCGCTTTAACCGGGGGTGGATCTCGAGTAATTTGCTTAGTTTCTTCTGTCATCTATTGTACCTAACTATCCAGTAATCTTAAAGTAGTCGGCTCATTATTGCTTACAATTTCTACGATTTTGCTGGTATTCTTTTCGGTTTCTCCTAATTTAACATGCTTGGCAATTCGGTAACGAACCTACGTTATTATGAATTTCAGTTGGCTCGAAAGTGATCTGAAGATAAGAAAATCTCTTGCTAATGTAGTAAGCTTTGATGAGAACTCATACAGCAAAATGAGCACTTGAATGAGAACTTCTATGAGCGAGCCATGAGCACTTGTTATTGAAGGAAACGACTCTGACTAAAACAGAATAAATTGACGAATCCATGATGTGAAACCCGAAGAACTTCTGTGGCCAACCAGGATAAGAAAAATCGCATGGAGGACTTTTCTGCTGATTTAAGTGTTGGGACGGTAAAGAAGTATGTCAACGTTTACTTGTAAATATGGAGGCGCGTGCCGTTACGGAGAACCATGAAGATTAAAATGTAGGAAAGACATTAAAGGGTTCGAAAAGAGTAAGTCATGTAGAAAATATATTAAGCGTTATATTATATACAATACACCACAAGCCGTTACAATGAAACGTTTTCTGTCTATTGATTTCCGAATTTACCTTGAAGTGATTCAACTAGATTGTGTTGAAGTAGACATGTTGGAAAAGTAGGCTCACCTGTTTTGCTTACTGTTGTGTGACTCATCATATTTACATTGTAAAAACAAAAAGTTATAACGATAAAAACAAAGATGCATTGCTGTATTAATGATGGCAAGTGTGATTCAGCCTTTTAAGTGCAACCCTGAATATATATATGGACTTGCTGTGATCAGTTGTGGTATAGGTCATCAGTTACAAAGTGTGATGATAACAAATACACCAAGTCAGTGCACCAAAAATTTACTAGTTGTATGCATAACTGATAAAGCTAGTGTACAAAATATGGAATGGGTTTCGCCAACCTGCCATTCAAGCCTACATGTAAGCAATAAGAAAGTGGCCAATCTGTTCTGAGTGTTGTCCAATACACGTGTGTCTGTTCTAAGGCTACCAAAATGTGATTTCCTGTGAAACCAGAATGCCTAAATAGAGGTGGAGAATTGTCTCTAATGATAGCAATGTTCTTAATGTACCAGCTGATGTGAATTCAGTTCTTAACACTCTACTTACACCTATAAACGAATTATAAGTAATTCTTATCTAATTGAAAAGAAAATTAAGTCACAAGCACCATTATAAGTTTTAAAGTGTTAGACCAAGAAAGTGTTGAAACCAGTGAACTCTTTTAAAATGAGCATATACTGATAAGTCGAGGAGTAGTGGCTGAAGAATATGTAAATAGCGCAGCTATAAATGAACACAATGATGGGGAAGAGTTTCTAAACTCCATGACTAAACAAATAGATGCACCTTAATCCAAGGAATCTATCGAAGAACATGCCAACAAAACTGAGCAATTGAAGCTATCATTTCTGATTCTAAAAACGATGATATTGATGATGGATAGTGCGAAGTTGAGGACTGCCATTCAGGTACCTTAGATACTCTTATTATAAGAACCAGATGTCACTGAAAATGTTGAAAAGATCATTTAGTTTTGCTCCAGGTGAAGGAAACAGACTTTCAGTGGTATTTATGAACAAATTAAGAATCTGCATGCGTATCATTTCCTGCAATTTACTGTTGACAAACCAGAGCTTATAACCAAGAAAGAACAACATCTGTGCTTTACAGTGCAGTATGCAAATGACTAAGATGGAAGAGTTGCCAAGTCAGTACCTAACATCTGGTACAAATTAAAAAAAATTGCAAATTCAGCAAATTAATAAGACTACAAGTATTTCTTTAAGAAAGTGTAACATCAAAGGGAAGATAATATACCACTGACAACCTAAAATCAGATGATAATGTAAATAAGCTAATTCAACTTGATAAAGGATTGAGAATCTTAAGGATTTTAAGATTATCACTAATATACTTTGCAAAAATGCAAGAAAGACTTGTTTGGTATGATTCGTCAGCTGGGCAATCCTACATGGTTTTGTTCATTATCAGTTGCAGAATCAAGGTTGATATTTCTGTTGAAAACATTGAATAGAGTTGTAGACAACAAAAACTATAATGATGATAAAATTGACAATGTCATGGCAACAAAAGTCAGACCTTATTCAGAAGGACCCTGTTACACACAGACAGTGAGCAGCAGGATACCAGAACTACATTTGGTTTCGACTCCATTCAATCCTGTACCCTTATGTTAAGTTATCAAGTTTTTTAACAACTTTATGCTTGCCACCTGCCTTATAACTGATGCCTAGTGTAGTCAAATGATTGGCATCATGTACTCACTGTATGTTTATTTCGAAAAGCTACTCAGCTCCCTGGTCACTTTTATGTTGTGATTGTAGATTATTAAGATTATCTTCAAGTTCATTCAATCACAACTATAAAAAAACACTTCGTTAATTTTAAAATTATTTCTTTTTTCTCTATCTTATAAACATATCCACGAGTTCACCATAGTCCTACTTTGATTTAAAATTGATCTCCCGCAATTGCCATTGTTGTGAAAGGTATCGGTAGATTTTTGATCATCAAAATTGACAGAAAAATTGCGAAGCAACCAATGGGAATATCAAAAAAGCCTCACACGGTTTTGAAGATTAGTGCCTTGTTATTGATATAATGCAGAAGTTAAGATTCTGCGGTGGAATTCCATACCCGACAAATTCGCTCAAAGAGACGTCAGCCGTTTTGTGCCTGTGAGACGCACTCTCCTTGCGGTTAAAAAAAATAAAAGCGAAATAATTTTTGCCGGATAGTGCATTTAATTAGCTTTGTATTGATATATAGTTTGTGGTTGTTGCGTTTTAAGCAGCGCGATGATTTTTTTTCGCGAAGGACACCCACGAAAGTATACGGTAACCTTAAATCGGGCATTTCCTGATACTAGGTTGGTTTAAAGTACTGAATTTAATATTAAGAAGTTACAATTCAGCGAGCCGACGTTTTGACACTCTTGTCTAGTGTCTACTTCATGGGGTTGATTAGGCTATAGGCTGTGGAACTCCTTTTATACTCCTGAACTGAATAGCGTTGCTTAATTACAGAGTGTAAATAAACGTGGGATAAAAACCCGCCATCGTCGCGGTTCAGTGGAGCGTGAGCACTATTGATATCGGCCAAACTTCTAAGCAACATCTGTTTAGCTTATAAATTTTATGCAACCTGAGAGCACTTATTCCTGCGTCACTTTGCAAATTAGTCTCTTGTGCTTATCCTTGTGCATCCGCTTTACATGTTTGTGTTAATTAGCATTTAAATTTTGCACTCCGAGATCATAGATAACTAAGGCCCAGAGAGGACAAAGACGCTTTGTCACTGGTCTCTTGTGCGACATCTCAACCGAAAGCACATCAAAGAAGCGAAGAAATGTTTCCCTTTACTTCATTGTACGTATCCTTGGGCCAAAATAAGAAGACTGCACTGTTATACAAATAACTGTCGCAAAGCACAAAAAGAAAATATTTTTACCAATCATAATAGATGCCTAATGTCCAATGAACCAATAAGAGCACAGAATACTTACATGTCGTCAGCACCACACAGGGAAAAACTCGCGCACTGAGCTCGTCTCGATGCTTATAAGTTTTAATCCCAATTGATTGATTAAAAAGTGAAGCAATCGCATGATAACTTTCGACAGTAATTTACAAGCCTTTTTTTTCGTGTTCCGTCGACATTCCGCGTGGTTTCACCACTGCGCAAAGACGATAAATGTAGAAAGTAATCAATTGCTTCAGTGATATAAATCAAGTAAATAGCCAAGTAACAGTAATGGGGATAGAAGAGTTGCTTTTGACTCCAGGACTTGCACACAGCAATTTCGTGGCTGTTGGGTTATAAACGTCTTCTTGAAATCGGAGAAATGAGTAAAGCGTGGATTGGAGAATATCCCTTTAAGTTTAAGTTCACGGATAAGGCTACACTTTTTTCCCCTCTCTGTTCTTTTATTAGTGATTACATCGGGTTATTATATTGCTTATTTAGCGGCTTGGTGTCCCCTTTAACCCATAAAATCTCAGATTTTAAGACCAATAAAAACCCCAAGACTCAATCAAAGACTATCATCCTTTCAAGACAATATGGAAGCTCGTCTGTCCGGCTTCTTTTCGTTGCCTTTGCTTCAGCTGAAAGGAAAAAATAAGAGATCATAAGGAAAGTATGATATGTGCGCAAAAATAATTACTGAAACAAAACAGTGAAAAAAAAATAGACGAAGAGACAAGCAAAAACAAAACAAAACAAACAAAGAAAACAAAAAACTCTCTTCATTTTATCCTCCTAACAAAACTTAAATTTCGGGGCTCAAAACGCTTACGTTTTGGAAGACTGAGGTCTTTTCTGAATCGTCACTTGGCGGGCATTGTTTTATTTTGCGCAGGGCATATTTACAGATGATGCCCTTTTCTCGAGAAACTCACGAACGTCTTGCTTGGACATTGCAGCAAGGTATAGGGTGAAATACTAGAATAACATACTCTATCATTAACATTACGCATGTCGATGTGAAAAAAAAGTCACCGATCGTTTTGTTCCCAGTCCTTTCATACTCAGCTGGGACGTTGCCTACCCAGTCTATTTGATTGTTGAATGAATGAATAAATGAATGGTTATTTGCCACAGAATTAATAGTATTACAAGAACAATCATTAATAAATAATACAAAAGTCATTAATAAAAAAGGATGGATGTTACAATAATTGTGACAAAATGAGACCCTAAAAAACCACCAAGCTTATAAGAGCGGGACCCTCAAATGCCTATCATTAATATAACTAATCTATAAGGAACGCTTGTGCGGCATAACTTTTTTTAAAGAAACCCTAACATATTTTTTCTTAAAGTTCAGATAACTAGATGAATTAGTAATTGATACAGGTAGAGAGTTCCAGACAATTGGATCTTGATAAAGAATTGTAAATTGTTTGATGTTAGTGCGACAGTAATGTGGCCGCTAATTGCTGCCTATTTTAGTATCGTGATTGCGCGCTTGGCACTTGTCTCAAATAAACTCAAAAACATCGAACGCAATGACTGATTGTGATAATAAAACAAGAAATTAGAAATTTGAAATTAATTGATTTGAAAAAATGTCTATTATGCCTAATTTCGCAAATAAAGGAGCAGAATGCGCTCGGTAATCTGAATTTGTTATTGGTTGCACAGCATGCTTTTGCAAGTAGAATATTCTATTTAAATTGGAGGCATATGCAGAGGACCAAGTGGAATTACAATACGTAATGTGAGGATACTGATTAGTGAGTAGAACAAGGCTAGCTTGGTTCTTGAAGAAAAGTAGAATCGAAATCTAAGTATAATAACGACGGATTTTGCGATTTGCCTTGATACAAAACTTTTGTGATGCTTCCAAGGAAGGTGCTCATCAAGATATCCAGCTACCCAGATCATAAAATTTCAAGGGCATCCAATGAGCAGATTGAGCCAAAAGCCTCTGAGAGGCATTTCTAGGCCCCATGTAATGTTTTAAGACTTTCTAAAGAGATGTTATTTTCAACTAGAAGAATTGATCTGTTCGGATATCTGAGCGAAAAATTGATAGGGATGAAGTGTTTGAAAATTTTAGAGAATGATATCTTCATTTCAGAAATTGCTAGCTGGAGGCCACCTTCTAAAAATTTCCCAACGAACCATTTGCTCATCCGAAATTGCTAGGTGACCCTTTTAAGTGCCAAAAATTGCAAGAATATCCTTTCCGAAAACGTGAGCGACTATTTTTTCCTTGTTGCGAATCTTTTAGGGGATGTTTTACGGACTGAAAACATATTCAGATACACTGCTCTAAAATCCGAGGGCCTGTGTGTTCGATATTCAAAGATTCTAGCTCACCTTGCTTCCGAACAGATTTTTACCAACATTAGTCGTTGGGTGTCCTTGAAATTTGGTTACGTTTGTAATCAAATTTTAAGGACACCCAACGACTATTTTCGATAACTATTTTTCTATAACATAATTAGTCTATTTTTGATAACATAATTAGCCTTTTTAATATTAACTGAGACCTTGTTACATTTGAACCACATATCATAATTGCGCAGCTCGTCATTTAATACAGATTGTATCCTTTTTGGGTCTCAATGTGAATATAAAATACTGGTTTCACCAGCACAATTCAAGGCTAAGTTAATTGAGGAGCATGGGGAAGATCGTTAATGTATAATGTGTCCCAGATAAACCACAGCAAACAGGCAACTCCAAACAACGAAACGGTTTCACCACAAGACGAACTTACAAGCTTTTTTCAGCCTTCGTTCCACCCCGAAAAGGAAAAAAACGCCTACTCCTCGAAAGACATTACATTCCTGGCTCATATTAAAATGAAATCTCGAGAGACACCACATTACATAGCCTGCTTATAGGAACATGTAGAATTAAATTGAAAAAATTGTAGCGACAGGAAAGATAACTCAGTTTGGTTCACCCCAACGCCACCCCGAGAATACCAAAATGTTCCAACTTGCCAAATAGGAATTGATCGTCAATGATATATGCCTTAGAGAAATCTAGGAAAACTCCTGCAGTGGTCTCATGCCGATTTATCGCAGGTGAAAGTTTGTTGATGAGGTGAATAGATACAAGAGAAGTAGAGTGGGTTTTCCGAAAGCCAGATTGACAACAGTAAAGTATGTCACATTCTTTTACAAGCTCTATTAAACGATTGTACACACCGTAACTCTCTCAAAAAATCTCGGAAAAAATCGACAATAGAGATATTGGTCTGCAATTCACAAAATGACAAGGATCCTTCATTTTGTAAACTGCAAGGATTACCTTAGCAATTTTCAGTTTGTCTGGGAAAATGTCTTTTTGCAGTGACTGATTTATAATATTCGCCTGGAGGTGAAGAAATTAAGTGAAAAGAGCTTTTGATTACACGGATTGGAATATAGTAAACGGTTTTAACCCAGGAGTATCAGTAGTGCAACTACTGATACGGCGTATAGCTTGATCGTCTGGGTGAGGGTAGTTCTGAAAAGAACTTTTGTTGGTGACTGACGTTTCGACAACCTGAGCGGAAGTCATCTTCAGAGTCAAGTGAATAGTGTTTGTCAGACGATGATGTTCTAAGTCTAGTCTGTTAAACGTGATTGGTCAGTTTAGCCATGATGGTATTACCATCATGGGTAAAACGCTTTGGGGGGGGGGGGGGGTACTTCAGGAATTTTTGGGTGGGGATGTGCCGCTGGAACCCTGGAACCCTTAGCCTATACCAGAGCTGGGTAACTACTTGGTGTAGTCACTGTTACTAGTTGGTGTAGGCACTCACACAGTAAGGACACTAAAGTAAGCATGGGATGATTAAGAACACTGAAGTACAGCTAAGTATGAGTACGGCTAGAGTACAGCTGAGGTAAAGCTTGGCCACTATATTTATAACGCAGACTACTCTTTTAATGGGTGAACCTCTTAAACCACAGCTTACACCAAGTAGTTACCAGTCATGGTAACTACGGTAACTACGGTAGCTACTTGCACCCAGTAGTTACTCAGAGCTGGTTCAACTGAATTTTGCTACTGCTTGAAAACCATACCCTTCATAGTGGCACCTACCTATATAGCCCATATATGGAAGTAACCCCCCTCCCTTCCTTTCCCCAGGGTCCAACTCCACTTTCCAAGAGTTAAATATAATATTAATTTACGTTTTGAGATTTATTGTGAAATTTAAGCGACTTTGTCAACTTATGTAACTTAACTGTTAAGTTATAGTATTACAACTACTAATGCTCCGATGATCTTTCCAGTTAAGTTGCTATATCGAGTTTATTTAAGAAAATACTGGTCTGTTGACGTGTACACAGCGTTATAAAATTTGTTTCCGTGACCTCCCTTTTTAGTTGAACGCTTCCCACATGTTATTGTTCCGTAAATGTGTTCCAAAAGAAATGGGTACAAATCGACTTGTGGTTGTTAGCTCTGTGCATCGGCCTGGGACCACAGAGTACATATAGCTAACCAAGTTCAACTTCAATGATTGAAGTTGAACTTGGTTAGCTATATCACCTTTGCATAACTGGTCCTTTAGTTCTGAGAAACCTCGGAGGCTGTTTGAGCCTTCACCTAGATAGGTGATCATAAGAAAAAAATTGTGTTCGATTTGTTAAACTTTATGGGCGACTTAACACCAGGCTTAGAAGGACGGAGGAAAAAAAATCGAGCTGTCAGCATTAACTAGAAGTCGATAACACGATATATCGGCCATAAAAGCGATGCAGGGTTAAACAAATCACACTCTGAGAAGTTTCTTCGATGAAGGACTATACTTGACAGATACTGTGCAAGCTTATGACTTATAACTGTCCATTGATTCGCAGACCAAAAAAGAATCTGTGCGGTATTACAATAGAGAAGGACGCCTCCATGAATAGATATTCATTAAGCCAATATTAAGAAGACCAACAGCACTACATAAAAGTATTCAATAACTGGTTTGAACAGCTCAGTGAAACAATCAAACTTAATTAGCAAGTAATAGGTCAATTGAATCCTTGTTTACCTGCACGTGAGTGTTACAGATGGTCTTTGGTCTGTTTGGGGCGGATTGAACCCGGTATACGAGTTGTCTCCAGCTTGGCATCGGAACAAGGCCTCCAATGTATCACCCTCGTACACCCCAGCACTTCCCCCTGCCAAGTCATTAGGTATACAGAAATTTTGCTCGGTACTGGAATCTGGATCTGGTGAAACAAGGCAAGTAGCTTGTTGCAAAAGTGAATTCACCACCATATTGGAGCATGATCCCGTCAAAGGAACCACTTGTAAGTGAGTCTGCTCTTGCGCTTGTGAGCCAGTTGGGCAGCGGAATTCCAAGCAAAGCATTCCTTCGCTGGTACCTTGAATTAAATTCACCCTACCCGCAGTGTAGCCATAATCTTGAGAATATCCCGGCCCTTTGCCGGTACTTTTAACATAAATGACCGGCTGAACGTTTGCACCACTGACAACAATTTTGACAAAGCAGGCCTTATTTTGACTCTGCGGATACCAGTTAGAACCTTTAGAAGACCAAGCGAACGCTTGACCGGGTGACGAGGGTGCATTGAATATAAATGCAAGGTCGGAAGAACCAAATTGCCGGCACCTTCCTTCTTCTCCTTTCAGGTAAACTGGACCCGAATCGTTCACTTTGATTGAGATGAATGAAATCGTTTGGATCCCATAAATCGTCTGTCCAGATTGAGAGATAATTTCGGCCTGAACGTCCGATGGCATGCCCGCTGGGATAACAGGAGTAAGCGGTTCTCCAGACTGTTCTGCTTGTAAGTAAGCCGGTTTGTCTCGCATGGTTAGAATGCAGTCGATACCAGTGGAGGAAACCGTTTCTTGTCGATAAGAAGTAGCTTGAGAACCGTCGTCGCTTCGTGCGATACGTGTAACCACGGCACCAGGTGGAGCTTGCACCCTAACATAGCTGACAGTACCCTTGTAATCCCAATTGATGGATTCCCCCGGAATATCAGGTGTAATTGTGCCAACGAAAAATTTTCTTGATCGGCGTTTCTTCCTTGACCCACTTTCTTGTTGCCGTAGTGCTCCAAATTTGACCCAGCGCCCGCTTTGTTTGTCCAGGTACCACTGGTACACTGTAACGCCTTCAGGTATCCTCAACTGTTCAGAATCCAATGTCACGGTAAGGTTCTTGCGGAGGTTCAGCTTTCTGCCGGAAGTGTCCGTGAAACCCGTCCTCAAAATGCCTGCGGTACCAAGTAAAGTTACCTCACCGCTGTCGTCTACGGCAGTAAAATCTCCAGGAGCGGCAGCCATGTCAGCGTCACTTCTTGGGTCTATTACTGCTATGTTTGCAGTAACTTCCCCTGTATATGTAGAGCCATCCTCTGTTATAAATGACTCTTCTGGTATATCAAGATCCACATAACTAGGCTTACCACCCTCTGAGCCTAGTGGGATGTTTTGCTTCTCTGCAGCTTGGAACTTTTTAGGAGGTGGTTGCTTTTGAAGGACAATCATGTAATATGGAAGTTGACCTTCTTGTATATTAAACACTTTTGACGTTTCAAAGTGTGCATTGGCAGGGTCTTTAATAGTCATCACCAATCTTTTGACTCCTGGTTTGATTTTTATTTTAAAGTTTCCTTTACGATCAGCTGAGACACGTGTTGTCTCTCCATTGATGGATACTAAGGCATTCGGTACGGGTTCATTGGACGTACTCACAACTGTGCCATATATCATTGTTTCTGGCTGAGGGCAAGGTTTGCATTCACAACGTTCGACCTTTTGTGTATTGAAAGTGAAAGCACCCCCTCTACAAGTCACAGGAATGTCTGTCGTGATAGGGCTACAACACATCTTTTGGTCTGGACTTCCACAGCCTAGGGAATTTCCTTGATTGCGTTTAGCGCACTCTTTATTAGAGCAAGTACCAACGTTAACTGTGCCGCTCCCTTCGCTAGTACAACCTTCTGGTAATGTTAAGCTTTTTGGCTGTGGAACTGGGTTACAAGTGTCCTCGCCGCTACCTAATGGTTGAAAATGACCATCCGAGTCAGTGTTAAGTTTCAAAGCACAAAGCCTAGCTTCGATATTTCATAAGACTGATAATAATAATAATAATAATAATAATAATAATAATAATGATAATGATAATGATAATGATAATAATAATAATAATAATGACAACAATTATAGTAAAAATGATAAATTAATAACTTATATAGAGCTACTTGCATATGCTGATCTATAGCGCTTTACCGAAATATTTAAAAATACTAAATATGTGACCATCCGAGCATAATGAATACAACCTCTTTAGCTTAATTTTTATCAACTAACTGAGATACGATGGCCCTATCCTAATGCAAATCCATAACTAATGGAAAATTACTGAAATAAAACGCTATTGTACCCAAAACATTGGGAGCAGGGTAGATTATTTATAAGTACTCTTAGAAGTTCCTGAATCAAAAAATGTTCTCTTCTTGATTGTCCAATTTTGTGGGTGTTCAATAAATATCCAAAAAAATCTCAAAATGGGTAGCTGGTATTTTTCCTGTGATGTTTAGTATATACGTAGAAGCCTTGGGGTTAGTTAATAATATAAAGAATTGGAAGTTGGACGGAAAACAAGAATTCTTAAAACTAATTCCTGCTTTTTGCTGGATTTTTGTATCTTTTTCAGTTAGAAGGTATTGACCTAGAACCTGAATTTTGCATATCAGACCTATGCCAACCCGTTTATTATGTCAGGCCATTTCTAGGATTCATAGAAACTACCACAGGCGACCCAAGCCCTCTACACATGACTAGATCCTTAAATACACACGGCGCCTGATATTGAAAGGGACGTTGTATAGATAAAAAATGTAAAGCAGTTCCTCTCAGTAAGTTAGGGACCGTTGATTTTTATAGCGGGGCTCCCGCGCGCGAAGCGCGCGTGGAGCAGAGCCCCATACTCATGGAATATGGTCAACCTCTTTTCTTTTGGTTGTCACGTGACTGACCGAGTGTACGTACGTACGTACGTCCGTACGCATCTACAGATTGTACGGGTAGGGTAGGGGAGACTATCAAAAGGAAGGGAGGGGTATCTCAGGCTTGTCTTGACAAATCCACATCTTTTATATTGGACATTCACAATATGGTCAATTGACAGCTGTCAAAACGGGATAGCCACTGACCAGCATCACATGACCATATTGTGGGCTCATGTGTCAACTCATCGAGGTGACGTGATTTATTTGGAAGCTGTTCTGGTAGCCCGCATATTTTTGGCGGGAAATTGCGTTGACGACTGAAAAAGAAATTTTCAGTTCATTGTCTTCTTGAGACACAATATTACTACTCTACACTGTTAAAGTTTTACTAAAGGATAAACGAAACAATTTCTATTGCTATGTCAACAAACAATAGCAGAGAAAATATAATTTGCAGAACACAGGGTTCAGGTGAAGAGCAACGGGAAAGAGAGCAAGAATTAACTCAGGAAGAATGAGCGAAGTAGATCGCCAAAGAAGACGCGCTCGGGAAAGAGAAAGGAGACGAAATTATAGCGAAGAACGCCGACAAGCAGAAAGAGTCCGGGCTCGAGAAAATAGACAAAATGTTAACGAAGAACGCCGAGAAGCGGAAAGATTCCGTGATGTGGAAAACAGACAAAATTGTAGCCAAGAATGTACCGAGAAGCGGAAAGACTTCGTGCTGTGGAAAACAGACAAAATTTTAGCGAAGAAAGCCGAGAAGCGGAAAGACTCCGTGCTGTGGAAGACAGACAAAATTGTAGCGAAGGAAGCCGAGAAGCGGAAAGACTCCGTGCTGTGGAAAACAGACAAAATTGTAGCGAAGAAAGCCGAGAAGTGGAAAGACTCCGTGCTATGGACCACAAATTTGCATAAGTTTTGTCTGCATAATATTTGCTCACTGATGCGTGACTCAGCACTCGCACTTTCCACTTTCCCTTAAACTTGACACTTGACTTGGAAAACCGACTTCTAAACAAACCTTCTTCAGAAAAATGATCTTCTGAATGCACTACTTTTGAATGAGAAGCAAACTGATGAAAGATTTCAAATTTTTATGTCCTTTAATCATATAAACATCTCCCCTGTCGACGGCTAAGAAATACTCCCGAGGGAATTTTCTCTTGGCGGGAAATTGCAGAATGTAGCGCTTTCACTGGCAGCTTTTCGCGTTGTCGACGTTGTCATTTAGTGTGTCGATTGAGAACTTTGGTTTCAACGCCGTTGTTTTCGTAAAAAATGTTCTTCTAAATTGTAAAATGTCTCAAATGCATGTTAGTCATTCACGTGTTGCGTTGGACCAGGTCTACTTATAGTTCACACTTTTACGGTTATTTATTTCTTTTGCTACGGAACTACAGCTGATTGTAGTGAATAAATGAAGGCAGTAATTTTTTAAACTTACAATGTAATTAAGAAAAGAATAATTAATAATTATTTTTTCATTCCCGTGAAAAATGTTTTTCGGGCTGGTAGACTGGTAGATGTTGGTTACAGCTTGCCCGAAGGGCAATCTGTAAAATTAATTTTCTTTGCACCCTGCTTGGAGTAAACATTTATTTTACCGAGGTGTTCGTTTTAACACGAAAATGACAAGAGTTGTGTCCTGCATTTCCCAGTAGCGTGTACAAATCTTTTAAATACATTTACGCAAATAGAATGGTTAATTTCATCAGGAATAGAATACAGTACATTGATAATTTGTGTTTTTTGTAGAATATACTCCATGACTTTGTAGGTAGAAAGACCGTACTTATGGCAGACGAAAGTTTAGACAAAAATCATAGCAAGCTAACCGACCTCGACACTTAACTATAGTTAAAAACGTTTGTGAATTCCTTCGCAATATTTTAGAATGCTTTTACAGTTTAAAGTGAAATGAAAGTACTAACGGGAGCCCCGCTGTGGGGATGGTGTGATTTGAGAAGAACCATTTAAAAAATGCATGATCCCCCATCAGCTTGCCAGTTTTTTCACATGTGAAAGCCCCCCCCCCCCCCCCACAATCTAAAAAAAAAAGAGAAGTCAATTTCGGATTAAAACGCTATGACATAAAAGTATTGCTAAAATATTTCACGTGACCCCTCCTTTTCAAAGATTTTTTTCGCATGACCCCTCAAATTTCACCAGCCCCCTCTCCCTTGTAAAAGATGAACAGCCCTAACCCAAAATGGTGCCAATAATTCAATAAAATGAAGCACAAAAGTGTCTATACGGAATTTTTGCCTTAATTGGTGTTTCGTTTGCTGTTTTAGCCTCCTTATCGTTCGCCGTTCTTGGCTGCATTTAAAACTGACCAAGGCTGCATACTAAGTTTTCGACCGAACTGAACTCGGAGGCCGTTTGCGGCCTACAAACCTACTCTATCGGCAGTCAGAGTAAAAACAAAGATGACCTATCTACCCCAGGGGATGTCTAAATTCCAAAACGTTTTAAGCATCTCGCTGAAAATGAGCAAATTCTAACTAGAAGTTAAAGACCGTTTCTTCCAAGCTTTTGATTGGGAACCGTGCAGCGTGTTGAATTTCAGCACTACCGGGGCCAGCTCAGACGACGTTTGCTCCATTTGTGCCCCACAGTCGCAGTGTAGTATAGTGCTACTGTCTTCAGAAAATCATGTAAAACGCTTTTGAAGTTAACAGTTTGTTCTAAAACTAGAATGGACTTGCACCCATTAGGTTCTTATCTAAGGCTCTAAAATATGGACTATTGTTATAATTAGCCTTATTCACCAAGTTGAACTACTCTTTGATTTCATTTGTAGCCACTAACACTGCAATACCAATTTACCTGTAATAACATTCAGTTCCGCTGAATCTGAAAACACTTTGCCAAATGCGTTGGAGGCAAGGCATTTGTAGAATCCGGCATCGCCAGTAGTTAAGCCTGTAATTCTGAGGGAACTCCCGTGATTGTAGTTTTCGTTGTCTAGCAAAATATCGTCTTTGAACCTGATGGAATAATATAAGTATTTAGGAACGGGTGATCCCGTTGTGTTGATAAATGTTTGATGAATATGGTCCTATGGTCAGTGGCGTTTTACCCGTTCAAACTGGAATTCTTGTTTCAAATCAATAGCACATATTTCTTCTGTAATTTGCTGTCTTTCGGAATGCCGTAAAAATACATTCGGCGAATTTCGAAAGGTTTTACAGCAAAGGGAAACGCAAAAATTTACAGGCTTCATGTTAAAAAAAAAAAATAGCGGAAATGGCGGATGTGTACCCAAACGATCTAAGAACGCACCGCACAAGGCAATTCCTCACTCTTATGCAATTAGCTGACGATGCAGGTGAATTTCATGTTCATAGCTGGCAAACTTAATTCTAGCGAAGAATGTGCTCATAATTAAGCCTCAATACAAAAACACAATGCAAACTCTCAAAGAAAAAAACATGAGAATGTGCCCTGTGACCAAATAAGGTTCTGCATCCAAACAAAAAGGGCTAAAAGAATATAGAACCAAATCAAAAGAACCGAACCGGGCGTGAAGAGACATTGTCAAAAGCTTCTGTTACACTTGACAAAAAATGGTGCTTTTTGTCTAGTCACGATTGTTTAACATAGAATTCGAAGTTTTTAGCTGACATGCATGTATATTCAGTCAGACAAGAAACCATTATTTTAATACACCCCTTTCATAATGGCGGGCCAAACAGAAAACTCTTTTGTTTTCATGGTAATGAGCCTTACTGGCCTTGCTAGGATGTGCAAAATTCAATATAATTTTTGTTCCAAAATGAAACTAGTGGGTAATAAATAATAAATAAATAATTAATCGACCACCATTGTTGAAAGTGCTCTATGACATTTAAGAACCAAATCAAGACCACTGAATTGGGCGTCAAGAGAAATATAATGTATGTGTTTCGCTACTTGCTACAAGCTCATGTTTATTTGGAGGTAAAATGTTTGATCTTGTCAGTTCTATGTTATGATGTCATATCAAACCTGCTTTTTGTTCTTTAATGAATTGTTCTTGAGTTATTCAGAATAAAAAACAACTTCCTAGACACAATTATTATTTCTTGACCCATCCCTTACGAAAGTCCTGGCTCAACCCCTATTTTTTTTCGGTTACCCTCTCCTCCCTTTGTATTTTATGATCACTCCCTTAGTGCTTGTATCCGAGCCATGCCAAAGTTTAACTGTACTTGCTCCTGGAAGCATTTATTAAAAAACATTGTAAACGTTTCAGCGTTACGAACGGAAAGTTTACTGATCCGGATACCAAACCTCTTCCACTGTAGACCAGCTCCTAACATAATGTTATATCCCAAAGCCTTGATCTGCTTCTTATTGTTAATAAAAGCAAAGCAGATAAAGCCACTTTTGTTTTGAAATGTTTGCAACTGGCCTTAATCCATTTATCGAAACGTGTTTATATCGACGCCTCTCAAATGAATGGTGATATTTAGTTTTTAACAATTCAGACAACACACAAATCAGAAATGTGTCTTTTACCTTTCATCACATGACTCAGATTATTGAAAAGGCGGAAAAATATGGTCATTAACAGAAAAAAATATTTTAACTACCTATTGTTCATGAATAAATATTGTTCATGAATTATGAACTGTAGACTGTGCAAATGACAGAGGAGAGGCAGGAGTACAGGAGCTTTTTACCCTGGAAAGGATGATTACGGGGTGAGGGGCTGTTGTCCTATACTCTCAAGTGGAGTAAAGTTGACTGTGTGTTCTGGTCGTCATAGTGACGTTTTTTCGCGGAAGACGGAAAACTAAACTGTTTTATTAATCCGCACACACTTAATATTTTGCTTCACTCCTGGATTTGATTGACACGTCTCTCCACCATCCTCTTACCCATCCCACGGGTAGCGAATCGTCTAAGCCTTTACAAAATATCCCGAGGGGTAGTGAATCATTTAAGCCTTTACAAAATATCCCGAAGGGTAGTGAAACATGTAAGCCTTTACAAAATATCCCGAAGGGTAGTGAAACATGTAAGCCTTTACAAAATATCCCGCGGGTAGTGAATCATGTAAGCCTTTACAAAATTTCCGAGATCTCCTCGGGGAAGGGGGTGAGAGGTGGTAATCAGAAGATCTCTGGATATCTTGTACAGGCTTACATGATTCACTACCCCTCGGGATATTTTGTAAAGGCTTACATGATTCACTACCCCTCGGGATATTTTGTAAAGGCTTACATGATTCACTACCCCTCGGGATATTTTGTAAAGGCTTACATGATTCACTACCCCTCGGGATATTTTGTAAAGGCTTACATGAATCACTACCCCTCGGGATATTTTGTAAAGGCTTACATGATTCACTACCCCTCGGGATATTTTGTAAAGGCTTACATGAATCACTACCCCTCGGGATATTTTGTAAAGGCTTACATGATTCACTACCCGCGTGATGGGGAGAGGATGGTGGGGAGACGTGTCAATCAAACCCAGGGGTGAAGCAAAATATGAAGTGTGTGCAAATTTATAAAAAAGTGATACAAACCATGTGAAGGTTGGGTTCGGGTCTCCCGTGGCCTTACAACAAAACGTAACTTCATCGCCTTCCATCCGAATCGCATCTCTTGGATTCTGTTTGATGTATGGTATCACTGCAAACAGTATTAAAGAAATTGAAAACGAGCCGAGGGCGTTATTATACACTTAAAGTTAGGTCGCGAGAGAAGCACGACTAACTGATTTCCCAAGGAACCTGACGTTCAAGTGTTTAACTATATTTCTTGACTTTCACTTCACATAGAAGAACGAATTAAAACAATGTCGAAACCTATAAGAACACAAATTTAGTTCTCAAGAGTGTCAAATGAATGATTTACAAGCACCTGAAAAAGTGGTCTCTGGACATTCTGGTACATTTGCTTACCATAAACATTTACAAACATACCGTCATAAATAGTTGAAATGCAAACATTCGTCTTCGGCACTGACATAATAATAGCGTTTGTCAAATATTAAACAACAGCAATAAATACAGTAGCATTTTTTTTCGGCGAATCTTTCCGTTTATAAATCACAACTTGCCAGAATTTTCTTACTCTCAAAATCCCGGAAAAGTGTGGTCCCATTCTAGTCACCCTATAGAAAAATTAATGCTTGAAAAGACGACCCCATTATAGTCAGTCCAGTCGTGAAAATGCGACCCCATCCAGCGGCACATCTCCATTAGCCCATTTATAGGAAGTGCCCCCCGGGCTTTTTGGTTTAAGGCCTCGTGTTTGGGTTGCTGTGTTCATTCACGAAAGTAAGATATTGCAGTCCTGCCCGCTTTCTATCACGCCATCTTCCACCACGCTTTTTTCACATGCTGTTGTATCCCGAACCGGGTACAACTGCTAAATTGCCGTATCACACTAGGGATTAAGTCAGGGCCACGTGACCAAGAATCAACCACTGATGGAAGTCCCTGGTTAGTTAAGTGACAGTCTAGGACAGAGCTATCAGGCTTTTGAGCCCCGGTTCAATCCATTTCTTTTTTCCTGTGCCAAGGAAAAATAACTAGACACTGTCTTTTTCTACTTATGTGTATACATTCTGGCGGCTTGCGATGAACCACGAGCCAGACACCGGAATAAGCTCAAGTCAAGTTGGTATCTGTAGTTTATTATGTCGACTGTTAAAGGGGCCCATCGTTAGGAGCGTTCCACTCCTTTACGTTTTTGATTGGAGGTTTTAACATACCTAGTCGTTTTCGAAAGGCCTGATAAGGTTTTTGTCGAGACTGGCACAGTGGGTTTTGCATCTTTTTATCGTCATCTTTCTCGTTACGCTGGTGTGATCTGGCATTGGGGTTTGTTTGGCCAAACCCCTCTCCCCTTCACTGACGCAGGCGCCTCCTACTCTATATAGCTGCCAAGCAATTAAGCTGAACCCCCTCCCCCCCAAAAAAAAGGACTTGCCCTTTATACTACATTTTTCCGTAATAACCTTTGTAGAGGCCATGTCTCTGTACAATCTGTTTGAATCACATAGCACCTTTCAACAAACTGCGGCGGAAGCGATCTCATAATTCTAGGAGGTAGCAGTCTTCATAGAGGTGGGTTAGTTTTCAAAACATTTGTTTGTAATAACTTAAAGCAACCCAAACTTGACCAACACTTTCCAATAATTTGAAGCAGTATCCCAAAACTATGGAAGCTGTAATGAGACAAAGTGCCGAGGGCACCTTGTTTCTTAAGATAACTAGGTCTCTGAAGACGCCCCATCCAAAAGGTGATAGGGGAGAGGAACGCTTCTAGATATGGTCTCCTTCCTTTTAACATGCGTACCTCCTTCACACACTGGCCCAACATATCCAGCCTCGCAAGTGCAGAATGTTACACCTCCTGACTCAATACAAGTACCGCCATTTTGACAAGGATAGCTGTCACAAAGAACTGAAGAAAAGGAAAAAATAATATTTTGAGCTTTTACTACGAGGCCATTTAATCATTTGATTTTTATTACATCTCTCAGTTATTACGCGCGCTGTGATTGGTCAATTTCATTCATTCATTTTATTTAGTCACTCACAAAAAGGTGTTAATTAAATTATAAAATTAATGTGACAAGGAACCCTAACGAAGCTTGAAGCTTATATTAATAGGCTTCCTTTAACTACTAATGAACTAAATTCATGGCTGAGTGCAGAGTGAGCAAGATCGAAAAATTAAACAACAAATCGGCTATCAATGAGATAATTCTTTAGATTTTTTTAAAAACAGATATAGTAGGAGAACTAATAAGTGAAAAAGGCAACGAATTCCAGATTTTAGGTCCTCGGTAAAGGATACTGAATTGCTTTATATTTGTTCTACAAAAATGAGGTCTATACTGAGAGGCTAGTCGAGTTTCGTATTTATGGACTTGATTACTACTTAAGAACAAGTGATGAAAGCTATTAGGCAAAAGATTATGGTGATAAGAATACATAAAGATAGCTACAGAAAATGAATTAATACTAAATATGTCAAGGACTTTAAGCTGGCTAAATAAAGGGGCGGTATTTGCTAGATAGTGAGCTTTTGTTATGAGTCGCACTAGACGCTTTTGCAAAAGGTAAATACAGTTTAGATTGGAACAGTAGGTGGAGGACCAGGCGACATTACAGTATGTTAAGAAGGGATATACAAGGGAGTAATACAAGGACATCAAAGTTTGGGATGATAGGTAAAAGCGGGCTTTCGCAATGATTCCCACACTTTTTGAAATTTTCTTTGAGACGAAATCAATATGTGGTTTCCAAGAGAGATGCTGGTCAATAAAAACACCTTAGTGGGCCGTACTTCACTGCACAGCCCACTAAATTCAAAAGTTTGTTTTGAATTTAGCGTTCACTTATTGCCTTTCACCCTATTTCCCCATTAATAAATCCAAAATGTGTCCCCTTGTTCCCAGCAATTTAAACTCCCCTGGAAACTCCCCGAGTCCCCTGAAAATAAGTCGAAAATATCCTCTGTTCCCTGGAAATAAATACCTGTCCGTTCCCATGGTTACCTTGTTCTCTAAGATATCTATGGCAGGGGCTCATCAGTTCACACTTCGTCGTGTTGTCAAATAGAAGACTGTCAGCAATTGCAATCATGATACATGTTTGCAAATTTTCTTTCTTAGTCATATCTTTGTGAATACCGTAAATGATCTAATAAACGCCGGGGCGTTTAACAATTTAATTTTAATGGTTCAAGAGGGTGGCGTTTAATAATTAGGAGGAGTTTATTGAAGAGAGGCGTTTATTCTCGTAAGGTATTTCAACGAACTTAGCAAAACTTATGCAGTATACTTTCGACCAAAAACGTTTTTTTGTTGACCGAATCTCGACTGCGGGCTGACGGCTTTTGCATTCCAAGGCTTTTCATTGCATTTTTTGCGTCTTTTTCTATGTACCATCAAGAGGGTGCTTAAATGAGTGAGGTTTCATATTACAATCAAAGTCCCTAAGCTCTCACTCTCCGTGTGTATAAAAAGAGATTCACAGCCTTGCCCAATCACCCCTGAAGAAGACACCAGATAGGAGTGTCGAGATATCGGGTCTGTGAATTGTAACTTCTTAAGCTACATTCATTATTTAAAACCAGAGTAGCATCAAACTTTGTCTGATTGTCCATCTGGTTGCAATGTGCAATTTTTCCTTTCGCTCTCAAAAAGTTGTTAGATAATTTGGAGAAGGGATGAGTAGGGGTGGCTTTTGACAGATCTTTTAGCTATTAACGTCAATATCAGAATCCTCATCCAGAGTAATTTTGTTTTCATCGTTAGTTTCTTTGATGTCCGTGTCGGTTATGTCTTGGAAAGGGTTTGGGAGATTTGTTTCATCCGGCCTGGAGAATTGTGCCTGGGAACTGCTCTGCTCTTACTTCACATGATATAATAGACGAACCGATGCCAATCAAGCAATGAAATCAATATAAATTGAATGATTTTTGTCTATTTCTCCATTTCCTTGTATTTGGGATCAATTTTCACGGGGGGAGAGGCGTTTATTAGACAGGGGTTGTTTATTAGAGAGGGGCGCTTAATACAAACTTAGCATCGGAAACACAAAACCGAAAGAGTTTTTGAATATCCGTTTGCGCGCGCAAGAGGTCATTGGAGGTCAGTGGAAAATTTTTCATAATGCTCGGTCATTACAAGAAAATCTTGCCCGCTCAGCAGCCAATCAGAGCGCGCGTACTATTGTAGCCATACCATAATGAGTATTAACAATTTGATATCCTCAGAAATCAAGGTGAATAGTGGTAAATATTTCTAAGGAGACTAAACAGAATAATTGTTTTAGTAAATACCAATGTGACAACCTCAGTAGGGAGCTTAAGCAAACATGACGGCGACGCCGAGGAGAACCGGTGAAAAAATTTCATCGCTTACCTCAGTTGTGCCGCTGGTGGCAGGCTCGCTTCATGATAATTTTACTTCCGTTTCCCTTTCAATTGTTACTTTACGAATTTCATCGCGAGTGTTGCAAGGAAAATTTTGCCGTTCAACACTAGTGTCCTGGTGAAAAGTCGAAATAGTCTCGTTTCACATTATTTCGCATAGGCGTACTGCAAAAAAACTTACCAGTCTGTATTTTGCTCAAGAAGTTTCATTGGCGCTATTGTTTGTTGTCTTCCTGGTTTATGTCTTTACTGTCGTGGCGATTTGCTTAACCTCCCTAGTGACACCGCTCAAAAACAGCTATAAAGCGAGAATTGACGCCGGCAATAACTTTTTCTATTTCGACGCCATTTTGATTTCGTCGACGAAAACTCACTTTCACATGGATTACACAGAAGCCCAACATTATTCACCTCCGAGGAAGCGGATAGTGTTCAATATCCCGAGGTGGAGAGCCAACCTGATTGCTCAAAATGCCAAGGTTGTTGCATTGGTATATACTAATATGCAGTATTGTTGATCACTGTGACTGGCATCTGAGGAAACTCTTCGATTTCGTCAAAAGTGAAAGAAAATCCCTAATAGCCTCTACATAAATAAAGATGAAAGCAGTTGGGGTATTTTTGTGGTGTAATCGACAAACAAAGGCACGGAAGCACGAGGAATAAATTGGCGCCGAATTATGTATCATCTTGAGTATTGTTCCCTGCCTTGAATTTCAAGAACTCGCCTCCAAACTTGATCTCAAGCAGCAGGAAAAATAAATTACAGTAACATAATTATTCTAATCAGTTGAGAAAACGGGGGGAAACGTCAAGACAACCTAACCTTAGATATACACAATTCCGGAATTCTAGACATCGAAAAGAATATTAGAAAGTCTCGAGAATTCTAGAGTGACAAGGAATGAAATTTGGTGACATTTTACGGAATGTTATGTTCCAAGTGACTTTAGGACAATTTTACACAAGAAAATTTAAGTCGGGAAAGCGTTTATTTCAGTTGTGCTACTTGATGGCGCAACCTCACAGTAGTGTCTATAGTGCAATAAGTCGTTTCCCAATCAAATTATTGGTAGCGAATATGACTAAATCCAGTGAGCCCCTTTACTATTAGCATCTTTATTCATTAGTATCTCGGCAGCTTTGGTACTAAAATGTGTGTTTTGAGTTGGTATCATGGTCAGTCATTCTTTGTTGCTATATCTACACCATGCGCTTGCTACACAATGAAAATGTTATAATATATTTTATGAATTTTCGAGAATTTTAGCAATAAGCCTACGACAATGTTTATGAAATACATTTATGAAATATGTAGTTTTGGTATAAGGTTGTATACATACGTTTCTCACAGAGATCTCCACCAACGCCATAGGGACAAGTACAGTAGAAATCCATAACACCTTCTCCCACGTCGTAGCTATAGCATGTGCCTCCGTTCTGACAGGGACTTGAATCACACGGGTCAAGACCTGGGGTTGTTAAAAAGTAAACAGATACAAAAATCAAACATTCTGTTAAGTAATTACTTGATGATTGTATTGTAAAATAGTTCTATGAAAATTTTCACAACTTTTATTTAAATGTCAAAACAAAAACAACACAAACTGAATGCATTAAGGAAAATAAAATCATTATGATCCACAATTGCTGTAAAATACGTGGACACTGCCCAAAAACTAAAGAATTTTTACAACGCTTCAAACGTCGGCTTCTCTTCCATCTTACAGTTAAACTCGTTTGATAAAACCAATTAAAATCGATTAGGGGCCGGTCCTAAAGTACAGGTATGTTGGGTCATTATTTTTCAACATGGCAAAAAGGGTGGGTCAGGAAAAATGTTGCAATGCAATAGGGTTGGGTCATGATTAAATTATTCACATTTTACAAGTGTACCCGATTTGGGGGGCGGGGGGGGGGGGAGGGTGGTGGGTCGCTTAGGTTTTCTTGTGCCACTCCAGGGATGGGCCACTCCAATTTGTTCCAATCAGAATCAAGGTTGGGCCACTAAAAACTGGTCTTTAAAAAATCATTTTTAATAGCCTACCCCCCCCCCCCGCCTCTTGTACTTTATGGCCCGTCACTTACTTCTTATTAAAGATCTCTGTTTCAATAAGTCTACAACTGTTCTTATTTTCGTCTCGGGGTGACATTTAACAATAACTATTATAATTTTGTTGGGCATTGTGGCGCATTTTGCGTAAACGTTTCGTGCCTGAAACGGCGAGTCACTCTGTTAAAGTTCTAACCACATATTTTAAGCCAAAAAGTCTCTATCGATGAGGTTAAGGCACAGTGCGTATAGCCTGTATACAGCCGCCACTCATCGTTTTTTTAGAGGAGAGGGTGGCTGTACACAGGCTAAGTGCGAGCCACTCAGTTTGAAAAGTTCCATGACGCTCAGGGAACATTCGCCTAAATCTTATGAGAGCAATCATTCATTCCACTTAAGAATACAGTAGTGTAACACCTGGTTTTTCCATAAAATTTGACTTGAGGTTGGTTATTTGTGGACAAACCATGCAGTGTGAAATTCTTTGAAAACACTTGAAAGCACTACTTGCTTTAATACACAACAAGGTTCTTTTAAGTTTTCATCTATGGATCAAACACTGTAGCGTTATACGATTACCCTATTGAAACCACTGAACAGCACTGTCCTGCGGTACTGTTAGTTTTACTTTACAATGTGGCTCTACCAGTGGATCAAACCATGCAGTGTGACCACTCTTTGTAAGGCTACTAAATAGCACTTGTACTGTGGTACTGTTTGTTGTACTATACAGTGTGGTTCTAACTTTTTCATCTCTGGATAAAACCATGCAGTGTGACCATTCTTTGGCAAGCTACTGAACAGTACTGTACTGCGGTACTGTTTGTTTTACTTTACAATGTGGCTCTACCTCTACGGTGGATCAAACCATGCAGTGTGACCATTCTTCGAAAAAATGAAAATTGCTGTACTGTACTATACAGTGTGGTTCTAACGTTTCTATCTGTGGATCAAACCATGCAGTGTTAGCGTTCCATAAAACTATTGAACAACACTGGATACTGTATTACTGTTCGCCGCACTATACAACAAGGTTCTTACTCTTTCATTTGTGCCTGGTTCTTGGAAATCTAGTCGACAGATCGGTTCTGCAATACTGTTGATTTAAGCCCTGTATAAAATGTTTCCCTCAATTTTTCAAATTTGGATGAAACCATGCTCTGTGATCATTTTATGGTAAGCTACTGAACTATATTTTATTGCGGGCTTCTCAATAATTATGTTGCTTGGTTCTTTCTTTTTCATCTATGAAGCAATCTATGTAAGGTGACCTTTCTTTGAAACGCTACTGTGCAGTGGAACTGTGCACTTCTTTTTTATCTGGGGATATAACTATGCATTGTCTTATTGCGTCATACCAACAGTCACCTTTTTCACAGTTAACTCCGGTAAATCCGTCTGGACATTGGCAACTATAGGAGTCTTCTTCATTGGTGCATGTGCCTCCATTCTTGCAAGGGGCACTGGAGCAAGGGGTATTAGGCGCAGCTGTTGAGCAATCACACTGTTGATTAGAGTGTATTACGTAATATATCAAAGACGAGATACAGTGTTTCATCACATATTAAACACGAGATACAGTGTTTCATCACATATTAAACACGAGATACAGTGTTTCATCACATATCAAACACGAGATACAGTGTTTCATCACATATTAAACACGAGATACAGTGTTTCATCACATATTAAATACGAGCTACAGTGTTTCATCACATATCAAACACGAGATACAGTGTTTTCATGACATGTTAAACACGAGATACAGTATTTCATCACATATCAAACACGAGATACAGTGTTTCGACACATATTAAACACCGAAGAGAGAGCCGCAACACGACGCGCAGCGGAGTATTTTTAGTGAATTTACACCCCAAAAGAGCAGTGTTTCATCAGATATCCAAACAACTCACGGTGCCTGATTTCCTTCGTCCTTCTCTTACGCAATAACAATGAGTTAGAGAATTGACTGTGTTAGATTCAAAGCAGTTACGTATGTCATACACAACATACGCACACATTCCAGACTCAAAAGAGATTCAAATTAAAAATCAAAGGCTCCTTCGAGCTACCTCATGGTCTGTGGTAATTATTCCATGAAGTGCTGTCCTTTCCCCAGACCATAAAGCGTTCATTCCGAATAGTTCGTTTTGTGCACTCTTGCTACGACTGATCGATTACTCGTCGTCCAAATTGGAGACATCGTCACTTTTAAGACTTTAAACCCCATTTCTTTCCCCTCGAGCATTGTTGAACACATTTCCTGTTCGTGTATTTTGATCAAAGATGGAGCAAAAGGAACGAAAACCCGCCTTGACAATCTTTACGTTGGGCTCGACACAACAGACGCCATTTTGTAAACATGTTCTGCCGCTTTGTCTCATCCCCTCCCCCCACATATGTGAATATAAAACAATAGCACGACTTTGTGGACAAAACCAAACCTAGTAGGGGAGACAGGGGAGAACATGTTTAATTCACATTTAATGCAGATTTAATGCATAAATTAATTGTCTAACGGGAATGGAGTGACAAATCCAACCATCACAATACCTCATGGTATGAAGTACATACCATGAGGTAACAAGTCGTCGCACCTTCAAGTGGACTCTAGATCTTACACTAAGGCCTTGTAGCAAATATTTCTTACTAACTTACTGAACTATGTTAATGCTACCCTAGAATTTTCTGCAATTTGTTTGGCTAAGGGCAGCTGTATTACAGATAATTTTTAAATACCAGTATGTCAAAGTGATAGTTTCCATGGCAACCAACCCTCTGTCTTTTAAAGGATTTCGTTTTAAGAACCTCTGATAAACTTTGTCAGGCCGACAGAGAAAGATAACTTTGGGGATTGGATCACATTTTGCTAAAAACCAATTTAATAAGCGTGAAGAAATAAAGAATTGGCAGAACTTAAGCAGTTTAATTAGCAGAAGAAATATATAAAAGTTAAATGTAGCATACATACCACTCGTTGACATATCACTTGTGGTGCTTACAGACTATTACGTGTTCAGGTACGGAAGACGTTTTACTTCTCGAGTTTTAATACCATGTTTGCAAACAAGCAAGTATTCCAGGAAGCGAGCAATATGGTATCAAAAACGAGAACATAAAACGACATTAAGGTCTGAGCTTGTAGCACGCTATTACATATTTTAAGAAAGAGTATTAAACCACAAATCTGCAAGCCGCCAAGTCAATCTTTGAAAACAATTTGTACAACGCATGCCCTTCATCGGTTTAGGATCACCCACCCCTTGAGGTATAAAAGTATTTGGCCGCAGACCGGCCAGCTCACTTGGTTGAGTGCTGGAGTATAGTGCGGGAGGTCGTGGGTTCGTACGTCTGCCGCACCAACAATCAGGGTCTTTTATTAACCCAGGAGAAAGTGCTGCCTTTGTAATGACATCTGTAAATGGTTAGACTTTCTAGTCATCTCGGATAAAGGTCCGAGGTCCCGTCTCACAACTCTTGTTCGTATAACTTTGTGGGACGTTAAAGAACCCACACATTGTTCGCAAAGAGTAGGGGACGTAGTTCTCGGTGTTGTGGTATGGCCTTTGTGAACGTTATTTCACACACGTATGTATTATGAACGAGCTTGTGCAGCTCCCAGACGGTACGTGTATAAATAAATGATTAATTGACTGATTGATTAAAGGCATCTTCGCCATTTTTTTCCTCGTGAAATGTTACTCCAGCGCTGTGCACATAGTTTATTGTATTAGATAAAATTGAGTGGTATACCGAGTGGAAGCAAATTAACCTTTTCAATACCACAGGTGACCTATGTATAAATTCTCCTTATAATTCTAATACACTACCGCACAATCATACATGATTATCAAATCAATGATGCTAAATAGATCAACCGCCAGATTCTCCGAACTAGAACACAAGGACCTGTATAGCACTTATTCAGGAGAATTTATACTCGATCTTGGCTATGAAATGGTTAAATCGACATACATAAATGTATCATTGATATAACACATGCGTTATATCACTGTCGGGGTAGTTTTTTTATCTATTTGCGCCGACTCTGTACATGACCTATCACTAGATTTGATATGATAAAAAAAAATCACAAGGTCGCTTGGAGGTACGAAATTTTTCTTTTCAGTCATGTAAAGAAAAAAAATATTGGACTAATTCCCTTGGCTCACACGTGAAATGGGTCTCCATACTCAACGAAAACTGAAATACTTTCGTATCCCCGCGCACCCAATATCTTCTATGTATTTCAACGGCTCTAACAACAAACTATCTATGTAGTTAAGGCTCTCCTCTTTTAAATACATGTTAGCATAAGACCGGCATGTCTTTAAATGTGTAAATTATTGAATTAAATTATTTTCCAAGCGATCTTGTGTTTCTCGTACTCACGTTTCTCACAAACGTATCTGAAACTTGTTGCACATTCAAGTGTTTCCCATTTATATGATCCTTTTTCTAATCTAATGTGGACGCAACGCTGGTTTTCTTCTATTTTCGGCTGGTTTTGTGCCCAGTAGGTGTAATCACTTTCTTCTCCACTGACCCAAACAAACTGGTTCAAGTCTTCTTGATTATTCAAGCCGCACCAGCCTCCGAAAGTATTTAATATGGTTGAAATAAGATAATCCATCTCAGCCTGGCTGTTGATCGTTACCAGATTAGCTCCTTTGCTCTCGCAGTCGTTTTGGGCATCGAACCAGTTCTTGCTGCCCGTAGAACCTTCTCGATAATAGCAGCTACCGGAGTTATACACCCAGCCAGAATCACAAAAGGCGCCTGCCGAAAACAACAAAAAAAATTAATTATATCCCTACCTTACGAACGGGTGGGAGGGAGGGAAGAAAAAGTCGAAAATTCTCGTATGCTTTGAATAGAATTATGCGCGTAATGTGTTAGTTCAAGTCCATTTGAGACTCTTTTAACAATATACACATGCAAAGAGAATACCACAAATTCCAATCCTGTGGAAAGTCGAAATTGAGTGATAAAAGTTCCATCTCTCCATTAAAGGTCTTTTCAAAATTTCTATTAATCCAACCATTACAGTTAACCTCTTCTTTCCCCATTGAGTGACATTTTTCTTCTGTCTAGGGCGCAAATGTTTATAAATTCTATATCGAATTTCAACGTTTTGCTTATAATCACGAGAAGCGAGCATCAAGTAGTGAGCAGGAAATGACCCATAGGCGCATTTTCGTGCATGGCGTGCATGTTGATAATAATAATAATAATAATAGAAATAATAATAGTAATAATAATAATGATGATGATGACGTTGATAATGATGATAATAATAATAAAATGAGCTTTATTAAAAATTCATGTACAGTTTAAAGAGATTAAGAATCAGTATGGCTTAAAGGTGCTATCAAAATTGATAAAAATTGATAAAACTTGATAAGACCATAAAAAAGGATAATGATAATAAGATTATAATAAAAATAATAATTTTAATAATAGTAATAATAATGATGATGATGATGATGATGATGATGATGTTCGTTTCCGAAAACTTCTGTTCCTATTGCTTTGTCTAATAAATTAACTCCATCGGAAGGAATTTCCCATCATTGTTTTTACCCCCGGGGGGTACTCCCGGAAAAATTGGGTGGGAGTGTGCGGCCCGCTTCCCAAAACCCCTACCCTATTTATGACTAAAATCTGCTATTTTCCCTACCCTATTTATGACCTGACCAGAAATTTGATACCATATTGATGACATGACCGTTAAATAAATACCCTGTTTCAGACCTTCCTTATAATTATTTCCCTAGTTCAGACTTCTTTTAGCTCTGAATTTCACACTATAACGTGAGTGCGAAAATCTATACCCCTTTTATTGCCAAAATGGCGGCAAAATGGCTAAAAACGATACCCTATTTATGACCAAAACGGCTGAAAAACCATACCCTTTGTGGCAGCACATGCCTATGTAGCCCATATAAGGGACTAGCCCCCCCCCCACCCCCCCACCTCCCGGCTTCTTACTTCATAACCAAAAGGGTCGGTAGCTTTGGTTTCCGCCGCTGAAAACCTACAATGTAATCTGCTGGAGCACTATTAGTTTTTTGTATTATATTCAATGTATTCATGCACTGGCGTCAAAAACATTAGATCACACGCAATATAATATCGAACAAATCGTTATGCCCACGATGCCACTAGAACATTTAGTTCAAATAGTTTTCACCCTTTATAAGCTAAGACAGTGAACCCCTAGCAACACGAAGAGTAACCAGCTTGTATTTTGGTCAGTAATGTTCAGGCAAATCGGATCTAGAATGGATTTATCTCAGATTCGTCTGCTCCGAACTGGTCGACTTTCTTTGATCCAGCCTCATCTGGAAACACAGCTTGCTCATCTCTACTGTACAAAGTCTTCAAGTAAAATAACATTTGTCGCGTCTTCTTGGGTCTTTTTTGTACCCTGTGACATAATGAAATAGCCAAAACTGCGTTTGATAGGTCGGTTTTCCTTATTACAAAGTAATTTGTTTTATTTCTGCCCATGTGGACATACTTATTGTACTGTATGTACATGTTTGTTGTTGTGAGTTCTTCTTCTTCCTCGCAGCAAAATTTCAAAAACTTTAGACACTTGAATATCAGTTGCGCTTGTCGAACGTTTGTTCTCCTGGAAAGAAAATCTTAAAAGGAAACGAATAGGTCAATATGGACCCTTGCAATGACCTGTGTTGAGTGAGGCGAGTTTTAGGCTGTTGGTGCTAAAAGGAATTTTGCTACTCGTTCCTTTTCGAAGCCTTGAGTAAAAAAAGGAATATTCGTTCCTATTAGTTTAAACTGGAACAAAAAAGTAATCGAAATTATAATCGAAACACTGTATTGTGTAAAAGAGGAACGAAGGTTCTTATTTTACGAAAAAGGAACGCTTGAAAAAGGAACAAAATGCGTTCCTTTCAGGAACGGATAGGAACTTATTGTACCGTTTTGGAACATCTCGTTCCTAAAGGAACAACTGTTGCTTCATTTCAAAATACACGATCGAAGTGTCTCCCTTTGTGCGAATGGTGTGGTCCAATTAGGAACAATGGTTCTCTTTTATCCACAAAGAGAACGGACTGACAGAAAAGGATCTACTAAAAGAGAAACTGTTGTTCCTAGGGCAATGCTGTTCCGTTTTTCTCTTCCCAAAGAGGAACTGGTCTTCTCATGTAACACAAAGGGGTTCATTTGTCCGCAGTTTGATCGCCTCTGTTCCTAAAACGCATTTCGCGTCAAAACATTGTTCCTATTCGACTCGTTCCTCTTTGCAAAGAGAAACAAAAAACAAAAACTCACAGAACGTTCCATACTAACAAACCCATACTGGCTCTTCTCGCATCGCTTTAAATCGGTTTTCAAAGGTGTTGTTATTTAACCGTTAGTCTACCGAGACTACCACAAAAATATCAAATCGGAATCTCGCGTTAAATTTTTTTTTAGAGTACTGCGCACCTTAATACCACCATGCATTGTCTGCGTATTTAAGCGACGATTTAGAGCGCATTCAGAAGAGTGCGCTATCAGTAATATATCCCGTCCTTGCATATGTTGACGTCAAATTGTATAACATAAGTTTCCTTAAGGACAGACGCATTAAACAGTTCATCAAGCTATTTGACTTAGTTGTATCTGATTCTGCGCATAAGCTGCACCATCTACCACCACCAAAGAATGTTTGCAGGATAATCTTAGAAACTAGGGAGAATTTTTTCAACCTAAGATGCACACTAAGAGATTTTCCAATACCATTTATTCAATCTATGTCTAAGCGGTAGAACGCTTGCACGTTGCTTTATTGGAACGTTTTGCAGCGGACATCTGTAATCTTTATTGTATATATACACCTTATTCGATTTTTGCGAGATAATACGCGCTGATATTTTACTAGTTGCGTAGTATTGGGAGCAATGAGTAAAATGTCCGCGCGTATTATCTCGCAAAACATCGAATAAGAGGTTTATTATTCCACTTGAATTTTTTATGTCATCAAGCATCTTCCAGTTGTTTAGTCGGCTGCTGCAAAAAGTTCGTCATTCCTCTAGAAACAGTGTAATACGCTAGTCTATATTGTAATACGCTGGCACATTTTGCGTGTTTTCTTGACCTTATATGGGAAATTGACGTAATAGTTGAATAATAAACTGACATATTTATAAATGAGATATAACTTTCTTGAATATTAAAAATAAATCAAACTTTCGCCTTTAATAGGAATAACATTGAGGATTTGACGCTTTTAAGGGTAAAAAAAAAATAGGAGTGAATTTAATGAAACTTTTACTGATGTAAGTTTTAAGTGCAGCTACTATTTTCAAACTCTAAAGAAATAGCTTCACTTTTAAAATGCACTAACAAATGTTTTACTGAGCTGACCTAAGGTTTCTACGAAAGCCAAGCCCGTAAATCTTGCCTTACAGACGCCGTTTGTGATGTTATGAACTGGGCTATAGAGCCATCAGTAATAGCGGAGCTCCACAGCGGCTCGAAGAGCCGAAGAGCGGAGCCCCATAACTACCGTGCGAGGATAGAAATTGAGAAAACCATGCGTTTGAGTTTTCATGGTCATCGTGGCTAGCGGCATTACTCGCGGGCGCGTGCGCCTAGCGACGACGACGTTGCCCCAACATGGCGGCCATAGTCATCCGGGATACTTAGAAGGTCTTAAACCGAAACGAGGCTTTGTTTTTCGCGCGCTTTTCGCGGCTTGCCGCGGCTACACAACCTACAGCCAGCAGTCTACAATGTTTTGCTGAAGAAACGGATTATTCATAGCGGTTTTCGAGGAAAAATTTTCTTCCTACAAGTTTTCAAGCGTTTTTGGAGGGACATAAGCATAAAGCTGAGTTCTTTCTACAAGTTTTCAAGCATTTTTGGAGAGACTGTGTGAGGAGCTCCGCTTTTAGGCTTGCCTAAATCTATTTAATATGAAAATTATATGATAGAGAGAAATGAGAGAGAGAGGACCTTCGACTGGCCCGTCCGCAGAGTGAAAACCATAGTCGGATACAACACAAAAGGAATACATTTTTATTGTAAGGTTAAATCCTTGACTAGAAGACTGGTTCTATTGTTTTGGTGAAAGTGCCAGAGAGAACTAATTGTAAAAGAATTTCTGTTGTGGTATGCTCAAGCTTTAATAAATTAATCACTTTTCTTACTTGAAAATTCAAGAGCCTTAGTTTAGCCTTCTTACCTTGAACACTGCAAAGAGCAACTGAAATAAAAAATGACACGTGTTAAATTTCAGTCTTTGTTTTATCAATCTTGCAAAGATAGTGGTTTTTACAAATTTTATTACCTGAGGATAACTTTTCTGGATTGTAAAATAGCCTGTAAATGCATTAATATGAAATTAAGAAGGTACAATATAAGATAATAATAACTAGTGTATACCAACTCAGCAACCAGAACGATCTGATTGACTCTCCACCTCAGAATATTCAACATCATCCACCACCTAGGAGGTAAATAGTGTTGAGGTTTTGGACAATTCTTGCTGCTAGTGAGTTTTGGTTGAAGAAAAACAAAATGGTGTTGTAGCCAACTAAATATGGCCGCCGTCGATTCTCGCCTGACGGCTTTTTCCCAGAGGTTTTACTAGGGAAATTAAGCAAAACACGACCACACGATGAAAGCGTCGACTATGAAGGGACCAAACAATAGCGCTGAAACAACTGAAATATTTTACCATTCAAAAGGGAAAAGGAAACTAAACCATCATGAAACGAGGCTACTGCCAGCCGCACAATAGGTAAGCTATTAATTATTTTAATCGGTTGTGTTGTCCTGGGCATCGCAGTAGTGTTTGCTTACGCTCCCCACTGAGGTTGCTTCATTCATGATTGGTATATACTGAAACAATTATTCTCTTCATTCTGTTCTTAGAATAATTGTTAGGTGAATAGTGTCTCATATGAAGTGAGTCTTGGTCGAAGAAAAAAAAAATTGGCCTGCGTCTATTCTCGCTTTATAGCTGTTTCCGAGAGGACGTCACTAAGGTTGCTTATCTGGTATATAGTAAAATAAGTATTCTCTTCTTGGTGAAAAGTGGCTTTAGAAATATCTAGTTCGATTTCGCTATACTTTTGTCAATTTCTCTATTTACTGCAGATTTTTGCTTTCTTGAATTTGTTATTGAATATTACTGCGATTTAGCGGAGCGTATAGCTTCTCCATTTACATTACCACTTCGCCACAGCTTTGTTTCTAAGCTTTTGCAAAATCCTCGGATGCTGTTCTCTTAAACATTAAAGCAATTTTCTTTGCTGGTTTTCTACATTTCGGCAATTTTTTTCTAATTCAGCGTCTCAAACTCGGTATCAGTTACTCAGTAAACACGTCATTTAATTGTGACGGCAAAATTTCGACAATAGCTTGATTTTTATCATCATTTACGCCATCTTGTTAACGACAAAGGATCATCTGTGCATTTATGTGAAAAAAAAAAACAGATCAGTATTTTAAATAAAATGGTCAAAAGAATTATAATTTCTCGCTCAAAGGACAGTTGTCCACTTTGGCACCCTCTCGATCTGAATAATTCTTCATACAATATTCAGCCTACAAACCAAATGCTTGTCAAATGAATTCTCAAATGGTTTGAATTTCGCATCCGTTTTTGAGGAGACATATTTCAATATTATAGTTAGCCTACGTGTAGCCGCACCCTCCCCCTGAAGGAAAACACGGGAGGAGGGAACGTCTACGAAAACCTGACACAAATCGTGTTATGTGACGTCACCCTTTAGCAAGAAAATGTGTAGTGCTTTTTCATTGGCTAGCCATTTTCTCAATACTTACATGAACTCTGATTGGCTTAAGTCTCTTATAGTCTTGTGAGAACCATAAGAGAAAATGCCGGGCTAACCGTGTTCTCGCACAACAACAAGCTATATCGCGGCTTTGAATTTTTCTTGAGCGGCTCTCGGAATAGAGAAATCTCATGGAGAACAGCAGAAAGCCATCGATTTGTTTTATGAAGGGAAGGATATCTTCTTTTCTCTACCAACAGGTTCCGGGAAGTCGATAATATTTCAAGCGATACCGTTGATCGCCTCTGCTCTTTGGTTTAAAAAAGAAGTTGTGACAGGCCTACACGACTCTAGTCTCCCTCGCAGCCGGTTTTTTGGATGTCACGCAACGTGACATCAAAAAAACGGCTGCGAGGGAGACTAACACGACTCCCGCTGTTCGCAAGTGTAGTTTCTTTGCCTTTAGAGTTTGGATCTCACGAGTATGTCCTTGAGCGATTTTCCTCTTTTGTACGAGATGATGGGAGGCTCTTTGTATAGCTCACTTAGTAAACGTTGATCCTGTATAAAATGCCATTTTTTCAATAAGATTTTTTTTAAAAAAATAGGCACCGCTGGGTGGTATTGCGTGACAAAAGGAAAAATTCTATTGTGGATTTGTTTATTTTTTGAAGAGCCGACTTTCTCTCTTCGAGTTTCACTTCTGAGAGGACTTTATTCACCAGAATATCTGGATAACCTCTCGTGTAAAGGCGTGATCTGAATGCTACAATATTCTCTTCAAAAGTACTTTTTGAAGAGTTAGTTCGAAGCAGCCTAAGTGCTTCGCCTTTGATGAAGCCTTTACTGACCCCTGGTGGGTGGCAGGAAGCGAAATGTGTGTACTGAAATGTTTCGGTCGGCTTGTAGTGAGTTCGCAAGTCCAAGATAGATCTTTGTCTAAATCTATCGCCTTTGTATTAAGGCGCAAGTATCCAAGAAAATGGTTTCTTTGTCTGATATCACCGAAGTCGACGAGGGCTTTTCTATAGCTTTAGAATTAACTTGCTAAATTCTCAAGCGCTAGACTTACATCAAACATGGTTTTCCTTCTGCTCTTAACCAAATATCTCTCATAATCCTTGTCGATCTCTTTAAAACAAAGAGCACAATTGCAAAATTGTCGAAAATTGCAAATGTGTTCGAAAGAATAGGAACGTGATACCTTTGCTTACACAATCGGGGAAAGTGCTGTGCTGAGACATAAGTTTGCATAAATAAGAGTGACGTCACATAACACGATTTGTGTCAGGTTTTCGTAGACCTTCCCTCCTCCCGTTTTTTCCTTCGGGGGGACGGTGCGGCTACACGTAGGCTATATTATAGTTTAATAAGTTTTTAGAAAAAAACAATTGGGTAGGAAATGCAAGCTGCACGCTCTGTAGCGACGAGAAAATTTAGCGCTCTGGCTTTGTTAACTTTCACTGAGTTGGTGTTAGCAGGAGCCCATTAGGGCTCCTGGTGTTAGACATTTTAAAACGCCACTTATAAAAGCATACATAATGATTATACAATGCGTACATAATAACATGAGCAATAAAAATTATCAAAAAGAAATTTGAATTTTTAAATTAAAGTGGAAAGTTTCATCTAAATTAAAAAGGTTTTCGCATGATACTTACAAATTTCCGCGAAACATGCCAAGACAAGGAATAAAATTCCACACTTGGTGACCATTTCTGAAATAGGAAAGACATGTAAAATATGGAGTTGAGTTTAAAAAAAAGTGCAGTACTAGTAGAAGAGTTTTATTTCAGTTTGTTGCCGTAGTTTGGAGCCATTCCATGCAAAAGACGAAGAGCAAGAATTGCATTTGTTTAGATACAAAATATACTGACTTATTAGTAATGCATGCGGTTCTTAATATATATACTTTAGCGTTATCTGCCAGTTTTTTAGTCCAATATCTGTTCAAAATTTATAAACCAAGTTTCTGGTCTTCTTTTAGGCCATGCACGTGGAAGATTGTAATATCACTGATGTCAAACAATTTACTTATTTTTTTATCTGGTCGTTTTCCTCTTTTAAAACCTTAAGGCGTTGCCTCGTACGAGACTTGTTTTCTGTTCGTAATAGGAGGAAACTTGACAAAATGAGGGAGCGGAGCGAAGGACAAGGAAGAAAGAGAGGGAGAGCGAAAGGGAGGTGGAAAAAAGGAGGAGAAAAGGAGGGAGCTACAAGAGAGGAAGGAGAGAGATATGAGGGAAGAAGGAAGGCGGTGTCGAAGGAGACAAAAAGCAAATAGCAAAAACAAACCATGCCTGATATAAGAACAATTACGATTTGGTGGCGTTGTCTAGACCAAAGAGACAGACGTAAGAACATCCGAAAAAGCCAATCATGACTGAAGCTTTAGTTCCATTAAAGTAAAGACCACGAAACAAAATGGAAACAAGAACCATTCTCAAAACATTTGCACAGTTCGACCAGTAACAACAAACGTAGGAAATACTCCTTGCAGTATAAAACGTTTCCCCGAATAAAGTATGTTACAAAATAAAAATGACGGGAACATTTACCAACTTCTCGACTTTCTTCTAAGATTTTCTAAGGCTCTTCTTGCTCTCTATTCCCTGTTTGACGATGCTTGAACTGTGACGGTTGCTCTAAAATGCTTGTTTGCACGGGCCTTCTACCGTAATCTAGCCGCTACCTTAGAAACTTAAAGATGTTCTTAGGCACTTGAGACATCAACAAATCAATCAAAATCAAACTTGACACGCACACTAAGCAAAAACATGCAGGTTAAACAGTCAACAAACATTGCAATTAACATATTGTCTGCATAATTACAGAAAAACACGGACCAAAATTGGATTTAAACCTTTAGTAGAACTGATACCAGGCTTTTGAAACTTTAATTTGTATGGAACCCGTTTAATCGACAGGAAAGCACAGTCATTGATCACCAGACCGATTTATTTCAAACAGGGAGTAATTTTCTTGAATATGCGACTCATCAGTCATTACAAACTGGGTTCAAATTCCAACACGAAACGTTCTGCTCACAAACATTCACCGCATTTGTATCGTATCTCTATTTCTGTGTAATGTGTCTCTGTTCGGGTTTTATTTCATCGGAGTAAACGTTTGTCTCTATATTGTTGAGGGGAAGTCATACCATTCCCTATCCTAAGAAACTTGTATAATATGAAACAAGAACTAAATCTAGGCCAGATGCAAACAGAAGGTTCCATGTTTGTTGAAAATTCTATGAACGAAATATTGCACTCAAAATCACACTGGACGAACTCCGAAGTTTGAAGCAGTTCGTAAAAAACAACTCAAATTAAAGTTAAATTTTACAAGAAAAAGTATTAAAACCACCGGATCACGAAAAGGATTTGACTTCTTTAAAAATATAAACACTGACTATTGATACGGCTTTCAAACTGCAACTATTAGTTAAAATCTTTGACGGAATTACCTATTGGTTTTTCCGCTTTCTTAATTCATGGAACGAAAATAACTCTAAGTTAAAGGAATGCGCGTACTCCGTAGTTTGCACGAGTTGGTAAAAGGGAACTTGAAATTAAGTTTTAAAAAGTGATGTTTTGAGACATGTAAAACTTTCTAGAAGCCTGATGATTTTATTTGGAACATTTGATCTAGCAGTCTACTCTGGGATAGGGTATAGAAATGAAATAAGTTTTGGTGTAGCATAGGGTATCATTTTTCAGGAATTGATCAATTGCTTAAAATTTTAGTCTTGACTGGGAAAACAGAGAATTGCCAGACACCAGGAGCCCATACCTAGTAGCCTACTGCGCAGACGTCCTTAGGGTGTTTCTCCCCCACGGAGAGTCCGTGGGGGAGGAACGCCCTAAGGACGTCTGTGCAGGAAGCTAATTACCTAGCCCCCATACTAAGTCTGTGAAAAGGCATTTTATTTTTAGATCGTCTCTCCAGCGAATTGGTTTGGGAGAGCCAATCACAAGCTAGTGCATGATTGATATGTAGCATGTTAACCGCCTTTAGCGACAACGAACATAGCCGACATACACGAGTCTTCATCGGAGTGTTTGGACAGCATTTCTGACGATAGTCAAGGTATTTACACAGAGAATAGTAGCTCCGATGAGATAACTGAGACAGCGGAAACAACTTTTTTTCGCGGGAGAAGCCGCTGTAAAAATAACCTTACTTGTGAAAACACCGTTGCATGAACCTATAGCAGTTGCACGCTCCGGGTAATGGGCTCCTGCAGTCACAATGAAATAAAGCAACCCGAAACTCAGTTTAACAGCAAGAACAAAGCGCCGTGCCGCTCTCCTGCATTCTTTACAACTTTAGATAGTTACTCTGGTAATAGTTTTACACCGTGGCAGCTAGATCACGTGTTTTACACATTTTACCCACTAATAGTTGATGACTCCAAAAATTACTTCATAGTCATAACCAGCATTTATATTGTTACTCACCTCGAGTACAGGACCTGTAGTGGCTAATGGTTCACTTGGTAAGTTTTATTTTCTTTCGCAAGTTTTCACAATAATTATGAGGAACTGGCAAATTTGTTTAAATTTGTCTTGGTGCAACTTGCTGCATAATCTTCAATGGTAGACTTAAATTAATATTGAAACCTCCGCCTGCTTCTGTGTGAAAATTATTCTTAAGTGAACAAAAAATGGGTTCGTCGAACCCAGTAAAGTTTGAAAAGGTTGTGAATTATGAAAGCCAAGCAAAGGACGATTCACGGTTTTCCAGTAATGTGATTGGCCACAATGCTTGCCGCAGTTCCCGTTTCAGTTTTCTTACATTTCCATCGTTTGGGCTACATTGATTCCAATTTTTGCAAATTATTTACAGAAATCCCTGGAATTCCTCGAATTTATAAAAAAAAGGGTAAAGACAAAGGAAAAATGATGGCAGATTTTAATCAATTCAATGACAAGTAAACTTTTGTCATACTGACTGTTTTCACATATTTCACTTTAGCCTCGGATCATGAAAGTCCTGGTTGTGCTACTAGTCTATTGCGCTGGTCTCGGCAGAGCACAAGATGATTGTTATGAAGAAGACTGGAGTTCAACGTTTGGAGTGGTAGGAGAATCGATGTCTCAGTGCAAAGATAATGTCTCATATGTAAGCGGGCTGATAAGTGAAGGATTCGATGCAGGCCTAGGAGTAGGGTTAAGCGTAATAACAAAGGCTCGCTGTTGCAATGTTAAACTACCCTATTCCCAAGAAGGACTCAGTTGTTACTGGATGAACTGGCAAACGCTTACAACAGGGTAAGAGGTCTTTTGCGAGTTTCGGAGCAAACTATGAAATTCACTTTCAGTTGACACCCGTAAACTTCCCAAACACGCTTTTAACAAGCAAATTAAACATATCTTATTTTCCATATTTGAGGCGGGAGGGGGATTATGTGAGGCATCTATCTTGATTAGACTAATATATAGATTTAGCCAAGCCTAAAAGCGGGGCTCCCGTTTAGTACTTTCATTTCACTTTAAACTGTAAAAGCATTCTAAAATATTGCGAAGGAATTCACAAACTATAACTATAGTTTAGTGTCGAGGTCGGTTAACTCGCTATGATTTTTGTCTAAACTTTCGTCTGCCATTAGTACGGTCTTTCTACCTACAAAGTCGTGGAGTATATTCTACAAAAAACACAAATTATCAATGTACTGTATTCTATTCCTGATGAAATTAACCATTTTATTTGCGTAAATGTATTTAAAAGATTTGTACACACTACTGGGAAATGCAGGACACAACTCTTGTCATTTTCGTGTTAAAACGAACACCTCGGTAAAATAAATGTTTACTCCAAGGTATGGTAAAATGTATGCAAAAGGCTTAGATTTAACTATCTCATATAAAAACACATTTAGACAGTTCCGCTAACATTTTTTACTTGATTTAGCTTGATATCGAGGTTCCAGTATATAGCCTGCATGGAAGCAAAATAAATGCAAATGTTTTTCTTTTTTGTTGTGTTATAATTAAATTGAGTTATGGATGCCACTCAAATTGAATTATTAAATGAAATCGTAAAATTATTTAAGCACTCAAGAATCTATTACTGAACTTCAGGGTTTCCTTCAATCACTATAATTCATAATCATGGGCAAAAAAGCTTCTCTGCTTTACCATACGAGCCGAAGTTTCTCTCTTGCATGGCTTTTAGCAGGGTATGTCGGCGTTCTTCGCTACAATTTTGTCTGTCTTACACAGCACGGAGTCTTTCCGCTTCTCGGCATTCTTCGCTAAAATTTTGTCTGTTTTCCACAGCACGGAGTCTTTCCGCTTCTTGGCATTCTTCGCTAAAATTTTGTCTGTTTTCCATAGTACGGAGTCTTTCCGCTTCTCGGCGTTCTTCGTTAACATTTTGTCTGTTTTCTCAAGCCTAGGCTCTTTCTGCTTGTCGGCGTTCTTCGCTATAATTTCGTCTCCTTTCTCTTTCACGAGCGAGCCTTCTTTGGCGATCTTCTTCGCTCATTCTTCCCCAGTTAATTCTTGCTCTCTTCCGCTCTCTTTGCCGTTGCTCTTCACCTGAACCCTGTGTTCTGCAAATTATATTTTCTCTGCTATTGTTTGTTGACATAGCAATAGAAATTGTTTCGTTTATCCTTTAGTAAAACTTTAACAGTGTAGAGTAATAATATTGTGTCTCAAAAAAAAATGAACTGAAAATTTCTTTTTCAGTCGTCAACGCAATTTCCCGCCAAAAATACGCGGGCTACCAGAACTCGAGACTTGAGCCCACGATCTAGTAAATCAATTACTGGTCAGCGGAAAGCTTCCAAATAAATCACGTCACCTCGATGAGTTGACACATGAGCCTAACAATATGGCCATGTGATATTGGTCAGTGGCTATCCCGTTTTGACAGCTGTCAATTGACCATATTGTGAATGTCCAATATAAAAGATGTGGATTTGCCAAGACACGTCTGAGATACCCCTCCCTTCCTTTTGATAGTCTCCCCTACCCTACCCGTACAATCTGTAGACGCGTACGTACGTACATATGTACGCTCGGTCAGTCACGTGACAACCAAACGAAAAGAGGTTGACCATATTCCATGAGTATGGGGCTCTGTTCCACGCGCGCTTCGCGCGCGTGGGAGCCTTGCTATTAGCAAATTAATTAGGCTAAACTCACTATTATTGTAATCCAATTGTACTCCATTTCGTTTGTTGACCTAGTTTCTTCATTTTATTTAGTTACCTATTTTCTTGCGTGTTGCACCTGCTAATTGTTGACACCTGATGCGTATTAACATAATCATGTTGCTTCTTTGCTTCTTTCCACTTACTTTCAGTGAGAGTCTCATTTATCATCAGATTAATTAATTTTTCCTTTACCTCTTGTTAACGGTATTTTTTAGTTATTACTCAACTGACTGCTGTAACCTTAGGCTGCCCGCCTCGAGTAGCGTTCACCTACTGGCGAGACTGCTTTGTATGTTTTGAATTTTAGTTGTTGATTGAAGTAAATAAATAAATAAGTGTAAAATTCGGGAAAAAGACATCACACGACAAAGTTTCGTAAACCATGTTTGCCAGGTAACCCTTCACCCAAAGACTTTTCATTACGTGGCTAATAAAAAAAATATATCTCAAAATCTTCATTTTGTTCATGATATTTCACCCTTTGATACAGATATTGATACGATACTTCAGAGCTCAGCTATCACTGAAATTTTAAATTTTGAGAGGATTTGTTAGGGAAAATTATAGCAAGCAACACGGCTCTCGATCGACCACTTGTAAGAAACGAAATAACGACGAACTGAATAAAACTGCTGGAGTGATCTGTGCTCATAGTTCTTTAAAAAATGTTTAAAACAGATCTAAAAAAGTAAAATTGTCTCTAAATTTTCGACCAGCTTCTGCGGTCTTCTTCAGAAAATAATGGTTTCGTGCGATTCACAGAATTTTAATACGCTAAGGTGTTATTGTTCTTTGTTAAGACTTAGATGAAGGAATAGATAAGAAACGTGTTTATGGAGCCTAGAATTTGCTACAGGTGTAGGAAAAATCTTAAAACAATCAGTAAAACGTGTGGCAAGTTACAACTAATATTTAATTTCTTTACCGTTTAAATCATAGATCAGAGATAAAGAAATCTAAATCAATGTGGTTGGACCATCAGAGACAGTTTCCTGTTTGTTGCTACACTTGAACAAAACAGGACAATATGGAGTCTATTTCTTTATTCCGCTCATCTTTAGATCGGATGGTACACCACAACTGCAATCTTTCCGAAATGCACGAGCTTTTTTGGCGTTTCCTTATGAAAAAGTATGATATTAAGAATTTCATAGACCAAAAACCAGGGCAACGTACTGCTCTCCTACCCACGTTCAATGTTTATGTGGATAATATGAAAAGTTATATCACTTAAATCGCCCTGCTGTTATCGCTATCTAAATGTATATTATATTCATCCACTTAAAGCAGATTTTCACAGAATCATTTGACAGCAAATAAGCAATTGTTCCATGTAGTTTGGTCACTGATATTTTAGCGGTGTTCATCGATCTAAAAAGGATAGAACTATTTTGTGGGTGGGTATGTGCAACTAGGAGCCAGGAAACCTTAGCGTAATTATAGACCTACTTTAGTTGCATTTTGCCACCCTATACTAGACTAAGCTCCCAAAATCGCTCCCTATCCCAGAGCTCCTATTTTCAATGAAAGCCACCTATCAGCCTTTCTTTTTGCCGACAGTTCCAGGTTTTCTTAGTTAGTGTAGCCTAAAATCTTCAACCAATTGATCAGTTCCTGTGAAATGGGTACCCTATAATGGACCTAAACTCTCTGATTTCTATTCTCTATCCCAGACTAAACTGCTGGAAAACTGTATGTCCCTTAACAAAGGGACACCCTTATATAGCCCTGTATGGCAGTAGCCCATCTTCCCCGGATAACATGCAAAGCACGATTTCATTCAGTCAGCCGTTTTCAAAGAACAATTAAACCTTCGTTGGTTATCGCAAACCGTATCTTGCGTAGTAAAACAAACAATACTCAAGTTTAGTATAAATCTACTAGCGTTCTATCACAAATGCCGCGCTCTGATTGGCTACGCTACCCACTATCTATTCTGTGATAGATAGTGGCCGCTTCTTCACGTTTTCGAAGTGTCCGTGAAGAAGATTTAGACAGTTTACTGGTCGAGGCTATTCAAGAAAAGACAAAGTTTTGAACGACTAGTAGATTTATAGTAAAACAATTAGATTATTCCCTCTCGATTTCTATGCGTGATAGTTGACTTGGGCTGCGCCCTCGTCAACTATCACGCGATAGAAATCTCGAGCTCATAATCTAATTGTTTAGTAGAGCTTAAGCAAACACGACGACGACGCCGACGTTAACACATGTCCTGAGGTGGAGACCAATCAGATTGCTTAAAATGTCAAGGTTGCTGAGTTGGTGTATACTAATGAAACTTATTTCCCGGTTTCCTATTATCAAGAAATGTACGCAGTAATAGCAAAAACCAATCCATGTTTGAAGCAGTGATTTGCGAAGTTTACGTAACTTCATTTATGGTAGATATTATTGGATTTTGCTGAGACTTCAGCGGTCACTATATTTCCTGATGTCTGTAACGAGAAGATTTAATCCCAAAAGCTTGCATTTCTGGCCATAAAGGTACCACTAAATTGTGCTTCCCTGTGTACAACTATCAAAGACCGAATTGAAGTTTGGAGCTGTCTGCCACCTCAAGTACGCCAACTGCCATAAAACCAATTTAAAAAGAAATTACAAGAAACTCTATTTGCTATTTTTCATGCCGAGAACACTTATGTTGAAGCACCCACACTCCTCTTAAAGATGGAAAAATATGTAAAGTCAATTAAATTAACTGACTAGTAAATTTTTTGTAATATGTAGTAATTATTTTATGATTAATTGCTCACTTCCTTCTTTGTTTGTTTCTCTCCCTTTTTTTTCTATTTCTTTTAACTGATAATTACATCTAATTAAGAAGCACAGCCCACCTTGATTAGCTCTGCTACCTGCGGGTTTCGCAGAATTATCATTGTATTTTGTATCTGAAATTAATAAAATAATGTTGTTGTTGAAGTTTTGTTGACATATGAGTTCTTGAGTTCGTTCTGCTTTCTCTGTATTCAGAAGGGACGTCTTGATCGAATGCGATGCCGATGGTTATTTCATACACGGATTATTCACTCAGGGGCCAAATTTCCTGTATCAAATGCCAAAGGGTCAGTGCTGCAAACCTGCAAGTCATCCAAATAGAACAGTTGGCTGCAGAACGTTAGATGTTGATTTCACACAAGACGGTACCAAAGCCTGCAGTAGCAACACTTTCCTAAAAGGGTTCCACTTGGCAGACGATAACGAAATTTTTGGCGGCATAAGATATATAGACCAGATAGAATGCTGTGCCATGATACAAGGTAAATGGATCAACCATGCCTTTTTATCTCTTTCCGCAAATGCCAAACAGTAAAATAAATGATACATATTGCCAAGAGATGAAGCTGCCGGGGAAAAGCATGGATTGATTACTCATCATTAACCGGTAGAAAATTTACAGTGTGTGCCATTTTATTACGGTTCTATTAATTCTTATACAAATTGTTAAACGCTTAAAGGCAGAGCCACACCCAATAAGTGAGCACAGCTACCAAGGAAACGTTAGGAAGTTAGCAAAAGAAGTTACATTACTTTTCTATCTATCTGGGAAAAAGAGAGAGGAGTGCCCTTGGTTAGGAGTAAGGCGCCTCCTCAGACCCTTACCCTACTTGGGATCATTAAATATAAGAGATTGGCGATACTTTATTTCAAGATCTAAACGAAGATTTCAAACCTCATTTTAGCCATGCGTGACTTTCTAACCAAATCTCCTTTGTGCTTTTACAATCAAGGGGCCATGTAGTAGTTGTCACAAGGTCCCATGCTTTTGACTCTCAATGCAAGGAAAAACAATGGAGCAATCAAAATTAACAATGCTGGGAACGAGGTCCATGTAACGCTTGATTATACATGAGGACAATTATATATAATTTATTCTATTACAGAAGGATTGGAGCGCGGTCCAAAACACCTGAATGGCAGCTGAACATAGTATTTTTTTATTTTTATTCATTTATTAGTGATTTTTTGCCAAATCACACGTATTTAAGGTAAAGTCCGGAGCTTATCCCGGTTTTCATAGCATGAAGCACCCGGGAGTATTATTACTCCCGCTAGATAGGATGCTAGTCCATCGCAGGGTCACCCCCAGCATTATATTTCTGGTACCCATTTATACATCTGGGTGGAGAGAGACAGTGTGGAGTAAAGTTTCTTGTCCAAGAAAGCAACACAGTGCCAGCACTACTGTGCCTCCACGTAGTTATCATAATGATGATTAAGGATAATGGATTTGTATAGCGCTCTTTTTCATATGGATGTGTTCAAAGGCGCTTTACATCAATTCTCTTATTTATTAACTGATTAATTAATTACAATCAAACCTTACAAATATCGACCACACCACAGGGGTCTACTTTCCCTACTCTTTTCGAACAGTGTTGTGGATTCGTCCAATAAGAACAGTGCTGTGAGACGGGACCTACGGTTTTTCGTCCTTATCCGATAAGACTAGAATGTCTAACCATTTGCAGATGTCATAACAAAGGCAGCACATTCTCCTCAGTTATTTTAAGACCTTGAGTGTTGGTCCGGCCTAGGTTTGAACTCACGACCTCCCGCTCGACAGGCCGGCGCTCTACCAACTGAGCTAACCGGGCGGCGGTAATCACACGTAGTACATACAAGAAATAACAAGAAAAGGGACTAACTAATTACATATAATTACAAATAACGATCAGTAAATAAAAAATTTACAGAAAATGTTGAAAAGCTTTATACATATGTACCAAAAAATAATAAAACAAGAAAATAATCATAAAGAAATCAGGCTAGGAGGATCCTGGACAGGGCCGACTAGAGATAATTGTAAACAAATCTCAAGGAAACAACGGAAAACAAAGCAATTAGTGGAACTAGTAGATTTAACTATTGTTTATATTGATTTAATAAGAACATGAGAATTTTTTCCGACAAGATGTAAATGACGCAGAGCATGGAATGTCGAGAGGTATAAAGTTCCAGAACTTTAGGACCTTGTAAGAGAATTAAGAATTGCTTAATATTTGTCCTTGTGTGATACTCATGTAAGTCACTACCACGGACCAACAGGTGGTGGAAAGGTGAAGGGAGCAGACCGTGGGTATATAAGAAAACAAGAGAATTACTAATTGCTTAATACTTGTCCTAGTGTGATACTCATGTAAGTCACTACCACAGACCAACAGGTGGTGGAAAGGTGAAGGGAGTAGACCGTGGGTATATAAGAAAACATAAATTTGGAAATGCAAAAAGAATTAAGCATGGAGATGTCAAGTACGTTGAGTTGCGCGAAAAGAGGCGCAGAATGAGAGCGAAAGGGAGCGTTCAGTGGAAATCACACGTGCGATACGCTTTTGGATGATAAATATTCTATTGAGGTTAGCAACATAAGATGAAGACAACGTCAGGTTACCGTAGTTTAGATAAGGACAGATTACATAGAGAATAATAAAGTAGGAGATCAGTTTTGGCGGAAAGATGAAAGAGGGCGCGAAAAATTATTCCCGCAGATTTGGAAATCTTTTGCAAATGTTGTCTATATGGGGTTTCCAAGAAAGATTTTCATCAAGAATGCCCAACAACTTAACGACTTGCACATATTTTATTGGGTTACTATCGAGAGTTATTATTACCCTTATCTTCCAGTCACATGGGACGGTTTGATGACTCCACACTTTCCCAAGTAGTTCATGCACTCTCTTGGCTGTGAACTCTGTGTCTGTCTTTAGTAACTCAGCTGTGATATTATCAATACCCGGTGCCTTTCCATTCTTCAGCTTTGTGATTGCATCTTTTACTTCTCCGATAGTTAGTTCCCTGACTAGTATTTCCTCTATCAATTCTCCGAATTCAAATCCTGCTTTTTCATCGAGTCCTATGGGATTAGATGGCTGTTCCCTATTCAATACCTCCTTGAAGGCTGTACGTATGGATAATTATTTGATTGACCTGCATCTAGTGGGTTTTGGCTGTTTTTTAACTGGTGCTCGGAACAAAATTTAGTGGTGAACTGAATAACTGAAGACATTAGAGTGTTAATGTCCAAGAACTATTGGTCTGATAGCATATTTGCTCTCGAAGTTTCGCTTCTTGGGCAAATATTTGTTTTAAGAACATCAAATTTCCGCGGGGCAACTGTCAGCCGATTGTTCCTCGACAGAGAAACTCTACTGTTTAATTGGAGCGCATCACTTGTAACTGGTTAAAGATCGTTTTCAAAATGACGATGTCTTCGCGCTTTAGCAAAGTTTCGCAGGAAGATTTAGTATGTTGGCATTTTTTTCACGGACACATGATTCGTTTATCATGATTTTTACTAAAACATTTAGATTATTCGCTCCTGATTTCTATGAGGTTATAGTAAATTCGGCCGTCGGCGTTATCAACTACATCACCCCATTGAAATCTCGAGCTCATAATCTAATTGACAAAAATATCGAAGTTATTCAACAGGTGCTTTTTGTACTGAAAATAGACTATTAGCGATTTAACCAAGTTTTGCAGGAAAGCCATAATATCAAAGACTTTATAAAACTAGCTTCAGTCTAAACTGGGAGAAATGGCCCTGTTTGACAAACTTGCAGAAACAAATTTGACCATTTATACATTCCCAGGAAGGACCTGAGGCTGTTTCAATAATATTAATAAATACGACAGATGCCCTTAATGAAACTTATTACCTGGTATTTTTACAGGGAAAGTGGATGGTGGCTTTTCTAATTGGGGAAAATGGAGTAATTGTACCTATCCCTGCAATGGTGGTACCAGAACACGCGAGCGTAAATGCGATAATCCACCGCCAATGGGAGGTGGTAAACCGTGCATCGGACCGCTGAAAGAGGAGGAAAGTTGCAACACTTTTCCATGCCCAAGTGAGTCAATGTCTAAATGACAGCGTCTAGTGGGCGCATGATCTAATGATCTCATGATCCAAGTCCACTTAATAATTTGTACCATCTAAGCACCTTTGCTATCTATAACGACAATTTTAGTTTAGAGTATCAAAGAATTTCAGCATTGAAGCAAATTTGTGGTGTCAGGAGAACAAGCCTCTCCAGGTTGTTTTTTTTATAGACACCCTTTTCTGCTGTCATTTCTGTCAGTGGAGTTGTTTTCCAGATAATAGGCTCCTGTCTGTGCCATGCTTACTTTAACTGACTACTTCTCTTATCGGTTCACGAAAATACCAGCTCTCCAAATCAATCGTGATAATTCACGCCCGTTTCAAACGTTGAACTTTACATGTGCCGAATGTGCAAAGGAGGGAAAACAATAGATTTTTCTCATTTGCATTAGATAAAGCGCCTAACATTGCATTTCATCCAAAGTGTTTCTCCTATACTGATTGGACTAAATTCCTTAGCTTATATTGTTCTTCATAGATTCATAGCCCGCAATGTGAGGTTAGTGGTCACAAAATAAAACTGTAATTTATATCGTTGGCGTTAAGAGTTATTAAAGTGTTGATTTCCGGATCACCAATGTCACACAACAAAAGCTCTAGCGAGGGGAAAATAGCTGACAACGAGTTTAAAAAAATAGATGGAAAATTGATCAAGTTTTCAACAAAGTATGAATGCACGGAAGGACTAAGAAATAATTGGAGAACTTGGAGAAAAACATCCGACATACGCTAATAACCGTGGAAGAGGCAAAGCTTATCGAAAATACTGTGGCATTAAAGTGACTAGGAAAAAGGCGAAACTCCACTTTCTGAATTGTTAAACCATTGCATAATATTCGCTCTGACCAAGGGCTAACGCGCGAAACGTCAGTACGCCCTTTTTTATTTTTTCAACTTGTTTGTCAATCCAAATTTCTTGTGTTGTATCAGGAACAGGTTTGTTAAGAACTCACAGAAAGCCAGAAAGCGTTTGAGTGTTAGGTTTATGTCCACGATAAAAAAATAGGAAATCGTACGTGTATATGTTGTAGTTCAATTTTATCCTTGGTTCAAATTTTATTTTCCTTTGTTTCAAACTCATTATCATACATTACAATACTAGAAAACAAAGGAAAATAAAATTTGAACCAAGGATAAAATTGAACTACAACATCTATATCAAACTCACGGGGTACAAATGCTCTAACTGAGTTACTTGACCACGCCCACCTCATCGGCTCACTCAAATCGAGTGCGATTTTCGAATGCTATATCATCATGCCGATTCTCTGTACAAAACATTCTGAATGTACCACTGAAATATTGAACTATAATATTATGGCTTTCCATTTTGTTTATTTTCGTACTATAATGTAAAGTATTTTCCCCGTCATATTCACCTTTTTCTCGAGCGGTTCCGTCGAAATTAGAAGGTGTTCGTAGTCAAAATACGACCGAGCAAGGAGGCTTGGACGATTTCTCTCTTACGCGGGCGCAAATTGAAAATGTACCACCAAATGCAAAGAGTTGGACAAATTTTCTTTGTTTTGATATGTTAAAGGTGGCGTAAAAAGGAGATTTAACTTCGTCAAATGGCTGTTCAGAACGGCTACATCTTCATCAGGAATCGGGAAACTTAGACAGTGCTTCGGGTGTTAATCTGCCTTCTACGTACGAGATGACTGAATAAGTAAGATTTGTAAGTTAGTAAGTTATTTTCCGTGAGAGTCGGAATAAATACATTTTTTCAGGCTAGACTGCTGTTGTTTCTCTTAATCTTTGTCCAATAAATTTTTGTTGTAGCTTACTAATCTATATATTTCGAGAGAACGTAAAGAAGTTGACGAAGAAAACCATCAGTCGGTGTTTTCTGATGTTGTAAACAAAGCCTTTGAACGATCAGGTATACGCGGTATAATAGTCAATAACCGAATTTTCTTCAGAAAGAAAATATTCTGTCTCCAAAATGCAGTCAAGAGAGCTAGCAAATGCGGCGGAAGGCAATTAAATGCACTTCTTAATAAGTTGTTAACTCGCAAGAATAACAAATCTAACAAGAATCAAGACTTAGAAAAAAAAGAAGTTATTCTTGCGATTTTTGCGATATTTGTTAGTGATTTTCTGACATAATTTTTTCTCTTGCGACAATTGCGAAAAACATTTGCTAGCAATTTTTGCTAACAAGATCGATCCTAAGTGAATGATATCGGGCAAAATGTTCCCAACACCTTCCATGAGAACATCCTGGTCAGCGTTGAGGTCTGTGTTTATATCAGGGTTCTCTCGCCTCCCAGACCAAACCCTTTCCTTTAATTCACGAAACAGTTGACAGTGAATGACTGTGTTCTACGCACAAGTGATATTTCCGATGGAATAAACAGGCTTTCTTTACGAACGAAAGGAAAGTGTTTAGAACCTTCACCGTCCCCGAAGGGTATCCATTCATCGAAGCGTGTGCTGTAGCCAATGTTGTGAATTTTCAATCTAATGTTGGGTTTGTCAACCTCTGTGACTTCAATATCGTACAATTTTGCATATTTTCTCCGTGTAATGACCTTTTTAACGGAGGTGTATACCGAGTATTCATTGTAGAATTGCTTTGATTCTTTTATTTCCGTCTTTGGTCTGGATGCCATTTTGGAAAATTGCTCCAGAGAGTATGGGCATTACCTGGGGCTAGCGGCCGCGCCCGCCTGGAACCGACAAAAACAAATGTCCATCGCATTGGGGAAACAGCTGCGAGTTCATCCTTAATATGAAGCGAAAGGACGGCAAAGACTTTGAATCTTTAAACCTTAGAGGTCTGTCTTCAAGTTTTAATCGACATTTGAAATAATGCAAGTATCCCGTCAGTGTCATGGACGACGTTACTTTTGGACACACGAGAAAATGTCATGCAGCTTAAAACAGACAACTTAAAGAGGAGTTGGAAGGAAATCACGACCTAATGCAACAAAAGCTCTGGGCGATGATGAGATTAAAATTCTCTATGAAAATAGTCTCCTGGCAATTTCAAAACGCGAAGTATAATCATAGTTAATAGAGGGTATTAACTATGGTACAATAAAGACTTTGTTTATACAGGGTAGCACGTAATAGTCATAGTCTAATCAACTAATTTAAAGATTGACAACAACACCGGGGTCTACGTCCCCTACTCTTTTCGAACAGCGTTGTGGGATCATTAACGTCCCACAGAACAGTGCTATGAGACGGTGCCTACGGTGGATCTTCCTTATCCGAGAAGACTAGAATATCTAACCATTTGCAGATGTTATAACAAAGGCAGCACATTCTCCTCAGTTATTTTTTAAGACCTTGAGTGTTTGTCGGGCCGAGGTTTTCAACTCAAGACAGGCCGACGCTCTACCAACTGATCTAACCGGGCGGCATTGATAAACACACATTGTGTTAATCAAGCATTAACACACTTTGGCTCTTCAATTCACTGCATTTTGGCCTACGCAAGGCTAGGTACTTTTTTTTCTAGCATTTTCCATCCGATTTATTCAGGATATTTCTTGAATGAATACTTACGAGAAAATAATTAGTTGTTATGGACTTGTCATGCTGTAAGCTCAGGTAGTTAAATTTAGTATTTTATTTTAGTGTTTCAAGCATTGTTCAGAGCACTGATTTAACTCGGTGTTTGTAAGAACTCCTTTGCAAGTTATTTCTTAAGCTTTCAAAACAACAAGGATAGGGTACTTTTAAAAGCGATTTAAATAATCGTAGCTATAACAAACTTATCAAATCTGAGTGGCTATCAACTGCTCTAATTTCAGCCTTAATAGGACAGTTAAAAGGACAGTACGCGTCATGCTCATAATTGGACAGTTAAGGCCATCACGCTCGCGCTTAAATGGCTTTTTTTTACTTCTAGCAAAAAAAAAATCTTGGAATTTCATGTGTTTTGATTTTTAAAAAAACGTTTATATATCACAAATTTTGTTAAAGTTATGATTAATTGGTAATAAGACTTTGTGTCGTCCAATTCGGTCTGCAATCATACTCGTGCATGATTAAACAAATCGGACTCCAGCTACACGGTCGTCAGATTTCGTTAATCACTCGTATGATTACAGACCGAATTGGACTCCACTCAGTCCTATTAACATTACAAATACGAGTGAATCACCTTGAATTTCAACACAATCTCAGTATGTATATAATAAAAAAAATTTATCATGGAAAGTGTTTTTGTACGATATCTACGCCTTGTTTGTTCTCACAACACTCACTCGCTCGAAAAGCCTCGCTCGTTCGTTTTCTGAAAACAAAGTCTTGCGTAAATATCGTACGTCAGCACTTTCCATAAAGAAATCTAGTAAAAAAAAGGGTACCACAGTATAGTTCTGCTCAGTAGTCCTCCAAGAATAGTGTTCATCTATAGTTTGATCCACAGGTGAAACATTTTAGACTAGAATCACATATAGTGTATACTAAAATGAACAAACACTTACACTACACTACATTACATAACACTAATATTTCTGTGCCTACAGTACACGGTGGCTGGTCCCAGTGGTCGCAGTATGGCGCGTGCAGTAAGACATGTGGTACTGGTACTGGAATACAGGTCCGTAATCGCAGTTGTACTAATCCTCCACCTTCTGGTGGTGGAAGGAATTGTACAGGACCAAATAGGGAGACCAAATCTTGCAGCCCACCTCCTTGTGCTCGTGAGTAACTGATAACAATACCTCTTCATTTCTACAGTTATCTTATTACTGAAAATCTCATTCCTCGCGAAGCGAGGCCTTAGCGAGGTTACTAATCGTGTCGCTTTCGGTCAGACCACGTGGCTCGCAAGCCCGAGTAAATCGAGCCGAGAGTTTTTATATATGTATATATATATATCTATTTTAAAGGTGTCAGTTCGCAGGCCAGGTTACCTGGCAACATTACTCCATGTGAATTTCGGCCATTACGAGTTCCTTGAATGATGTTTTGAAAATAATGTGAATTTTGTGGGAACCGAATTCACTCGTCTTGGAAGTACATCTTAGCAAAAAGATCTCCGATATATACAAGAAAGAGTGGCGAGAGATCGTCGTCGAGTAAGTTCGAATGCCGCAAAAATCGGCACACGGGAAGCGGCGACTCAGAGTAGCGATTGAGAAACGACAGTAGGGACAATAACAAGAGAGATCGCAGCTAAGACAACAACTGCTCGCTCCAAAAAAAGCAAAGGAATCGGCAAGAAAAAGGACCAGGAATACCATCAAGTTAGATTGGAAATTGAATTTGTTATCGATAGAAACAAAGACTCGTTTTAGGTATACAGGACATGAGCGAGCGATTACATAACGAAATTGGCGAACAAAATTTAGCAAAATGACTCAGAACGGAAAACGAGTAGGAACGACTTCCAGCATACAGACAGAATCAGAAGACGAACGACAAAACAGATTACCTTATCGTCGTGAAAAAGTGCCAGGAAAGGGAAAACAGAAACCAACCGCAAAGAAATGAAAGATGACAGTCACGTAGTATAATACTGCAATGAGAATGCAAGTAGGTATTTTTCGTAATGAAACGATTGCCTTCCATTTTAAAGAAATTCACGATATAGAGGTTGCAGTTGTGATAGCAATTATTTATAATTATGTGATCTGATATCATTGCAACGGTGAAAATATATTGTAGATTTGTTTGATGTAGCAGCTATGTTCAGCATTTTTAACAGAAAAGATAGCAAACAATAAGTGACTGGTTCTGCAATATTATCAGTGATCAATGCAATTATGAGTAGTGTTTCTCTTTGCTATATTTCTTTGCTACGTATATGTATTAAGTAATTAAAAGGCTTCGTTGGGACAGACAAGTTCCATGGCTATTTCAAAATGCGTGTTTACCTTTGAGTTCCATGTATCCCCTGGAATTACTCTCTTAGCCCCCACCATTTTCTCACAAATGAAAAGTTAAGCCCTACTTTGCAAAATGAAGCATAAAATCTTAACCTTTTTCCTTAATTCATTTTTATGATGTCAAATACAAATATTTAGTAACAACCACAATATACAGTTGACCTTTTACATTGGAAAAACTCTATAAGGGAGAAACTAAAGTTTGTAATGCCAAAATTTTTACGATCTTTCTTATATGTTCATTGCAAGGCTGCTGTATGTAACAACAAATCATTGAAGTTTCCTAAATGCCCTATGCTTTCAATCATGATTTTCCACACTTACTGTATGGCAGATGACTGCATTAGCATGATTGCCACAGGTCAGGAAATCGTAAGGATAAGAAAATTCTTTAAGGTCAGGGAAAAGTCAGGGAATATCAAATAAAGTTAGGAAAAGTTTATATATTTGAGAGAAGTCAGGAAAATGTGAAATTTACGAGTGCTGATTTAATTCTTGGCAATTCAGCGATGGTTTGGTGTAACCAAGAATGTGACATGAAATTTGTTGGATTGATAGAATTACATGACTGATTAAAAGCTGATTTTGGGTTTCCGAGAAAATCAATCCTTTTTCCATGACTTTGTTATCTTAAGAAACTATAAATCGATGTTCACTGTGTGTGACTTTCTGAAAGCATATTAAATAAATGGGTTTAGGGGTTGGCTGTGAGGAGACATTGGAGGCCATTACCAGGACTAATTTGTGACTTTTCTAATTTAGTTGGTAGAGGAAATTTTTACATTTTTCAGGAAAAAAGTCAGGGAATTTCAAGATCCTGTGGCTGCGGCAACCATGACTAGATTCTAAGCCTAAAAGAAGGAATGGTATTGTTCAGAGTTGAGTAATTTTTACCACCTCTGATACAAACCCTATTCAAAAGAAAACTGTTTTGCTTGAAGTAGCAGAGGAACCTTTTCCCAGATTAGGACATACACCCCCACCTCATAACAGTATATTATGTTTAACATAAGAAAATGATAATAATATTATCAATACCAGTAATTAGAATAATAATAATAGTAATAATACAATAATAATAATAATCATAATAAATACAAGAAATGAGAAAATGAAAAAAGTTATAATGATAGAATAATAAGTAAATACATAAATTGGGGTTTTATCCCTCAGGAAATACAATTACAAGTTCTTTAAAAACTAGCTTCGCAAGGTTTTGCGGGAGTCGCATTTCTAGTTTTAAATATATCTTATTGACCAAGCGAGAGGGCCGTACTGGGAAAATATTGGCCCGAGGTATTGACAGTACGGAACGAGAGAGGCCAGGTACGTACAAAAAAGACCAAGGGCCGATATTCTATTATCATTACAAGACTCAACAAAAACTGCATTTAGGATTTGTGTGATGAACCGAAGATTCGTCAAAAATGTTTGTATTCAAAATCAAAACGGGGATTCAGGGGATCCTTTTTTCTAGGTATCCATTAATGAATTTTGCATTCATTTTATTTTTGCCAAAAAATGCTCCTAATTTCTACCAGATTAAATTGAAAGACGAAAATATGACTTTGAATTACGCGGGATCATTCGGGGCATTATCTCTTCCAATAGAAGTGTAATCCCGCGGGTCCTAGCACAGCAAAAAATAAATGAATTTTCCATGACAAGATTCCAGGAAAAATTGAAATGTAAAATCAACCAAAATTAACCAAAATCCATTAAAATCAACTAAACCCCCAATGATCAATCCGATCAAAATCAAAAATCAAAAATATCAGATCAAAAATCTCAAAAAATCAGATCCAACAAAACCCAACAACTTCCAACAAAATCGTGCTTAATCACACAGTGCGAAATCAGAGCAAAATCAAAATTAAAATTTTAATCAAAAATCCGTCCAACGTGGCCACCACCCCTAAAGACTGAAGAGGGGGTTTCGTGGAGGCTGTTATTACGTACCTAATTTTATATAATTCTGTTTAGCATAATATCATATTTGTTAGAAGTTTAAAATAATCAGGAATACATCGGACAGACGTAAAGTCAATTTGGTGCCCGCAGCAAAAAGTAGTAGTATAGTAGGAGGAAATCAAATACGGATTTGTATATAAGCTGTTTTTCAGCGTGTAAAGGCTACTAAGTATAAAACAAAGGGTGCAGAAATGATGCACCCTTGCCTATTTTCCGATTTAAAGCCCTATTTTAGAAATGAAGCGTTCTTTTCCTATTTCCCGATTTAAAGCATTGTTTTGACTTGTTTCCGACTTCCGAAGATGACCCGAAGATTTCCGAAGATGACCCGAAGATTTCCGAGCGTTTTTCGAAAATTAATGAGCTATTTCAATTTAGACAAATATGCATACTATAAATCTTCGGAAAAACGTTGGCGCAACGCGAATCCTTGCGCGCCTACTGTTTCTTGTTGCCTTAAGTGAAAATTTGGTAAAACGATGTCTTATGAGGATAATTGGGATGAGGTGGAGATAGAGGAGTTAGAAGATGTTATGGAGCAATTGGAGTTAGAGATGGAAGTTTTAGAACGTCAGATTGCTCGTTTACCTCCGTTAATTCAAGATCTTATCGAAGAGGAGGATCGCGCCCCCGTTCCTATTTGGGGTGGCTATATCGACCAACGGTTGATTTGTTCAAGTTCGTAGACTTTAAGAGCGCATTTTTTGCGGTATATATATATAGAACACGTTGACAAAATTGAGAGCGTTTATTTTAGATGGTATGAAGGGGAAGGGTTAAACCGTAGTGTACAAATACGAATTGGTGTGGGAGTATAATAAACGCAACGCAAAAGTATTTCCATTTAGAAAGTGGTGCATCAAAGGTATCTTCAAAATATGCCCACCGTCAAAGAGTTACGCTCTTTAGCAAGAAGTTATGGATTATCTGTAGGTTCTAAGATGCTAAAAGCTGACCTCCTACGAGCTATCGGGGAGGCTCGCGCCGCGGAGTGGAGGAAACGACTCCGGCGAGCGCTACAGACGGGGAGATACCCTGCTATTACCAGAGGGGATATAGAGAATCCTCATAAGAAGTGGCAGCGGGCTCGTGAACTCCGTCAACTTGCGAGAGAGGTTGACGCTGCGCTTCTCACGGAGGGTGTCCGAAAGAAAACTACTCCAACGATGAGGGCAGAAGTTCGTAGAAAAATTGAAAACCGTCGAGCTCCCTTAGCGAGATCTCTGGTTCGAGAAGGTGCGCGTATACTCGAAGAGTTGGATGGAGAGAGAGAGGGAGAGGAAGCTGGTCGCCGCTTCTGGAAGTGGTCTTTCTTCCGAGGCGTGGCCGGGTCTCTGGTGGATCGGATTATGGATAAGCTCCACGAGAAGGTCGAGACCAGCTGTTATCTGCGCTATAGCTACACCTATCGACTCCGAAACCTCGAAACGGGCAAAATTATGTTGTTTCACAAAATCGTAAAAGGTAGTCCTTGGATCCAGCGGCTCGAGACGCAAGCCAGAGACTGGGTGCAGGCGGAAGACGAGAAGCGCTTGATTGGTGATCAAATCGAACGACCTAACACCAAGTGGGTCTTCATCCGATTTATCTCTGTGACAGTAAAAGCTGTAGTAGATCGGCAGGCGCCTTTGTTGGGGACAGGACCACTACCCAGCTGGCTAAGAAGAAAGCCTGGGATGTATTCCTTGGATACATACGGAGATAACCTCTGTCTCTTTAGGTGTATCGCCGTTCATCGAGGTGCGCGTGCGGATTGTTGCACTCGCCAAGCTCGAGCTCTCGCTAGAGAGATATACAAATCACTCGGGACTTGCCCAGGGGTTTCTCAGGACGAGCTGCGGAAAGTAGAGCAGCACTTCCGGCTAGGGATCCGGGTATACGAACCACAAGAGTCTGGAGATTGGTTGCATCGGAGGCACCCGGCTCACTATGAAAAAGTAGGCACTCCACCAATGACGATCGGCGTTTACGAGGGGCACGCGTTTCTCATTCGCGACATCCGGAAACTCGCGAAAAAGTTCGTGTGCGGGGAGTGCAATGCAAGGTTCACACGCACCGACAACCTCCATCGCCACGCCGATCGTTGCACCCAAGGTGAGACAAAAGTTGTCTGCAAAGGAGAGAAAGTGGAAGCTTCGCCGTCTGCCTTTAAGAAGGCCTTTTACCCACAAAAACGGGATAGCGTCCAAGCCGTCCAATGGCTCGAGTATGAAGCCCGCACCAGAGGGATTCATATCCATCACCAGCTATGTGGGCATGGAGGTGAGCGAGTGATAGAAGGTTTCGCCGTAGACGGTTATGATCCCATTTCAAAGACCGTCTTCCAATTCAACGGGTGCCTATGGCACGGGTGCAAACGCTGTTTCCCATCGCCGAAGCAACGCCAGGAGCAACTTCGGAATCTTTCCAAGAAAAAGGGCAGCCCTGTTACACGCGAGATAGCATACCAACAGACGCTCGAGCGAGAAGCCAAAATCCGAGCTGCTGGGTTTCGCCTTGTGGTTCGGTGGCAGCACGAGGAGCCTAAACCTTGGAGAAAAGATCGCATCCTCGAACAAGAAACCGAGACCTACCCCCACGCGATCGTGTATGACTTCGAGAGTTACCTCGACAAGTCCAGTGCGAAAAAAACCGACCGCCGATTTGACTATAGAGGGAGACCACGTTCCTATCTCCGTCTCCATATCAGACACCCTGGATCCGACTCCCGAACACCTATGCGTACGAGAGTCTAAGTTGTTGGTCGAAGAATTTGTTCGAGCGCTAGAACGACGGGCCGTTTGGATACGCGAACATGTTCGCGCGAGGTTCCTGCCCGACACCATCGAGCTCTTACCAAAAAAGTATCGGGAAGCGATCGAAGAGTGGTGCGACCAAGTCCCTGTGCTTGGATTCAATTCGGGGAAGTACGATTTGAATTTGATCCGGAACCACTTCGTCCCAGAAATCTGCAAGACGACCGACCAGTCCATCAAAGTGGGGTGTAAGGAAAACCAGGTTATGTATATCACAACTCCGGGCTTCAAATTTCTGGACGTTTTGAACTACATCGGTCCTGGCAAAACCTACGATGCTTGGGTCAAAGCCTACGGTTGCACTCTCACGAAGTCTTGGTTTCCGTACGAATGGTTCGACTCGCACGACAAGCTCGACTTCCCTGGCCTACCGGACTACCCACAGTGGTTTTCGAAACTGAAAGGCAAATATCTTCTTTCCCTTTCGGAATATCGAGACTGCAAGCGGGTATTCCGGGAGAAGGGGATGCAGACCTTCGCGGACTGGCTCCGCTACTACAACAATCTCGACGTGGGCCCCTTCGTCGAAGCACTGGCCAAAATGCGCGACTTCTACACCGCGTATGGAATCGACATCTTCAAAGATGCGGTTAGTCTACCTGGGGTGTCGATGAGGTTCGTCTTGCGAGGCACACTTCTCAGCCCCAACCCGCCCGAGCTGTATGCCCCCAACAAAGAAGCGTACGACATGCTCAAAGCGGCGGTTGTCGGAGGGCCTTCGATTGTATTTACCCGCTACCACGAGGTGGGGGTCTCGCGGATCCGGTCGCACCAATACGACCAGGCCCACCAATGTCAACGCATCCCCGGCTACGACGCGAACGCGCTCTACCTCTCTACCATGGCAGCCCCTATGCCCTGTGGGGAGGGAACGGTGAACCACTACCGTAGTCCGGACGATGTCGATGGGTTTGTGGAGGCTCTACGAGAAGAAAGGTGGTTCGGGTTCGCCGAGGTTGACATCGAGGTCCCCGAACACCTCTGGCCAAAGTTCGAAGAAATGCCCCCGCTCTTCTACAACAAGGAGATCCTCATCGAAGCGGTTCCCCAAGAGATGCTGGACTATCTCGAGCGAATGGGACGAACCCGATCAACAGATCCGAAGCTTGTAGGAGCGCTTTCCGCGAAGAAGATTCTGTTGTACGCCCCTCTGCTCCGCTGGTACCTAGCCCACGGTTTAGTTGTCACCGCGGTGTACCGGACGATCAACTACAAACCGCAAAAGATCTTCGGCTGGTTCGTCGACCAGGTTACAGAAGCTCGACGAGAAGGGGATACCAACAAGGACAAAGCACTATTCGCTGACCTGTTTAAACTGCTGTGTAATAGTTGCTACGGCAAGTTTATCGAAGCGCTGGAGCGCCAGACATTGGTCTCCTACACAGCCGACGAAGCGGTGGTCGATCGTGCTCTCCGCTCTTCCTGGTTCGAGGACCTCGACGAAATAGGTTCCGCCTACGAGATTCACAGGAGGAAGCAGAAGATCGAGATTACCCGCCCGTTCCAATTCGGAATCACAGTCTATCAGCTAGCCAAACTACGGATGCTCGAATTCTACTACGACTTCCTAGACCATTTCGTAGACCGAAGATCCTTCGAGCTCCTACAGATGGATACCGATAGCCTGTACATGGGCATCGCCGGGAAAAACCTGGACGACGTCGTCCGCCCCGAGTTCCGCGAAGAGTTCGAGGGCTGCAAAAAGAAATGGCTGGCTTGGGATAAATGGAGCGGCCGGACGCCGGGCCTGTTCAAACTCGAGTTCGAGGGAACCCGGGCCATCGCTCTATGCAGCAAGGCGTACTACGTCGACAGCGAGCCAGTGGCTTCAGGGACAGAAAAAAGCAAAACCTCGGCGAAGGGGATGTCCAAGAAAGACAACGACTTGACCTGGAGGCGCTACAAAACAACCCTGGATGGAGCGCTCGACCGGGCAGAAAACCGGGGATTCCGAATGGACCACGGAAAGATGACAAAGTACCACCAGGATAAACTCGGGCTTTCCGCCTACTACGACAAGAGACGAGTTCTACCCGACGGGATTCACACCGAACCCCTTGAGTACACTTTCAGGGGGTAATTTGGTATTCCAAGGTACTACCTGCAGCTCCTCACGGACAAAGCCTCGTTTGGGCCCGTCTCTGAGATAGTAGACCACAGGTTCGCCTGGTCGAATCTCCGCACGCGCCTGTTCGTACACCTCGAGGCTCCAAATTGGGTCCGTTGCGCGTCTTCGCCCACCCTCCTGCTCACCAGGCTGGTATAAATACCGTAAGTCGGCGTCAGACGAAAGTCTCTCCTCCTCCAAACCAACCGCTCTCCCCGGTAAAACAGAGGAGGACCTGCTTTGCGCCACCGATTTGGCTTCGATGGCATCCTGCGGCTTTTTTCCGATCAACCGCGTCGGTTCGTTGTTCAAAGCCGCGACAACAGCAGGCAGCCGAGCCACCCATTCAACCGATCTTTCTCCTTCGGGAAGAAGCATCTCCTGGGCGTACTGGTAACCGAACAACCGCTCGGCTAGAGTCCTGTTGAACCTCTCAACGATCGCTTGGTCTCGGTGGATGTCCACTCGGCCACGCCGAACTTCGGTATTGTGGCGAGCTAGTAGAGGTAAGACAGCACCCATGAACTCTTTTCCCGGGTCGACTTGAAGTAGCTTGGGCCAGGACAAAGGGCTTCGCTTGTAGATGCGCTCCAACGCTCCCGCGACTTCTCTCGCTTCCTTTGAAGCCAACGGCTCAGCCTCCTTGTAGCGCGAGGCAACATCGACCACAGTGAGCGCATATTTGTAAAGCTTCCGCCCACGTCCCGGGCGGTCATGCGGTAGAAATAGAAGATCGGCCTGATGAACCTCGTTTGGTGTTGAGACATTGAACCTTGGCCTTGGTATGCGGGGTGGGGGCGGCAGGTAGATCTGCCACATTGCCTGTTTTTCTAGCCACGCCAGGACGGCATCTTCAGAGACGCCAGCCGCGTCCGCCAACTTCTTCGAGGCAGCGAACCCCTTCCAATAGCCCTGAGGGCTGTAGTAGATATCGGACAGCTTCTTTTCCATTGGTCTATAGTTCCATCGCGAAAAAAAGCTATTGTGTCTCACAACAATCGGCTAGCAGCATACCCAATGGCGAGCATCCCACCCCCTACATAGGCTAGTTCACCTGTTCGTTGGGAACTCGAAGGACGGTAATAATCGCTCCATTGCGGGGCGTCGTGGTCATCAACCGCTGTGGGACGAGGATGGGTTTTAGCGTACAATTCGAGAGCGCGGTTAGTTGCAGCTGTGTCTTGGTCAGCGCGATTTCGCAGTCGTTCCTGCTCTGCTTCCCAATCAGCCAGATTCTCGCGGCGTTTCTGAAAGACAGCCCAGTCAGCCTGGAACTTTTCCAAAGCTTTGTCGTGACGCTTACGCTCAGCCGCCATTGCATCGGGACCTTTCCCAGAAATCGCCCGTGCGAGATACGAACCACCAACGAAGGCCGTAGCGTTCAGGATAGCCCCACCAAGCATCAACGCTATGGTTGCCATCTCTACGCAGTTGGGATTATCTTTTTATCGACTAAGTATTGCCTAGCTGCGACGGCTCCCGAGAGAACTGCAACCCACTTCGCGTAGTTTTCAATCGACGAGGAAGGGTCCGAGATCATAGGCGTTTTGAGAACCTTTTTCCCCAACCAACCGATACCAGCAGCAATGCCTGTCAGAGTTGCCGCTTCGACAACAGTGTTTACGACTTTGTTGTCCATCGAGACTATACAATACAAAAATCTATTCCATAATTTCGCGAGGCCGCGCAGGCTCGGGTGGCGGGTGAGTAAGCTTTGGCTGCTGCTGCGGTTCCATAATTTCGCGAGGCCGCGCAGGCTCGGGTGGCGGGTGAGTAAGCTTTGGCTGCTGCTGCGGTTGCTTGAGATGCGCTAGATACAGACTATACAGACTGGCGAAGAGGCTCCCTGCGGCAATCAGGAGCCCCCAATTCCAGCTTGTCGTAGCTCGGTGTGGTTCGTCGTCGTGGCTCTCGCGAGACCGCTCTCGAGCCAGAGCTTGTCGAGCTTCTTTGTTCCTAGCCGCGAGGGCTCGGCCAGCCGCGACCTTCTTAGGATCCTTCTGCTTATTCGGAGCTACGGGAGCGGCTGGCGCTGTAATACGATCTTCTTCTTCCATCACTTTCAGACAGGGCTCGTATACTATACAAACACCAAAAAAAATTGCTAGCGGAACCCTAGCGATCCGTCGAAGACTCTGCAAGAGGAACCACAGGTTCTCTAGCATCTGGGCCTGCGGCCGTCGAAGACTCTGCAAGAGGAACCACAGGTTCTCTAGCCACACGCTGGCAAAGTCGAGTGCTGGCTGAAAGATACCCCTCGATGCTTTCTGGGTTGAGATGGGGAGAAATTGGAGGGTCTTCTAAGAAAGAGGTTGCTAAGAGTTTTAACTGCGAGAGGTAAGTAGAGGAATAGTTTTCTTTTTTCAAGCTGTCAGCGACCATTACATCCATTTTTGCGGTCTATTAATTGCTACTCTCTAATTACCTACCCGAAAAAAGTGAGGCTGGTCGGGTTAGTCGAGCCACAACGAGCTCAGCCAATTCATGGTTGCTCCGAATTCAGGCGCGCCAAACTCTTCGACATCTTCCACCTGCCGCTCGAACATGGCGAGGGCGTCGCTCACCAATTCAAAGAAATACTGTCTTGTTTCATCACGAGGGAGAAATTTGCCGCCCCTATTTTCCAACCAGCGATTGTGGGCGAGCTGGCACTCGCGGTAAATCAGTCGGGCCTCTGCGACCCGTAACTCTTTATCATAGAAATACTTAGTTCGATCCACGACGTCAGCGAAATGCGCGTCACGAACTTCATCGCAAAGAGCTGCGAATTTTTGCGGTAGCCCGCGTTCCTGAAACTCCCTCCGGAGTTGCTCATCGACGGCATAGAAGGTGCCGTCACAAAGCTGTGTCCGCAGTGCCGCATCTCCACTCAACCACACGAGGGCGACATCGCGGGACGGTAGATTGAAATTCGCCCGCCTATCATCGAGCTCTATCTCCACGCGCGCTCGAGGGTGCGCCAATAAAGCGCGACGCAGTTGAGCTTTGACCATCTTAGACCGGCCAGGGATCTGGTATCTTGTTGCCAAAGCGCGTAACTCTTTGACTGAAAGCATGTTTATGGAAATACCTTTGATGCACCACTCTCTAAATGGAAATAATTTTTGTGTCGCCTACTATTAATCACCCATGGATTTCTCACCGACTTGAAACGTTTTTCCGAAGATTTATAGTATGCATATTTGTCTAAATTGAAATAGCTCATTAATTTTCGGAAAACGCTCGGAAATCTTCGGGTCATCTTCGGAAATCTTCGGGTCATCTTCGGAAGTCGGAAACAGTCAAAACAATGCTTTAAATCGGGAAATAGGAAAAGAACGCTTCATTTCTAAAATAGGGCTTTAAATCGGAAAATAGGCAAGGGTGCATCATTTCTGCACCCTTTGTTTTATACTTGGGAGCCTTTACACGCTGAAAAACAGCTTATATACAAATCCGTATTTGATTTCCTCCTACTATACTACTAAAGTACCTGCCACCAAAAAGAACAAAATCTTACGATAGCTACCAGCTTGCCCTGTCCTCCCGTATGTAACCAAATTTACATGCTCATACATGCAGGAGTAGTTGGAAAGTACGGATTCTGGCTCAATCTGGGATTAAAGTGGTATGTGGGTTTAAGACTGGCCAACACCCTTGAATGGAATCTGGGTAAGGCCAACGCCCTCGAATGGAATTTGTGGAATGTTGAAGGGCTAGTAACGTGACCCATTTTTATCCCGAGTATGCGAAAGAGTGAAATCGGCCCCACGCTGCCATCAAAACGGGTTAAAGCCTTTAGTGGTATTTACAATCGAGGATCATGGAGAACTTGCCAGTGAAAGAGCTGAGAACTAAGAGTATTAAGATAACCAAAATCCCAGAGAACGTTTTTGATGAGTTGGTATTTAACATCAACAGACTCATTAGAAGCTCAAAAGGATGCCCACATGGTAGAGTGAAAAGATATTGTAAAGATTGTGGAGGCTCACAAATGTGTCCTCACGGTAAACAGAAAGCATTCTGTAGGGATTGTGGAGGATCACAAATATGCCCTCACAACAGGACTAAAGCATATTGCAAAGACTGTGGAGGCTCACAGATATGCCCTCATAAAAGAAGTAGATACAGATGTAAAGAGTGTGGGGGTAATGGTATATGTATTCATGGTAAAGATAAACGTGATTGTAAAGAATGCCAAAACCCAAAGGAATGAGAATATTAATGAATTTGTAACGCGAACCACGTTACAAATCATATAGCGTCATTTAGAACCTAAAGAGAGCCCAAGCTACCCCAGCAGCTGCAATGGTCAACGCTATCAGAGTATCTTCATGCTGGGTACTGGTATTGACTGGGGTAGGCTCTTTGACTCCAGGTTCAGCATCCATCTTTGTTGGTTGCAATTGTACAGCCTTAGCTTTCACAGCTGCCTGTGGCAACTTAACTTTTGAAGAGCCTAAGTTATGGCTTATCCCCACAGGCTTAATTTCTAGGTTCACATCTGAGTTAACACCGAACTTCATGTCATCAGTGGCCTTCATCAGGTTGTTGTTGTATCCAATCACACTCTCTGTGTTTATGATCATATTGCTAGGCATTAGCCATACTCCAGGTGCAATAGCCAGATCCAATCTTAATTTAGCTTCTTGGGTGGCTAGCTGGTACCTTTGAACAGAGCTTGATATATCGTTCTCGATCACACTACTCTCAAACAGGGCTAAGAACTCTTGTTGCGTCTCAATCGCTCCGCCGCCAGTGCCCACAATCGAGTTTCGAGTATTAACTTGGGACCCTAACACACAGTAAACGAAGGCCTCAACAGATCTGTTAAGTCTTCCAAGTCCAGCCTTGGTAAGGCCATGACTACTCGTGGGTATGAACCAAGCATACTTATACCCAGCGAAATCATCATTCCGAATGAACGAGATGAGAATTTACCACCGGCGCCCGGCCATTGGTTTGCCTCTTCATCGTAATTCCGTATAATATGAACATTTTGGAATCCTCCACCCCGTCCATGATACCCAGCTCCATAGTCCAGGAAGATATCACCCAGACCATTGTTTCGCCCGCCTTTCCATCTGAAATCATTGGCGATCCCGAATTCAGCGCACAATCTTTGGTAGGCAACCTTACTGTAAGGATTGTTAGCTATGGCAAATGGTTGCTCATCAGGCAGTGGTACACTCAACTCGTACAATATCCGCCTTATGGTGAAGTAAACGTGGAACTTAACGAAGCTGTTCACGACTTTGGGATAGTTCAGACTCTCGAAGGGACTGATCCCACATCCAGAGGTCGCGCACCACACTGCAAAGTTCAGTTGTTGTGGCCAATAATTCATATCGGGCGCGTTCAACCACTTTCGACTCTGTGGACCAGACTTGAAAGTCACAACTTGAGATGTGAAAACGTTCCGCATCTTAGCAGTGAACTTCTTGGTATTGGACACGTATATATCCAGTGAGGTTAGCATCATTGTGGTATCACTAGTGACCACTAGTATCACTAGTATCACCGCCGACCGGTTAGCTCAGTTGGTAGAGCACCGGACTACCGTGCGGGAGGTTGCGGGTTCAAACCCCGGCCGGACCAACACTCAGAGTCTTAAAATAACTGAGGAGAAAGTGCTGCCTTTGTAATGACATCTGTAAATGGTTAGACTTTGTAGTCTTCTCGGATAAGGACGATAAACCGTAGGAGTCGTCTCACAACACTTGTTCCTAATAATCTGTGGGACGTTAAAGAACCCACACACTGTTCGAAAAGAGTAGGGGACGTAGTTCCCGGTGTGGTGGCCTATCTCCACGTCTGGTTTCATCTGGAAATTCATGCATGGGTTGGGTGGGTGTGTGAGATCATATATGGACTGATAGCGGCAGCCAGAGGCGCCTTTACATGCTGACGTCCGATCTCACCCAATAGAAGTGTAAAGCGCCTTTGAACATATTCATATGAAAAAGTGCGCTATATAAATTCATTATCATTATCATTATCATTATGAAGTCATCGAAATCAATGGCTGGGATGGAATACCACCTATCGGTCAGAGTTAGGCTCTTTGGGAATGAGCTTACTGTTTTACCACTAAGACCCAGATCAGCCCAAAGTTCCATCTTCAAATTAGGTGAAAGATCCTCAGTCCATGTTTTACCAGTAGGGTCATCATAAGACATGATTGTTGTTCCGTTACGCTTCCACATCATGTAACCTCCATAGATATCAGTCACAAATGTGAATTGGCTCCGGTCAGCCTTTGGATACCTATTCCTGAAATCTTCAAGCAAGCCCATCTTCTATCCAGTGTTTGGGTAGAAGGATTGTAGTGTTTAAATCAATAGTAAATCTTATCGTACGTTATGGTTATGACCCTCCTTTGAGTTCTTTGAGTATCTCTTCTCGGACCTTCTGTCTCACAACCACAGGATCGTCCCCCTTCATTGGACTTTTTTGAGCCTTGAGTCTGATCTCAGCCTTGAGCTTTTCAAACTTCTTGAGCTCTTCGATTATCATGGAGAACTCCTCGTCAGAGATCTTATTATCACGAAGTGCCTTGGAGACCAGGTCCTCGATTGTGTTTATTTTGGCTTTGGCTAGTGTAATGGTACTTTGGTGCTTGACCGCTTTCTTAGCCAGACTCTTGGAGATTTGTTCACACGCTATGGATGTGCAAACAAGTATTCCACTCGTCACTCCCAAGGGTATAGCTGCCACAATTCCCACTCCACTCAGAGATGTGCCCAATCCACCAGCCGTCAGAATACAAGATAGGATACCACAGGTTGAGCTTGCAGTTATGAGCGCGCCTTTGGACCGGTTGTACTTTTTGAGTACCATCTCATAATGCTTCAATTCAGTCTTTAGCTTGTTCAAAGCCTCACAACATTGCTGTAGTCTGAAAGTGGGTCCATCAGTGGGAGGCGCCGTTGGAGGTAAGTTGGGATAGATTCTGTTATATTCATCCATCTTTGGATACGACTCTCACGTCCTTTTAAAATGTTATCTGAATCTTAAACTGACTGTGATGGGAGACCCCTTCAGATCCAATTCTGTCCATTCACTGTCGAGGATGCTCAGATCGAAGTGATTTATGGGAGTTTTAAACCTTTGAGCAGGGATGACTGGATAATCCTGTGAGGGTATGTTGGCAAGTAGGTATGAGGGGTAGATCCTCACGGGGCCTGCAAATCGAGCATTTTTCACATAGGATGACCGGTTATCCACTAGACTGCACGTAAGTCTCAGGGGCTCTTTGATCTGGACATTTATGGGGTATAACTTACCAGGCCTTATGACTTCAGGCACTCCCAGCCCAAATTGCAGTCCTCTAGTAAGTTTAATGTTGAAGCTCTTATTGGAATAGAGATAGTCAACAGTATCAGTCTCAATGATCGAGAGCTTGGCATTATCAGTATCGTTGAGAAATATCGCGTGGATACTGCGCAGTGAATATGTACCGGGTTCGATTATTATGAAGGGGCGATTATCCTCCTTGAGTAAGCCCTGGCGGTCTTTGAAATTCACCAATCGTTTAGGTATCCTGCAGTCCAGGAGTTGTATCTCCCGAACCTTGTCCAGGGGAGGATCCAAGTACACCCTCGTTTCAGACTCGTACATGGTAACGCTCAACATTTTGGATTACCCTTTGATCTTCTTTAAATTTCTATACTCAGCCTCTGAGAGGAACCGGGCCTTGGTTGTCCCACAGCTGGCACATTTGCACTTCATCATATACCTACCCGTAGAGGTTTTGGTGTACGTTTCACTACCAGGCACGCATTCAGTCTCCTTTCTTTCTTTGACGCAGTAGCTCCACATTTACCTTCAACGATGCCTCTTCTTTAATTGCTCTACGAAGTACACGACAACCGCGACTATCAATAGCCAAGCATTCTTACCCATGAATGAAATGACCTCTCCGGCAGTCTTGAACAGAAAGCTCACGATCGCCCCCACCATTCCAGGCAACATCTCACCAAGCTTCTTACCAATGGTCTTCAGCCCTTCCCCAACGCCCTTACCCAGTTTCGAGATCCCTTTGGAAAGATTAGACACGATAACGCTAATGACCACAGCAACAGCACTCACAACGGCAAAGACTGTGAACCCGTATTTCTTGAAGATAGCCTTCACCCGCTCTCGTAATGACATTCTTTCCTGTATTTGCTCATTCTCTTCCTCCAGGCTAGATATCTCTACCTCCTGTTCGCCAATTTGTCTTTTGAGGGTCTCTATTCGCCTTAATTCCTCTGGGGTTTTCAATTCCTTGTCTTGATGGAATTCTAGCTCCTCCTTCATTTCGGCGAGGGTCTTATTTTTATCCAATATCTGACTATCGTTGGCTTCTCCAATCTCTTCAGCTTCTGGACCTAGACTATCCCTTATAGTTTTGGGTAGCTTATCATTCACTTCATCACCTTTGAAGAAATCATAAATACGTGAACCTTGCCTGATCACTCTCACAAATACTTGCTTAGTGAATTGGTTAATACCTGCTATGAACTTGGAAGTATCAGCTTTGGGGTATCTTGCTTTGATCTTAGCCACAGCTTCATCTTGACCACCTTCCCTTCGTCTTATCAAGGGCTTGGTTTCATCGTTATCATCAATGAATGATGTCTCCTCTTCCATATCATGGTCATCACGAGTGGTGGATGTCAGTGTAGTTAGTGGGGTACCATAAGTTGTAGTATCCCCCTCTTCCTCAGCACCACCAGTGGCCCCTGGTTCATTTAGTTTAGTTGGGTCGAGCTCAGGATTAACTTCCATATTTGAAGTCCAATATGGAAGTTTCTAAGTTAGTTTATCACAGCCACTTGCTCGTGATATATCCCAGGGCTAACATCCCACCTGAGACATAGACCATCTCCCCCATTCTTTGGTCTCCATTGGGTCGGTAATAATCAGAGAACTTGGGAGGATTGGCTTGACTGTACAATTTCAGCGCTTCATCCGTCTTTGATATGTTCTCAGAGGCCTGGTTCGCGTCACCCTTCCTCTTATTCAAAAAGTCAATATAAGCCAGCCGCTTCTCCTGGTACTCAGCGTAATCTTTTTGGTACTTCTTCTGAGCTTTGTCATGCCTCTCCCTTTCGAGTTGTAGATCAGTGGATGATGACCCACTAAGGGCCTTTGCTTAATAATTCCCACCAATGAAGGCAGTTGCTTGGAGGACTGCCCCTCCAATCATGATCGCTAGAGTTGCCATCAGTTACTGGGTAGTATCTTCTGATCCTCTAAGTAAGTTTTGAGATACATACTTGCCGATAAGACAACGACCCATTTACCATAGTTCATGATACTGGAAGATGGATCGCCAATGAATGATTCTCTCAGGGCCTTTTTGCCCACATAACCTACAGCGGCGGCTAGCCCAACGAGCACTGCAGAGTCGGTAACGGTCTTTACGAGCTTGTTCTCAGCCATTTTATGGATTACATCCACTCATCTTTTAAATTAATTTCTTGGGCAGCTGCACTCATTTTCTCATCGATGTTTTTGACGAGAGGGCGATTGAAGGCGCGAGCTGGTACACGCAAGTCGGCTATCCTACTCCTATAATTTGTAAATAAGGCATAGGCAGCGAGTCCAATGGATCCGAGTGTTAACACATTTTGGAATGATAGACTTGGTATCCAAGCATTGACATCCATGGAGTAGCCCTCATCATTCTCATCTTTGCGTACCTTGGCCTCTCTCTCCTGCTCACGCTTAAGTGCTTCCCTAGCCTTCTTATTATTAGCTGATAATTTCTTACCAGCCTCTACTCTCTTAGGGTCTTTGATCTTCACTCTTGTATCAGGCTCCTTAGTGATCTGCTCAGTGTTTTCTTCAGACATGTTATGTCAATCCTTGAACTAATCTTTAAATCTCCTAGTGGGTGTTCCATTAGGAGTTTTTCCACACTGATACCTATCTTAGTCCAATAGTAAGAGTAGTACTTATTTCTTTTTACGCATAGCTTCTTTTGATGGTTTATTCTTAACCTCCTCTTCCTCCTTCTCCTCTCTCTCTTGAGTAGCCATTTCTTCCATCATACCGGCACTACCACCATTATTACTTTCAAATGATGCTTCCTCTTCTTCATCTTCATAATCACAATCACCAAACACATCTTCTTCATCTTGTACTGGTTCATACTCATGAATAGGTTTACTTAGCTTAATTGATTGAACCACGAATCGTGCAGATGCAATGAAGTCACTACTTGTACCATGTGTACCAAAGTATATACTTTCCCATCGTAATGCTATGCGTGCACATGCCCTATTACTGCGGTCTTTGTTCCACAAGTAGTCTTCATAAGTTTCATTCCTTTTACGACCTTTGAATACAGTATGGGATTTGAGTTTACTACCAGATCCACTAGTCTTAAAACTAATGTACATACATTGTGGTTTTGAGTCATCACTGCCACCATCTTTATTTTTAGGAAACGCATAAGGTACCTTTATTAAATCAGCTGGCTCTTTTTGGAGTGTTGCTTGCTTAATCTTACTTAGTTTAGGCATGGCATCAGCAGTATCTTTGTTACTATAAATCTTTGAAGACTGGACCCTATAGTGTATATGATGTTGTAGATCTTATACATAGTCTCTTGTTCCTCCTCAGTTGGTTCATTTATTCTATCAAATGATGTCATTGGATAGTTAACTAGTATTCCATTGATATCTTCGATCTTCCTCTCTTTCCTACTTTCATATTTGTAGCTATATGACACCCCTAATATGTCTTGCTTTGCCAACTCAAAAGACACTTCCTTCTTTTGACCATCCTCACCCTTTACAAAGACTTTTGAAAAGGAACACTTGAACTTCTTGTTCTTTACAGGATTCTCCACAACTATAGAGTTCCAGTCAAAGTTGGTTTCATCAATGGGGACGAAACGTGTTCTCAATGTGTTCGATTGTGACATGTCTCTCTTTGCTTTTGTATGCTTGTACCTAAAGTTAGTCCTTTCTTTAAGTCAATTTTGTCTCATCCCAAAATTATCGTCTTAGTCAAATTTGAGTCTCCTAATAGGTGTTCTATTAGGAGTTTCAAGTAGTCTTAAGTTTACTGCTCAGGCTGTGCTAGAACTAACTGGATGGGCTCACTAGGTTCACTTAATTTGAAGTGCTTGGCAACGTGAATTAGTGCTGATAGTAGTGCTGTGAGTCTACCACCCTTTAGTACAAGCAACCCAGATAGCTCTGATATCTCCTTTATTATCAACTGGTCGTTCTTCCAGTCACTCACAAGAGCGTTTTGGTCATCTATGTGTACGAACTTGCTAACAACCTGGGCTATCAACTGAAAGGACGAGTCCATCAACCCATCAGCGATCTTTTTGCCAGACACGACTTGGTACCTCTTGTAATACTTCTCCACATCCTTCTCCGATAGTTTGATTGTATCAGAAAAGTCCATATCCGTACCAGTGTATTCTTTAGTTGACCCTAAGCACGCTAAGATTGAAAGGGATTCCCTCTTTGACTCCAACTCATTGTTTGGTGGGGTACTACCCACTGATGTTTCACCATTCAATATATCTTCAGGTGTTGACATGATTATACCCCAATCGCTGGTATCTCTAAATAACTTTGGAATGGGTGGCGCAGGCAAAAGCACAGTCTGGCATACTTCTCCTTTTTGAGTGCCTTCTCAAGCCGTTTGCGCGCGTCAGCCTCCAGAGTCCCGCCATAGTCCTCAAATAACATCTTCATCGCGATTTGGGATGGGTTGTAGAATGATACCACACACGCGACATTCTCTCGGAACGGTTTCGCGATCGACGTGAGTTGTTGGGTGAGAACACACACTGATATCCCGATGTGCCTCCCAGAAAAGGCCAGATCGATGAATTTGTTTGACCGCTTCTTCAAGTCTTTGGATACAGCGCAATCGTCCAAGATTATGAGTGTATTCTCACCCGAGAAGAAGGATGAGCAAAGCGTTAACAACTCGTTGATTTCGTCCTGATCGCTCGCGTCCGGGGATAGTACCCAGAATCTCTTGTCCCCCTTTGCAAAGTCTCTGTAAGTCTTGTTATGGGTATAAGTCGGACAGATCAAGACAATATACTCGAATGCTCCCCTAAAGTGCCCTCGAAGCTGGTCCACCAGGTATTGGGTCTTTCCGCAATTTGTGGGCCCAGTAATGATACAATTGAATGGGATCTTGTCTCTCAGTTCATTCATCCTTACTCAGTATACTATTTCTTTTAGATCAGCATTCATAATCCCCATGACTGCATCCGCGACCACGAACATGTAACAGCTTATTGTACCACTGCCAGACTTTCGGCGCCTAATATGGAGTTTAATCCCATCGCGAGTTTCATTCAGGGCCAGTCCAATGCCATGAATGTGATTGTCGAGATGTGTCCTCAAGTCAATCCACAACGCGAATTTGTCCGTATAGAAATCCGCCTCTTCAATGGAGTCGCTCACCCCGGAACGCTTGATTATGGACTTCCACAAGTCTCTGGGTACCATCCCATTGGAATAGAGACAATTTGGCTTTCCATCGATGTTTATTTTGATTGAGGTGATGTCTGGGTTCACAAACAGCTCTGAATCCCTTGTCCCCGGTGCATAATCGTCTATGAAGAGGCATAATATACCCGTCATGGATCTCCTGGAGACATTTATATGCTCATTAATGGCTCCATCATTGGGCCTGGAGACTGTGAAGGTCTTTTCCAGGATTATGTTCTCATACATGAAGCCCTTACCAATCCTATATTGGGCCAATGCCTTACTCGCCAAATAATCACTCATGATGGATGAATACTCCATATGAATGTTGGTAAGGGTGTAATTTGGGGGTCTTCAGCGTTTGAGTACACTACAACATTAGAAACGGGGGCAAGCGTGATTTCAAATCTTAGTGTGTTTTTCAGTGCTCTTGGGTAGAAGACTCCATGATCTCGGAGGATTGGATGGTCCAGGGGGATTGCATATTGAGTGTTATGAATCGCCGCCATCCTGACAGCCTTTGCATCCGAAGTGTCCTTATCACCGGCATTCGTTCTTAGTTTCCGCATATTATCGGATGAGATGCCCTCTATCATCCTATCCGCTCGCTCCTCCTTTGGCAAGTACAAATCATGGTAAGTCTGGAACAGGTCAAACCTTTGAGTATCCTGAATGGTCTCCCCACCAAAGACAACTTTTAGCCTTGAAACGAGGTTCCTCCCCACATTATTGACCAAGGTATTGTCCTTGTGTCCCGAAACGTTCAGATCAAATATGAGGTAAACGCCGCCTCGTCCTTAAACATGCCTCCAACTTTCTTGTTCACTCCCACCTCAATCCCCGATGGATGATCTTTGGGATAGTTGCTGGTATCGAACTTGTCTCTCACGTCTGGGCTAATGTCCTTGTAAAAGTCCTCGGTTTGTATCTCATATGCAAGAGAATCAGTATCTGTGAACAACAACTTGGCTTTCTCTCCATACTTAGGCTTTATGTAGTTGTAATGAAAATCATACATGGTCGTCTTGCTCAGGTCCAGAACGGATAAGCCTAAGTAAATGGGTTTATCGAAGACAAGTTTCGTTTTCTTCATGTGGAACGCGGTCAGGTTCTCGCAAAAGATGTTCCTGTGGTGGAAATTCGGCTTCACGATTAATTTGCGTGCCTGCTTCTCATTCGTGACCAACTGAATGTCCACTCTCTTCCTGATGTTCTCCATGGTCTTCCCAAATACGCAGTTGTTCATGAGTTTGAAGAAATCCTTTTCAAAGTCATTCTCCGCTTTGGCTCTAAGACTGGTGTTCAAGTCGAAGTAAGGCTTTAGCCACGCTGACTCTTCGAATGTGATCCCTCTGTGTACTTTGGTTAGTTTTAATCCTAGAGATAGGTACTGTTTCAGTGCTTCGTGGTGAAGTATATACTTTGTTTTGTTCCTGAGGTTCGGAATTAGCTTGTCGACTCCGTTTGCGTCCAGCCTCTCTGGGGCTAAGGGATAATCATTGTGCAAGTCGTACAGCTGGTGGGGATATTCCAAGTCCACTTCCAATATGCATGGATGGTCCCTCCAGTTTAATAATTCTTGGTCATCCATCCACTCAAAACCGTGAGTTGGTAGGGCTTTGGTCATTGCGTGACCATACAGCCCGTTTGCGTCCAAATGTACGGATTGTTGGCTTTCCCGTGCCTGGTGGAAGTCGTTGAGATCCCGCCTCGGATGCCCTTCTCAATCATAATTAGCATATCTGGGTCTCTCAAGAGTTCCAATTCCACCTTGGTTATTTTCAATGTGGCATCCCATGCTAATCCAGGTGCAGTAAAGTACCATGCGGGGTCCAGCCCATAATTCCTCATACAGACACCTCTGAAGTTCTCGAAGACATCGGCTAGTAAGAGTACTTCCGTTTTAAGGTATAGGTCGTGATAGTCCCTGAAGGTTTTCATCCCAAAGGTTTCCCACACAACTTCAGCATGTTGATAATCCTCTTCCGATATATCAACATCATAAAGCCTCGAGTAGAATTCCTCCTTGGGCGGGAGATGAGCCACTTTTAGCTTATCAAAGCCATCGAACCAATCGTACGGGAACACCCCCTTTCTAGCCAATAGGTTGAGACACTTATCTTCAACATCAGGTCCGATTGTTACCTCTTCTTGGATAACCTCCGCTGGCTGTTCTCCTTCCCTATAGTATGGTAAAATTCCATCAACAAAGGTCCTTATCTCTTTCCTACTAATGACAGCACGGCGATTTAGGCGTTGATAGAATTCTTGTATGACCATTCTCATTGTTTTAACATCAAAATCAGTAGTATCCTCCAAGATACTTTGAAGTATCCTCTTCTCGAAGTTGATCTTACGCGCTACCTCCACTCCCTCTCCATGTAAAGCTGATAGGTTTGTTAGGGATGAATGTGGTAAATTACTCACTAAGCTCGCTAGCCCACTCGACATGAACCTAAAGCTGTCTATGAATCTAATATAGCGTTTAATCTCAATCGTCTTCCCCTCATTGTTCTCAAAAGTATCAACTACAATCCCCTTTGTGAATGAGATATACTTCTCATCATTAAGGGGTATACAATCTATCTTACCCTCCGATGTCCCAAGCTTCTTGATGAATAAGTGGCTATCGTACCCAGATAAGTTGTGGAATATGACTGGTAAGAACTTGGGGACTTGTAATTCTAGATTGCATTTATTATGAGCTGCTCCTCTGTACCTGCCCGTAAGATGGCAGTGGTCGATCACTTTATCATCCCCTAATTCACCCTCGCAAATGTGACAGTGAGTCGCATTCTTATGTTTTCTATGATCACTCATCCTCATTGTAACACTCTTTTTAGATTTGAATTGCTTATAAACCTCCTTAATGTCAGCCTCTAAGCTTCCCTGGAACATCTTGGGTATATCTTCCTCTGATGAGTTCGCTGTATGAATCACTAGCTTGGATTCAAATAACTCATCATCAAAACACTTAATAAGATAACAGAACCCTGATGGTTTATGCTTCTGATATTGGTTCGTGACGCTCTCCCTATCGTCCGGTGAACAAGTGTCTATCTTCTCCGTGAAGCACTCGAAGTCCGCATAGACCACAAAGGGGACTTGCATCTTCCTATTCTGATTTTTGAAAGTGATAAACCTTGGGCTCCCGTCCTCGTTCATGGGCATTTCTACTTTCACTGCTTCGTTGTTTAGGCAGTATTCCACGTGTGTCTTCAGTGATTTCTCTGAACGGAATGAGTTGAGACAATTGTCACAATAATAACGAGCCCCTTTATTTTTATTATAGTTGATCAGTCTTGACATGTTCTTAATCCAGCAGTAGTGATTTGTCTCGTCTGTTGATATGAGAAGTAAGTTTATCTTTGGTGCTTCTAACTTATTACTGCGCCTGATTAGAGTCAGCTCGTTGTTATCATAACCAAGGACATTGATCCCATAGGGGTTCTGCCTTTCGAACTTATCAATCTGGTTTGTACCAAGTGCTGCCACTGGGAACTCTATTCCTGACCAGTCGAGTTTCTCAGAGTTCTCTCTCATCTCCTTATTCATTCTCTCAGCGTTCTTCTCCCTGGGGAATACAGCAGAAATTACTGCCCATTTGAAGCATTCCTGGTCTTCTTCGTTCTTAACATTTATGATTGCCTTCTTGGCGGCCAATTTAGGTGGTAGTGGAATATATGAACTTCCAGAAAACGGTTGAAAGGGGTGTATGTGGATACGAAAGTCTATCACATGGTCAAATACCCATTCAGAGCGCTCGTTCTCATATTTATGAACCATCTCAATCAGGCGAGCTGTGATGTTATCGAACACACTAAAGGTGTTTGTTGAGGCTGTTATTGTCTCCACCAGTGAATGAAAGTGCCCGTCGCTCTCCTCGGTAATACGATTGGTCTTTTTATTCCTCCTTACGAAACGACATGAGAAGATGCACTTCACCTTGAGTGGTTTCCTCTGTTTGCGAATGAGGGTATAGAACTCTTGTCTCACCTTCTTCAGGAATGATGTGAGATCATAGCCCTTCTTCCCCTTTATGATATATGTCTTCAAAAAGCCTTCCAGAGCCGTTTCGTGCTCTTTGGGAATGAAATGGTCGACTTGAGTTAACTTCTTCTGGAGCTTTTTGAGTCTCTTACTCACAGTCCTCTTGGTTGAGTCTGGGATGTAAGATAAGATCCAGTCCGTAAACTTCTTAATTTCTTTCTTTGCCGAATCGACGGCTTTCCTGAGTGAGGAGCGAACAGACTTTATTATGGGCCTAGTAGGTTTGGGAATTGGGATATTAACCTCAGATACTGATAGATCGGTATTCCTAGAGCCTGACGTGGATCTAACAGCATTTACAAGTTCTGTTTTACTCATCTTAGCATAACCTCGGGTACCAAGTTTCTTGGAGATGATTCTTAGTGCCCTCACAGGTAAATTCTCTAGCTGAACATCAGCTAATACTTCGAGGAGTTCAGCCTTTCTGAATTGACTATACCTCTGCACTCCAGCATTTTTAGCGATTGCCCTCAGCTCTTTCACTGGCAAGTTCTCCATGATCCTCGATTGTAAATACCACTAAAGGCTTTAACCCGTTTTGATGGCAGCGTGGGCCGATTTCACTCTTTCGCATACTCGGGATAGAAATGGGTCACGTGACTAGCCTTTCAACATTCCACAAATTCCATTCGAGGACGTTGGCCTTACCCACATTCCATTCAAGGGCGTTGGCCAGTCTTAAAGCCACATACCACTTTAATCCCAGATTGAGCCAGAATCCGCACTTTCCAACTACTGCATGTGCCTCCAGGAAGACTTAAAGCCCAGCATGGTTAGCGAGCTTCCTTGAAATCTCTCTCACTGTTACGAATGATCGTGAAGAGGAGAGTAAATAGGCCCTTTGCAGGATCTAGTCACGTGCCTGGATACCACTTAGCAACGCCATGCTGGGACGCAAGCGTTCCAGCGCCATTTGTAAAACAAAGGCTGAACACTGAGGTTGTTGCGTGCGATCAAGCGAGACAAGTACCTTTCGAAAAGATTCCCATTACTACGATAGCGAATAATTTTTCTCTTACACAAGTTGGCTTTGACCTCTTGTGCTTTTTAACTGGATTCACCGGCAAATAAGCGACAATTTTTCTTCGATTCCTGCAGCAAGTCGGCGAGTGAACACGTGTCGACATGGCGAACTCTGAAGGTAGGGAATAACCTATAACTTTTTGTTATGAATTTTTACTTTCCTCTTTTCGCCACTTAACTTTCTTACTGTCTTTGGAGGCCTTCCAGAAAAGGTTATTGTAGCGTCGTTGAAAGTATTTGGTGGCCGCATCTGGTGGCAAAAATTGATTACAGTAACAGTGATTTCTGTTTCATACTTGACACTTTCAAGTAAAACAACACATCCCTCGATAAGGATTTCTTTGTGAAGATTCGAAAATAATAACTGTTCCTTGCACATGTACAGCTGGTGAAGGAACATCGAATATTCTGTTGGATCCGTGTGATGGCTCTCAGTCTCCAGTTCCCAAGAAGAAATCGAAAGGGGGAAGTTATCATTGCTGTGTGCCAAATTGTACTGGAGACTCACGGTATGACAGCTCTTTATCGTTTCATCGAATACCGAGCAGACCCAGTGATGACACTTTAAGAAAATTGTGGCTGGTCAAAATTAGGAGAGACATTGGACCATTTTTCAAGGTACAACTATAACCAATATATATGTTTACCTCATGTTGCTGTGGTTCTTGTTCTATTTTAATGTGAATGAGCTTTTCATCCGAAGCCAACCGTTTAGATGTTTGCTGGCTGTCTTTGTACATTTTTTTCGCGTTAGCAGTAAAGTCATTATACATTATTAAAGCGCATTGCAATACATGGCCCAAAGTATATGCTCCAACTTTTTTTTCTTACTTTATTTCCATATTTCTGGGTTACAGATTACTAACAAGACCAGAGTGTGCTCTAAACACTTCCTTCCTGAAGACTATAAGCCATCTGACAATTCTGGATGCCGCCTATTAAAGGAAGGCACTGTTCCAACAATTTTTGACTGGACACTACCACCAAAGTCAAGAAGAAAACTTGTTCGTGTTGTTGACAGGTATGTTGCTTACTTACCTCTCATATACCCTGGGCATCATAAGACATTTCATAACAATGAATTTCAATGTAAGATTACATTCTCAATTCAACACATGACAGTCACCTCTCTCTAAAAAAACATAATCCTTTTCTTTTTGGTCCTTGTACATGTAGTGGCACTCAAACCGATGAGAGTGAGACTGATGAAGGAGATGGAATTCCTGGTGAGTGCAGAACAGCTATTATAGAACCAGAACTGTCAGAACTTGAGGCAACCAGATCTCAGCTCTTGGTTGTTCAAGCAGAACTGGAGGAACTGAGAAGGATATCTACCACTGCTGCCAGGGAAGCTGATTCAACCATTCTTCAGGCTCAGCAAGAACTCAAGAGACAAAAGGAGCTTGCTGCACAGGAGCTTGCACTGAGCAGATTTGGACTAGAGAGGTTCTCCACCAATGATGATCTCATTAAGTTTTATACAGGATTTTGTTCCTACAAACACCTAACTATGTTTTACAATTTTGCCAAGCCTACTGCTGAAAAAATGACATACTGTTATGCTTCTGGTGTCTTAGATAGTCGCTCTAATTCCCGGGTAATGTTATTGATAGATGAATTATTTATGTTCTTGGTTAGAGTGAAATTAGGCCTCTTTGAGCAAGATCTTGCACAACGTTTCCATATCCATATTTCATCAGTGAGCAGGAAAATTACTACTTGGGCCAATTATATGTATTTTCTTTTGGGTTCTCAGTCTATTTGGCCTTCTAGGGATGACGTAAATGCAAACATGCCTGAGGAGTTCAAGGAACTCTATCCAACAACAAGAGTTATTCTAGACTGCACTGAGATTTTTGTGGAAACACCATCATCTCTTCTCTTACAGTCTCAGCTGTACTCGTCTTATAAAAGCAAAACCACCCTTAAAGGTTTAATAGGAATTGCACCACATGGTGCAATTACATTCATTTCTTCTTTATTTACAGGTGCCATATCAGATAAAGAAATAACTAGATGTTCTGGTATAATAGATCTCTTAGAACCTATTGACTCAGTTATGGCAGACAAGGGTTTTGACATTGAAGGGATGTTAAGGGAAAGGGGGGTGGGACTTAATCTCCCTCCTTTTTTGCAAAGCAGGGACCAGTTTACGGCTAAACAAGTGCATGAAACTAAAACTATTGCCGAGCTTAGGATCCATGTAGAAAGAGCAATTAGAAGGATAAAAGAGTTCCACATTTTTGATTCACCAGTGCCCCTGTCGATGGTTGGCACTGTCAACCAAATATACACTGTTGTCTGTTTACTAACAAATTTTCAGGGACCCCTGATTCTGAAGGGTGGCGGTTCTATTGACAATGATTAGTTCTAAAAAACAAGTAATATTTATTTATTAGTCTACAGCAATGGCTTACCACGATTATGTAAGAGGATCATAATATCGAAGAAGTGTTCACAGATGATATGTATAATAAAACATTATAATTATCTTACACAAAACAGTGATTGAACCTACTAGTTACATGTGGGCAACTTAAAACATAACAACTCTCACTGGTGGGAAGAGGGGAGTAGAACAAAATGATATTAAGTATAATTTTCTCCTTTACTTACTTAAAAAATAATTACTAAGATTACTGTTGACAATTAGTTTAAGAAATAATTGAAGAAAAATGTGTCCACCTTATCCTTACTAGCTTGAAAGAAGTCTTTATCAAAGTAAATTCTTTGGCAAAAAAAATCTGTATCAGTCATGTAGGAAAAAAAATCACACCAATCAAGACCAGTCAGACCAAGCTGACATTGAACCTGTGAGTAGTATTCATGATTTTCCTTCAATTTCCTCTCCTGGGTAAAAGGATCCACTCCTAAATATTTTACATTATTGAAACTGGTCTCCCCCTCTTTGACAACCTTAACTTCTAACAAACCGAATGGGTTACGGCCTTGGTTTGCTAAAGTTATATCATAAACCTTTCGGTCTGGACTACAACCAGGCCAAGGACATTTTGGATTGATGACCAGTCCTGATGGATAGAGGTTAACCATCCCCCCCTTTGCTACATTAGCATAGACCATTGAAGCTCTGGCCTCCAGCTGAATACCTCTCTTCATGGCAGGAGTGGTGACGTGACGGCTGGGATTAAGCTGTGCAACAAGACTCTCAAAGTTCGAAACCCTCTTTGCACACAAGCCAAATTTGCTTGCTGTGATACGTTTCTTGCGAAGAAGGTGCCACAAATTGTTTTCACTCTGCGTGACAGTTTTACTTTGCAGATCAATGGCACCTTCCCTTGTAACAAATAGAGAGTCCAATGATGCTTGCTTTTCAGGGCTCAAACAAATTGAAACCCTATTTTCAAACCGGTCACCAGCATCAGGCAGTGGTAACTCAGGGTATGCCTCGCAGAATAAGTCATTAATTACGTATTCTTCTGATAATTTCTGCTGGTATGAGAGGACACTGCCTCTAACAGCATGTCCAAATTTAGTTACAACAGAAGGTAATCCAGGGAGCTCTTGTACAGATGGAACAATAGAGGCCATCAATGGCTTGGGTGAGAGGTTGTTAAAATGACTCTTGCTAAGTATGCCATACACATTGGATGGGGAATATAGAGTGCTTTTAATGTACCTAGAGTAGTCTGCTCCCATCTGTGGTTTCTTGACCAACAAATCCTGGATTTCTTTTTGCTGAATAGTTTTACCCCTGGGAACACTCCACCGCTGTGGCAAACTGGTGCATGTTAAATCATCTGGCAAAGCCTTGAGACCATACAATTTACAGTGGGCCAGGTAGAAGAGTAAGGCTATTATATGATGGCAGTAGCCACTCATACCAGCAACACAGGAACACTTGGCATTGGTTATTTTGGGGTCCTCGTTTGCCTGTAGTGGCACAGACACTTCCAAAGAGTGTGGGGCTTCACTTTTCTTCATTGATCTGAAGCACTTGCCTTTGACTTTAGCTTTATCCGGAAAATATGTAACTAAAAGGAGCAGCATACAACAAAATCAGCGAATACTCGGTATCTGGGAAATACACCACTTGCGTAAGCTTACCTTTGATATCATGGAGATAACCTGGTTCTGCAAAGAATTTGTAGGCCTTTGCAGTATTTTCACAGCCAGAGGACTTTTTTGCATATTCCTCAACCTCACTGAAAGATAGACTGGGGAATAAACTCAGATCCTGGGTCGTTGCTTCTCTTGAGTCTGACGCGGAGTTACCATCTGTACGATAAATATGGATTAAAGTCTCACAGAACATGTCATTTTTGCCACCAGATGCGGCCACCAAATACTTTCAACGACGCTAAAATAACATTTTCTAGAAGGCCTCAAAAGACACTAAGAAAGTTACATGGCGAAAAGAGGAGAGTAAGAATGCATAACAAAAAGTTATAGGTTATTCCCTACCTCCAGAGTTCGCCATGTCGCTACGTGTTCACTCGCCGACTTGCTGCAGGAATCGAAGAAAAATTGTCGCTTATTTGCCGGTGAATCCAGTTAAAAAGCACAAGAGGTTAAAGCCAACTTGTGTAAGAGAAAAATTATCCGCTATCGTAGTAACGGGAATCTTTTCGAAAGGTACTTGTCTCGCTTGATCGCACGCAACAACCTCAGTGTTCAGCCTTTGTTTTACAAATGGCGCTGGAACGCTTGCGTCCCAGCATGGCGTTGCTAAGTGGTATCCAGGCACGTGACTAGATCCTGCAAAGGGCCTATTACTGGCCAAACCGAACGTAGGGTTGTCGGGACAGTAACAAGAAGATTTTGTGAGATGAACTTAGTCTCCACAGCCGTTAACTCTTTAACAGCACACAGCACTTCACTTGAAATCAGCAACACGGCCTCTGCCAACTCATGATCAATTACCATGACTTCACCTACGTCACACTAACTGACAAGCATTGATTCCCTGACTCTTTATCTTGTGGAAAATTAGTTAAATTAAATCCTTCAATGCTGGTTGTTAGATTCTTTCGAAACAAAGTTCTATAACCTTTTAAATGTTATATAAAATATTACAAAATGAATCGATTTAGAGCGTCGTACGTAAGAACCTTAATATAAATAAACATTGAACGTTTGAGAAGCCTCGGGAATAGTCACGGAAGTCACACAAGACAATTTTTCGTATCACTCACGTTGAAAATCCATTTTTGTAGCCGTCGATGGTGCCTGGTCGGATTGGTCGCAATGGAGCAGATGCGATAAAGAGTGCGGACCAGGGAAAACACATAGATCACGAACTTGCACAAATCCTCCAAGCAGCTTTGGTGGGGAAGATTGCAAAGGAACTGCTGACAGAACCAAGGACTGCAAAATCAGGGATTGCAGTAAGTACGGGGATAGGAATGAGCAGTGGTAAAACATGCGTGCGTTTTATAACCAATCAACTTATGTGACTGCCCCAAGCAAATATAAACACTCGACCCGATGATCCCTTACCGAATAGCGAGTGGGGAGCTAAGGCAGACAAGATGACGACGCCGAGGACGGTATCGGTGAAAAAATGAATTATTTTGTTTTTATCCTGTATTATCAGTTGCAAAGTTTGCCATTATACACTTGCGTGTTCGAGAAAACCATTGCAGAGGACGGCAATACATAGAAAGTCACAATACCAGACTGCTCTTTGCACGTGCAGTTTCATTGTTTCGTTCGTTAATTAACGCCATTATTTGGCTTTCTCGTCGAAGCCCCTAACAGTCACGAATCTTACGGGAACCAATGAAAAACGCGCGAATAGCTGATTTGGTAATTACTACTCCTTTCATTACAGAATGGAAACCTTGGTCCCCCTGGGGTGCATGCAGTAAGACGTGCGGTCCTGGAGTGAGAGTCAGAACAAGGGAATGTGATGAACCACCATCAATTCCTTGTCAAGGCAAAAGACAAATGACAGAGGCATGTAATTCCGGACAGTGTGGTAAGTATTCAAAACCTTAACCACGTATAACTCACGTTGAAGTTTTATGTTTATCACTCTGAAATTCCACGTGATTTACATATCTTAGTACCCGTCGATGGTGGTTGGTCGGATTGGTCGCAATGGAGCAGATGCGATAAAGAGTGCGGACCAGGGAAAACACATAGATCACGAACTTGCACAAATCCTCCAAGCAGCTTTGGTGGGGAAGATTGCAAAGGAACTGCTGACAGAACCAAGGACTGCAAAATCAGGGATTGCAGTAAGTACGGGGATAGGAATGAGCAGTGGTAAAACATGCGTGCGTTTTTAATTATAACCAATCAGCTTATGTGACTGCCCCAAGCAATATAAACACTCGACCCGTTGATCCCTTACTGAATAGTGAATGGGGAGCTAAGGCAGACAAGATGACGACGCCGAGGACGGTATCGGTGAAAAAATGAATTATTTTGTTTTTATCCTGTATTATCAGTTGCAATGTTTGCCATTATACGCTTGCGTATTCGAGAAAACCATTGCAGAGGACGGCAATACATAGAAAGTCACAATACCAGACTGCTCTTTGCACGTGCAGTTTCATTGTTTCGTTTATTAATTAACGCCATTATTTGGCTTTTTCGTCGACGCGCCCTAATAGTCACGAATCTTACGGGAACCAATGAAAAACGCGCGAATAGCTGATTTGGTAATTACTACTCCTTTTATTACAGAATGGAAACCTTGGTCCCCCTGGAGTGCATGCAGTAAGACGTGCGGTCCTGGAGTGAGAGTCAGAACAAGGGAATGTGATGAACCACCATCAATTCCTTGTCAAGGCCAAAAACGATTAACAGGGGCATGTAATTCCGGACCGTGTCGTAAGTATTTAAAACCTTAACCTTTGCAGACAAAGCGCCTTAACAGAGTTTGACGGATCAGTCTGATTTTTTGGGATTTTGATCCAAGTTTTTGCGATTTTGATTTTGGTCGGTCCGATTTTTTTGGGATTTTAGTGCCATTTTTCTGATTTTCGCTGATTTCTTTGATCTTTGTTGATTTTTCCATGGCCGCCATGTTGTCCTAGGACCCGCAAATCACAACTACTTACACTCCAGGAAAATGACAGAACAGGCACAATACAAACTGCCATTAATCACAGTGAAATAAAGCGATGTAGTGAGAACCAATGGCAACACAAAGAAAATACGGAATCAGTAATGACAAGCGTAAAAACATTTCTTTTTTACCTTTTAGGATCAAAAGAAACAAGATAAACACAATACAAATTACTATTAACCCAAAAAAATGAATTGATATCGTTAGAACCATTGGGAAAACAAGGGAAATACGCAGGCAGTAATGGCAAGCGTAAAAATCAAACGCGGATAACTCTTTGCAGTCGAACCGGCTCGGCATAATTTGATCTCGACTTAGACTCATTTTAGCCCGAGCTGAAGGATTAAAGCGCGAGCTAAGATGATCGAGCTCTAGGAAGCGGCTAAACATATATTTAAGCCCCCCAAAACAAACCGTTTTATTATTATTACTAGTGTAGCCAGGGCTATGAAAAAGCTACAGAAATTTGGATATAGTTTGCAAATTGGAACAAGGATTGTATAGACCTTGTGCAGAAGTGGTTGTCATTCATTTATTTTGTGCGGTCCAGTTTCTGAAAACGCTAATGGTGACACGTGAATATATCTGGATTAATACGCTGCAAATTAGAAGTTCCAGTTCCTTTGATTAAAAGGCTGCAGGTTTGTGATTCATTCAAATTGAAGAGATTTTTATGAAAAACGTTACCCTGGCCTGCCTGGCCTCGTTTTCAGGTTTTTGGTCATTAGGTAAAAACTATAGCCTTGCAACTTCACACTCGGATTTACTTTGACCTTATCTTAAAGTTAAAGTGATTTCATTCTGTAGACAAATAATTCCTCTGGGACCGGAAAATTAACGGCAGCCATATTTGTATAAGGTCTATGTAATAAGACACAAATATAAAGCAGCTATTTTGTTTCAAATCGAGGCTCTTCCACAGCGCAGAGCACTGTGGTCCGCCAGGAACCCATCACCATGGATCCGCTGAAAGCGAGGCTAAAAACCTCGGCAAAATATCGATTTTGCCTACTTTTCTTTTAAATTTTGATCGTGAATTGCTGCCCTGCTCGCTGCGCTCTCTCCGCAGCAATTATTATTATTACTATAATTATAATTATTATTTACAATTAAAATAATATTATTATACAATTATTATTTGCTATAATTGTTACTATTGTTATTATTATTATTATTATTGTTATTGTTATTGTTATTGTTATTATTATTATTATTATTAGTAAACACGATTGACGTTACAACTGCAACAACAGCAAAAATACCACATTTCAAGGGCGACGTCAACAATATGTAGATTAATTCTTGGGGAGGACACGCGTACAGCAAACACACTAGTTCGAATATGCTGTACAAATGCTCTCCCGTTAAACTTATTTGTTTATTTCATACATATTGAGATTCGCTTACATGACGCGGGATGGTGACACGAACATTGCACCTACCGCTCGTAATCGTCCCCGTTGGGCCGATTACACCTCACCTACCATCCAGTGGGTTTTGGCCGACGGCCTTGTGGCCTGGCTTTTTTCCTCCTGAGGTGTGTGCTGGGTAGGGTCCATTGCACTCCGGGCTCTACTAAGTATCGCATTTCGCTCTGCCATTGCCCTGGTCACAGGACTGTAAGACCCGGGCAAAGGGCGCCTCAAACACACACAAGAAAACATATTGATGATTGAGATTCGCCTTTTTATTGTTTTATTTTAAATAAAAGTGAAAACGCTGCTTTCACTTGCAAAAACGTAGCTCTAAATGCGTAAAAATGAGCTCAAGTAGATCTACAGAATTTGATAAAATCAATCATTTCAAGAATTAGAAAAAAGGTAATTGGTGGCACAGTCTTTCACTGCAGTTGTGGGCTGTGGGCACTTTGCACATTGCGGTGACCTGAACGCTGCATGTTGTGAGTATGGGGAATATCGCTGTCGTTTGAATCATCGTTTTTCTTGCATTCAAGTTGTAGTTACGTTTTTGAGCAGTCGCTTCTCGTCGAGCCCAGCTTTGTTTGCCATAGTTCTCATTAACGAGTTCAATTTGTTTACCCCCATTGTTCTTGTCTTAAACCAACGTTAACTTTTAAGAGAATCCTTTGAATAGTTGATACTCAAATAGAAAGGGGCCTCAGCGGTCAGCATTGAGTTTGGTGTTTTCTCGCGATAAATTTTGTAAACAAAACATGGGGTTTCTCTCATTTCGCCCGTCCTAAATAGCGACAGCCTTAGGCAAGATTGATCTGATATTTCAGTTCGTAATTTGACTCAAGTTCATGTTTTGGTCTTTCGTTCAGAATATGCTAACTATTAAGTTCCGTCACCCACAGTCTGTGATAAGTTAAACATCTCCGCCAGTCAATTGTCGGTGCTGGTCGCAGGGTCTCTATCCGAAATGAATGGGGCTCATAAATCACGACGTATTCAACAAAAGAAATTGAGATAATCAAACAAGTTGATAAATAATGGTAATTGAAATAAGTGGAGTGCATTTTGGTCTGAAATCATATGCGTGATTTCAAATACCGAACGAGCGCAGAGCGCGAGTTCGATTTGAAATCACGCGGATGATTTCAGACCAAAATTGCAGGACACGAAGTTCAATTACCACTTTATTACATCCAGTTTTGAAATCTCACAATTTAATAGTCCTAATACAGTTTTTTTGTTAGTCAAGTGCCAATATTTTATTGATCTTGTGGCCGGAATTTACATTTCAATATTGAAGTCATCTGTCAAAAACTCAGTCGAGCGTAACAAAGGCAAAAACATTTTTCATTCACTTTATTAAGAACGATGCTCAAGAGAGCAAAACGCGGTTTAACTTCAAACTTTAGTCCTCGTTGTCTGAGTCAATGATGTAAGCCCTTCTTTTTTTCTGTGGTTACGACGGGGAATTTTCGTTGTCTCTGGAGAACAAATTAAAGGTACAGCCAGAATAGTTTTGCCGGCGAATTGACGGGAATATCAGCACAACTGGACGCTGTCATGTGGTACTGAAACCGCGAAGGAAAAGTCGGTGGAAATCACGAAAAACTTGGTGGAAATCCAGCTGCCAGGAAATCAGAACTGGAGCCCATGGTTCGAGGCATTTGGCCTTGTTGTTGGACGTGATGAATCGGAGCGAGTGGAACTCGCCGGTTTTGGATTGCCATCGCTTGAACTGTGGCTATACTTGCAGTATCGTTATAGACTTTGTTTGACATTTCTTTAAACCCACTGATAATGTGAGATATAGAGAGCTCTTTCCTTTGGTTCTCGTCTATTTCGTCGTAGTCGCCCAGCGAAGATTCACGTGGATGGCATGTTATTCCACAGATGACATTGCGTGGTTGGCCAGAATTCTTTAGTTTCGAATTGAGTGTTTTCCAACTTCTTATTTGTCTTGAGACAAGACGCCATGGATTTCATGATATTGCCTTTGGTGTTTTGTCCCATTCAGATTTTGGTGTACCAGACATTTGTTGGTTTTGGACGACTGATGACGCTCAGATAGAGTGACCCCGTGTTCCTTCGGGTCGCTTTGACAACCAAAGCTTGAAGAGCCGCACTGGATCGTTTTTTCCGCCATCCGTGCTGTACATAACTTGTGTAGTTCTTCGCCTGATTGTCAGACCTCCACTTCGTGTTTTGGTGAAAGCTTCCCGGAACTCTACAAGTTCGGTGCTATCTTGTTGCTTAAGCGTCGTAGTGTTCGTGGCGACCTCGTAATCCCAGTTGCTCTGTCAAGTTTTTAAAGTTGACATTAGTCAACACCCTTCCATTGAAATCTCCCAACTGACCTTTTTCCACAGGGCTGACTCTTCTGCTGGTGAAAGTGGCTGAGCTTTGTTTGGCCTTTTTCCTTTTCCCTGCTGGCACAGAGAAAGCGCCTTTGCGTTGAGGGTTTCTTGTGACGCGCGAAACTCCCTCGATTGTGTTGTGTTATTGAACTTTGACGTTTCATGTGTCACGCGCGTGTGTTATTTAGTATTTAGGCATGCGCACTACAGGAAGAAGGGGAGGAATTAAACATGGCAGTTTGATGAACACATGCACGCTGTTGTCTCTTGAATGACTCGACATGGTGTCAGGAGTGGGATGAATTTTACTTAACACGTCGTGGTCAAAAGAAGAAAATTCGTACAAACGCTCAACAATTCATTCAACGTGCAAAACGGCGAAAACATGTCAGATAACGAAATCGAACAAGAAGAAAATCCTCCCGGCCCATTGGCGGGCGCCGAAGAACAACCTGTGATTGCACATCCGCAAGTTGTCCTGCCAAACATTCGACCGGTCGCTAATTTTCAAGTAACCCCACCGGAGAAATTTTCATTCAAGCCGGAAGACTGGCCAAAGTGGATTCAAAGGTTTGAGAGATTTCGCAAGGCTACCGGGCTTGACAAACAAACCGGCGAAAATCAAGTAAACACATTAATTTACACAATGGGCGAACAAGCGGACGATATCTGTATCTCATTCGAATTCACCGCCGAACAAGAGAAAAATTATGAAGAAGTGAAAGAAAAATTCGAAAATTACTTCATCGTGAAAAGAAATATCATCTTTGAGCGAGCAAAATTCAACTCAAGAAGTCAACGAGCGGGAGAATCGGTGGATAGTTTCATCACAGATTTGTATGGCCTGGCAAGGTACTGCAATTTTGGCGCGCTAAAAGAAGAGCTCATTCGCGACCGTATTGTCGTGGGATTACAAAACCGCGAACTTTCGGAAAAACTTCAACTAGATCCGAATCTCACCCTGGAAAAAGCTACAAATTTAGCGAGGCAGAGAGAGACGGTGAAACAACAACAAAACATTCTTGACGGCGGATTCAAGTCTACTCCAGCGCACGTTGATGGCATCGCGAAAGGAAAATCACGGAGAAACAGAGGAAACTCCAAAGAGAAGTCGCAAGACAAGTCTAAAGAGAAACCTTCCGATAGCTCCAAAGAGAAAAATCCTTATCAAAAGTGCCAAAGGTGCCTTGGAAAATTGCACCCGAAGAAAACGTGTCCTGCACGCTTCTCCAAGTGTAACAAGTGTTCAAAAATCGGTCATTGGGCGTAGGCTTGTAAAAGTTCAAAACCAGGAACAGTATTTGAAGTTGCTGAAGAGGAAGAATCGTTCTTTCTAGGAGAAATCGTGGACGTTAGTGAAGTCCAAAGCAACCCCACAAAGTCACCATGGATTGCAACTGTTCTTGTGGACGAGAAACCGGTTAACTACAAGCTTGATAGTGGTGCGGATGTAACTGTCGTCCCATACAATACCTTCCTTAACATTGATCTGAAGATGCAGCTTAAGCCTACTCATGAAGTGCTCCTGGGTCCATGCAATTACAGAATGAACTGTAAGGGAGAATTCACAGTCACTCTCGCTTACAACCAAACTTCCACAAAGGAAACCGTATATGTCGTAGAAAATTTAGCAAGACCACTCCTGAGTAGATCTGCTGCAGTGAAACTAAACCTTATATCAAGATTGTGTGAACTGACAACTGATGACTACAAGTCAAAAGTGATGCGTGACTACCCACAGTTGTTTAAAGGACTGGGTACCATGGAAGATGAGTACACCATCAAGCTTAAAGTTGATGCAAAACCCTTTGCACTGACTGTGCCAAGGAAGGTCCCTATGCCACGGTATGAAGAAACCAAGCACGAAATTGAAAGGATGTTGAAGAGTGGAGTGATTTCGCCTGTGGACCACCCAACTGACTGGTGTGCTCCAATGGTAGTAACCTTTAAACCAAATGGTAAAGTCAGAGTGTGTGTAGACTTAACAAAGCTCAATGAGTATGTTCAGCGTGAGAATCACCCTCTTCCTTCTGTGGACTTCACCTTGGGAAAGCTAGCAGGTGCAAATTACTTCACCAAGCTCGATGCAAATTCTGGATTCTGGCAAATAAAGCTGGCCGAAAGCTCGAGACCACTCACAACCTTCATCACACCTTGGGGACGGTACTGTTTTAACGTGCTGCCTTATGGAATTAGCTCTGGTTCTGAAAAGTTTCAGAAGTGCATGAGTAGAATTCTTGAAGGACTTGAAGGAGTTGAATGCAACATTGATGATGTCCTAGTTCATGCCCCCACCATAGAGCTACATGATTACAGGTTACAGAAAGTATTAGAGCGTCTAAGTGAGGCTGGTGTTAGGCTTAACATTGACAAGTGCACGTTCCGAGTTCCCAAGATCAAGTTCCTAGGCAATGTTGTTAGCGCAAATGGGATTGAAGTGGACACAGACAAAGTTGCAGCCGTAGTAAACCTACCTGCACACAAGAATGTTCATGAAGTCCGTGTGTTTTTAGGAATGGTAAACCACCCAAGCAAGTTTGCGGAACATTTAGCAGACAAGACCAAACCAATCCGAGATCTTATGAAGGAGGATAGTCAGGGGTCTGGGGAACACCCCAACAACAAGCATTCGAAGAAATCAAGTCTATCTTGACAGCTGCACCAGTTTCAGCGGATGCATCTTCATTTGGACTGGGAGGAGTACTCCTACAGAAGCAAGAAGATCAGACTTGGAGACCTGTGATGTTCATATCCAGAGCACTCACCCCCGTGGAATGCAGATATGCGCAAATAGAGAAAGAGGCCTTAGCCCTAACCTGGGCATGTGAGCGATTCAGTGACTACATAGTGGGAAAGTCTATAGTTGCTGAAACAGATCATAAGCCACTGGTTCCTCTTCTCACCACCCGTACTTTGGATGAAGTCCCTCCTAGAGTTCAGCGGCTCAGAATGCGCCTCATGCGTTTTCACTTTGAAGCGGTCAACCATGTGCCTGGAAAAGAAATGTATATAGCAGATGCATTGTCAAGAATGCAGTCAGAAAACACAAACACAATGGCCACTGTTCCTGAAGAAGAAATGAACATCTATGTTGACAGTGTCCTAAATTCTTTACCAATCTCAGACGTGAAACTAATGGAGATTAAGAAAGCCCAGGATGAGGACCCTGTCTGTCAACAAATAAAGAGTTACTGCCTGGAAGGCTGGCCAGACAAATTTCGTCTTAATGATGCACTGAAGCCTTATTGGTCAGCCAGAGGAGAGCTCACTATAGTACATGGGATACTCCTGAAGTCAACTAGAGTTGTCGTGCCGTCAGCCATGAAGCTGCAAGTTTTGGATAAGATACACGAAGGGCACCAGGGAATAGTCAAGTGCAGGGAACGCGCAAAGACCTCTGTTTGGTGGCCTGGTCTCAGCCGTGAAGTTCAAGACATGGTTGAAAATTGCAAAGTTTGTGCCAGGCACCGACAGCAGCCAGCTGAGCCTCTCATACCAACGCCCTTTCCTGAACGTCCCTGGCAGATGATCGGCACAGACCTATTTGAGCTTGATAACCTCAACTATCTGATAGTAGTGGACTATATCTCACGCTAGATCGAGGTGGCTGCCATGCAAAAGACCACCAAATCGTATGAAGTTATCAGAGCCCTCAAAGCAATTTTTGCAAGGCATGGAATCCCTGAAGAAGTAAGAAGTGACAATGGCCCACAGTATGCATCAGCTGAATTCCCCCATTTCGCAAAAGAATGGGGTTTCAAGCATACAACAAGTAGTCCCCGTTTCCCACAGTCTAATGGTGAAGCAGAGCGCGCAGTAGAAACCACCAAATCACTGCTGAAGAAAGAAAAAGATCCATCCAAAGGACTGTTGGCGTACAGGTCTACCCCTCTGGCTTGTGGATATTCACCATCTGAACTACTCATGGGAAGGAAATTGAGAAACACCATCCCAACATTCCACACTGTTCTCAATCCAAGTTGGCCAGATATGGACAAGCTACGCGAAAGGGAAGCAGGAAGCAAGGAAACTCAAAGGCTAAACTTCAATCAACGGCACAATGCCATTCCCCTCAGATCAGTCCAACCTGGTACTCCTGTGCACGTCAAAGATATGGGAACCACCGGTACAATGGCTGGAGCAGCAGAAACACCAAGATCCTACTTGGTCAAGACAGAGAATAGCACAGTGAGACGAAACCGTTCTCATGTCAACCCAATCCCTACCAACAAACCAAGGTCGCCCAGTGTCTTGGACAAGCCAGTTTCACCTAGTGTTGAGAAGAAATAAGGCCAAGACAAGACATTGACTCCCTTGAAGCAACTCCCATCACCTTGTCTTTCATCTAGACCAAAGAGACTCTTTAGACCCTCTCTCAAGTTACAAGAGAGCCTTGGACTTTGTTGAACATTCAACTTTAGTTTAAAGACACTTTGAAACTTGTGCTTGAACTTCGTTTTTATTTAATTTCGCGGACAGTTACCACATATGGTAGATTTTGGTTCCATACTCGAGTTGTATGTTACTTTACAATCTCTAAAAAAGGGGAGATGTTGTGTTATTGAACTTTGACGTTTCATGTGTCACGCGCGTGTGTTATTTAGTATTTAGGCATGCGCACTACAGGAAGAAGGGGAGGAATTAAACATGGCAGTTTGATGAACACATGCACGCTGTTGTCTCTTGAATGACTCGACAGATTGAACGATGCTCACCGGGTAGTTTTTCTCCTTTAAATACCGTTCAATGGCACTCTGCATGATTTTCAGAGATTCCGGTTCGTAATCATCTCACTTACTTATCTCACTGAGGACCTTGTCAAGTTCTTCCGGCGCCATTTTTTCAATACAGATATTTTTAACATGGCGGGACTGACACCTACGGTGGCCCACAACTGCCACTGCAAAACTTACTCTTTCACCGCAAAACTTACTTTTTTACTGGGTTATAGTTAACGTTTACAGTCTCTCCCGATCTGTAGTTTCGTGGCGGGGTCCTTGATCCAACTATAAACATGGCGGACGAGGATGGGAGTATTTAGGGTTTCTGTTAGGAAGGTAGATAATAATTGATACAGCCAGTTATACATGGCAAAAGGCTATTGTGGTATTTGAATGGTTATTTCCTTGCAAGACAAGAAACATTTTGTTTCAAGCTGGTAATTACATGACTGTTTATTGATGGTGATCTGGTTGATTTCATTATGTCAAGGCAAATCTTGTGTACAGTCAGAGTGTAATAATACAGAACAGGACTCAATACACGATATAAACATATGAAAAAATGTACCAAAAAAAGCTTTCCGACATTCAGTATTTGAGATTGAAAGCCAGTAACTATAGTCAGCACTCTTAAAGGTGCTGGGATTAATTCGTTTTGCCGTGGCAGTTGTGAGCCACCGTAGGCACCAGCTTCTAAACACGTTCATCCACTGTTTTGTGGAGCGACAGGTGTTCTTATTCAAAGCGACCGACTTGAGCTCTTGTATTGCTTCACTCAAAACCACAGGAAACCTGGAAACATCTACTTCTGGTGTTGGCACAGGGTTTGTTGCTGTCTGGTTTTCATTTGTTTCTGTTATGCCGGACTCGGGACCAGACGAATTTTGGGCTGACGTTGAGGAAGAATTGCCAAAATAGTCATTAAAATAAACACTGAAAGTTGGAAACTCGCCAAAATTTAGGTCTCCAGTCAATAGGAGCTCATTGTCATCATTAAGGAACTGTAAGTAATTAAATTCATTCATTTTTGTAACAAAAACAAACTTTTGTTAACAAAAGTTGCAAAATTTGCCACATAGGGTCTTTCTGTCTTTCATTTTGCAGCAATTTAATTGGTTCATTTTAACAGGTTTGTAAATTTGATTGGTTGTTTTACTTCTGTGTTTATTCTCATTGACTGAAAAAAAAGATGCGATTTAGAGCCTAAGGTAGTGTGATTTGTGAATAAATCACACTGCTACTGGCCAATCAAATTGCAGAGATCACCTGTGATTTCAAAATGGATGTAATAAAGTAATTTATACCACCATAAGGTAAAAGGGGGTGCTGACGTTTCGAACGTTAGCCCTTCCTCAGAGCGAATGTTTTTTTTTTTTATTCTGACAGGTTCTTTGTGATTGGACGAAACTTTTTCCCACACACTTGAAATTGTCGTTTCTCTGATTTGATCGACCATAAACAGCTGCAAACTGGGTTTTTGTACATAGCAGACTTCTCAGTAAAAATCTCAGTATGTATGAAATAAAATTGTTTTCAGGACTACATGTGCCCGGCCAGTATAACTTTGCAGAAACTGGACTAATTGTTTTATTAGAAAGCAGCTTTCGTTTTAAATTTCTTCCCTAACCTCGTTCTCCTCGTCGTGCCACGCCTCAAGAGCTATTGTGGTGGATGGGGGAGTTGGGATGTCAGGCGTGACCAATCGAATTTTCGGAACCCAATCGTGTCAATCAAAATTTAGAATACGTATGCCACGTGATCTTTGCGTGTTCGACTCAAGTTCGAAAACGTGTAGCGGGACATGACACGAAGACCTTTTTACTCCACGAGCTCACCATAGGATGCCTTTGATTCTTAATCTTGTCATTCAATCTTTTTTCACAGCTTGACCTTTCAGCTCAGTTATAACGTGTTCGAGGGCAACAGAAATTGCAGTAAAGGAGGGCTTTAGAAGGAATACAGAACAGAAGTGCGGCGTTATAGTGTCCTGTTGTATTTGGTGTTTATCAGTTGGGAATAAACTTCATTAGTCGAACTGCCATTCTCTTTATTATTGTCTGATAATTACCCCAGGATATGGACGCGACACTGTAAAGTAATTTGTCTTGTTTTACCTCTTGAGCTTTCATGAACAAGTATGGTTATACCTCGAAGTGGAAGCAATTATTGCTACGATAATGTCTATTCAGTACAACCTTGGATCCAAAAGTCACATGATACAAAACTGACGCATTTTTTTAAAAACAAGGCCCTAGAAACTTACATAAACATTGATAAAAACAGGCAACAAAATATGTTTTAATTTCGCACGAGTGCTATCTCATCCATAGGTTGTAATAAAATACCATGGCGTATAACAGCGCCTTGTATTGGCCAATGAGGTCTTTCCTCTAATAGAGGTCACAAATATCATGCTTTATTATATCTGCAACCCCTGTATATGAGCAAACGCGCGCTCTGATTGGTTCCCTACTCATAGTATATCAGCTCATATACCATTGGCACGGAAAACGGCCATCATGGAGAAATGATTTCTTGAATTAGACTGGGAGAAATTCAAGTCAAGCTTAAAAATCATACACCAAAGAAATACTACCGAAGCAAATAAATATGGGATGAAATTATTCGACGGTAAGTGGGCAAATTATATTGCGAAATTGTTTATTACGAACGAAAGTGAAACTCTTACAAACAGCCGCCATTTTGAAAGATCTGTGAAGCCCGTTAACTGAGTTTTTATTTTATTTCTGCCTACTTTTTCCACTTTAAAATTCTTAAACTAATTTGCTAACTCGAAAAAAAATTGACAAGTACATTAAAGAGATGTTTAAAAACGAGCCGGACTCGTGTTTGAAACTTTCTTATACATCGGCTCTACAATATGTCGGCTCGGCAACAACATGGTTCTGTTCAAAAACAATAACAAAGTCAATTCTTGTCGTACAAACTAATTCCAGTGTCTCATAAGCGAGGGTTTAGAGATATAATAATTAGCAATTATTCCACGAAATCGAGTCGTATATGAGCTATAGCCAAGTCGGCGCTACGCGCCTTGTTGGCTATAAGCTCATATACGACTCGATTTCGTGGAATAATTGCTAAATATATGTTTGACTCAAGAACTCGGATTTAATTTTCCGAGTTTGCATGTGACAGTGCTGAAAACTACAGCTTTCTCAAATTCTCTAGGCTCACATTTAACGCCAACGTGAAACACTCAGAAATGTATGTAGTGAGATCCTCGCGAAGCGAAGTTGCTAATCGTGTCACTTCCGGTCAGACCACGTGGCTCGCAAGACCGAGTAAATCGAGCCGAGAGATTTTGTATATATGTTTATTATATCTCTCAGTTAGTACGCGCGCTGTGATTGGTCAATTTAGCGGGCCGTACTTCACTGTACGGTCCGCTGAATTCAAAAGTTTGTTTTGAGATATAATAAGTATCTTACAAAGCTCGTTTTTTCGGTCTGTAATGTAAGTTACGGATCCTCGTTTTTTCCGTTCGGATTTAAATCCGAGCGGGAAAAACTCGTAACTTTCAGTACGGACCTCGAACTCGGTTAGTAAGTGGTATATATGTATTTATAAACTGATAGTAGATCCCTCAGGCCAACAAAGGTGCCACCGCGTCAGGAAGATCAATTAAGATTCTCAGTTCAAACCTCACTGCGTAAGCGAATGTAAACTGTTAAAAGAAAGCGAGGATTGACAACTTCTGACGGTGAAAAAGTTAAAAATTCAATAAAAACGTTTCGGTCAGAGACCTTCTTCAGTAACTACAAGTTTTGAATAAGAAACCAGCTTTGAATAAGATTCGGAGGTGCTAGTGATTACGTAATTACAAGTGACAACTAACGAATAAGGTTCAAGATTACGCAAAAGGAACACAAATGGTGCTAATTAATAGACGACAAAAATAAAAATCAACAAAGCGGAAAATACTGAATAAGCCGAAACAACGCTGCTAGGAGAATAATTGAAAAAAGGTGAGGGATAAAAACTAAAAAGAAAGAATCCAAATTAGCTAAAACGAACAGGATAACGAGAAGAAGCAACGCAGCAAGTATTGGGAACAGTTGTGTAACGAATCAACCGTACCAAGGGGCCTTCACCTGATCGACACATCAGGATACATTGAAAATAAAAATCACCTACAGTGTAGAATGTATCGATCAGGTGTAGGCTCCTAACAACTCTGATGAGATTGCTAGGCTTTTAATTACAAAAGATAATTAAAAGAAGGGCCTTATCCAAAAAGCAGAATTTGTTATAACAAAAATTCCCCCACCCCCTCCCGACAAAGCAATCGCAACAGACAACATGGCAATGTAGCACTGGGTATGAACTATTCGTTGGTGCCATCACAGACAGTCTCTCCCATCAAACGAAGAGCGCGCGGTAGGCAGACAAAGATGGCTTTAAGGTTTGTGCTCAATTTATGCGCAGTAACCAGGAGCGTGATTCGCTTCTAGCAGTAACCTAACAGCCGTCTTTGGCTGTTTTGGGCCTGGCTATAATCTTGAATAAACTTAGTCCTACCCTGAGATCAGTAAACTTGTCAGGCTTTAGTTTGTGTTCTATAAGAACTGGCGTCTATGAAAGGCTTTCTCCAATTTACCTTAAGTCAGTCTGGACTATCGCTCTGTCTAGAGGTATTCTGTTGAGTGACTGGAAGCCTATTGAGGTATGCGCGGCCCGCTTAGTGTCATTTCTGGCTGGTGTTGGTAGGTCCTTTTATTAAAAAAACGTTCCTGCATGCGGAACGCCCGCATTAAGGCCTAGGGCGCATTTTTCGTTTGATGGAGGGAACCAGTCTCTGATGGCACCAACGAATAGTTCATAGAAATTCTCGTCAAAAATAGTAAGAAAATAAATTATATATGGCAATGCCAATAACACATTGAATAGAGATCAAAATTGTACCAGTTAATAGTACTTGTTAACAAGAAAAGGGAAAGGCTGTATAAGTAGCTTCGGACGGACTACGTTTAATACTGTAGAGGTGAAGGCTATACTGTTGAACATAAGCAAGAAAATTTTCTCACAGAACAAATGCTGAAATGTCGATGTTTGTAGCGAAAGGGGTGAGACCTCCGTGATAGTTGTGACCCTGACACGTCATAGAGCGATATAACCAATAGCAAGAGAGGTTCGATTTCAGCACATAGGCTGTGATGGTCTATGACAGCGCCTATTAGTATATACTAAGACAGTGGATAGCGTTGAAGGTGCGCTCTGATTGGCTAGTCAAACTCCAAATATCCTGTGCTATTTACCTCCGAGCAACTTGCGAATTTTTCGCTCCGCCGCTTGAATATGGCGTCCTGGTTTGCAGCCGTGACAAGCGAAGAAATCATCCAAATTAACAACGAAGCAGTCCCTGAAAACTCCAAGAAAGCGACTAAATTTGGCTTGGCCGTGTTCAGAGGTAATGGCTTATGGTTTTAACCCGGAGTCTAGCGATCAAAAGCTACGAGAAAGGTTTTGTTTACAAGTGCAAATTAATCTTGCATAACCAAATTTGATGTCACTTGTTCACTTGTGAACCAAAGTTGAATTACATTTTTTACAAAACGGTTTCAAATACAGAAAGGGTTTGCAACTCCATTTGATGAAATGTCGCCACTAGAATTAAACAAAATTTTTTCTGTCAGCGAGAAAACGAGACGTACGGCAGTAATTACAACAAAAAATCTCTAACGGCGATCCGCGCTGCGTTGGATTGTCATTTGAGAAGTCCTCCATTTTCCAAGCCATTTTTCGGCTCGTTCAATATCCACCACTAGCCACCTCCACTTCGGTGAATAGTTGTTAACTATTCGCCATTGATATTTGTGACGTAATAGGCCTTTCCTGTCATAGAGGTCACAATTATCGTTACCTATTTGCTCATCATCATCATCCTTAGGCAACCGAGGCCAGGATGTCAGCAACAATAGCATGCCACAGAGCGCGGTCTCTCATGGCCTGATCAATCCACACCTAAACACCGCCCAAAACCAGTAAAAACTAGTTAAATTCGCCAAAATCGAACTAAACCCCAAAATCGGATCAAAAATCCCAAAAATCGGATCAAAAAAATCCCAAAAATCCCAAAAAATCAAAATCAAAATCCCAAAATTAGATCATAAGAAAAATCAACAACTTCAAGCAAATCACACAGAGAAGAATCAAAATCAAAATCCCAAAAATCAAAATCAAAATCCCAAAAATCAAAATCCAAAAAATCAAAATCCGATTAAAATCTATCAGGCTGGGGCTTGAAAACCGCTCGGCCGACAGTTTCTGCTAATTTTCGTATAATATCCCAGCAAATTTTCAAGAGATTCCAAGCAAAATAACAACAGATTATCAATAAATAAACCAAGAATAGCCAATATTTTATTAATAATAATGATTCGTCCTGGATTTCCATTAACGCATCCGCTACCAAATACATACGACAAATGAGACCTTAGATCTACCCACAATGCAAATTTATCCGAATAAAAATCACTTTCAATAAACTTATCAGAATCTAAAAATTCTTAGCAAGCGGAAAGATGTTGTCATTAAACCTGCCGACAAAGGAGGCGCGGTAGTCGTTTGGCGGTCCGGTCTTTACCAACAAGAAGCTTTTCTTTTTACGCCAAAGTAGACAAAGCCCTCACCCTAACCAACCAAAAACTCGTCAAGGAAACTATTCAAGATCTCATTTCAAAACAAGAATTGCCCGTCACGGCTCCGGATCTGATTATCACAACTCCTAGAACTTCACGAGTCTACTTCAAACCTAAAACCCACAAACCGAATCCCGGCCGACCTACAGACTCCCACAGTTGTTTGTTGCACTCGTCTTCTCACCCCACCCATGTCAAAAATTCCATTCCATTCTCTCAGTTCCTCAGACTTCGACGTTTATTTCATGATGAATTGATGTTTCCAGTAAATCAGAGGAAATGCTCCAGTTCTTCAAGAACCGTGGCTATCCTGACTCGGTTGTGAAGACAGCTCAACAACGCGCTCAAACAACTGACCAACAGTCAGCGCTACAAACGTCTGAAAAGGAAGAGAACCAGTCCGTTCACAGTCACTTTTCACACACTCAACCAACCTGTCAAGAACATCATTCAGAAGAACTTCAAGTTACTTCAGAATGACAAAGAAACAGGTAGAATCGTCTCACTACCACCACTCATCTCATTTAAACGTAACTAATACGAAAGCGACTTTTTAGTTAGAAGTACACTGAAATCAGACGAATCACCTGGCACCTTCAACTACACACGCAAAAGATGCAAAACTTGCCCTTTCATCCACAACACAGACAAAGTAGCAGGACCTAAGCGATCCATTAAAATCACCGACCCTTTCACATGCACTTCCGCCAATGTTATCTATTGCATAAACTTATGCACCTTTTGCAAGAAGATATACATCGGTGAGACCGGAAGAAGATTAGGTGACCGTTAACGCGAACATCTGCGTGACGTCGAACGAAATGACAAAGATGCATTTAAACCTGTAGCGCGATACTTTAATCTGCCTAACCTCTCCACTCAAAACACTGGCGGTATGCGGCCTTTCCGTGCATCGGTTCTCTTAATCTTCACGGTATCAACGAACGTTTCTCATTTATTTAAACATTCATCTAATTTATTCACCCCATTTACACACTGCTATGTATCGTACGTAACCCACAATCCTCTGTATTAAAATTCTTCTCGGCGTCTTCTTTTCCTCTTGTGCTTGTGTTCCTAAGTTCTTGGTCTTGTGTCACAACGTTTCGGCAATCCTGCCCTCCTCAAATGACTCAGGTGAAACAATCCTCTCCTTCGCTCTGACGACCGCCGACCAGTTAGCTCAGTTGGTTGAGCACTGGACTATCGTGCGGGAGGTCGTGGGTTCGAACCTCGGCCGGACCATCACTCAGGGTCTTCAAATTATTTGAGGAGAATGTGATGCCTTTGTAATGACATCTGCAAATGGTTAGACTTTCTAGTCTTCTCGGATAAGGACGATAAACCGTAGGTCTCGTCTCACAACCCTTGGTTGTAATAACTTGGTGGGACTTTAAAGAACCCACACGCTGTTCGCAAAGAGTAGGGGACGTAGTTCCCGGTGTTGTGGTATGGCCTTTCTGAATGTAATTTCACACACGTACGTATTATGAACGAGCTTATATAGCTCCTAGGCGTTACGTGTATAAATAAAGTATTGATTGATTGATTGATTAAAGGGCTAACGCTCGAAACGTCAGCACCTCCCTTTTACCTTACGGTGGCATAACTTGCTTCATCAATTCTTTTAATTAGCCCAATTTCCTGCTGCTAAAGTAAAGCTTGGCGACTATATTTATAATACAGACCACTCTATTAAAGGTGAACCTCTCGAATCAATGAGTGTCTATGTTGTAGTTCAATTTTATTCTTGGTTCAAATTTTATTTTCCTTTGTTTCAAACTCATTATCAACATTACCATACCAGAAAACAAAGGAAAATAAAATTTGAATCAAGGAAAAAATTGAACTACAACATGTACACCAAGTAGTTACATCATGCTACAGATGTTTAAGTGCAGTTTAGCTTTCAAATTATAATTTGTAGTCAACTGATAGAACTAACTCAGAACCATCATTTCATCTAAATAAGCACATTATTCATTCAGTGTTTTAATTTGATATTTTTTACATGTGATTGGTCAGGCTACTACGGACGAGACCTTTTAACACTATAACGCCAAGTTTTTAATGTTGTTAATTCTATTTCATTGGTCAAGTCACTAGACTTGCCGTAACAGGACTTAACATTAACACTGAATAATTATAATTAGATGACACATGTACGCGAAATCAGTACTAGTTTAAGGCAAGAGAAAATGAGGTAAGAGAATGCATCTTTCATACTGGGTTCTTTTACTATGAGACAGAATCTATTTTTAGATGCGGAAACTATTCTAAGTGACCAATGGCTGATGTCCTTCTTATCACGTGGTTGCAATTGCCAAGTGAATCTTGTTTCGTTTGACCTCGACTTTCCAGATGCGGCATTGGGAAACCGCGCAGCCATGGAACAAGATATGACTAGATTCCGCGCTAAAAATAGATTCTGTCCCCTGATCATAACAGACCGAGTTATATTCTCTTTCTTCATTTTCTCTTGTTTAAGGCTTTATTAGTCATATACCTTAATTGTGAAACAACTTATGTATTCCAATTTTCTCGGTCCAACATCATTAAACAAGTTCCCTGGTCCCCATTTAGGCCATGCACGTAAATACTTGAAAGATTAATTTCATTGACTTTTTATTTAGCTTTTGTTACTATTTTAAACCCTAAGGAGTTGCCTTGCACGCAGTTTTATTTTCTGTTTGCACCAAGAGGAAACTTGAGAAATGGAGAGAGAAAGGAGAAAAAGGAATGAAGAGAGCTAGGGAGGGAAGAATGAAGGGAGAAAGGAGGGTGAGAAAGAAGACAAAAACCAAATAGCAATAGACAAAACAGAAATAAAGAAAGGAAGATAAGGGGCAAATAAAAAATAAACGGTGATCGAAATAAAAACGATCATAAATTAAGTCAGAAGAGAGAGACATCAGAAGAGCCAAACAAGGAGAGCACGGCTCATGCTTCAGTGACATTAAACCAAAGATTTCGAAGCAAATTGGAAATAACAACTATTCCCTGGTGGAAACAGTTGCTCAGTTTTTATGAGACACTCTTTGTGGCAAGACGTTTTCCACAAAAGGATATCATTAAGAGCCAATGTCGGAAAATATCGAGAATCTCAAATCAGTTCCAAAAATTCGAATTTTGGCTGATACCACCCAAACATCCCTTTGGGCGAACTATTTCAAGAAACGATATTAAGAAATCCCCAAGCGCTTCACATTTTGAGAATTTAAGAAAAGTTCCAAAATTCGCAAAAAATACATTTTTCAATTCGGGAAACGGGTGCAAATTTCAACATATTTCAACGAAATAGTACAAGCGCGCAAAAGCTCCTATTGACATGATATTACTCATGTATTTAGCAGACATCCACAGCTTAAAGACCCCGTAAAAAGGTTTTGCAAAATAACTATTTTAACATAGTTTCTGGCTTTTATTGTGTGCGCTCTGATTGTGTGTTGTTTTGGTAGTCAAAATAACGCCCAACTTCAACCGTCAAAAGTCGATCCTGGTATGTCACAAATTGAAAACACTACTATACCAAACGAACGAACGGTTATTTTTTTAAATACACCAGAAGTTTTAGCTCTGCGAATTTAAACACGTGCGAGTAATAAAATTTCAACTTGTGCCCCCCAAGTCGCCTGTCCGCTACAAGAACGGGAATGTAAACAAAGGAAAACATAGCAAATCGAGGAGAAAATCATACGGAAGTTATGACTTACCCCTCAAAGCGCAAAAAATTGATCGAATTCTGTTACCTTAACAGATATTTCTATCTGAAAGACTAATAAAACGAAATTATCCGTCCAATAATAATAAGAAAGCTATAAAAAGGGCTGGAGAGCTAGGTTATGAAGTCGCCTCGGATCATCAGAACTCGTGTGTATGGTTCCGGAGGTAAAAAAGCTTTTAAAGAAGCTTTCAAAATGCACCATGGAGCAAGCAAACAATGTCAGTAAAAATAGACTGATATTTTGAGGTATGATAGAAATGAAACATTGTAAGTTTATTTTTACAATTAAATAAAATGACAGATGAGCGCCGGCCATCGACAGTTCGATTTTAAATGGTCCGTCCCTTGGCTATCGTACTCAATGTTAATGTCCAAAAAACCGAAACAAGATTCAACGAAATAAAACATATATTACAATAATCTTTAAAAAGTATAATGCTAACTTGAGAATTAGATTTCCCGCATCGCAAAGTTTAAGTTATGTAAATATCAGGACTGTTTACTTACTGATCTTATGTCGTGTTACATGCTCCAAGTTCCACAGGAGAAGAGTAAAACCCTCCGTCTTGTTTATACATTTCATAAAAAAGACTTACTTATTTATTTACTAGAACTATAGATAGGGAGTTAATAATCCTCCCATAAACACAGAAAAAGAAGAAGCCAATTCATCCCGTTTTTTGGTGTTGTGTTACCTGTCACATTTTTCAAGTCACGTGTTTTGCTGTACACGGTTTGTGAAAATGAAATACAAAACATATTATTTAGTTATTTCTTTTAAGGTAGTCACCTGCAAACGTCGCGCAATTGTCAATGAATAAAGAAGGACTGTGCAATCAAAACTAACAGAATCTCCTGGAGCACACAAGCCATCTCCGTTTAAATTTTCATTAACAAAACATCATCTTCTATTCAGAATTTCACGCTGTATTACAGATCCAAATCTCGGCATTAACGAAACATCTATCCTCTGAGAAATGCATACGGTCCTTGGAAAAACACACTCTTATGGATCTTACTAAGCTTGGCTATCAGCAGGTTTTAGAATTCAAGAGGGTGTCGGTGTCGTGCCAACCTTAAGAACCACCACCGTTGCAAACAAACAATCCAGAGAACGTTTAACAGAGGGATGGGCCTTGCGACCAGCTAAAAAGGCGTACCGTTTTAGTGAAAAGCAGAAGGCCTACCTCACTGCTAAATTCAACATTGGTCAGTCCACTGGACGGAAAGTGGACGCACGTCTTGTAGCCTCAGGGCAATAAAATATATTTTTGTAATTCTTTCCCACTCCAGAACTTTTTTAATGATCCTCCCGTTTCCTTATACAAATGGAGCAGTGCGTGGCAGAGATTTGCCACACACCCAAAGAGGTACTCTACATGGGCCCTCTTCAACTGGTGTCAAACACTTTTTAGGATTAATACCCTTAAGGGTCATTGAAAGATATCACCAAAGCCCTCATGACTCTTGCGTGGTTTCTTCTTCTTTCTTTCCTTTCCTTAACTCTAGGGATGTCGGAAGAAGAATGACCCTGGAAAGGGGCTTGAGGGCTCGCTGGCATGGGTACGATTGGCACCCCTATTCAGGGAAGAACCTCCACCTACACCTCCACCTCCGACCGACCCACCTTCACGAGAGGGAGGGCGACGGGAAACGAAACATTTTATGGGGATGGCCTAATAAAGTACAAGTTAGTTACGATTTGGATCTGTGATACAGCGGGAAATTCTGAATAGAAGAAAATTTGAAAATTTAAACGGAGATGGCTTGTGTGCTCCAGGAGATTCTGTTAGTTTTGATTTCACAGTCCTTCTTTATTCATTGACAATTGCGCGAGGTTTTGCAGGTGACTACCTTAAAAGAAATAACTAAATAATATGTTTTGTATTTCATTTTCACAAACCGTGTACAGCAAAACACGTGACTTGAAAAATGTGACAGGTAACACAACACCAAAAAACGAGATGAATTGGCTTCTTCGTTTTCTGTGTTTATGGGAGGATTATTAACTCCCTATCTATAGTTCTAGTAAATAAATAAGTAAGTCTTTTTTATGAAATGTATAAACAAGACGGAGGGTTTTACTCTTCTCCTGTGGAACTTGGAGCATGTAACACGACATAAGATCAGTAAGTAAACAGTCCTGATATTTACATAACTTAAACTTTGCGATGCGGGAAATCTAATTCTCAAGTTAGCATTATACTTTTTAAAGATTATTGTAATATATGTTTTATTTCGTTGAATCTTGTTTCGGTTTTTTGGACATTAACATTGAGTACGATAGCCAAGGGACGGACCATTTAAAATCGAACTGTCGATGGCCGGCGCTCATCTGTCATTTTATTTAATTGTAAAAATAAACTTACAATGGTTCATTTCTATCATACCTCAAAATATCAGTCTATTTTTACTGACATTGTTTGCTTGCTCCATGGTGCATTTTGAAAGCTTCTTTAAAAGCTTTTTTACCTCCGGAACCATACACACGAGTTCTGATGATCCGAGGCGACTTCATAACCTAGCTCTCCAGCCCTTTTTATAGCTTTCTTATTATTATTGGACGGATAATTTCGTTTTATTAGTCTTTCAGATAGAAATATCTGTTAAGGTAACAGAATTCGATCAATTTTTTGCGCTTTGAGGGGTAAGTCATAACTTCCGTATGATTTTCTCCTCGATTTGCTATGTTTTTCTTTGTTTACATTCCCGTTCTTTTCGCAGACAGGCGACTTGGGGGGCACAAGTTGAAATTTTATTACTCGCACGTGTTTAAATTCGCAGAGCTAAAACTTCAGGTGTAATTAAAAAAATAACATTTCTTTCGTTTGGTATAGTAGTGTTTTCAATTTGTGACATACCAGGATCGACTTTTGACGGTTGAAGTTGGGCGTTATTTTGACTACCAAAACAACACACAATCAGAGCGCACACAATAAAAGCCAGAAACTATGTTAAAATAGTTATTTTGCAAAACCTTTTTACGGGGTCTTTAAGCTGTGGATGTCTGCTAAATACATGAGTAATATCATGTCAATAGGAGCTTTTGCGCGCTTGTACTGTTTCGTTCAAATATGTTGAAATTTGCACCCGTTTCCCGAATTAAAAAATGTATTTTTTTCGAATTTTGGAACTTTTCTTAAATTCTCAAAATGTAAAGCGCTTGGGGATTTCTTAATATCGTTTCTTGAAATAGTTCGCCCAAAGGGATGTTTGGGTGGTATCAGCCAAAATTCGAATTTTTGGAACTGATTTGAGATTCTCGATATTTTCCGACAAATGACAAGAAAATTTACCAACCTCTAGACTTCCTTCTAAGATTTCCAAGAGTTCTCCTATTTCTTCTTGGATGATGCTTGAGCAGTGAGGGTTGCTCTAAAATGCTTGTTTGCTGGAAAGTCTATCGTTAACCTAGCAGCTACCTTACTCTGAAGTTTGCTGGAGTTGGTAAGAAATAACTTGAAGTTAAGTTTTAGAAGGAAATGTTTTAAATCCACTAGATCGCGCGGCCTGGAAGTATGATAATTTAATTCCTCTATGGATACATTTTGAAGATTGAATATTGATACAGCTATCAAACTGCAATTGTCGGTTGAGGTAATTGAAGGTGTCGGCAATTGATTGTTCTCCCTTATATAAGACAGTAATTGACACAAACCAATGCGTGGATGAATAACATAGCATTCCGTGCGGGGCTTTGTATTTTCCCCAGTGTATTTTTAAGCAAAAATCAACGCAAAACACCTGAACAGCTGAATGTCATGATAACAAACACGTCTTCTTTGTAGCGGAGCTCCACAGCGGCTCGAAGAGCCGCAGAGCGGAGCCCCATAACTACCGTGCGAGGATAGAAATTGAGAAAACCATGCGTTTGAGTTTTCATGGTCATCGTGGCTAGCGGCATGGCTCGCGGGCGCGTGCGCCTAGCGACGACGACGACAACGACGATGATGTTGCCCCAACATGGCGGCCATAGTCATCCGGGATATTTAGAAGGTCTTAAACCGAAACGAGGCTTTGTTTTTCGCGCGCTTTTCGCGGCTTGCCGCGGCTACACAACCTACAGCCAGCAGTCTACAGAAGTCTACAATGTTTTGCTGAAGAAACGGATTATTCATAGCGGTTTTGGAGGAAAAATTTTCTTCCTACAAGTTTTCAAGCGTTTTTGGAGGGACATAAGCATAAAGCTGAGTTCTTTCTACAAGTTTTCAAGCATTTTTGGAGGGACTGTGTGAGGAGCTCCGCTTTTAGGTTTGCCTAAATCTATTTAATACGGCATAGTCAATGCCTCACACAACTTATTCTTAAGCTGTTTACAAAATTAATACATAGTAAAAGGTTTGAACCCAGGAGTATCAGTAGTTCGTCTAGTTTGATCGTCCGGGTGAGGGTAGTTCTGAAAATAACTGTGTTGGTGACTGACGTTTCGACAACCTGAGCAGAAGTCATCTTCAGAATCCATGACGAAAACAAAACCGACAAACGGACTTCTAACAAACCGACATAATTTGACTAACTATAGACGGACCTAAAACCGACTTATTTGACAAACAATAGACGGATCGAAACCGACCAATGACTGGTAACAAACTTTACACGAGTCTTTCAGCCTATACCATCATGGCTAAACTGACCAATCACGTTTAACAGACCAGACTTATAACATCATCGTCTGACGAACACTATTCACTTGACTCTGAAGATGACTTCCGCTCAGGTTGTCGAAACGTCAGTCACCAACAACAGTTCTTTTCAGAACTACCCTCACCCGAACGATTAAACTAGACGAAAATTAATACAGCCGGAATTAGCATATATATCTTTACTATTGGAAGAAGGCAAGTCAGGTGTCCTGTTACATTGAGACTTGGGCAACACTCATATGGATCGATTTTTATCTGTTGTAGACTTGGCTTTGCACACAACACATGCCCGGAAAATATCTAAAAAAACTAATTGATAGTCCAGTCGGTAGGGCGTTGATTGACAACAGCGAAACCCTGAAGGAGGACCCAAGTTATTCCTATGTTAAAATTTAACACATGAATGATCGTCGCCGTTATGTACACAATTGAAGCAGTTGCGAAGATCGGGCCTTAGAATACTTTTTTCTGCTTACGTTTCATACATAACTGCGATGGTCTTTCAGTTGTTACATTTTTCTTACACAGTTCGCATATATGAATTTCCTATATTTACATTCAAATGCTGAAATTGTTAACCAATCACAGCCAGTTAGGTTTAACTAAGCAAATTATTATGACTGTCTATACAAAATATTACACAGTAAGTACACGTAGCGAAAAACAGCAGTCTGAGCAACGGTGTAACGATTGCACTCCTGTATTTCACATGTAAAGCGCATTTGCTTGTTTTGAACGAGTTCATTGTCTGCATAACTTAAAAACGCATTTAAGAACTTCAATGACACTTCCTTTTTCTTTTAAGAACCTCTTTTAAAAACGTTTAGTTCCTTGTATTGTTCAAATCCTCATTTTGGGCCATTTATTTCTCTTTCTTGTTCAACTTTTCATCGATAATTTTACCAGGATGCCAGTCATCCCAGCCACCAAACTGTCGCTCCAGTTGCCTGGCAACAGCGATTGACAACCTGTCGTTATTCTTTCCAGCCACGATTTGTATGCCCAGCGGCAGTCCGTTACAGTCAAGTCCCAAGGGACACTGGGTAACAGGAAGATGAAGCACGTTAAAGATGGCGGTGTAACTGAAATTAAGGGGGGCCAGTGAAGATCTGCCGTGTGAATGAGCAGTGTTTGGATGTGAGGGATAGAGTAATATTCCATGATTTCCAAGCAGCAATTGTATCTCTTGACGCAACTTGACGCCCATTTCGATAAATCGCGACGATATGTCCGGTAAACAGTTTGGTAAGGGATTTCTCAATCGTTCAATGCCTGAGGCGATCAGAGTCGGGTAATGGTATTTTGAATATCCAAATAAATACTTGAAAATCTCTAGGAATGGATTCATGGCTGTCCCGTTGTGCTCAGTTTCCAGAAATTGTGACGTAATCCTGTTATTCTCAGCTGCTAGGATCATCGCTGACCAAATAAAGGGCGAGTACTGAAAGTTTTTCATGTGAACATTTTGTAGCTCCGCACCAAAGCGCTCACGCAGGAAGGTCCTTGCTTGGTCTTGGACCTTGAGGAGCCCTGTGTCCACTGGTGATGTCAAAAAAGGAAATGCGATATCCAGCGTGTAAACTTTAAGGGATGAAAGATCCACTTCTGAATCCAAATCAAGCTCGAAAGATCCAGGGCCAGCCATGGCCAGAAGCAATGGTATAAGGTCGTCAGCGTATCGGCATAACGGTCCCATAACGAGAAACTCGTTAAACGCGTCACTGGTACCTTGAGGGAAATGGCCACCGTTTGGAATTATGGAAGGACTTGGTTTATGTCCAAAAATGCCATTGAAAAACGCCGGAATACGTATGCTACCCCCTGCAAAGAGAATCAAATTTAGTGCTGCGGTGACCCTGTCATGAAGTAACATCTTTTGTTATACATCGTATTCACAAATGGCGGCCCTCCTGGGTCGATTGAGCGGCCAAACACGAAGACGAGGCGTTATAGGATAAAAAATACTTAGCTGCAGTCAGGTAATTCAGAGTTGGAGGGATTTATTAGGTTTCTGTGAGTATTCTGTTATAATCGAGCGCAAAACTTTTCTTGAGATGACAAGTTCAAACGTTTATTGCAAAAGGGAAACTTCGATCCTCAAGGAAACAAAGTAGGTTTTTTTAGTTTTCCGACGCATCAAAACATTCGCAAGCAATGGCTACAGAAAATCCGAAGAGATGTGGGCCGCAACTTTTCATGAGCGAAGAATACAAGAGTTTGCTCGCTTCATTTTTGTAACGAAGAAATAAGAACGGGACTTAGCGGCAAGAAAATGCATTTAGCGAAGGGCGCAATTCCTTCAAAGTCTGGGTGGCGAACTTCTCCTCGCAAACGACCTCCGCCATCGAACAGGTCAAATCAAGTACCTGAAAAAAAGGAAGCGACTGGAAGGTCTATTCACGAGCGAAGAGGATGAAAATGTGATCGAAGACCCCAGTTTAACGACGGCTTCTTATACTAACACTTTAAGCAAGAGTTTCGCTTCTACAGCGGACGATGTGGTTTCAAATGAGCTCGATGCTGATGAATTGCAAGAGTCACGAGAATCATTAAAACTCCAACTTTTAGAAGCTCAGAAGGAGATCGCTCGTTTAAATGAGGAACTTGCAATTTTGAAAACACTCTTAGCTACAGCTGAAGCTGACCTCTCGAATTTAAGTGAAGAAATTAAGCATCAGTTGGAGGAAAACAGTGAGTTAAAATCGCGTAGATTTTGCATAAACAATCTGTCAGCAAACGATTCAATTTCATTTTACACTGGTTTCCCAAACTTGTAGACATTCAATGCGACACTTTTGTATTTAAACCCAGGGGAAAATGGTGAAAAAATCCGTTACTGGCGTTCCGTCGAAACAAAGGTAGATAAGAATCTTTACGACGAGAACAGTGATACACTATAGAGTAAATTCGGGTAAACAGTGTAAACACCAGAGCGCCCGTTCGATCACTGGAATAATTCAATTGCTTACCGCTTGACAAGTTGAGCTTTTGTCCGCAGTCCTTTCGGTGGATTGTTTCAACATTTGAGCCAAAAACGTAACTCTTCAGTTTTAAGCTCTGCTAGGTTTCTGCCAGCTAGAGATGAGCCAGGAACATCATACCCACAAAGCAAAACAGGCATGTTGACCTAGTCACTGTAATTCTTATCCCACACGCCTCGTTTTCACGTTTGATCGCTCGCTCGCCCCAGGAGGGCCGCCATTTGTGAATACGGTTTATATAGCTGGTGTTTTTCCTGCTATAGCGCGCCCATTCATTGGCTAGTTCATGGTTATATGACCTCTAACAATGAAACTGTTTGCCGCCAAATGCCACGAGAACTATGACGCCAAACACAAAAACATTCACTGTTACCCGCGAAATGTTGAACGCTGTTGCACGTGATCAGAGCGTCAGCGTCAGACGGCACCTTCTAAAAACTTCCCAACGAAGAAGTTTTCTTATTCGAAATTGCTAGGTGACCTTATCAAGTGCCAAAAATGGCAAAATAGCCTTTCCAAAAACTTAAGGGACTACTTTTTCCTTGCTGCGAATCTTTTAGCTGATGTTTTAGGGGCTGAAAATTTATTCAGATTCACCGTTCGAAATCTAGCTCACCTTGGTTCCGAACAGATTTTTACCGAAAAATAGACTGTTCGTAAATAAAGATAAGGATGCGAAATTTTACATTTGTTCGTTAATCGAATGTTTAGTTTTGGCGTAACTCAGAGACAAATAATTAACAGTATAACTCATGCTACATGCTTCTCTATTATCAAACCATGGACCACACAACTGTAAAGCTCTAAACCTATGTATGTAGTGACTTACCAACATCGGAGCCGACCCCGCAGACCGAACCACCGGCAGATATGATGCATCCTTCGCCACCTGAACTTCCACCGGCAAGTTTAGATGTGTCATAGGGATTATTAGTCCGGCCGTATAGGTTATTCGCCGTTTCCCACCACATACACAGCTCACTGCAGTTCGTCATCGCCACCGGAATCGCGCCGGCTTGCCGAAGATTTTTAACAACCGTCGCATCGTCGTCGGCGATTTTGTCCTTTCTGTCTACGAGGCCGGCCGAATGAGTGAAACCTTTACGTGCGATCGATTCCTTGACAGTTACGGGAACACCAAGTAGAGGTTTCTTTAACAAAGCTTCCTTTTCATCATTTGTGTCCGAGTTTGACGAATCGAGGATCTTGTCGATAGCTCTCGCTTCTTCTAATGCCTCGTCGAAACAATCGTTAACCACAGCGTTCAGCAACGGATTGACTTCATGGATCCTATCGATGAAAGCTTGAATGGTTTCCTCTGCTTTGATTGAGCGTTGCTTTATTCTCTGAGCGATGACACAAGCTGGTAACTTTAGAATTGGATTCGATGGGCTTCGAACTGTAGCACCATGTTTGCCGTAGACTATTTCCGATAGCTTTAGTCTAAAATCCCACAGGATTCCAAACGACTCCAATGCCTTGAATGCGATCGTAAAAACGGAAAGAAACATACGAATCAAACCCATAACTGAAGGCCAACTCTACGTCCACAGCGTCAATATCTGTATACGTACAACGCAGTTTTACTTTGTTATGGTAATTTTTTCAGGTTGTTAATAGAAGTCGACTCGTCACTGCATTAATTAATTATTGAATAAAACTCAACCGGTGGACTGAAAGTAAAATATCAATGAACACGGCACCGGGACACGGCGTAACTTCAGTGCTACGGCTCCTTTGCAGTTTGCCTCAACAAAGCAATAACGTGGACCCTAATAAGGCACTTGCTGCTGTTTCACTTAAGATAACAAAGGCATCTCAATTGTCCTATGAGAATCAGGTGGGTCAGAAGTTGCCGTTTATATTACATAAAGGTGGCGAAAAGAGCAGAATTGACGAATAGGGAAAAGGTCCGATCGAGTATGCCCTTAAGGAAAAAAACAGTGCTCCGTAAAATAACTGTGCATGTTCACTCAGCTTCCAAAATAGAAGACCGCAGAAGTGTATTTGAAATTCAAGTGTCGAATAAAGGTATGCAAATCGGTTTACCCAAAATCAGTTTTTTTTTTTTTACATCTTCCCACTGTTTAACTTCTTAAAGGATTTTCCCAAGGTCTACTAGCAAGCATCAGCTCTTCTCAAAAAACGTGACTGCTTTCAAGGTCACACTAGCTGCTGACATGTCTCCTACTAATTTGACAGCAGGCCCTACTCCGGGCGGTTTTCAATTGATTATGCTAAATAAAAACCACAGTAATCAGTCTTTAGTTGTCTGCCGCCGATGATGCCGGATTGTTTCAACACTCACATTCAAAACACCGCTCAATCTGTAATAAAATAACACACATAACATTTGGCAGCTAGGGACAGTGTTTTAATATCAGTTTTAGCAAGCCAGACGTTGAACGAAACTCCAAGCCAGTAATTTACCTAATGCTAATATTTCCCAGCCAGCATAACTGAAGCTTGTCCGGAGCGGGTTTCCGTTTGAGTGGCTCCGTCGGGCACTCCTGATTTGGTATGGCTTGCAGACTGTCTTTCGCCTAGATAAGCTGGTTGGACTCACATAATTATGGTTGGCCATTTGTTTCAAAATTATGGCCAGATATACGTGGAATTTTTGGCCATGTATAATTGCGATCTCCTTTGTTGAATGGGTTTTTATCCCAACCACATCACGTTTTTGTCTACATTTGTCAGCTGGACACATACCTATACTGAACGAATTCGCGTGATCATACGCGCCCAATCGAAGCGCGTACATAGGCGTGTTGAAACGCAAATATACGTGCGTCTTAAACAGACCTTAGTTTAAGCTACATCGAATTATAGCGTCAGCCAAACTGAATAGTAAACTTAGCTTTACATATATATACAGTATTTATTTACAACTGTCATGGGCTCCTGCAACTGTATTATGCCTAACAAAATGAATTAACTATGGATAGAATAATCTGTCTAACAAGAATAGAAGTTTGTAATCTCAAAGTGATCGCACTCCTTGGTTAAACTGAAATCATAGTATAACTGAAACCCCGCATAAGAACCTGCTTGGTTTGGCTTAGCTAAAATTTACCACTACCTCTTTTAACTTACATATAATCCCCAGGTTCTGTCCAACCAACGTTACTTTTCAGTCTAATCGTACATGAAGTATTTATTGGCTGACGCTATAATTCGATGCGGCCTAAACGAACGTCTGTTTTTAAAAGACGTACGTATATGCTGTAGTTACTCGGGCTACCTGTGGTAGCGCGAGTCTAGGTTTCGGTTTCCTATAAGTCTACGACAACGTCGAGAATGAGCAAGCCTGCGCTGCTCGCGGTCTGCGGTGTCCCTGAAGGCATGAAAGCGAGGCGCCTTATTTCAATGAATGAATGAAACTTTATTTAACCACGGGCAAATTCATCAGCTATTTACAAAGGTATAAAAATTATAACTGCTCAACTAAAAACTATAAACTAAAATATATTAAAAAGCTGCTTTCCGTGAATGCCGTGCCTTATAGAGCTTTACTGATATCTCGTTTGAACGACCTTAAGGACTCCGCGCACCTAACCTCATAAGGAAGGCGATTCCAAAGTGTGGCGCCACTATAGCTAAAACTATTTTTAAAATAATTTGTGCGTGGCAACCTAACATTAAGTTTGTTCTCGGAGTCCCTCAAGTTGTAGCTTATATTTCGATCAGAAAATTTCGATATTAAATAGTCCGGAGCTAACCCATGCAGGCATTTGAATACCATGATAGCCCTTTGTATGTTTCGCTGGCGGTCGAGATTTTTCCACCCCAAAATTTCCAGCAATTGGTCAGCATGAACGTCATAATTAGAGAAAGTTAAAACACGGGCTGCTCTATTCTGCAATTTTTGCAGCTTGTCTTTTAAAGTAACCCCACAGGTTCCCCAAACAGAACTACAGTAGTCAAAGTGAGGTTGTATTAAAGCTTGGTATATAAGATGTAAGGTCGCCGTAGGAACCAGGTGCCTAACACGTTTCATGGCACCGATTCCAGAAGCGATCTTTTTAGTTAGTTTTTCAATGTGGTTATTCCAGCTGAGTTTGTCATCAATTGGTATTCCAAGTGATTTCGTACTTGCAACCTGTTTCACCCGAGTACCGTTCATTAAGAGTGAGGGGGAAACAGCAATGGTATTTAGCCTTTGGCCAGATCCTATCAGCATGAATTCTGTTTTGGTCATATTTAGAGTAAGTTTGTTCGCGTTTAACCAAGTATGCACGTTCAATAGGTCCTCACTAAGACATGATTCAATGCTACCTACATTATTATCTGCATATGTCAAATGCGTATCATCGGCGTACATCCTCGGTTCACAATGTGACAAACAATTTGGAAGGTCATTTATATATAATAAGAATAAGAGTGGACCGAGGATGGTCCCCTGAGGGACACCACACGTCAATAAACGGCTGTCAGATAAGGACCCACCAACTGAGCATTGTTGCATACGATTCTCCAAATACGACTGAAACCATTTCAATGAATTCCCAGATATACCATAAGAATCAAGCTTAGACAAAAGAATCTCGTGGTCAACGGTATCGAAGGCTTTCTTTAGATCTAGGAAAATAACCGCGTTGATTTTCCCAATATCTATATTATATGCCCAGGAGTCAGTTGCCTCAAGCAAAGCTGTAACAGTTGAGTGAATCGCACGAAAACCCGACTGATGTTTACATAGTATATCGTGCTCCTCTAAATAGGCATATAATTGTTCGTAAACGATTCTCTCCAAGACCTTAACCACAACTGGGATAACCGAGATCGGACGATAGTTGTTTACGTCGTCTCGATCGCCTTGCTTGAAAAGGGGTGTGACTCTAGCCGATTTCCAGTCTTCTGGGAGTTTACCTTGACTAAAAGATTTGTTAAAAATATCGCATATAGGCACACAAATGAGATCGGCACACTCTCGAATAAGCCTCGCAGATATTCTGTCCAGGCCAGTTGCCTTAGACTTGTTTAGTTTGTTCATGAGTGAAAACACTTTGTTTGCATCAGTTGGATGGAGATAGAACCGTTTATCTGAGCGAGTGAGATACCTTTGGTAGTCTCCGCTATCGGAGTCAATCTCACTGGCAAGTTTTGGACCAATAGTGGAGAAATGGTTATTAAACTCGTTTGATATCTCTCGTGTATCGGTTATCGTCAAACCATTAATTTTAAGAGACGTTACTGACGTTTTCCCAGATTTCCGGGACGTTAACTCATTAATTATCTGCCAAGTCTTTCGAGAGTCACCTTTGTGCTCATTAAAGCTATTTTGATAGTATGCTTGTTTGGTTAATCTTATTTCTTTGTTGGTTATATTCCGTTGTCTTTTGTATAACATCCAATCATCGGGAGCATTCGATTTGATAGCTTTTATTTTTAAGATGTCTCGTTTATGCATTAAACTTTTTATTCCTGATGTAATCCATGGAGAACTACGTGCACGAACACGCTTCGTCCTCAGTGGAGCGTGTTTGTTAGCTATGGCCAAAAATGTTTGTTTCCATTCCTGCCACATCTCATTTGGATCGGTGAGTGCATAAACGCTCTCCCAAGATTGAGATGAAATATCATTTCGAAAACTTTGTGTGTCAAAATTCCTAAAATTCCGATAAGTTACTGTATTATTGCCATTGGACATCCCGTTCAGGGCTAGTTTTTTGTAAGCAAAAACCATGCTATGATCACTAATCGCGACATGCCGGACTCCTGAACACGCGATCTTATCCGCACAATTGGTATAGATTAGATCAATTAAAGTAGACGAAGTAGGAGTTATTCTTGTTGGTTCTGAGATGAGCTGCTGGAGTCCATATACATCAGCAATACTCATCAGTTTAAGCGTGTTGTTGTCACTTCGGGTAGAAATCATATCACAATTGAAATCCCCCATCACGAAATACTCTACATTTTCACTATCAAGTTTTCCGATTAAGGATTCAAAAGATGTAAAAATTCCAATAGAAGCGTCTGGTGGTCTATACCATGTGACAGCTACAACTGGTTTAGATCTAGGCCTTCGAATCTCCAAACAGAGATTTTCAAGGTCATCCATATGAAGGTCATTACGAATGGTAAAATTTATTGCATTTCTTACATAAAAACAAACCCCTCCCCCACCGTTTGTGACTCTGTCACGGCGAATTATTTCATATCCGGGGATGTGGACGTCATTATTACTTGTATTTATATCAAGTTTGGTCTCGTTAATAGATAAAATATCTACGTCATTATTAGCTAAGAGTATCCTAAGCTCATCTATGTGAGTAGTCAATTTATTTATATTAAGAGAGGCTAGTTTTAAACCGCGCTGAGATGGTAAAATTTGGGTGGGGTCTGCATTCCCATCATTTGGTACACATGAATTCCCAGTTCTGTTTTTAACACTCTCCTCAGGCACGGCATTCACGGGGAGAACATTGCTTCAAATAAGATGTGTTTTAAAATTCTTAAAAAACTGCTCGTTACCTTTAAAATTAAGGTGAAGTCCACCTCTGTTGAGTCCGTTGTACGTGATATTTTGATGACGAATTAGTTTCCACTCGTTTTGATGACAGAACTTCATTAAATGCTTGTTCGCTGTGTTGACTGCTTGATTGAGTTTACCCTTCCTACATACAAGCTCCGATATGGTAACTGTGGCATTGCAGCTGCTCTCGATCTGTCGAGCGAGATCGACAATGGACTCGGCAACCTCCTCTGGTTTTCTAGATATGAGATCATTAGTGCCAACATGTAATATCACTTCGCTTGGCTCGTGCTCTAAGTTTGGTTTTAAATAATCTTTCATTGCCCTTGTCGTTGCACCGGAAAAGGACCTAACCACGACCCGATGACCAACTACTTGTCCTAACTCTTTTCCCTGGATATTTGTTACCATTGAATCACCGATAAGTAAGGTGGTGCGTGGTTTTTCCAGCTCTGTTGCGATACGCTCCGTGGAGTCATCAGATTCTGCTTTCTTGGTTTTCTTTTTCTGTTTGCTCTTTTGTTTAGTCGTACTAACAGTTTGCCATTGCTGTCCTTCAACATTTGAAACAATAGCATCATTGTTAGAGGTGATAGGTGGCCTAGTAAATGTAGTAGCTTGATTAGTCGCTTCCCTTGAAATAATTTGCAATGCAAAACTTAGAGAGTCTCGTTCTTCAATAATTTTTTTGTTTTCCTCCTTTAAAGATAAGATTAAAGCACGAAGCCTGGCATTTTCAGATTTGAGATCCTCCATTTCTCCTTCGGATCGTTTGTCCTTCAAATGAGTCCATAGACTCTGTACTTCAGATTTCAAGAAATCCAGCTCTTCACGCAACTTTACGTCGCTAAAACATGGCGATATGGCTCCTTCATCTCCTTTCACAACAGTAACCGTTTCATCTTCCACCGGCAACTGAAGCAGTCTTCTTAGTTCAGCCTTAGCAGATTTTGCCTCTGAACCTTGAACTTGGAGAGTCCCTGTGCTGTTAAATAGTATTAGTGTAACACTCTTTGACTTCAGAGAAGTAGATCTTTCTGTGGTGCACACCGTCGGGGCTTCCAACTTCAAAAAATTAATACTTAATTCTTGGAGCTCCTCTAGACTTCCTTTCCACTTAAAAAGAGCATGTTTCTCATCCCAGTGTAACATGCCTTTAAAAGGTAGTACAGAGTCCATCGGTTCAATTGAAGTCGCAGAGCCCTCAGAAACACGTCCACTCGCCATTGATGGGGACCCGTGGGGGACCGAGGAGGGATGGGATCTGATCTGTGGGATCAGTTCAACTTGATCTCAAAATCATCCATGGATCTTTTCTTATTCAAACTCAAGTTTTTTTTTCTACGTGGTCGTGTGGAAAGAGATTAGCGGGAACAGGGCCAATAAGGCTAAATCGGAAGAAAAGTATATCCCGCGATTGAGGAGTAATATTGTTGTTTTTCCCACATATCGCTTCTTCGCCTTCGATAACTTGGAATCAGATGAATGGCATCAAGTTTCACGACTGTTTTTTTACCGTGGGAACCAAGAAAGCTGATTGGTCAACATTAATTTGATTAGTAAACAAACCCAACTATCACTGAAATTTCTGTAAAACCTTAGAAAACTTTCTGATAAAATCGCTCAGCTTAAACACGACGTCGACAACAATTACGGTGCGATATACAGTCTGGTAGGTTTTTTTGCGGTCGTGGAACCAACCATATAGTATACAATATATACAAAAATTAGGCGTAAACCCACATTCACGTATGTTCGAAGCCGTATTATCAAGTGTAGCCCGAGTGAACGCTCCCGAGAGCGTCTAGTTCAATTTTATCCTTGGTTCAAATTTTATTTTCTTTTGTTTCAAACTCATTATCATACATTACCATACCAGAAAACAAAGGAAAATAAAGTTTGAACCAAGGAAAAAATTGAACTACAACATATATATGCATTTCAGCACGTGTGTAAATTCATTATCGTCAGGGGCGTTCCTAGCCTTTTTTTGTTTGTAAGCCATGGCGTCGCATAATTCAGAATATTGGCAATATGGGCGCGAGAGCGCCCATTTGGAGCGACGAAGTCGCGACTTACTAGGGGGGTCCGGGGGCATGCCCCCCGGAAAATTTTGAAAATTTAAGTACTCTGAGATGCAATCTGGTGCAATCTGGACGCTTAAATTTTTGCAAATGCCAGGATTCCATATTGAACAAGAAATATTAAATATGAAACAAAATGCAGCTGTGGTCAAAGAAGTAACGAGAACGTCATAAAACAATAGGTTTAATTACAATGACAAGAGCTTAATTCTAACTTCATCTTTCTTCAAGTCATCGTCAGTCAGGTTTTCAATGTCGGGATAAGATGGTAGATCCAATTCCAGCAAGCTTTGCGATTGGGTCGAGTCTAATGGTACGTTTGTTTGCTCTGTTACTTCTGCTACTCCACGCATCTCAACTTCATTGCTCAGCGCTGTTGACTCAACGTTTGAATTATTCCCCACATGCGAAGCGCCAGGGGCTGTTGGACTGAAAAATTCGTTTTTTCTCTCTCAAAAACCGACCAAAACTGAACCCGGTTCGGTTTTGGGTCTCGAGAGCGAGTTGTGATCCAGTAATGCTCTTGTAAATACGCCTTTCAACAAGTCTACACTAAGTCGTGAATCGTTCTAATACAACTTAAAAAATTATTATACCGTCCGAACGACTTGTAAGCCCGTGCTTATTTGCTTAAAGGCAGGTACGCGCCTGATCGTTTACATAGTACAAGAATCTATATTTAAGTTTCCCAGTGTGACCGCTTTCCGGAATGGTATTAAACAGCACGAAGGCAGCACGATGTGCTGAACACAGGAGCAGTTGACAGACAGTATATCTTAAGGTTTTCCATCTGTGGATGCATGAGACCATGACTTGTGACGAAACTGACTGCTGAACAGCACTGTAAGATGTAACCTTTCCATTAATATACAGTGTGGTTCTAACTTTCTAACCTCTCTTACGTATATTCCCGTAGGCTACGCGTGCAGTAACAGAAATAGGAGACGCATGCACGCTTTTTATTTTTAACTATCAACATCTGTGGATAAAATTAAGCCGCGTGACACTCAGGTGGGAAGCGATTGAATACTCTGTAAAGTCTACTGAGGTACTGTTTGTTTCACTATACAGTGTACACGTGGTTCTATCTTTCATCTATCGATGCAATGTGACCATTCTTTGAAAAATTACTGAACAGTACTGTACTGTGGTACTGTTTGTTTCACTATACAGTGTCGTTCTATTAAACTTTTTCATCTGTGGATCAAACCATGCAGTGTGACCATTCTATGTAAAGCTACTGAACAGTACTGTACTGTGGTACTGTCTGTTTTACTAGTATACAGTGTGCACGTGGTTCTATCTTTTCATCTATCGATGCAGTGTGACCATTCTTTGAAAAGCGACTCAACAGTGCTGTACTATATCGAGGCCCCCTCTATATGGCACTATTTTCTCTAGTAAACAGTGTCGTTCTAACTTTTTCATCTGTGGATCAAACGATGCAGCACGTGTGACCATTCTTTGAAAAGCGACTGAACAGTGCTATACAATACATATACTACAGCAGTGTTCAAATTTGTGAATCCATGTTCTATTTTCAGTGAATCCGGCGGCTGTTTTCCATGATTGTTTTCAAACCGATCCTCTTTTTCTTTTGCTCACCGGTGAGCGTTGCTGTCCTCTCTGATTGAATAGACTTTATTTCGTGGCAAAACTCTTGCCTTATTTTTGCACACGGAATATTTTTCGTTCAAAACAATTACTTTGCGTGACAAAGTGGCACTGAGGTGGTGGGTATGTATAGGACTGCTTGTCCAACATCGTTCCCATGGTGACTCTGTGCTTGCCCCAAAATACGCAGAAGAAAGATATTTCAAATTTATGTAGCGCGCTGCCAATACTCATATGAAAACAATAAAAACCTTACGAAAATACCGACGGCAGCTTCTAGGACTACACTTATTGAAACAATTAGCAGATTAGTACATGGGAAGCTGGCTCGCCTTATTTTCTCTGCACTGTTTCTCCTTCTCGTAAAACAGAATTTACAATTTTTGAAAAATCCGATAACACAGGAGTCATATTGTGGTTCTGTGCTCGTATACCGGTACATGAGGGCACCAAACTCAACCGGCTGAGTACCAGATCTTCCCTGGGGTAACGAAGAGGGGCGAATTTGTCGGTATTTGTCGGTATTTGTCGGTACTTGTCGGTATTTGTCGGTACTTGTCGGTATTTGTCGGTATTTGTCGGTTTTTGTCGGTATTCTCTATCATACTCTGATCTCAGGGGTGTCCCAGGGCTTTTTTAGGATTAAGCAAAACACGGCGGCGATATCGATTCGGACGACACTAATCACACCGTGATTCATGGGCGCACGCAATATGTCTTGGTACTACTTGGATTTTGCTGAACTTGATTGGACATGTTCGTGGTGTAGTCTCTCGTTCAAGTCTGGAGACTATTCGTTCAAACTTGAGCTGGACATAGATACACTTTTGACTGTGGCAGTTCGTCCTCGGTGTCAAAACCTGTTACGTTCAAAGAAAACAAAGGAGACAACACAATAGAGAAACAACAAAGAAAACTTCACAGGTTTTACACCGGCGTAAACTCCTGCGGCCTTGGCGAAGGAAGATAGCAGCACTGAAGACGACTATGCAAATGAGAACCTCCTAATTCTCGAGGGAGTTCGATCTTCGAAGAAAGGAAAAACAATGCACATTTTTACCCCAAAGCTGAATTTACCGTGGTAATTCCGTCAATGGTTATTTTGAACTCTGCTCCTCGATAGATACCAATCTACAAATTTTAACCCCCAAAAAGTAAAACAAGCAACCCCGTCACTTTTTTATGTCCCTCCGAGTGCAAACTGCGTCGCATGAACAAGAAGCGTTTCCAAATAGCGGTACATTGTCAATGTCATTCGAGTTGAACAGTAGGTGTGGTGGAAATTGAACTCTCGATGCACCTGCGTTGTTATTCGGACTATTTCATGTTTCTTTACTGATGTTGTTTACAATTTTTTTTCGCGTATTGCCCAATCGCATGTTACAACACTAATTCGCGTATTTGACAGGAGGTAATGTTTCTTGACTGATTGCTAAAAAGTGTCAGAAAGTACTGGCTAGAACAATGACAAGGGTTTTAAAACATCTCTTCTTTTGATAATATGAATACTTCTTTTGTCACACGACGTACTAGATGTTGATCGCAACGTTTCAACTGCTTACTGCTAGTCTTCTTCAGGGTATAAGGGCGACTGATTCTGGCTCACTGTTCTGTAGCTGTGTGGCCTGCTCTGATTGGAGCGTTTCGATCCTGCTATTTTTTTTTGTGCGCTGTGTTTTCGTCAAGGGTCTGCTGGCTTGCCACGTGCTTGTTGTGGTGCTTCTCGATTGTCGGCATCTAAGCTACTGGAATTTCAATTCCGTTATCCCTGTTGATTTTATTAGGGTGGTCTTATGTGAATTGCCTCTTTCACCTTCCTCGTATACCAGTGCTTATCAAAAAAAACCCATACTATTTCTACCACCATCTAAATGAGTGTAAAAACCCCCTTCTCGCATTTCAATGTTGCCTGTCTAGAAAAACATTCCAGGAATTACGAACCAACAGGGGCAGGGGGGACGGAGGGTGAATTTGGCTTCCCAGGAATGCCATAGGGGAGAGCAATCGTGTAATAAGGGGTAGAAATAGTCAATGTGTCAACAATTTTGTAGCTGATTGTAGCGCTAACCGAGGACTAGAAACTGGCTGTCGATAAAAAGCAGCTTGTACTTACATAATCACAAGCATTTCAAATTCGCCTGGATTAGGATGCGTTCTCTTTCTTCGAACGCAATTTATCCAAATGTTAACTATCCTGTAGTGGAGAGTTTTCTGCCCAGGAGCAGACCTAAATAAAGGGACGTTTTAAGCCAAAGCATCTGTGAATTTCTGGTTTACCGGTTACTTACAGTACAACGTGTAATTAATTTTTCACCAAGATCCGCAGGGGCCAGTTCCGACATGCATTTAAAAGCTATTGCAGAATCTCTAAAGTATAAGTGTCCTTTTTGATGGGTAACCAATCTAACGATTTAATTAGTACAAGTGTAACATGATCGTGCTTACGCTTATTAGCAACGACACGCGCAGTAAAATTTTGTACTAATTGTAGTTTATTTACGTTCTTCTTGGCAGTATTAGACCAAACAGAAGATGAATAAAACAACCTGCTGAAAACTAATGCATTAATTACAAGTTTGAGTGTTTTTTGATCGAATACATGTTTAACTCTATTTCTTTGACAAAGACGAGATACGCAAGAAGCCACTGTTTTTGAAATGCGTTCGTCACAGGACAACTGAGAATCCACGTAAACTCCAAAATCACACACAGAGTCACATGGAGTCAGCTGCTTGCCAAGAAGCGATAACCTGAAGTCGTCTAAACGAGATAGCATTTGCTTTGTTCTGAAGACGATCAGCTTGGTCTTATCTGGGTTAATTAGGAGTTGTTAAAACACCAATTACGTATCGAGGTAGATTACGTATCGAGGGTGATCGATGAGTCCTTATCTTAAACATTAAAGGACAAGTACATTTTTGTGTCGTTTACATAAGAACCTAATGCCGCGTTCACACCGGAGCTTAAACATGTTGAAAAGCTGTTTACGGTTAAACATGATTTACAATCACTTTGCACAAAACAGCTCCGTGTAAATTCTTTCTGACTTCAAAGTCATTTCTAATGAATGACTGTTAGACTCTTTCTCACTGTGTTAAGATTATACTTTAATCATTTGCGAGGCTGTTGTGAAAATTTCAAAACCTAGTTTAACTGAACAAGTTTAGCTGGTGTGAACGCGACACAAGATAAAGATCAATGAGGACTGTTCGCGGCACAAACAGGCATTAAGGTTCGTTGCACCTTTGTTCTCTTTACATGAAATGCTGTTTAACTACAAGCTTTTTCATTGTGCTTACGTGAGAACGGTTATTTCGTGTTCGTACAATTTCGTACAGAAAGCTGGACTTTGAAGCTATTTTTGTCCCGTTTTGACTAGAGACCAATGATAGAAGTAAGCTAGCTAAATGCTTGAGCCCGCGCTGGGAAAACAAACAAAATTATTTATTTTTCGTCCTTTTGATCTCTTGTTTGGCCACATAATAAACAACTTGTCAATCGAGCTACAATCCTGACCAAAAACTTTGGGACACTTTGCAAAACAAGTCAATCCAAAGGCAGTATCTTCCCATTCCCACATTCAATGTTGATTTGTTGCCATGTATGATGATAGTGGCTATCAACATTATTTGGGGGGAACGGGGTGGTTACAATTATAGCAAAAAACGGCGAACAATGTTTTCTAGGCTTATTATTTTGATACACTTTACATATCTGCATCCGAGGCGGATCATTCCTTTAGTGACCCAGACAATTTTGGCCGGGATCGTAGGTCGGTCTGTATTGTAGAAATCTTGACTTCGGTCACTGGTACAGACCTCACCGCGTTCGGTCTGCAATGGCGCCCTCGGTCAAGATTCTCCATACAAACCTCTAAGTAAATATTGACAGAGCTATTAGCCAATGAAAGCCAGTGTATCGATCCTTTGACATAGCGTCTCAAAGGAAATCATCAAAATGGGGCATGAAGTTGTTTCTTTTTTTCCCATAATTAGGCATAATAAATGAGTTTAACCCTTTAAGTCCCAGCAGTGACCAGCATCCAATTTCTCATTACAAAATTCGCTGTTCATTAACCATTCATGTTATGAGAATAACGAAAATGATCACCAAAAAAGAGTTGTACTGATATTTCAACAAATTCTCCTCACAAGAACCATAACAAATATATGAGAACAGTTAGGAGAAATGAATATTGATATTGAGGCTTAAAGGGTTAAAGTAGTAGTATATGGCCGATTTTAGCGCAACTTTAAAAAATTCTAGCGCAACTTTAAAAAATTCTAGCGCAACTTTAAAAATTTAAAAAAATCAACTTTAAAAAATTTAAAAAAATTCTAGCGCAACTTTAAAAAATTCTAGCGCAACTTTAAAAATTTAAAAAAAATCAACTTTAAAAAATTTAAAAAAATTCTAGCGCAACTTTAAAAAATTCTAGCGCAACTTTAAAAATTTAAAAAAATCAACTTTAAAAAATTTAAAAAAAAAATTTAAAAAAATCAACTTTAAAAAATTCTAGCGCAACTTTAAAAAATTTAAAAAAATCAACTTTAAAAAATTCTAGCGCAACTTTAAAAATTTAAAAAAATCAACTTTAAAAAATTCTAGTGAAATTTTGATTTTCAGAAATTTTGTGTGAAAAATTTAACAAGGATTGCAGAAAAAAAATTGATAATATTAGTTTAAAAGAATATTTATAGTATCAAAATGGAAAATAAACAAAAATCAAATCTTGTAGAACAGCTAAAAAAAGCTATTGATGAAAATGGTGAAAGTTTAAAAAGATTGATAGTAAAAGAGCTAAATAAAATTATGAAAGAAAAAGGTAAAAAATTGGATAAAAATGAAATTATCAAAGAGTTGCGTAAAATTCCGGAAATTTCTACAGCTCTAGATAATGTTTCAGAAACTGGAAATAATATCCCAATCCAACAACAAAGTAAAATTTTTGATGAACCGCCACCTGAGATTAATATTCCAATGAACAAAACAAACAAAAATTTTAGTTGGGGAAATTATTCATTTAAGGTGATGGATAAAGATAAGTTTTATAAAAAGCTTGAAAATTTAATCAATGAAAATATAATAAAACTTACTAATAATAAACAAACAAAACCAAAAAGAAGAGTAAATATATCTGATAGTTTTAGAGATGAATTGAAAGAAAAAGAAAAAGATTATACACCTAAGGAAATACAATCAGCATTTAGGGGCTATCTGAAAACATATAGGATAGATGGACAAAAAGGGTATGGACCAAAGACATTTATAAATAAAATCAAACCAAAAGTTATAGATCTAATTAATAAGGAAAAGAAGTCTATAAAAATCAAGTTTATCTTTAACTGTAAATTCATAAAAAAGAATCCTGCTACTGGCCAGATTGACGAAAATTCAGGATACTTTCATTCAAATATGGAAATAATAACAGAGTCAACTGATATTTCTGAATTATTTAATATGATGACAAATCGCCAACTTGAATTGATTGAACAGTTTCAAAATAAAGGTTCTGGATGGCAATTCGACCGGGTGGAATACTTTGATATTAAAATCGATCCCTATGAACCTATTTCAGGAAGTTCATATATTCCATTACCATCAAAATTAGCAGAAAAAAAGGCTATTATAAATGTTAAGAATGAAAATGATCATGAGTGTTTTAAGTGGGCAGTTACTTCAGCCGCGTTTCCTAAAGATAAAGATCCACAAAGACTAAATAAACAAATGAGAGAGAACTCAGAGAAGTTTGACTGGACTGGAATTGAGTTCCCAGTTGAATGGAAACATATTGATAAGTTTGAAAAGCAAAATCCTTATTATACGATTAATGTACACGGATTTGATAAAGATAAAGGTGAAGTATACCCTCTTAGAATAAGTAATAAACAAAGCGGTTATTTGATTGAATTAATTCTAATATCGAATGATGAAGGAAATAACCACTACTGTTGGATAAAGAATTTTAGTAGACTTGTATCATCACAAATAAATAATAATCAACACAAACGTGAATTTTGTCGCAGATGTTACAACTCTTTCCCCACAGAAAAATCATTGGAAAAACATCTTGAATATTGCGCCAAAAACGAAGAAGTCAAGATTGATATGCCTAAAGATAAAGAAGGATTTACTAAGTATATTAAATTCAATAATTATAATAGAAAAATGAGAGTACCATTTGTTGTATATGCAGACTTTGAGAGCTTTACAGAGAAAATATATACCTGCTATCCAGATAAAAGTAAAAGCTATACTAATCAATATCAAAAGCATAAACCATCAGGTTATTGTTATTTAATAAAGTTTTTTGATGAAAATTATGAAATAGTTATTAGACAATACACCGCTAAATCACCAGACGAGGATGTAGCGCAAATATTTGTAAATAGTTTAGAGTCGGATATTAGGAAAATTTACAATGATTTTAGATACAAAAAGAAAGTTAATATGGTCGAAAACGATAAAATAAGGCACAACCTTGCAAAGAAATGCCATATTTGTGAAGATGAATTGGGAGAAGATAAGGTAATAGATCACTGTCACCTTACAGGAAAGTATAGAGGAGCGGCTCATAATAAATGCAACTTAAATTACAATATTCCAAAGTTTTTCCCGGTAATATTTCACAACCTATCAGGTTATGACGCTCATCTTTTTATTAAAAATCTTGGTTCAACAAAAGGTAATATAAACTGCATACCTAATAATGAGGAAAAGTATATTTCTTTCACAAAACAGATTGTGGTTGATACATTTAAAAATAAAGAAAATATTCAGGTTGAGGTTAAGCGTGATATTAGATTCATTGATTCATTTAAATTTATGCCAACAAGCCTAGATAAATTAGTAACTAATCTACCAAAAGAATATTTCAAAAACTTAAATATTTTCTATAAAGGTGAAGAATCAAAGTTATTGTTGAGAAAGGGGGTATTTCCATATGATTGGTTTGATGGATTTGATAAACTTAATGCATCACAACTTCCACCAAAGGATGAATTTTACTCAAAACTAAAAGATGAAGAAATAACAGAAGATAACTACCAACACGCTAAAAATGTATGGAAAACCTTCAATATGAAAACAATGAGAGAATATCATGATCTATATCTAAAGTCTGATGTATTACTTTTATCAGACGTATTCGAGAATTTTAGAGATGTTTGTCAAAATAATTATGGTTTAGATCCTGCTTGGTATTATACAGCGCCAGGACTAGCGTGGGATGCAACATTAAAGTTAACGAAAGTTAATTTAGAGTTGCTGACCGACATAGATATGTTGCTTATGATTGAGAAAGGTATTCGGGGAGGTGTATCTATGATCTCTACTAGATATGGTAAAGCAAACAACCCATATATGGTTGAATATGATAAAAAACTACCAACAAAGTATATAGAATATCTTGACGCTAATAATTTATATGGTGGAGGAATGAGTAAGCCATTACCTACTCATGGGTTTAGATGGATGCCTGATAAAGATCTTTCAGAATGGAAAAATATACCATGTATACTAGAGGTTGATTTAGAATACCCAAATAACCTACATGATTTACATAATGATTATCCTCTAGCTCCAGAGAGACTTGTAGTTAATAAGGTGGAGAAATTAATCCCAAACCTAAACAATAAGGAAAAATATGTTGTTCATCATGAAACACTAAAACTTTATGAAAGTTTGGGATTAAAAATAACAAAGATTCATAGAGGTATTACATTTAATGAGTCTGCTTGGTTAAAACCTTACATTGATTTGAATACTAATCTAAGATCAAAAGCGAATAACGACTTTGAAAAAGATTTCTTCAAGTTAATGAATAACTCCGTATTTGGTAAAACAATGGAAAACATTAGAAATAGGGTAGACATTAGATTAGTTACAAATCAAAAAGATGCGAAAAAATTAATAACAAAACCTAACTATAAACATCGTACTATCTTTTGTGAAAATCTTGTAGCAATACATATGAAGAAAACAAAGTTAGTATTCAATAAACCTGTTTATTTAGGCATGTGCATTCTGGATCTAAGTAAAACAATAATGTATGATTTTCACTATAATTATATTAAACATAAATATGGGGAAAAGGCTAAATTGCTTTTTACAGATACGGATAGTCTGGCATATTTGATAGAAACAGAAGATTTCTACAAGGATATTAGTCCAGATGTGAGAGAAATGTTTGATACTTCTAATTATCCTAAAGTTCACCCATCCGGTATTGAAACTGGAGTGAATAAAAAAGTTATTAATATGTTTAAAGATGAGGCCGGAGGTAAGCAGATAACTGAATTTGTGGGATTGCGAGCCAAGCTTTATTCATACAGGATGGATGAAGGTGAAGAAGAAAAGAAATGTAAGGGAATGAAGAAGGCAGTAGTAAAAAAGACCATAAGCTTTGATAATTACAAGAATTGTTTATTAAATAAAAAGCCGCAAATGAGACAGATGAATGTATTTAGAAGTCATTTGCATGATGTTTACACCGAAACTGTTAATAAAATTGCACTATCCGCCGATGATGATAAGAGAATCATTTGTGAGGATGGAATAAATACTTTTGCTCATGGACATTATCTTTTCAAAACAGAATTAGGAGGTAATTCAGTATCATAGGGTATAACCTGTAATTCTTCCCTTACAAACCCACGTCTTGGACCATCTAGCAAATAATATAAAACCGGCTGATTAGGTGAAATCACACTTTTAGAAATATCAAAAACTTTGATACTCCAAATTGGATCTGTGGCCCGTCTTTTTTCACCACCTTCAAGTTCCCCAGGAGAAAGTAAGTATCTAACTTTAACATAAGATGGTAGTCTAACTTCATCAATCCCAACAACTCGATTATACTTTTTTGGTTCGATATCAACTTCTTTAATTTTTATAACCTCATCAGGCTCTTTACCAGTTATTCTCGTTGGTGTATTATTCAAATTTTTCAAAATATGTGGTAATCTTTTCACCCATACTCTTGATCTTTTATCACTAATCATTTCTTGCGCATATTGATGACTAAATAATCTTTCACCTAATATTCTGTTTGCTCTTTCTACAAAAGATTGAGCTCTATGATTTCCAGCTTCACTTCTTTGTATTTTTACATTATGGTAATTCATATTTTTTGTAACCTCACCCATAAATTCTCTTCCAGGATCAACAATTAATGTTTTGGGATATTTTAAATTTCTAGAATATATTTTTTCAAAGGCATTTGAAATTTCTCTACTTTCTTTTGAGGTTAATGGTTCAGCATCTTTGTATCTCGAGGCAACATCAACCACAACTAATGCATATTTATAGGTTTTTCTTCCCACTCTATCATGAGGTAAAAATAATAAATCTGCTTGGTGAATCTGATTCGGTTTATCCACAACCCAGTGAGGTCTAGGAATATACTTTGGAGCTGGTAAATATATTTGCCATATTGCCTGTTTTTCAAGCCATTGTTTAGCCTCATCTTCACTTACTTTCACTTCGTGGGAGGGCTTTGCCCGATTAGCCTTTTCAGCTAATTTATTAATCGCAGAATATCCTTTCCAATAACCATCAGTTGAATAATATATTTTCGACAAAGTAGAAATCATTTAAAGATTAATCACCCCTTCCTTAAAATAAAATATGACAAACGTATCTGAAAAAATTAACCCAAATAGGATTCCGAGAGAGCCACTCGGTTTGAAATCGGAATCAACATTGCATAGAATTACGCTAAACCCATCATCGGCTAATCCGGGAGAAACACTATATATAAATATTCCTAAACTTTCTGAAAATTTAGTTATTGTACCAGGAAGTGTATATCTAGTATTTAACTTGACTGTTGAAGGGCATGAAGATAACACCCTAGTGAATAATGTAGGTAGTAACCTTGTATCCAGGTTCAAGGTTCTTTTTGGAGGTGAAACACTACAGGATACTCAAAGATACGACCTATTTCAGACCTACCATGACTTATTTTTGACGGAGGAAGAACGGGAGGATAGATTAAAACAAGGTATTTCTTCTGAAAACATGAGGAAGCTACGGACAAATGCGGGTGATAAGGTAGACACAGATGCAAAGGAAGTAGCACTTGCAGTAGTACACAACACCAAGTACCATATCCCACTAAACCATCCTATTCTCAACGATCATGGAGTTTTCTATCCAAAGGCATTAGATCATCAAATAATCTTTGAGATTACACTAGCTCCAGTTAACGATATTGTTGTTTATTCTGATAATACAAAGACCCCAACTTACAAAATAACAAACCTCGAGCTGGAATATGCTTGTATATCAAGCGAATACTTAGCCCGAGAGGCACAAGCAGCTTATCAGGTTGGAAAGGGGTTCTTTTATGAGAATGTAACTCTACACAAAACTTTTATAATATCAAGACCCACAGACAGCGTTATAAACCAGCATATTAATCTACCTAGAAGGTCAATTACGGGGATATTATGTTTGTTTACACTACCATATGGTGAAGGAGCACGTAACTCTGAATTTTTTTTCAATCCAGGTATAACATCAATCAATATCGATGTTAATGGTGTACCAAACCGTTTCTACTCTAAGGGAATGGTACCTTCAGACCTATGGGAGTCGGTAAAGAAACGTTTCAGCGGCTCCTCCCGATGGTCGGTAAAGGAAAAGGATTTTTATGGCAAAAAGTTTGCTCTGTGGTTAGATTTGAGAACTCACCCAGATAATGATATTCATGGAGGGGGTCTAGCCTTAAATAACGCACAAGATGGTGTAAAAATTGAAATGAAGAGAAAAGTTAGTGGGTCTGGTATTATGACTTGTTACATGTTTGTGGTAGCCGATGCATTAATGGAAATCATGAATTCAAACTTAAGATCAATCATGTATTAGTTAAAAGAAAAGATGGAAGAATTAAGAAATAAAATTCCTTTTCATTGCATTATAGCGGGCCCGACAAATTGCGGGAAGACAAAGTACATCATTGATCAACTCAGAGGTCCATTCCGAAAAGTGTTTGAATTCATTGTTTTAATTTGCCCTACTTATGCTAAAAATAAAACCTATCATAATTTTGCGCGCGGAGATAAACGTTTCTATGTATTATCGCCCGATTCCAGTAACGTTGATGAGATTAATGAATTGTTAACTGATTGCCAAACTTTATTCTCTGGAACAAATACACTAATAATTTTAGATGATTGTGCTGTTTCTAGTGACTTGAAAAAACGATCAAACAAGTTTATTGATTTAGCATTCTCTGGAAGACATCATGGATTATCAATGTGGGTTCTCACCCAGCAGCTAACATCGATAGCAAAGCCATTCCGCGAAAATGTGGCTTGCGTTGTTACTTTCCATAACCCATCGCAAAAAGGTATGAAGATGTTTTTCGAAGATTATGGTGGTGATTTAGACCCTAAAACTAGTAAAAAATTTGTAGAAATACTAAAAAAAGAAAAATATTCTAGACTCTGTTTGTGTTTACGTTATCCATTTCAATGTTATTTAGAGATTCCTGAAGTTATAAATTTCCGCCTAGCGGGGCCCTAACGGGCTTAAAGACCTGACTGTAGGTAAGAAAATTGTAAAATGGCAGAAGTTGAAGATTATATTCGCCTGGAAGGCGGGCCCGGCTCCGCCGATATTGAAGAAGAAAAGACTGACCGGCCGCAGGTAGGAATGGGGAAAGATAATGAACTTGAAATCAAACAAGAATCACTAGCAATACTCGCAGCTCTTGGAACTACAAAGGAATATTTGGGAGTTGATATGAGTCTTGGCGATATAAAAAAATTATCGGTAAAAGACATTGAAAAATATTATAATCGTTATCAGGCAGTATTAGGTAAGAAAATTAATGGCGGGTTGGTAGATTCATCGCTTCAATTAGTTTCTAAAGTTATTTCTTACATGGTTCCTGTTGATGATATAGAAGCTCTTTGTGTGGATTTAAAGCATGATGATTTGGTTAATCGTGAACTTACAAACATTGCGGGTCTATTAGCATTGAAAGCAGGAAGGTTGACGGCGCTTGCTAGCGGGTTATTCCAGGTTGCTAAACACATCAAATTCAACAAAATTCAACAAGTTACAAGTACAATTACAGATGATTCTAACAAAACTGAACAGGATACTAAGCAAGATGCTAATGGGTATGATACTGTTTACTAAGCATATCATTCCTAAGCGGTCTAAAGATTTCTTAATGATATGTAAAATAATGTCTGACCAAACTGAACGAATTGAAGGGGGAACAGAAGTTGAGCAAATTACTAGAGATCCCTCCAAAGAGGAACAAAAAACAACAAGTAATGTTTCTAAAAAGAAAGACCCTAAAAAGGTTGCTGCTGGTAAGAAACTGGCGGAATATAATAAAAAAGCTAAAGAAGCATTAGCTAGGGAACAAGCGGTGCAAAATGAAAATACAGAAAGTGAGTATAATCAAGAAAAGACAAATAATGAATCTAAAGCTTGGCTTCCGGAGCTATCTTTTACAACTGTATTATCTATTGTAGGAATAGGGTTTACAGCATTTGATATTTTTATGAGATATTATAATAAATCCCCGAAGGAACCTGAAAATATTACAATAAAAACCCCCCAACCAGCACCACAACCCCCTAAAATCGGAATGATGTAATTACTACAAAAACATTAAAAGGATCTAAAGATTTCTTGCTGATGTAGTAAAAAATCATGAACACTGAAAACAAACTTGTGAAAACTGTTACCGATTCAGCAGTCCTTATTGGATTAGCAGCTTTAGTTGGATATGTAGCTAAAAAAGCCATGAGAGAATCATTTATGAACGATCCCTCCTCAAGCATTACAAACTATGCCAAATGGGTGGTTGTATTGTCGGGTAGTATGTATATAAAAACATATTTAGAGGATCAAAAGATTTTACCGACCTAAAGGGGAGGAACCTCAAATTAAAGATTTATAGACCTGAGCGAAGCGAAGAAATATGGCAACAATAGCAATGATGTTTGGGGGAGCTATTTTGAATGCAACCGCCTTTGTTGGTGGATCATATCTTGCAAAATATCTTTCTGGTGATAAAACATATGCAGAACGAATAAGACACGATAAGGCATTAGAAAAATATCAAAAAGATTACGCTGAATATCAGGAAAATAGACAGAAACTAATTGATTGGGAAATTAAGAAAAAGGATGAAAAATATCAGGCATCAAAAAATCTTTCAAAAACGGATGAAGCTTTGAAATTATATAGTCAAATGAATGAACCAAAATTCTCTGATTATTATAGACCAAGTGAAAATCAAAAGATGGGTGAGATGGTATATGTAGGCGGTGGTATGTTGGCTTTGGGTTATATGGCTAGTAAATTCTTTTAGTTAATTTCGTTCCAAGCCTAAAGGGTCTAAAGATTTCTTACTGATGAGTAAAAAATCATGGAAGAAGAAGAACCATTAATACCAAAATTTGAAACAACTGATCTAGACGATGATGATAAAGAAACAATTCAAATGGAACCAATATCATCCACCACTAGGGTAATTAACCCTGATGATGCGGTGGCAGAAACATCGTTTGGTGGTGTGAGAGTTGATGATAAAGAACCTCCGCCTATTAATGAAAGTAAAGAAGACAATAGGCCGCGAGCTTTACAAAAGATAAAAGAAAAATTCTACAATTTCGACACACTAAATTCACCATTCAGTGCAAGAATCGATGATGTGGGAAGGGTGTGGGTTAGATTGACTGATCGAGTTGATAATAGGGAGCATTTACTAATTGACTCTAATGGGGATTTAGTAAAAAATTATGAACTACTTCCTGTTAAAATTAAGAGAGCACTTGGTATTGATTCTCAGTCACTTATTATAAATAATGATGATCTTTCATCACAATTGAATGAAAAAAATAAAAAAATTAGGGATTTAAATAATGAAATGGCCGAGTTAAAATCACTTTTAGAAAAAGGTAAAAATGATATGGAAATAGAAGAGTTGAAAGCTATTATTGAAAAACAACAAACCAGAATTGCGAAAACTGAAAGCTATTTGAATGAGTCTGATAAATATAAACTATTTGCTAAAGAACAGATTGATAAACTTAGAGTTGAATTGAATAGATACAAAGATGAAATAAATAATTATAAGAAGCAGCAATCAAATTTAACAATTTTAGAACGCGGTAAAGAAAGATTACAAGCTAAAGTTGATAAATTTCTAGAACTATCAAGAAAGAGTATTATTTACAACCAAGAACAATTAGATGATATTGAGAGTAAAAATGAAGAAATAATTAAAAATCTTCCATTAAGAGAGAGGTTAAAGTATATATTCAAAAAGTATGGTTTTACAGTATTTGCAGTTGTGAGTGCTGTTGGTGCAATTATTGGAGTTATAGTTTCTAATCTTTCCAAAGGTCTATCCACATTAGGTAGGGGTGTAGGTAATGGGTTTAAAGCTATTGGTAAAAAACTCGGCCAAATATTACCTGGAATGGTTGGGGCGATTGTAAGCTTTCTTTTCAAAACAGCTGGTGAGGTTATTGGATTTTTAGGTAAGAATGCTTGGCTTTTGATAATGGCTGTAGTTCTATATTTTGTGGAAAGTATAAAGAAGAGTAGATAGCCTGGCCGTATCTATTTAAAGATATCATGTTGATCAGTAAATGCAATATATGGACGAGTATAATAAAATTTATCCCAATGCGCCTGTTAATTCAGGCCCGAGTTCCTCATTTCAGACTGTTAATTTCAGACTACAAAAGTCATGCGAAGTACTACAAAATCTTGAGAAGGAAGTTAAACATTACGAAGATGTTAGGAAAAAGTATAATCGTGCGAGAGGTATATTTACAAAAATAAGTGTTTGTAGTGGAGTGATTTCAGTTATCCTCTCTGCAAGTGGATTGAGTACCTCTCTTACTGGTTTTGGTGCTGTTGTTGGTATACCATTAGGTGTTGTTGGCGGATTTTGTGGGGTAATATCGGTTGGATTCGGTTCGGCTTCTAAAAAACTTTCACATAAAGTTAGTAAACATGAACAGACAGTTTCTTTGGCAAAAGCAAAAGTAAACACTATTCAAGACTTGGTTTCAAAGTCACTAAAAGATAACGCTATATCCGATCAAGAATTTTCATTAATTTTATCAGAGACGGATAAGTTTGAAAAACTAAAACTCGAAATCCGGCAGAAAAACAGGAAAGATACAGAAAAAAACTTAAACATGAATCAGTTAAGAACAGAGGTTCGGGCGGAAATTATAAAGGAGTTAACCGGTCCCGAACTTGGAAATTTTCATATGAGAGAACGCCAGTAGGATGGAATTGTTATGCTGGTATTAGAAATAACAGAGAAATGTTTTAAAGACTTTACATCTTATTCTAAAAAGTAATAAAATGTTACTCAATGCTTTCAGTAAAAAGTACCCAAGGGCAACCCTTGATAAATTTACATTTGTTAATGATTCGTATGGTGGATATATTAAATGGAAAGTTGATGGTACAACAATAATGTCAAATGATGATCCTACTGGAAAAACATGGACTGATAATCTATCACCAAGTTTGAAAAAACTTTTATGGAAAGATTTAGGACTGAGCGAAGCGAAGAAATTAGAAAATAAAGTTAAGGTTAGTTCATTTCCAAAGAGTTTATCATTTACAAATCAATCTTATCCAATGCCTGGAGTTAAATTTGATGACATGGCCCCCGATGTAACAAAAATGCTAAACTTTTTAGATATATATGTTTCAGATACAAAGAAATTCACTGCTCCTATGAGAAACATATTTAAATCACAAGTTATATCATTTTATAGCGGTAAAGAGAGCAGAACTTGGTTGAATAAACCTAATATTAATCATTGGCCTCAACAACTAAATATGGCTGTATGGTGTGCAACATCTGGATGCGGTGTAAGCCTTATTGAAAGTTTAAATTATCCAAAAGTTATTAGCAGTTTTATGAAGTTTCATGTGTATTTCACAATAAGAAGAATATTGTATGAAATGAGATTACCATTGCCGGGCGAACAAACTTTTTCTTTGAAAAATAACCCCTATAACAAAAATGCATATAATCGATTATGTGCTGAATTTGGTCTTAGTAATAATCAAGACTTTAAGGGATTAAATAAACCTTTAGCAGACTTTAGATTTAAAGGCGGAACAAACGGTGGATTGGGAGATGTATACATTAATTACGGTAAAGGATACATACCTTCAGGAGAAGTTCATGGTAAAGGAGGAGGAGATCAAAATGTTAGAATTATAAGAAATTATGATCCTGAAGCTAATATATGGCCGAGCGATTCAGCAAAATTTTCAGATGATGGAGGGAAGAAAATAGATGGTAATTTAATCTCATTGCTCCGAAATATTGAATTTGAGGATTTCAAATATGCGTGGTTTATACCAGAAAGCGGTCATGGAATAACAAAGGCCGGTTTAGGTAGATTGAATCGATCTGTTGAAGCTTTTGTTTACTGTATATTAGGAGCACAAGTTAATACTAGAAACTCGATTTATGGTAATGGTGGTGGAGCAATCGAGACACAACAAGAATTCTTAGCTTTATTTGAAAGTAGTGTGATTGAGAATGACATTTCTAGTTCCATACAAAGATATCAATTAGCTGTACAAGAAGCAAAATTACGGCTTGATTTAGCTATTGCTCCAGGTTTGTGGTTGATGCCAAGTAATATGATCATAAATACAGAGAGCGTTGTTGGATATAATAACAAACTTATGAAAGCGACTAATGATATGAAATTTGGAGTAAATAATTCGCTAAACGTGGAATCAAAACCGGTTGGAATAAATCATAACATGGGATCTTCAAAGTTAAAGTTACCTCATAGAACTGAAACGGAACCAAAACCATCGACGAAACAGGAAATCCGCAGTACCAGCTTATTGGACGAAAATAATATTGACTCAACGCAGCATGAAAAGAATATATTAGCATTGGCAGTTGTCGCGGGTGGATTAGCGTGGTTTCTATTTCGGTAGATGGCTGGATTTTTCAGCTTACGCGTAAGTCGATTTTTATCACATAACAATTTTTACCGGCTTACGCGTAAGTCGATTTTTTACTACAGGTTAATTAACATAACAATTTTTACCGGCTTACGCGTAAGTCGATTTTTTACTACAGGTTAATTAACATAACAATTTTTACCGGCTTACGCGTAAGTCGATTTTTTACCACAAGTTAATTAACATAACAATTTTTACCGGCTTACGCGTAAGTCGATTTTTACCAAAGGTGGTTATTATATAAATTTAAAGACCAGCTTCGCTGAAAACAAAATGTTAAGCATAACAATGTATGAGTCTGAAACTAGGATATATTTAGATCCGCCGCTGAAAAATCTTCGGGAGATACAACTATTGGATTGTAATATACAAACCAAACGATTGATTAATTTCAAGGATAAACAGATAATATTAAATGATAAGAATCAAGCCGTCATAATAATTCAACCCGGCACATATTCTCTTCGCAATATTCAAGAAATTTTTCTTAATGATCCTGATGTGGAAAAGATAACAATAATTGAGACTGATACTGTTGACTATCTTTATTCCAATAAAAATTTTAAAGTTAAACTTACGAGAGGTTTGGGGTTTGGTTTAGGCGTTCCTGATGTTATAAATCCGGGTAAATTATACCCCATAAATATTCAGATTAAGGAACCACTGAGACTTATCTGCAGTATACTGGATAATAAGTTTTCATATATGAATAAAAACAAAAATGGAGAACTTGTAAAACTCTCGCCGTCACACCTACTTGCAAACATACCCTCAAAGGATTATCCAACAATTCCAGTTCGAAAATATGATACTCTAATAAACCACTTCGATTTAACCATATTAGACAATGAATGGAAAAAACTTGATCTAAAGGGGTCCCCTATAACTTTTAGTTTAAGATTTAGTTAATTTTTTTTGTTATATAACCATTTTTGGGTTATACAACATAATTATATAAGATTATTTACTTTATGGTTTTCGTTTCTAAAATAATATTTTTTTTTTTTTTTATTCTACATTCCTTACAGGAAGCTTTTTGTTTTCCATGTTCACATATTTGCGACCCGCCGCATTCTTTACATCTATACTTATATTTATTGTGTTTACATATTTGCGAGCCTCCGCATTCTTTACATCTATACTTAATTCTATCATGATCACATATTTGAGACCCTCCACACTCTTTACAAAACGCTTTAATTTTTTTATGTTTGCATATCTGGTTGCCGCCACACTCTTTACAATAATCCTTAAATCTGTTGTGTTTACATATTTTAGAACCATGACACTCTTTACATTGTTGTTTTTGTTTATTATGTTTGCATATTTGTGACCCGCCACACTTTTTACAGCCACATCTTTGCTTATTGTGTTCACATATTTGAGACCCGCCACACTTTTTACATTTCGGCTTATATAGTTCGTGTTCACATATTTGAGACCCGCCACACTTTTTACAATGATATTTATACCTTCCATGAATACAGTAATAAAAATAATGTTTTTTAATTTTTTTTTCATTATAAACATTATTTTTTATAGGTTTTGCGCCCTCTTTTTCATATTTTTTTTCTTGAGTTTCTGAAACATTATCTAGAGCTGTAGAAATTTCCGGAATTTTACGCAACTCTTTGATAATTTCATTTTTATCCAATTTTTTACCTTTTTCTTTCATAATTTTATTTAGCTCTTTTACTATCAATCTTTTTAAACTTTCACCATTTTCATCAATAGCTTTTTTTAGCTGTTCTACAAGATTTGATTTTTGTTTATTTTCCATTTTGATACTATAAATATTCTTTTAAACTAATATTATCAATTTTTTTTCTGCAATCCTTGTTAAATTTTTCACACAAAATTTCTGAAAATCAAAATTTCACTAGAATTTTTTAAAGTTGATTTTTTTAAATTTTTAAAGTTGCGCTAGAATTTTTTAAAGTTGATTTTTTTAAATTTTTTAAAGTTGCGCTAGAATTTTTTAAAGTTGCGCTAGAATTTTTTTAAATTTTTTTTTTAAATTTTTTAAAGTTGATTTTTTTAAATTTTTAAAGTTGCGCTAGAATTTTTTAAAGTTGCGCTAGAATTTTTTTAAATTTTTTAAAGTTGATTTTTTTAAATTTTTAAAGTTGCGCTAGAATTTTTTAAAGTTGCGCTAGAATTTTTTAAAGTTGCGCTAAAATCGGCCATATACTACTACTGTTAAGAACGTGGCAAGACAAAGATACGCAATGGTTGCAATCGTAATGCATTCATTGTTTCTGCTACCATAACAAACCAAAGCAGAAATGAAACAATACAATACTATTATTCTGTCTACAAATTACAAAATGAAATCTCCAATAAAAAGTATTAAGACGGGTGGATAACCTACGTTAGTATACACCAACCAAGCAACTATAGCTTTCTGAGTAATCTGATTGGCTCATTATCTTGGGATATTCAACATTGTTATATACCTAGACTTTCACTCAAGAAAACGAAGACTGTGATTGGTTTATTCAAGGTCACGTGCCCCTGATCAAATTCAAATGTATCCCGACCGGGATACAATCGCGCAGTTGTTGCTCGCGCGCCAGTTGTTCCGTCTTTGTTTGTTTGTTTTTGCTGTAAAATTGTTTAAGGGTAAGTCTAAACATATAACAAAGCATTTAATGTGTGGTCCGTCGGAAAACTAGTCAGTTTTGTTTCCCCTCGAGTCCTGAGGTTTCCCTCGACTTTTTCTCGGGAAACATCAGGACTCTCGGGAAAACAAAACTACCCGCTTCCCTCGGGACCATACAATAAGTGTATACTGTTTACCTCCTAAGAGGTAAATGGTGTCGGGGATTCTGATAAATCCCTGTGCAAGTGACGTTTGGTTGAAAAAAAAGTGGCCTGCGACAGTTCACGATCTACAATTGCTTCCCAGAGATGTGACTGAGCTTGCTTGATTGGTGTATAGTTAAACGATTACTCTCTTCAATCTCGGTGAATAGTGGCTTAAGAAATATTTAGATCAGTCGATTTCAGATAATTAAATACTGGTATTTTCATGGACGTCGTTAGCCATGGCTCTTTTTATATAAATTAATACATATATTCTTTAACAATCAATGACGTTCTGTTTGGAAGAGAACTAAGTTGTGTAGCAAACTCTGCTTTAAAAAAAAGTGACGCGTACAAAATAAACTTCCATGCGGCTACTAGACTCAAAAGGACAGGGAGCGGTTCTTTTTACGCCCGGCTTTTGAGAAGAATTCACTTCTTTCCACTTTTCCAACACATTATAGAAATATAGTTAACCATATAAACTAGAAAATCACAGTACATCAGTATGGAAAAACCCTTGTTCATTCGACCTTGCGTAAGCAATTGTTCCATTTTGTCCTCTATGGATGGCAACACGTTTTGTAACCATCTGAAGAGTACTTTTACTAGCTTTCCAGTTTATGTACAACAAAGATTCTGATTACCATATTTGCCATTGTTTTCGCATTCAACAACGCATTTTAGTGATCAAGACTTGATGTGTGACGGCAACAACTGTGACATAAAATTGGTCTTACGTTGAAGGTGTCACTGAAAAGAAACCTTCACACCGCGTGAGTGATTTACTGAACGGTTCCGCCTGTAGAGAAAATTAAACACCACACTGTATGTAGTATATTGTGTTGTCTACAGAACCACCACACTGTTAAGGGTGATTTGGTACTGTTGAGAACTGAAATCAAGAGAAAGAGAGAAAAAAAAAAAACAAAGGGAAGAAGGAATGAATCCTTCTCCGTGAACAGACCGTGGAAACATTTTAAGCAGTAAGAGATGAGATCCACGAGGTTTACCTCGGTGTAAACACCTGTGAAGTTTTTCTTTGTTTGTCCGGCACAATTTTTTTCCTAGTCTATTGTTTTGTCTCTTCTACGTCACTCATTCATTCACTCTTTATTTACGTTATATACAACATTATACAACACAAGATGGAAAATATGCAGAGATTAAAGGAATAAGTAAAATGGCGAGGAGACCTGAAAGAAACCACGAGGGTTATAAGGAGTCAGGTCTCCTCAACTTAGGATAAACTAGTCTTAATATAATAATTACAATATGGGCTTATGATGGTTAACTTTGACCGCGGACTCACACACACACAAGCACAGACACACACAGACACAAACAAACACACACAGACACAAACAAACACACACACACGCACGTACGCACACCCACACGCATGCACACCCACACACGCATACACGCACACACTCGTGAACGTAACAGGTTTTTATACCGAGAATGAGTCGACCCACGACAAGATAAAAAACTGTCTAAGTGCAAATTCAGTTTCTCATTTTTTCCCCGCACGAACTACGCCTTAAAAACTTCTTTCAAAACTGATTTATCTTTTACGCTTTACAGGTCGCTCATTTCGCAAAGCACGTGCTAGGTCTCTATCAACAAATCTCAGTCAAAGCTCTTCCCTCAGACAGATTACCTCCTTCAGAGAAAACTAGCAAAGGTTAACTAGGAAGAGCACCTTTCCGCAAAACAACTGTTTAAGACAAAGCGAAACAAAACCGAGAATCCACTCACAAAATAATTTAAAATAGAAACAACATTGAATAATATATCTTTTTTTAACTCTGTATAATTTAAACAACACCAAACAAAAACAAATACAAATTATTTTTCTTTAAAAAGAATCTCCTAATTATATTATTTCGCTAGAGCACTTAAGTTCAAGGAAAATCGGCAAGCGTGACAGTACGAAGGCCGTTTAAAAATCCTATAACGTTCTCTCCAGATTTCAAACGCTCTCTACTGTGCAGTTCTAAGCACTACACAGTTCTCGAACCTTTTGTTTCCCAGAATAACAGTAATGAGTATATATCAACTCAGTAACCTTGGCATTTTGAGTAAACTGATTGGCTCGCTACCTTGGGATATTCAATATTAGTAGATACCAACTCAGCGACATTGGCATTCTGAGCAATCTGATTGACTCACTATTTCGGGATATTCAACACTACTCACTACTTAAAAGGTGAATAGTGCCGGAGCTTCCGAGTAATCCTTGATCAAGTAACTTTTTGTCCAAGAACGACACACACTATCACATATGTTAGTTCGGAAATTTCGTTTTTCGTTTTCGTGCAGCCACATTATGGCACAATCGGATATATTTTTTTGTCCACGAGAGTCGAGCGCCTGTCACGTGGTCTAGTAAGCCACACATGCACGCATTACGGACCTATTTTTAATTATCAATTATCTTGTTGTCAATCTGTTTTTGCAATGCGCTTTTTTGCATAGCAAGAGGTTGTTGATCAATAAATTCTGGCAATGAAAGGTTCAAAGAAATGAAACTGAACAGGTCTGTTTCAGCTCACGTCACAACACAGCGACAAAGCTGATGAACCCGTTAATTGAGGCCTGTTTACAAAGAGCGTGACCACGACTACGAAAGCTACCGAGGCGAGTTTCCGCGAGACTTTCCGCTCAAACGTTTGCACAAACCACCTTTCTTACAGAACGCGGTAATTCGGGTTGTGAAAGTCGCAATGTGTCCTGCCATGTCATGTGCTTTAACATCTCGATGTCCTCTGTCGTGTAAGGGACGGACCATTAGATGGGGGGGGGGGGGGGGGGAATTTTCAGCTTGCACGAAATTTTTTGTTCGCTCACTGTTTGTGCAGGAACTTTTTTTCAGGTGAACTTCTAGTGACCATCGCCCAAAAAGTCGCTTTGGAGGTAACCTCTGCGACTTTCCGCACGAACCAACTTTCAGCCGCGTTCGTGCTCGCCTTTGGTATGAACGGATTCATACAAATTACTTATATGTAGTTCCACGCGAACGCCGCGTTCGTGGTTGCGTTTGGGCTCTGTATCAACTGGTCTTAAAGGTGAAGACTGACAAGATAAATAAACTTTGCCAACACTTGAGATTAACGAGCGTTAGGCTACTTTTAAATAAATAAGAGCAAAAAAAATTTGTATCGGTAAAGGAGAATGCAGTCGTGAAAATGTTTCACATACTCCAAAATGCACCACAACCGGGATAAAAGATGTTGCTCGGATTTTAGAACTAAACAATTCGACTTATAAATTTGTTCATAAAATTATTTTACATATAATAAAGAACTCTTTTTCATATGAAATTCGTGTCCTCGCCTACCTGACGATGAAGTTTAATACATGACTGTAATATGACGAGATGATGCTAAGGCCGCTGTGCAAGATATATTTGTAGTGGGTGCTGATACATGGGGTGAAGAGGCTAAACGAGCAGATAAACCTCGCTCTAGCAAATAAATATTACATTCCGTGGCTGTATGTCCTTTTGGCGTATAAAAATCCGCAATTTTTTTGTTTGCATCAGACCCCCCCTCCCCCCCTCCCTGGTCAGACCGTCAATACAAATTGGGCTCATCTCCAGTGTAACATAATTTATTCACACAATTGACAAAAAAAAAGACACAAAGCTTTCTTAACAATATACCTAACCCTAACAAAGAAAAGGAATAAATTGTATTACACTGGAGATCAGCCACAAATTAACTTACGAGCCCCTATCCTTTAGAGCCAAGCGCGTGCGACTTCGGTGGTCATTGTCCAAAACAACCACATCATTTTTCGGTAACCACAGATGCATCGAGTACAGACAAGCACTGAACAGATGTTGGCAAAGCTTCTCAACTATATACTGAGCTACTGAAAATGAGACTATAACGCATGCTCATCCTATATTACTGCTGACATCTTTTAGGTCATGTACTTCATAATGGCTCTCAAGGCATACAGAAGTTCCGCTTGAAGCCGAGCCTCCAATAACAGCAGGTTTATGTGCACCTGTAAAAATCGTGTACACCCTCATTACCATTTAAGACCGTGCTTTAGATTTTTAACGACAAACAGCTTTGTAGTTATAGTGTTGTTGTATTTGCATAGGTAATCAAATAATTTCGAGTGGAATTTAGAATGAACAAGCACAAGTAAATTTTCAGTTTCAAAAAATTGCACCAGCCCGTGGGGAGAGTGCAATTTACTGTATATGAAACATTTGCCAGTGCTTTTTGTAAAGGTAATCATACGGTTTCGAGTTCAATTTGGAATTAATTTGCACGAGTGAGCTTTTTGAAAAACTCACAAGTGTAAATTAATTCCAAATTGAACGAGAAAAACCGTATGATTACTTTATTAATAATATAAACATGAGAAAATTCGCCTGCAGGAAGTGCCGGAAGATCTCACTGCGGACAGGACGTGAGCATTTGACGCGAATTTGACACTTTATTTACTGATTGGCTGATGAAGATCAACTTATAACGCTACGAACTCAAAGCGGTTCGTTTAAAAATAAAAAATATCATTTTGAAATGATATCAAAACACTTTTTGCACTGGTGTTACACTTGAACTGCACTGCTCTCAGCCAATCAGAATCGAGTAATTTTTTCATGTATATTATTAAATTCTTAATAATATACATGCAAACATTTCAGCATGCTCATTGGCTGAGAGCACGTCAATTAATCCCAAACAGTGCAGAAAATTTAAATTGAGTGCAAAAAGTTGAAATTGAGTGCAGAAAGTTGAAATAAGATTTTGCATGTATATTATTAACAAGTAATCACATGATTTGTCTCGTGCAATTTGGGATAAATCAGCACTCGTAAATTTTTCAAAGACTACAAATTGGTCAGCCTTTGAAAAATTTACGCGTGCTGATTTATCCCAAATTGCACTCGAAATCATGTGATTACCTATACAAACTGCAAACATTTCAAATATCTGCTCTCAATTTCAACTTTTCGCCTTTCTGCACTGTTTAAGATCAATTGACGCGCCCTCGACCAATCACAATGTTGAAATTTTTGCGTGTATATAATTACATGACTAATAATATACCTGAAAAAATTTCAACACGCTGATTGGCTGAGAGCATGTCAACTAATCCCAAACAGTGGAAAAAGATGAAACTGAGAGCAGAAAATTAAAATTGCGTGCAGAAATTTAAAATTAAATTTTTGCATATATATTATTAATAAATAATCAAATGAAAAAGACGGCGATTTTTTGTAAGTAAGCACGCACAAATTCTTCAAAGTCAACAAATTGCATTTACCCTACAAGCTCGCGCAATTTCTTCAGTCTTCAAAAATTTACTTGTGCTCATTTACTACAAAGTGCAATCGAAACCATTCGATTACCCATACTAACAATCGTTATTTTGGGAATTTTCACTGCATATGTTGTGGTTCAATTTTATCCATGGTTCAAATTTGGTTTTCTTTCGTTTTGGTTATGGTAATTTTATAATGACAATGAGTTTGAAACAAAGGAAAATAAAATTTGAACCAAGGATAAAATTGAACCGCAACATCTACATTAATCTCTTACTTTCCAGGGCCCTTTTAAACAATGTTTACAATTTTTCTACGCAGAGTCGAGCAACCTGCTGATTTAACTGGACTGTGAGATTGGAAGACCTATTTAAGACAGAGTTAAAGACCTGGGGCTTGCGTTCCACAAGGCGAAAAGTCAAAACAGGCCAGAAAAGACAACTGCAAAATGATAAGCACTCCTTCTACAACGTTGATTTTTAAATAAGAAACTCTCGCTTTCATATTTTGATTCCCCTTCGGATCAAAAGATCCCCTACCAGGCAAAACGACAAGAGTGGACTTCTCACCTTTTCAGAGTGAGTTAAATCTGGCATGAATTCCATGTAATCATCCACAGTGACTTTTTCTGGATAGCAGGCGATCTGAAAACGAAATACATCAGAGTAACAACTTGACAACCTTATTGTGAACGGAACGTTCACGAGGGAACGTAATTTCTCGAAAATGGAACTGGCATATTTCGCGGGTCTTAAATTTCGCAATTTGTCAAAAAAAATGCATTATCATGTAACTAACGTCGCGAAGAGGTGTGCATTACACCAGAAAGTACATATGTGACCCTTCACAGGATTTCATAGGTTAAGGTGAACGTACGCTCAAGGCACGATAGAACACGCACGCACAGTTGCTGCACGAAACACTAATTACGCGGATGTGCACATAAAACATAAAATCTGTTAGAATCGTGCAAGTAACCAAAGCAATGTTTAAATACTATGAATCTTCAAGCAAGTCACCTTACCGTTTTTATGTACTTTTTGTAATGCCTCTCCATCAACTTGTTAACCTGAGGATATGAATATAAAATAATCAATAATTGATGAGGAACACGACTTTGTAAAAAGGTCTTACTTATCAATGTCCAAAAATGGCTGTCTGCTGTTGTTGTTGTTTTTTTAATGTTAACGAGTGATAGTCGCTTCCATCTCGCACAGACCTCACCTTCTACGCAAGCGTTATTTGAACTTCGTCATGTGTTCGAATTTTCCCCCCCCTCCAACGAACACGAGTAAGAGGCAAGCATAGCCCTGGCACGAGGCCCGGCTGTGATTTCACATAAGTGAAACAAATGACATCCATTTGTGGACATTGCGAAGAAACAACTTTTGTATGAGCTGGAAGTCCTGAAAAATTGTGTTTCCCTCCTAATGGATGAGACTGAGAATCATATGCCGATCTGCTTTGCACATAACATTCCTCAGGACCTGCATAATTTTTCATGGCATACAAAAGCCGAATTCAGTGAGTATTATCATTACTACACATGCAATATAACTCGTTCTTTAAGGCATGACCCGAGACAAGCACACTACACATGTAATATACCTCGTTCTTTAAGCCATGACCTGAGACAAGGTCGCTGCACATGTAATTTAAGTTCTCGCGAACTGAAAAACTGACTCTAGTAGATTCTATAGCCGTGTGTAACGATCAACCGTCTTTGAGGCTTGCAGCTGTAATCTGGATATTTTAGTGTGTTTTGTACTATCAAACTGTATTGTCTAAAAACAATTCAGCAATACAGGGCATATGCCGTTAACCCGCTCAGAGTGAAACAAAAAAAAAAAAAAACGGCATAAAATCATAATCTACAAAACAAACAAAAATAAACTCCAGGCACCTGTATTTATAACACAAACCTCAGTGTACAAGTAGTCATCATGATAAATACCAAACACCAAGTGAATGTAATTCCACGTAGCCATGCGGAATGTTGACGTGTCAACGTTTTCCTCTCTGCCCAACCTGGAAAAAGATATAAGCATTTTCAAACTTAACCATAATGCATGAGGGAAAGACAAAGGAAATCAGACACCAAGACGTGTTTGGACCTGTGAAGAAACACGGCTTGTTTTGGGATCGCCAATATCTCCTTCTAAGTAATTGCCTTCGAGAAGCTATTTCAAACACTCGACACACGTGTTTCATTACATTATTTCACTAAAAATACTCCGGTGCACTTCGTATTTTCAGCTCTCTTCTCGGTGCTTGATATCTGATGAAACACTTTGACATTACTGATATCACTTCACAGTCTATTCACAATAAACAAAATTGTTCACTTGGAGTTTAAATTTTCATTTAGTTGGCTACTTAAAATTCATTACAATGAAATTAGTTTTGGGAAGGGGGAAAAGTTTGCTCTTTACCTCTGTGTACTCTACCACGGTGACAGACTACATGGCTCAAGATATAGCTAACTTTTTTCCCATCTATTGACTAAGTCCCTAAATCGCCTTTAAAGTTCTCCTAGTTTTGGCTCATCCTCGTTGTAAAAACCTGTAACGTTCACGAGTGACGTAAACAAAGAAAACAAAGGAGACAACACAATAGAGACTACGAAAATAATAGTGAAACAAAAAAAAGGAAAAATTCACAGGGTTTTTACGTTGAGGTAAACCCGTAGTTTTAACAGCTAACCAAAGTGCGAAAATTTAAAGGAATGCTCCATCGTTAACAGTGGCCGTGAAAATTGAATCATAAAATATTTGTTCATTTTTGTATTGTAATTGGAATACAATAGCTAAGTGTAGCAGATGCTTTCCATATCTAACCCTTTTTATGTACGGGAGCCCGACTGAAATGTCCTGCAAATTTCGACAAATTTTCAATAGCGGACGAAGCGCGATCATGGCATTTCACATTTGTTTACGACTTTCTCAAAAAAAAAAACATTATTGGCATTTTTGAAAATTGTTCACCAAAGGCTTTCCCCTGACCATGTAAGAAAAAATCTAAAATAAAAGTTATTACAGGCAGCCGTTCTTAGGGATGGCTTTTTAGCTTACGAGTCAGTTGGAGTTGGACACGAGAGCAGAACCTTTTTTTTTTCTTTTTTTTTATATATTTATTATTATGGTTATTTACAAACGGTTACAATAGTTTAAAACATGAAAAACAAAAGAACAAAACAGATTGAAGGCTACGTGAAAAATCATATAAAAACTATTAGTATATACTAAAACAGTGGATAGCGTTGAAGGTGCGCTCTGATTGGCTAGTCAAACTCCGAATATCCTGTGCTATTTACCTCCGAGCACCTTGCGAATTTTTCGCTCCGCCGCGCGAATATAGCGGCCCGGTTTGTATGCATAACAAGCGAAGAAATCATCCAAATTAACAACGAAGCAGTCCCTGAAAACTCCAAGAAAGCGACTAAATTTGGCTTGGCCGTGTTCAGAGGTAATGGCTTATGTTTTTAACCCGGAGTTTAGCGGTAAAAAGCAACGAGAAAGGTTTTGTTTACAAATGCAAATTAATCTTGCATAACCAAATTTGATGTCGCTTGTTTCCTTGAGAACCAAAGTTGAATTATATTTTTTACAGATTGGTTTCAAATACAGAAAGGGTTTGCAACTCCATTTGATGAAATGTCACCAGTAGAACTAAACAAATTTTTTTCTGTCAGCAAGAAAACGAGACGTACGGCAGTAATTACAACAAAAAATCCCTAATGGCGATCGGCGCTGCGTTGGATTGTCATTTGAGAAGTCCTCCATTTTCCAAGCCCTTTTCTTTTTTTTTGTGTACACTTATCTCACTGTTTTAGTATATACTAAAACAACTAGCCACCTCCACTTCGATGAATAGTTGTTAACTATACTACAGCAATAGACTGAAGAACTCACAGAAAAAGTAAAAAAAAAAGTCAGTATTTCCACAAATAAGAAACAACAGAGAAAAAAGAAAAGAAACAAGGACACTAAAAAAAAACACAAAAACTACTAAAACTTTTAAACCTACTCAGGAGGCCGCCAGTCCAGTTGTAAGAATTGAAAAAATAAGAGTAAAATTAGAAAGAAATTTGAATGACAAAAGGGGAACTGCTAAAAAAACAAATTGAAAAGGATTGAAGTCATAGTTCATTGGAATAGACTCCATTTTGTATTGCATTTCTTAACAGTGTTTCTTAAGCAGAATCTTAGGAGCTATTTTGACCAAGTGAAAACTCAAATTCAGAGTTGAACACATGCAGAGTCTCAAGCTTGGAATCCAAGTCTGAAGAATCAGAATGTTTTCCTTTTTCTTTTATTTCATTTGTGATCTAGCAAAAACTAGATCACTGAGGTTGAGGGCAGAAGCAAAAACAAATTGTAATGCTGGTTTGTTGTCTAAGTGATTGGTTTATTTTTCTGCTTCTAAATTCTGAATACAATAATGAATATAAACTAGAGTTTCGCAGGGATTTCTGCCACTGGGAAATATCGCATCTAAACACACGTAAAAATACGATAATTTTACTTGCATGAATACGTTTATGCAGTTTAGCTCTCCACGCTTCGTGTTTTAGACAGTAACAGTAGTCAGAAAGGAACAGCTAATAGAAGAATCTCACATTTCTTTAGGCATTTAGTTTTATGTGAACGTTTCACATTGTGAATTTGTTGTATTGGTGTCATAATTAAGGAGATGTTTGCCTTTAAACCCAAGGCTTTAATCTACTGAAAACATTCATGAGGGCAATTAAACATGGCCGCCAAGCACAACGAGTGATGAGAAAACGCGCGCTTATAAATGTATGCAACTGTAGCTAGTAACGCGGGCTCATGGTACCCAGGCCACAAGCGACATGATGACATTCTGACAGTTCTAATAATAACACTACTTTACATGCGATGTTCTTAATAGCGGAGCTCCACAGCGGCTCGAAGAGCCGCAGAGCGGAGCCCCTAACTACCGTGCGAGGATAGAAATTGAGATAACCATGCGTTTGAGTTTTCATGGTCATCGTGGCTAGCGGCATGGCTCGCGGGCGCGTGCGCCTAGCGACGACGACGACGACGACGTTGCCCCAACATGGCGGCCATAGTCATACGGGATATTTAGAAGGTCTTAAACCGAAACGAGGCTTTGTTTTTCCCGCGCTTTTCGCGGCTACACAACCTACAACCAGCAGTCTACAATGTTTTGCTGAAGAAACGGATTATTCATAGCGGTTTTGGAGGAAAAATTTTCTTCCTACAAGTTTTCAAGCGTTTTTGGAGGGACATAAGCATAAAGCTGAGTTCTTTCTACAAGTTTTCAAGCATTTTTGGAGGGACTGTGTGAGGAGCTCCGCTTTTAGGTTTGCCTAAATCTATTTAATATGGGGGGAGGGGAATCTATTATACTACAATTGGTTTTGTAAAACAACTTTTAAAAACGTTTTTTAGTTGTATTCAATTGATCTTAGTCATAAAGAGGTCTTCGGGGAAGGGGGATATCTGCGTTCATTCCTGGCAAATTGATTTGAACACTTGAAGAGAAAATTCATATCTACAAACGCCCATGTAAGGTAGGTAAAGGCGCACACGAGCCTCAATAAAACCCACACGGCCGGAGCTTATCCCGGTTTCAGTAGCACGACGAACATGGGAGTACTGTTGCTTCCCCCAGGATGGGATGCTAGTCCAACACAGGGTTACCCCCAGCATTATATCGCCGGTACCCGTTTATACACGTCTAAGGAAACAACACGGTGCCATCATCAGGGTTCAACCTCTGGACCTCGAAAGTCCGACACGCTAACCACCACACTACCGTTTCTCCAAACAAGTCAATGTATTATTCTCTACCTAGTTTTCACCAGATCATTATTGGTGGATTCAGAAGCAGAATCTTAGAGTCTGCTTGCTACTCTTTGGAGGTGATTATCGCTAGATCATGTTGCTCTGCTTTCCCTCCCGTCTACTACATAGGTTTACATTTCAGGCATTTTTCAAAGTTTGAACATTTGATTGAGAGCCTAGTTGAGTGAAATCAAAAGTATTACTTGGTTCACTGGACACAATATGCACAATAATACTTATCTGTCGATCTATGCATACTTAGGTTGTGAACAATGAAGCCATAATCTGTATACTCACGTGAAATACGTGAGGTTGACTGTGGCACTGAATTTATCATCCAACAACTGCCCGATATCTGGGTACAGTCTGTTTATGAGGGAGAAGCCGTGTTCTTCCCAAGAGTAATCCTGTACTTTAAAGGTGGAGATATCCTCTCGTTCTCTACTGGCAAAGTCACAGTAACCAAATGATGGATCTTCCATGTATCGTGCTATTCCTGGCTGCAGTGTGTCATTAGAGCTGGGTGTTACACTTTCCCTCCAGGTTGATACTACCAACAAGAAAACAAATTAGCCACAAGCTTCTTAAGGACCATTCATTTTTTACGGGGGAGGGGGTGGGGGCTGGTGGGATTTGAGGGGGGATGATAATGAAAAACTGCTTTTGAGGGGTTTGAGGGGGGGGGGGGGCAATCCCAATAAAATATGAGGGAAAGGGGGATCACGTGATTTATTTTAGCAACAGTTTTATGTCGCAATGTTTTAATCTGAAATTGAATTCTCTTTCTTTTCATTTGTGCTCTCTGATAAGCAGCTCTCTGTGATATTGGAAATGGGGGAGGGGTCATCCAAAAAGTTTACCGCTTCATGAGAGGTCGTGCAATTTTTAGATGATGCTTCCCAAATCAAACTAGGACAGCACTCCCCCCACCCCCTCCCCCAGTAAAAAAACATGACGAACTAGTTTCAAGCAATCCCAGTAGCATGGGGTTGAAATTGCGACTAAAATTTACAAAGCAAATGACCAGCTCCCAGTTAGCTTGATAGCTCGCTTGATTAGAGCATTGCAATGGTATTGCAAGGGCAGGGTTTGAATCCTGTTCAAACCTGAATTTTTTTTCATCTCTTTTCTTTGCAACTGCTTAAATTGCTCACATAGCCGCGACAATCTTACACTAATTAAAACTTCCTTCCGCAGTTCACATATATGAAATTCTCATATATTGACATTCGTTTAAATTTTACAAGTTGGTCGCAAATTTGCAAATAGTTAGAGTGCATGTAGTTGGTCGTTAGGATTACAAGTAACTAGTGACTAAGGTAATAAAACTCTTACTTATGTAAACACCAGTGAGCTTTCGCGTGAAAACAATATTTTCACACGTGGAAATAACATATAAATAGCTCCTTTTGTGTTAAAAATATGTCACTTGTTCACTGCGCTCATTTGTGAAATATTAATATTTTCTTGACACTCAAAGAGAAATTTCATATCTCTGTACGGCCATGTAATATACTCTGTTAGTTACTGAATACCAAGAGTGTTTTGTGGGGTACTTGTAACTTAATTAGCGGAATCCTTTCTGTAGAATTTACTCTGAACATTACGTGATGCCCTCCACCATTTTATGTGCCATTAGACTGGTTTCTTCAATAAATGCACCACGGATGCTTCTTTTGTAAAGATGGCGACTGAAACTGCCACTACATTCTTGGCAACAAGTCGCAAATGTGATACTTCATAGTTTTCTTTTTTTTTTTCAAGCCCTGGTCTCTCTTTAACTATTTTCTCTTACCTTCTCCACTCTCTACTCTTTCAAACTGCTGGAAAAGCTCCTCCTGTGACGTTTCCATCAGTGTATCATGCTCAGCTTCCACCTGTTTCATCTTTTTCACCAACTCAGTCATTCCACATGGACTGTCCACACCATTGCACTTGGCAGACACAGAATCACCTTCAAAGCTTGACTGCATACTGTCGGATATGGACGGGAGCTTAAACGTGTGACCTCCATCGAAATCCATTTCAGGGACGACACCACAGCCATAGACAAAACCAGAGAGACAGTGTGTATGGACAAGAATCACAATTGCTTGTACAAGCTCTGATAACGACCAATTACCTTGTCCTTTTAACAGTTTCTGTAACAGAAAAATAAATGAAGATTATTGAAATTTCAAGCATTTTATGGAAAGGGCCAAAGTTGACAATCAAAAGGCTTGGTGTAAACTTAACCAGGGTTTCAACATACAGTATTGTTCTAAACCTAAACATTCACTCAACAAAACAAGCACTGTGATTGGTTGATTCTTGGTCACGTGCCCATGATCAGATTCAAATGTATCCCGCCCGGAAATACGATTGTGCGATACAATTGTTGCCCGTGCGCCGAATATAACAGCACGTGATCAGTACATGTCTTTCAGGGTCCGACAAATATTAGGCCCGGACGCCCGCCCGGAACAAGTTGAAGAGAATATTTCTAGAAAAAGCCCGCCAAGCCGTAGCATCTGACTGTACGAGCAATTTCGCGCAATAAATTATAGATATCCAAGTATTAAACGTTTACCTTGACTAATTCCCATCTAAGCCTTTCGAAATGCTATACACACGTGTCACTTTTATTTTTTACTTTTCGATCGCCATTTTACATCTCTTCGTGAGTTTCATACCCAGTTCTCTCCCGCGTAAACCTCTGAAGGTCTGGCTGCTATCGGCTGCTATACCCATTATAACATGTTTTTCCGCCGTACCGAGGATCAAAGTTCAAGGTACGATTAATTATAATTTATGGACAAGTTTGTCACGAAATTCTGCGACACTGTTTGAACTCCAGGTACGACAAAGCGAAAGGCGAAAGGTGTTGAATACAACGAGGAATATGTAACTTCCGTAAGCTGGTCTTTTAATAAACAAAAAAGCACCGTGCAAAGCACTTAAAAGAACTGTTTGATACAATAAACTGAGAAAACTCAAACTCGCACTGTCTTCCCAAACGTTCCATGTGCGAATACTCAGGGGAATCGTCACGTGACTACAACCGGAAAAGCCGGATGTGACAACGGTAGCCACACCGGCCCCTAAATGGGACTGTAAACAACAGTCTCATTTACATACAAAGTATAAGAGCTACCGTATATAACTAAGGCAATTACACGATTCATAATAACTCAAATGGCTGTTCGGAACGTTTTCAACTGTTCAAAGTCATCTTTCCACAGTTCAATTCGATTCTTTAAGTCACAATATATCATTTGAACTGATTGCTTAATCTAGGCTGTTCAGTCCATTTCCAGCAAACATAACTTGGTCACTGGGCGCGTAAGTATGGTGGTGCCTTCTTTGTTCACTGGTTCTCCCTTACGCTGTCGTTTGGCGCGCGTCGCCACAGTGCAACTGGTCTTCACTCCTACTGTGCGCACTAATCCATCTCGACTAGGCATAACCTCTTCAATTCTTCCAAGTGGCCACTTGCCTCTAGGGAAGGACTCATCTGCTAATAAGACTAAATCACCGACCTCTAAGTTTCTTCTCGGTGCATTCCATTTCTTTCTTTCTAACAAGGTTGGCAGGTATTCACTCGTCCATCTGCGCCAGAACAAATTTGCCAAATATTGAGCTTGCCTCCAAGCACGTCTGTAGCTGAGGTCATCTTTATCAAATATTCCTGGTGGTAAGCCTGGACAGGGACGGAGATGCAGCAAATGGTTAGGGGTCAGTGGCTGCTCGTCTAGGGGGCTGTCACTGTTACGAGTGAGAGGTCTGGAATTCAGGGTGTTTACCGCCTCTGCCATAACAGTTGAGAGTACTTCATCTGAGACTAGCTGCTCCTTTAAAATGGCCTTTAGGATCTTCCGCACAGAACGTATTATCCGCTCCCACACACCGCCCATATGGCTCGCTGAGGGTGGGTTGAAAATCCATTCAATCTTCTTCTGGCCACAGAAGTTGTTAATCTTGTGCTGATTCCATGCTTCCACGGCTTCTTTCAGCTCTTTGTCTGCCTTTGTGAAGTTGCTACCCCGATCACTTCTTATCTGCTCTGGATACCCACGAACACTAATGAATCTTCTAAGCGCATTTATCATCGAATCTGTGTCTAAGGAGTGGGCTATCTCAATGTGCACTGCACGTGTTGTCAAACAGGTGAAGAGGCACCCATACCTCTTGACTCGGGATCTACCTTGCTTTACTTCGAGCGGGCCGAAATAGTCGACGCCAACATACGTGAAAGGTGGCTTGTCAGGAATAAGCCTATCTTCTGGTAAACTTGCCATGAACTGTTCTCCTGGACATGCTTTTCTCTGCCGTTGACAGTTCATGCACCTTCTTATCACACGCCGTACTGCCGACCTCCCCTTCACTATCCAGAATGTCTCTCTTAAAGACGATAAGACAGATTCTTGGCCCATATGACCCAAGCTTTCATGGCACTGCTTGATAATGAGATCTGTCACCTGATGCTTGTAAGGGATGATAACAGGGTGTTTCTTCTCATAACCAACAGGGGCATTGCCTAGTCGACCTCCGACTCTCAACAGGCCTTCCTTTATCTGCGGATTCAGCTGACGTATCGATGCTCCTGCCTTCCGAAGAATCCTCTTTGGGTGACCGTTGTCCTCACAACATTCTGTTGCTGAAAGTATATTTAAGACCTCTGGAAAGGCTACTTCTTGAACGCGTCTGAGAATTTCCATTTCAGCCGCTTGGAGCTCTGCCACTGTCAAATGGCCGCATTTCATCAATGGCATTTCACTGGAGTTGACTGGAGAATCATTTACGATTCCAGCGTTCTTTCTCAGTTGAACTTTGACTCGAAGGTACTGTTTGTAGCGCAGCAACCATGCAATAGCGCATTTCAACTTCCACCAACAAGAATAGTAAGAAATTAAGTCATCCACAACATTACTTTGGAGAGCGGAAACATAAATCTGAGCTTCCTTTCTTATTTCTGGATCTCCGTCTTCTAACACTGGAATTTCAATCATTTTGGGCCAGTGGCTCTCGTTTTCCCACAAGAACTTGGGGCCTTTTAACCAACGATCATCCTTGAACATGGCATCTATCTTCAGTCCCTTTGAACCGTCATCAGCAGGGTTGTCATCTCGGTTTACGTACTTCCACTCAGAGGGTTTAGACCCATTGTGTATCACTGTTAGGCGATTAGACTCGAATGTATGGAATCGCTTTGATTCGTTGTTGATGCACTTCAACACGGATGTCGAGTCAGTCCAGTAGTGAACTTGATCTATTATCATGTCCAATTCTTCTCGAATAATCTTGGAGAGCTTTACCGAGATAACAGCGGCTGTAAGTTCCAATCTTGGAATTGAAATTTCCCGTACAGGAGCCAATCTTGCCTTCCCCATCACAAATGCACAGTGAATTTGGTCAGTCACATCTTTCAAACGGAGGTATGCAACGGATGCATAACCTTGACGAGAAGCATCTGAGAAGAGGTGTAATTGTACTTCTTTAACTTCGCCGAATTCCTTTGGCTTGAAACAACGATCTACTTGTATTTCTTGCAGTTTGGGGAGATCGTCTAGCCAGCGCTTCCACTGTCCTTTGTCTGTTTCATCCAGAGGATCATCCCAGCCTAGCCTCTTTCTAGTGAGTGTCTGCAAGAGCAACTTTGCCTTCATGACATATGGAGCGATGAATCCCAACGGATCAAAGAGGGAATAAACAGCTGACACTATACCTCTGCGTGTCATTGGTTTCTGGTTCACTGAATGCAATATCTTCTCCAAGACCTCCCACACAAACTTGTCCTCCTCTGTATTCCACTTGAGGCCAAGTGCACTCTCTGTAGGAAGTTTTTCAAGCTCTAAATTAACCACTGATTTGGCTCTTTCAGACTCTGGAATCGTCGCGAGCAACTCTCTGTCATTACTGTACCACTTCGTCAAACGGAATCCACCTTTCTCTAGCAACTTGCGCAACTGACTGGCTAAACTGACAGCCTTCTCTGTGGTGCCTGTCGACTTCATCATGTCGTCTACATACATGTTGCACTTCACTGTCTCCACCACTTCTGCATCGAACTCCTCCTGATGCCACTGGGCTGTCTTCCTTAAGCAGAAATTAGCAACACTCGGTGAAGACGTTGCTCCAAACAAATGTTTCACCATTCGATACTCTTCCATCTCCTTTGTCAAGTCTCCATTTGGCCACCATAAAAATCTTAGAGTGTCACAATCCTTTGGGTCTACTAAAACCTGATGAAACATTGCTTCTATGTCAGCGACCATTCCAACAGTTTCTAGTCTAAACCGACTTAAGACACCCACAAGTTGATTCGTTTGATCTGGGCCCTGCAGCAGCTGGTGATTTAAAGATGTCTGCCCGAACTTTGCTGCACAATCATAAACCACTCTCACTTTGTCGGGCTTTAAAGGATGTGTAACAGGATGATGGGGTAGGTACCACACTGGTCTGTCCTTTACTTCCAGCTCTTCTTTAGGGACCCTTTGGGCGTGGCCGTTTTCAATGTAATCAGTCATTGTTATCTTGTACTTCTCGTACAAAGCTTCATCTTTTAGAAGTCGTTTCTTAAGAAGAAATCCCCTTCTTTCTGCTACTATCCTGTTGTTAGGTAAGAAGGGTGGATCATGTCGCCATGGCAGGGCAACCTGAAAGTGCCCATCGACCATCTTAAGCGTTTTCTCCATAATTTCTAAGGCCCTCTTGTCTTCCAATGATGCACACACTCGTGTCTCAACTTCAGAGCTTTCAAAGTCTGTTTTCCAGAGTCTCTCCAACTGTTGGTTCAGCTCCTCATTTTGAGCTTGACGTTCAGTTTCATCTGTTTGTAACTGATTCTCGTTTTCACTGCAATCAGGTCCTAGTTCTAGGCCACATCCTTCGTCTGCAATATGCACCTTGACAACATCTCCATTATCTAACATTTCAGAAAACACAACACTGTCTTTGGAACCATCGCAGAGAACAGGATCTTCAGATTCCAACACCCTGGTGCAGACAACAGAGCTCTCTCCCTCACGCAAGAAGTTGACTAAGCGTTCAGAAATGCAGCTTTCTCCTCCAACAGGACCTATCACAGTCCACCCCAGACTGTACCTCACTGCTACTGGTTCACCTTCTCTACCAGTACGGCACTCCAATGGCAAGAACAAACTTGGATTGTCTTTGAGCCCAACAACTAACATGACACTTTCAATGTCCAATTGTCGTAAATCAACATCATGCAAATGTGGCCAATGTTCAAGGTCTTCCTTCTTGGCTATACAGCTTTCAGTGATTGGCATATGTTTAACTGTCCTAACCTTTGGGAGCTCCACTATAACTGATTCCTCCATTGACATCACTATCAGGTCTACTTGTTGACTCTCTACCCTGGTTGAGCCTGTTATCCCGGACAAAGTGAAGTCCAACTTGGTGCCGCTTACACCTAGGCTCTCTTTCAAGCTTTCATGGCAAAGAGTAATTTCTGAGCCACTGTCCAACAAGGCATACGTTTCAACGGGTATTGAATTACCATCTTTAGCCAGAACCTTAACTGGAACAACACTAAGACAGACCCGCTCGCCGGCCCCAGTTGTAGCAGTCACAGCACTACTCTCACTAGTCACTCCTCTGGTGTCACAGCTGGTATTAGTTCCTGTCACTCTTTCCCTTGACTGGCCATCATCAGCGCTTGGAGGGCTTGGATTTTCTGCAGGCGGATGCAGTAGTGTGTTGTGACTCCGGTTGCATCCATCCACTCGGCATTTGAACTGAGTTTTGGGGCAGTCTCTTGCAAAGTGTCCACTATGTAGACACTTGATACAAAGGTTTTGGTCCCGCACCACCTTCCACTTGTCTTGATGAGGCTGATTCTTAAATTTGTCACACTTCCACAGTCTGTGTTGACCGCGACACACACTACAAGCTGGCAATTTCTGGCTCTGTTTGCCAGGCCCTTTCTGACCTTGGACACCTCCAAATAGTGTAGTCCATTTCTGAGCACCTCGACCTTGTGGATCCTTCCGTTTTGCACCATCCCTTTCCCTTGAAGGACTGGGAGTTAAATCTTCTCCAAACTCATTGTTAACAAGTGCAGCTCTTTCCTTTAAGTACTGCAAGAAATTTACAAACTTTGGTCTTGATCCATGTGAAATAATTCTTCCTGCGCATTCCGTCCACTTAACTCTCATGAACAGTGGGAGCTTCTTATTAAGTTCCCTCAATGTATTTGTGTGATTCAAATCACTGACATATTCAGGCCCCATGCCTGACAGTGTCCTATTGGCTACATCTAAATGGCGGGCAAATGCAAGTAAACTTGCTCCATCTGCTTGCTTCAGGGGGGGTAGGCTCTCCAATTTCCTGATGTGTGCTTTGGCCATGATGTGAGGGAGTCCAAAATTCTCACGTAATGTACTCTTGGCAGCATGATAACCTTCATCTACAGGCAAGTTCACACAGCTTTCAATTGCATCTCTTGCTTTTCCATAGCAGTGCTGAATTAACAGTTGCAACCTTCTGGAGTTGTCAGGATTATCTTTCTCTAAACAAGTCTCAAAGTTATGCACAAACGAGACATACTTCATTGGGTCTCCATCGAAACGCATGTACTCAACTTTCGGAGTGGAGACAACTTGACGCAATGCTTGTACTATTTCTAATCTGCCATCAGATGTAAATGATGCTGGTTCCTGCATTTGACATTCACCTGGATATGCACCTGGAGTCTGGGACCATGGTACCTGGGTTGGCTGCCGTGCTATCTCTTCAGGCTTAAGCTGTGGCATTAATGGCACCTGCACTTGTTGTAATTCATTTCTTAACACTGGTGGATTGACAGGTGGTGTTCTTAATGTCTTAGTGTCCTTTAAATTGTACGGTTGGTCTGCATATTTACATGTACCAGCCTCATCAACATTAAGTGTACGTCCAGTTGCAGAAAACACTGGATTGGGTACTGAAGTACGGACTGCTTCGCAGGCCTTAACACCTGAGATCCTAATTCTGTCATTGTCTCTAAATTTAGGAACTTCATCCAAAGGTTCAGACCTTAGCACTGGTTGCTCAAGTGGATTTAACTGAGTTTTCATCCTCGTCTGTTGCTGAGTGGGGTGTGAAGGTTCCAAATGCTGCACTGATTGCTCATGTGGCTGCTTTAACTGAGACTCAGCTGCCTCCTTTGTCTGCTGCTCAATGGGGTGTAAAGGTTCCTCGTACTGACTATCCCTGCACTGGTCTTCAAGCTCTTTATAAACATTAACGCTTGCCATAGCACGCTCCTCCTCCATCTCAGCCTCCATTAAGTCCCTTTCATAATGAATTTCATTCATCTTACGCTGCAACTGTTGTTCACGCAGAAGCTGTTTGGTTTTCAACTGAGCAAGGGCAAGTTGTTCTTTCTTCTTTGCTAGTATCATAGAAGCTGAACTTAAGCCAGAGGACCCACTTTTCGAACTCTTGCTAAACTTTCTTGTAAAGGATTTTATGTCATCATCTCGCCCTTTAGTGGACATAGCTTTGGACTTCCAAGACTTAATTACAATGTCAAGCGCTGCCTTCTGCGCCATCTGTTCCTTGTAGCTATCATTGGCTCTTTCAAGTTCTTCATAACGGCCAAGAACATCAAGACATTCAATGTACCCTTCATGGGCTTTAACAAACTTCCGCCAAGCATCTTCATATGAATCCTGAATTAATTTTAGATCCTCCAAATTTCCACAGTTGTCTATTATTTCTTTAATGTTTCCTCTAAGTCTGGTAAGGGTTGCGATGTAACCTGAACGGGAAATTTTTTGTGTGTTTCCCCTTTCTGCCATTCTGCTTTCAAAATTAATATTAGAAGGTACTTTAATGCGGGAACTTCTTCTCAAATGAGTTCCAACTTCAGCTTCCGAAGAGGCCCCCCGGGCACCTTGTTCAAATTTGCTGCCGACAGGCAGCGATTGAACCGACATTTCTATTTAAACATGCAGCAATGTACAAATAATGTCAAACACAAACAATAATCAGACAAAATCCAATGCAAACACGAAGCAATGTTCTCCACCGAGAACCAAATAATTATCAATAATGATCAGACAAAATCCAATGCAAACACGAAGCGATGTTCTCCACCGAGAACCAAATAATTGTCAATAATAATGAGACAAAATCCAATGCAAACACGAAGCAATGTTCTCCACCGAGAACCAAATAATTGTCAATAATGATCAGACAAAATCCAATACAAACACGAAGCAATGTTCTCCACCGAGAACCAAATAATTGTCAATAATAATGAGACAAAATCCAATGCAAACACGAAGCAATGTTCTCCCCCGAGAACCAAATAATTGTCAATAATGATCAGACAAAATCCAATGCAAACACGAAGCAATGTTCTCCACCGAGAACCAAATAATTGTCAATAATAATCAGACGAAATCCAATGCAAACACGAGGCAATGTTCTCCACCGAGAACCAAATAATTATCAATAATCGCGCAAATCGATCCAAACACGAAGCACAGTTCTCCCTTGAGAACGGAACAGTTCAATAATCGCACAAGTCGATCCAAACACGAAGCACAGTTCTCCCTTGAGAACGGAACAGTCAAATAATCGCACAAGTCGATCCAAACACGAAGCACAGTTCTCCCTTGAGAACGGAACAGTCAAATAATCGCACAAGTCGATCCAAACACGAAGTAAAGTTCTCCCTTGAGAACGGAACAGTCAAATAATCGCACAAGTTGATCCAAACACTGAAACACGAAGTAAAGTTCTCCCCTGAGAACCAAATAGCTGTCTCCTGAGATCCAAACAGTTCTTTTACTGTAACTTCCGTAAGCTGGTCTTTTAATAAACAAAAAAGCACCGTGCAAAGCACTTAAAAGAACTGTTTGATACAATAAACTGAGAAAACTCAAACTCGCACTGTCTTCCCAAACGTTCCATGTGCGAATACTCAGGGGAATCGTCACGTGACTACAACCGGAAAAGCCGGATGTGACAACGGTAGCCACAGAATACGATACAAAGAAACGTAGGCGAGATAGTTTTCGTGGCTGACAATGAACACAACACACAGGGTCATGAAGTGTAAAATATGCTGTGCGTGGCCAAATGTTTCGGACCTAAAGAGGCCACTGGTAACGGGAAGTGACAAATTTAGAAAGGATCCCCTTTACGACCTTGCTAAGAGTGCGAATCACGTTGCTACAGTTCAATGAACCGCTTGTCCTCTACCACTGTTAACTGGGACAATTAGCTCATTTTGTTGGGTAAGTAATTTTAACATGCCACGTGCCCAGGGACAAGTTTTGTCAAAAGTATTTGTCGCACCCTGCCTTAATAGTATAGACCGAATGCATAAATGGCGGCCAAAATATAATGTGCTAATTAGACTCACTAGCATCGTTTGCATGGACAAAATTTAAAAGAAATGTTGCTTGAGAGTGAGGTTATTAAGTTTAATTAGCATATAAACAAAAGAATACATTTTTAGCCACCATTTATGCATTTGATCTATTAACAATGGTGTGATATTCTAAACATATGACCAAGCACTAAATGAATGGTCGGGAAACTTGTTAAGGTTGTTTTTTCTCTTGCAATATATACCTTATTTACCAAGCCCGAGGGCCAAGCTGGGAGAATAATTATCGATCCGAGGTCTTGACAGTACAGACCGAGGGCTAATGTTTTTCCAGTACTAAGTTCCAGGCAACCTTGAGATATTAACTGAGCATAATAAACGTAATCTAGAAAGGAGGTTAACGCTGAGCACCGAATTTCCCCTCCGTTATGTTAAGCAGCAGGCTACTCAACAATAGGAGTTTCTTTTTTGCGTGGAGATTCCGTGGCCAATGTTATACGTATGGGCTAAGCTGTTGGAGGATGCCTGCGTAAGAGCAACTTACATAGACCTCCTCAATTCAACTATAGTTGATTGATGGTTTATTGGCAGTGCCTAAGTCGTCGAGCACATCGTAAAATACGCACTTTCTTGATCGACCCGCAACATTCGCCATATTGGATTGTGTTGTTCTGCGGATACACCGCTGACAACTATTACGGGCTCGAAATGTCCGCGATTTCTGGTAATGAATTTTCACCTGAAGACGTATGGTTCTCGAGCTTTTGCTGTTTCCGCTCCTAAACTCTGGAACAGTCTACCTGTTTCTATCCGCTCATGTAACAATCTAAGTTCTTTTAAATCTAAACTCAAAACCCATCTTTTTAAGAAAATTTATTATTCTGAGGTGGTTTAAGAACTATCTTACGAGTCGATGTCAATCTGTTGTCTATGGCAGCGCACAGTCTGCACCTCAGCAGATAAAATCTGGCGTCCCACAAGGGTCCATACTTGGTCCGATTTTGTTTTCGATTTACATCAATAACTTGCCCAATTGTTTACTTCAGTCAAAGATCCTACTTTATGCGGACGATGCTGTCCTTTTCTACGCTGACTCCAATATCGGAAACATAAGTACCGTTTTGAATAAAGATCTAAAACAGTTGCAGTCCTGGACCCATCTTAATAAGCTGTGCATTCACCCTGTGAAGACCGAATACGTTCTTTTCGGCACCCAACAACGAATCGCTTCGGCTACCCTTTCAGATGGGCCATTTAGCTTATTCCTCGGGGATAAGCCGATAAATCAAGCACAACATTACAAATACCTTGGCGTGCTAATAGATGCAAATCTCAATTTCAAACAGCACGTGGATAAGATATTGGTTAAGATTTCCAAGAGAATCGGTGTCCTCGGAAGAATTAGAAGCAATCTAACTGTCGATGCAGCCAATAGAGTTTATCAGTCTCTTGTTCTGCCGGTTATGGATTACTGCGATGTCGCTTGGAGCAGCATTGGGAAAATAGAACGTAATAAGTTAGATCGAGCACAAAGAAGGGCAGCTAAGATTGTTTTGAAGACCAAAGACTCAGATGCCGAGAAGAATTTAAAGTGGCTTCCCTTGTCTATGAGGCGTGATATGCACACTATTAATTTTACTTTTAAATGCTTGAAGGGATCCCCTCCAATGTTTTTTAAAGATTATTTTAAGGTTTTTAGAACAGTTCACAACACGAGAGGAAGTGGGCACAACTTGCTGCTCCCCAAAGTCAGAACTGAAACGGCAAGGAAGTCTTTTTATTTTAATGGATCTAAACTTTTTAATAATATTGCAAGTGAAATGAAGGATACTAAGTCAGTTCTGATTTTCAAAAACTCGTATTTTGGAATTATATAGATCAAAAGTTTTTTTAGTTACTTGTAATTTAGGCTAGTTTATTATTATTATTTTTTTTTATTTTTTATTTTTTCCAGGGCCCTCATTGATAGCAGCATTTTATGCTGAAGAGATAACCCTGGCTAAGTAACATTTATTATTATTATTATTATTATTCTTAGCGATTTTTTTACTTTCTATTACTTTCTTACATGCACATTTTTAATTATTAAGATTAGTACAGCTCATTTTAGCGAAAAGTACAGCGCCTAGAGCAGTCATGGATAGGCGCTATATAAATATTTATTTATTATTATTATTATTATTATTATTTCAAGAATGAAAACAAGATATGCAGTCCGTGTCAGGTATCCATTCAGGAGTTTTGCATTGATTCTTGCCACCAAAAAATAATTATTTTCTTCTTCTTGAGTGGCAAAAATCAATGCATGTACTTTACACCAGCTTGAATTGAAATCTGATTTTTAAATACACTGGGTCATTCAGGACATACACAGTCTTATAATGGTAAAGTATTGTTCTTGCAATACCAGAAATGAAGACACCTGGTTGGCTGATATCAGTATATGACTCTCCAACTGCTATATTTATGTGATAATTACTTTTAAATACCAGCACAATATTTATTATTTTTTCCTACAGGTATCCTTTAAAAAAAATCGCTGTATAACAGCTATTAAGTCTGATGTTCACTAACCTCAATGTGGGAAGGGCAAATTAGCCAGGGCTGATGGGCCAAAATCTTGTTGATCTCACAAAGTGCTCTAAGTTTCCTTGGAATGTGGTTAACACCCTGAAGCCATTTTTGGTCGCCTTGCTGTTTAAGAAATTCAATTTCATAAAGTTCCACCTGAAAAAAAATGCAAAGTAATATTTTTCTAACTAGACAAACCAATATCATTTAAGAGGTAACCAACTGACAAAGAAACAAAATCCTGCAATCTGTTAGGTCAGTTCTTAATTCAAAATGCACAGGTTATGTTGATTATTAAAATTGTGTTAACTGTTTAAATCGTGAAAATAGCTTTGATAGGCAATAGGTTCTCTCCGGTAGGAAATTTGACACTTGTTAAGTAGAAACATGAACTATTGGCAAAAGGGGTGAAGCTTCATTCACAAAATGAAAATGTTTCTGTGAAATGCACTGAAGATTAAGTAGTCAAACTTTTTCTCACTACTGTTATCACTGACAGAATAACAAGAAGCTCATGATATATGTATCTATCTACAATAACCAAGGAAAAAACAGTTTTGTGAGAAAGTAATGAGCTTTTGAGGCCAATAAAAACTGCTGAATGCATTTGCCTATGGCCCATGCACTTACCTAGACTTAAAATACACCTGACATCCTATACAATTATGTTCACACTGACCAAACATGGGATATTTTCTTGTATTAAAGACAGTGTGGGCAGATCAAACTTACCAAATAAGAGCAGCGATGTCTACTGGCTCCCTGAAATTTAGAGCAACCAAAAAAGTAAATACATATAGAATAAAAAGAGCTAACCTGGTAAACAAAAATAATTAACAAAAGTATAATCTACATCGGATTGAATAACAAAACTCTCTAGTACAACTCCATATAACCCTAGTTAGTAGTGCTATATAATTTACAGTGACTGTCATGCCTGCACAACAAAAGTCCTTGGGAAATTGCCAGGTGACCATTACATACACTGTGACCACTGGGTACAGGTTTCCTTAAAACTTTAACGCAAGTTAATGAAAAACATTTTTTTTGTGTGTGAAAATAATGACTCTGTGGAAGGTATATGGAGGACACCTGTGGTGACATGTTCTTGTAGTCACGTTAAATATAACATTTGTATTTCAGTGAGGCTTGATCCTGCCCCAGAGCTACTTAAGACAGATTGTAACAAGCATCAATAATGCTTGTTATGATTCGCTGATGCCTTGATTGTAATCCAATTAGATGACTGTTATATAGAGGTGAAAAATAATGAAATGAATTTGGGAAGTTGAAAGTGTGACTGTGTCTGTTATGTATGACTGTAAATAAGTCCACTATGAACAGGCAAAAACACAAGAATGCAAATGGGTAGGCAAACAAGTAATCATTGAAAGTTACCTTTGAAAACTAAAATCAGTTCATTATGTTTAATCACTAAAGAAAGCACATTGATTGTTAGAATTTCATTTCTCAGACAAAGACAGATTTTTACCATTTTGCCATTAGCCATATCCATCAATGAGGCAGACAAAGCTTATGAAGGTGTATAGATCTGAGGTTCCTTGTAAATATAAGTAGCTTCACCATATGGCTGGTTGTGTGGTTGATTTGTGATCAAAAATGTATACTAGCGGTAATGTGAACTATGCTTTAAGATGTAACAATCACAAATTTCCTATAAATTACACCAAACAAAAGGACAGCAAGGTAAACAAACAAACAGACAGACAAACCATAATAGCAATGTAGTATCTCCAATCACAAGGTAGAGGGCCTTCTCCTTTCATCATGAAATATTCTGCCTTGAGGAACCATTCCAAGTACTGGGGGTGAAATGCAATAATGGAGATGATGTTGTTGACACGGCCACTCATGAGAAATGCCTCAGCTAACAAACTATGAACCTGTTCATCATCTGTGTCCATAGGAATAACCTAAACATTAAAGCAAACAATGCAAAGGTAAGGTTAAAAGGGGAATGTCAAGGGGTTTAAATACAGCAAAACTGCATGGAAAAAAGTAAAAACACCGCAATCAAGCAGCAAACTACAGTATACTTTCAACAGGACAATCAGAAGCAGAGGGGTCCAAGTGAAAATGATGGGAGCCCAACAAGGCACGCATATTGGCACCTGCAAAACTGCAACACTGTACTTCCAGATAATAATTACTGTAATGCAGAGCCAAAATTAATCCGAGACCACATCACTGCCACCCCTTATGTCACCCTACCCTCCCCTCCCCCCAATTAATGTTCTTGGCAGCCAGTGGGAACTTCTGCCTGGAAAGTATCAAATAATTTTATTCACAAGATATCAATTATCTGCCCTCCTCAATCCCACATGTAACCTTGAACCCAACGATCTCAAGAACAGTTTTCATATGCAAACCAATCAGCACCCTCCTTTACATGTTTGTTTGGAGAATTTTATTTTAGATTGATTTTGATCAAATTCTGGGGTAGATCCTCCGCATTTTTGTTAACAAATTAAAACGTACAGTAATAGTTATTGTGGCATGATGCCAAGTGAAAGAGAGAGGTATCTAAAAACAAGGCTTATACAACTTCACATCATCAATCCAGCTCTTATGCAAATTATGCTATATAATTAGCAATTGTCAGTTGCAAAAAATAATAATCAATTAAAGTGTATATTACATTATCTGATTGTTTCAATATAGGAACAACACTTGCAAAAAGGCCCAATCTACAGTGTGCCAAACTATTTCTACTAGACGCGAAATTCCCAAAGATGCCCAACAAAAATTGTACAAATCCTATTTTTTCAAACAGTTCTAGGCCAAGAGCTCAAAAGAATGCGTGTAAACAAATTATTTGCAATATGTTATGCATTCCTCTAAGATACGACAGAGCAAAATTTGCCTCAACAAGTATGTAACCAAAATATTAAAAAAACAACCGGAGCAGTCAAACAACACAAAAAGAAAAGGATCTAGAAACATGAAAACCCGCCTATTGCATCATCTTTTTGATCCTACCAATGTTACACTGCTCAAGATTCTCTTCTTCTTATTGTCCGTTTGTACGCTTCAGAAAACGCACTGGGTTTTCCCATGATTGGGCTCATGTGTGTCACACAAAGTTAGGTTAATTTAACGCCAGAGGAGGTATACGAGAACCAACAAGGTCAGAGAAAAAAAAAAATTGAAATCTTCATTAACCGGCATGTGATACGGTACGAAAGGGAATAAAACTGCCTCGTGCACAGTTACGCATTTAGGTCTTACGTCGGAATAACAATTCAATATGAATTTGCCTGTGCTGGAATACTTAAAGGTAAGTTTTTAGCACAAACACCACAAAATTGTATGAAATACTGCTATATTCAAACTGGACATACCAAAACGGGGCTCATCATTTAATTAGTAAACAATGTTCGAAAACCAACCGAGCACTGTCGGGTCGTCATAATTGGGTTGTTTGCCAGTTCCATTCAGTCACGGTTTTAGAAATACGATCAGAACTGGTCAAAAGTTGCACAAATGAGTGCGAAATGACTTTCTGCAGAGACGCATTTGGGCTTGTTCATTTTTACTGAATATTTAAAAATCGTGTCGAATCTCGTGTCGGCGCAATATACATAGGTAAGCAGTCCGACAGTAATTAATCAATTTTGATTCCACTGTAAAAGAGAAAGGCTGTACAATTCTGTCGAATAATCAGTAGGGAAAAGTGGAATTAACATGGTACAGCAAGCAAAAACCTTTAAGTACTCAAAACTAGTTGAAATACATAGCGTGTCCTCTCGGTCTTTACGCTGGGAGTGAGGATATATACGAAGAAACACACTACCATGTACCAGAAACACTTGTAACAGTACAATAGATAAGACTACTGAAGCTTCTAAATTATACCAAGCTCACTTTTCTAAATTTTGTTGCTTATTAAACCCATACAAGTAAGTTGCGCATGCATGCTTCATAGTTCTCTGTCAACCATCTCCAAGGAACAACATACAGTGTAATTGCGATTTCATGTGTTGTCGCCTTTTTAATTTGACTATAAAGGCAAGTACCATAGTTCTAAACACAAAAATACCTTTTTAGACGGAATGAAAACTGTTGGTCCCTTGTATACGGGGCGAGGAACTTTAATTCCTGTCTCCTAAAAGAGGGATAACTAATGAGTCAATTCGTAAAGAAAAGCTTTATACGATATTCAAGATCTCCGAGTATTTTCCTCACCTTTACAACCCGAAGCAGCGCTGAGCAGCTTTCTCTAACATCTGAAAAAGGACTCCTCAGTGAAAGTCTTAAAATACAGGGCAAGAAGTCGACTAGAATTTTATCACCGCCATTTTCACCGTTTTCTAACGATCTGTTTGTCCAAGCTTTGATAGTCCTGCCTAAAGACTCAAGAAATTGATGTCTTGTATTTATGTCTCTTGTCTGCAAACCACAAAAACTTCTGAGCGAATCTATCTCTCCGGATATGTCTTCGTCATCGCTCATATTTTCAAGCTGAACTAGAACATAAACGGGGCTATTTTCAGTGAAAAATCCTTAGAATTCTGACAGCATTTCTTCTCCTTCGACATGAAGCAGTATCTTGCCTGGAGTGATGTGACACTTCTTCCCGGTGAAACCATTGAGCGTGGCCAATGAAAATGTAGGGTTTTCATGACGTCAGGACACACCTCCAAAAACACCAAATATGGATAAGATTAGTTATTTTGGGTTTTCGATGATGGCGAAGTGTTTGACGCTTTGAAGTGCATCTATAATTTTTAAATTGTCTTAATATAAAAACATAAAACCTTTCCCCTGCCAGGTGTTTCTTCACTGAGAAAATAATAGGATGGTTCAAAATGCTATTACTCTGCAAACTGAGAAGTGATGAAAATGCAGGATGTCTGTTTGAACAGTTTTAACTAGGAATTTGTGGCTATAGATATTGACAGACTTACTGACTTACTAGCTGTCGGTTCATAGCTTCGACATATCTCCAACAAACCTTGATGCATGAACAAACAAATGTATTGAACTTTGGTAGAAAATTCAAAAGAATAATAAATTAAATATAATGAGCAGTCCCCAATGTCTGTGGAATATTTCTTAAATTATGAATAATTTCTAACCAAGTATAGTGTGACATATCAAAACTTATACTTGACAAGAGGATTCTTTAGGTCTTTAAGAAATTAAAGTGGGAGCAAATGGTTTCGAGCACAATTTGGAATAAATGAGCCGAAGTAAATTTCAGGAAAAATTGCACGAGCCTGTTCAGAGCGAGTGCAATTTGTTGTCTGAAAAATTTACGAGCGCTCATTTATTCCAATTTGCACTCAAAACCATTTGTTTACTTGTTCAAGATAAATGCAAAAATTTAATTTCAAATTTCTGCACTGTTTGGGATTAGGGTAATTGACATGCTATCAGCCAATCAGCGCATTGAAATTTTTGCATATATATTATTACTCTCGTAACATGGATTCAAATACGATTGAAGTGTTCAATTATTCATCTTATGCGCGTCAACAGCATGAAATAAAACAAGAGAAAATGCACTTTTATTTTTTGTGTATATTTATCAGGGACGGTGGAGCGTATTTTAAAGTGGAGGGGCTTGAAACGAGCGCCGAATTGGAGGAGCGAGTTTTTAGGGAGGTCTGGGGGCATCCTCCCCCAGAAAATGTTGAAATCTTGAGGATCGGAAATGGTATTTTCAACATTCTCCATGAGATATTTCTTAAAAAAAGACAACCTGGATAAGTGTAAAATGACAAAAAATGTCATCGTCCCCCCCAGCCGCCCGGCTCCGCCGTCTCTGTTTATGGACGCCAAGATTTCTGAAGAGGAAATGCTCGTTCCTTTCTCTGAAATGAACATGGGCTACGGATCGGAACTGGAATTAATGTTCATATACCGTTATTTTGCGCGGGCAACCACAAAGATTAACGTCATTTTGGCTATCATAGCAATGACTGACTCGATTGCTCGGAAAAAGGTCTTGATAAGTTACGACCGTTAAACTTAATAGTTTACTGGAGACGCTTCCCCAAGTCTGTAGCTACTTGAATTTGTAAAGGTAATCATACGGTTTCGAGTTCAATTTGGAATTAATTTGCACGAGTGAGTTTTTCAAAAAGCTGAAATTGCACAAGCCGCTTGAAAAACTCACAAGTGCAAATTAATTCCAAATTGAACGAGAAAAATGGTATGATTATTTATTAATAATATATTCAGTAAAAATGAAAAAATTCGCCTGGTGGAAGAGCCGGAAGATCTCATTGCGGACAGGAAGTGAGCATTTGACGCGGATTTGACACTTTATTTACTGATTGGCTAATGAAGATCAGCTGATAATGCTATGAACTCAAAGCGGTTTGTTTAAAAATATTTGCACATGGAATCGTCGAAAAAAAATCGTAGATGTGTAATTTGCACTGGTGTTACACTTTTTGCACTAGTGTTACACTTGAACTGCACTGCTCTCAGCCTATCAGAATCGAGTATATCATTATAACCATAATTATGAGCTGCAGCGGAGCTTAAGCGACTGCACAAAAAACACAAATACAGTACAAATGAACTACTATTATACAAAGAGGACCACAGATGAGAATAAAAAAATAAAATGAAAAAAAAAACAGAAAAGAAATCATCATAATCATCACTGCGGCTCGTGACTCTTTTCCTCCATCTTTCTCAGTCGTTCATCAAAGTTGGTAGCTCGTCGGCTGTACATACGTGTACAGTCAGCATAATCGACAAGTTGATCGATGTAGGATTTGCGCATGGTCGTCCTGGTGTTCTTTTACCGTGCCGTGGTTGCCACAGCAGCAGATCGCTCTCCAATTCACATTGGCTACGCCAGCAGCACTGACCTGCGAATCTCAATCTGCGTTCCCTGATGATATTTCTTATTGGGGGTATATTTCCATACAGTTGTACTTTGGTAGGATGATCTTCCCAACTGAAATGTTGCGGACTGCTCGAAGCATTCTTGTGTATGCTCCATCCAGGGACTTTCAGTTCTAGCGCCGATGTTAGAGTCCAGCTGTTTGCTCCATATATCAAGACCAAAAAGAAAAGAAAATGAAACGAAAAGAAAAGAAATGGTTTACCAAATGAGTTGATAAAATAAAGTAATTTATTTTCGAGCGTAAGCTCTTCGTCAGAGCATTAATTCTTAATCTTAATTTTTTTGTGTGTGTGAGTACTAATTTCCTACCGACGTCGTGAGCACCAGTTCAAACTAACTAATTTATACTCGTTTTCACAGCTGGATATAAGAAAGTAGTCGCTAAAAGGGGATGGTTTCTTACCAAAAACATATCCACACATCAGTTCATGGCATACTCCACACAAAGACCTTTTGTAAATCCAAGTTGTTTTCCACCAAAGTAATGATAACTGACAGGGTAACAATTCCACGACGCCTGTTTTGAAACTTATTAATCATTCAAAAAGAAATCAATCGACGAATTACTGATTGTCTGCATTACATCAACTCAGGATCGACCAGTTTGTGGGCCACAGGTCAGTGAAGCATGGCACGCCATGTATTTGAGCTTAATCACCTTTTTTGTTAAAAGCTTTTTAAGAACAAGACCAAAGTAAGTTCGCTGAATCCTCGGACAAAACAATACGGGAACGACTGATGGGTTTTTTACCCTCTCTTTGCGCACAATTATATGCATGTACAAACTTTAACAGTGTGTGGCAAAGGCTTTGAAGGCAGGAAAGTCTGACACACGTATCTCATGGAAAGAAAGGCAATCTGAAATAGAAATATTATATATTAAAAAAATAGGTACGGAAAATGTAAAAGTTTTACACTGCGTACCTCTAGAAAAAAATACAAGTTAAAAAGAGGCACCTTCGGCAGCCTCGCAAATGAAAGCCTTAAAAGGAAGAAAAGTGAACAGAACTCAGGCAACGTTTTAAGGGAATAAAACGACTTCTTAGTACGTGAATATTGAAGCGAGACGATCGGGAGTACGATTGGATGAAAAGATCGGGTACCAGTCACGGGTTGCTAAAAGAGGGGTGCGTTTTTTGGGTATGATCCGGATTTGGATTTGTGATCCGAGATCACACGGATTATGGCGCATCAAAGGAACCGAGGAATCCTTTTCCAGAGTGGATTCATCAGTTTCTTAAGTAATATACATGCAAAAATTAAACGCGCTGATTGGCTGAGAGCATGCTAATAATCCCAAACAGTGAAATTTAGGGACGGACCATTAGAAAAGTGATGGGGGGGGGGGGGGGGGTGGGGAATTTTCAGCTTGCACGAATTTTTTTTTCGCTCACTGCTTTGGCAGGAATTTTTTTTTTCAGGTGAACCTCTCTGCACGAATTTTTTTTACTACGTGTGAAAAAGTCACAATTGGACCTTCCTTCTGCATGAATTTTTTTTTTACCTTCTTTGCATGAATTTTTTTTTTGGCATTTTGCCTTGCATGAATTTCTTTTGGTTTTTTCCCCACCCCCCCCCCCCCCATCACTTTTCTAATGGTCCGTCCCTTAGAGCAGAAAGTTGAACTTGGAGTACAGAAAGGTGAGATTGAGTACATAAATGTGAGATTTAACAAGTAATCAAATGCTTTTGAGTGCATATTAATTTGTATAATTGAGCACTCGTACATTTAAGACAACAAATTGTACTCGTCCTGCAGGCTCGAGAATTTTTTTCATTCTTTGAAATTTACTTGTGCTCATTTATTCCAACTTGCACTCCAAACCATTTGATTATCTGTACTAATAATATACATGCAAAGATTCCAACGCGATGATTGGTTTAGAGTGTACGTGCAATTAATCCCAGACAGTGAAATTAATTGCTGAAAGTTGGAAACGAAAAAAAAATTAAACTTTTGTATGTATATCATTAACAAGTAATCAAAAGCTTTTGAGTGAATATCTGTATAAAGAAGGTCTCAATGGAGTGATACCTTTTACGGCTAACAGTTAATATTTTTGGCTGTTTTACGGCTAACGGTTAACATTTTTTACGGCTAACGTTAACGGTTAAAATTTTCTAATTTTTACGACTAACAGCTAAATTTTTGGCCCGTTTTACTGCTAACGGTTAACCTCATTGAGACCCTCTATAAAGACGTACACGAAAATTTTCAAAGACAATAAATTGCGCTCGCCCTACAGGCTCGTGCAATTTTTCTGTCTTTAAAAATTCCAAATTGCACTCGAAACCACTTGATTAATTAAGTTCAGTTCAGTTCAGTTCAGTTCATTGTTTTTCCAAACGCTATACAAAGTAGGAAGATAGAAATATTTGATACTGTCATGGCGAGGAAGCGCAAGAGAAGCTTCGGGCAGAATAAGGAATGAGCTCCCTCAGTTAAATTAGAACAAAATATTATCATAATTACATGGAAAAAACAATGGCAGAGCTTAAAATATATAGGTAATTGTGCTAATCATTGTTAAGGTAAAAAAGCGAAGTGAAGAAAAGAAGTTAAAAGCGAGAAGAAAAATTGAAAATAAATAAATGAACATTTATGATAAGAAGCGGTACTTGTTGCATTTCGCATATCAAATTAAGCTAAGACATATAAGGGAGTTAAAAAATTTAGGACCTTGGAAACTGATGGAGAACTTTCTTTTATTATATAAACTAGCTCCTTTATACTGGGTCTGCACAATAACCCAAATTATGAAACAGAGTATTGACTGTGTAAATTTTAGTGCTCTAAATTAAATTTAAAAAAAGGAAATGTAAAAGCGACGCAAAGCGTAAGTTATAAATGCGATATATGAGTGTCAACTTACAGTGAGGAATAAATTGCAACTTGATATATATTGCGAAAACGTAACACTACTTTTGATCCTTTTAATCAGTTAGTTTCCATTCACCGTTTAAAGGTGAGATCATGAGAAAGTGAGATTTTTTATGTGACGTCCGAGAGATGCATTTATTTATTTGATTTATTTTGAATGTTTGCCACATAGAATAAAATGTACAAAAATGCGCAGATAAAGAACATTAGTATAATTACTCAGGTGATTATACAAAATCGCGCGCTCTGATTGGTTCGCTATCTCGGATTATCAGCCGATAAGCACCTCGACGAACAAAATGGCTGCCAGTCGTTCGCGCGCTTTTGATGAAATAAATTTTTTTCGTTTTGTACAATGCTTTTTATTTTCTTTTTTGAAAGAATCACCTGTGTATCTATACTAAAACAATTATTCGCCTGAGGCTCAGTGATCATCGGTGAATATTCACCGATAATCATTTCAGTCGCCTTCGGCGAATAATTGTTAAATAATTATTACAGCTACAATAATACAAAAATGAGAGAACTACTATAAAAGATCAATAATGAAAGTAAGTAAATCTTAATATTGACTTTATTTACAAGTAAAGTGGCGAGGAAGCCCAATAGAAGCCATATAGCCTGTAAGAATTGGGCTCCTCATATTTAGTTATTATATAATGTAGTCAGCCATGTCATGGTCAGGCGAGTTTAATTTATAGCTCTCTCTATGAGGTATTCTTTTAACGAAGTCTTGAATGCGGAGTAATTGGTCAGTTGTGTCAGTTGATGGGGAAGGGAGATCCATAGTTTAGTTCCTAGGTGGATTATCATCTGATTAGGGACGGACCATTAGAAAAGTGATGGGGGGGAGTGGGGGTGGGGAATTTTCAGCTTGCACGAATTTTTTTTTCGCTCACTGCTTGTGCAGGAATTTTTTTTCAGGTGAACCCCTCTGCACGGATTTTTTTTACTACGTGTGAAAAAGTCACGATTGGACCTTCCTTCTGCATGAATTTTTTTTTTTACCTTCTTCTTTGCATGAATTTTTTTTTGGCATTTTCCCTTGCATGAGTTTTTTTTTGTTTTTTTCCCCACCCCCCCCCCCCATCACTTTTTAATGGTCCGTCCCTTATGTAACACGGATTCATCGTTGCTTTTGTGTGGTTATGTTGGTAAGTTGCGGCAGAGGTACAATAAGTTCATGCAGCGTATTTCATCCACATTGCATTGACAGCTCGGCGGGGAGTAAGTCACGGATTGTGACTGCCCCGGGGGTGTACCTGCCATCCCATTCCTTGACGTGATGTCTGCAGGGGATATACAGACAATAAACAACGATCTAAGAATGCCAAGGTAGGTCTTATGCTGACAGGGTATAAGCAGGAGTATACTTAATTATACAATGGAGTAACGAACCACTTGACAGAGCTTTGTCAAAAGCACTCAAGTCCGTATTTTAGAAAGCTTTCACGTTCCTTAGAAGTTCGATCTTCGGTTTTATAAAGAAAAGTTGGTTAGCTCTCTTGAGGACGGTTGCCGTGGCATTACATGTTTTAAGATTACAGAGTGCAAAGAAAAGCTTTGCTTTGTGGACCTGAAGGGTAAGTGCGTCAAATTTTATATGCGTCATTGACCAAGGGAAAGGACAAATGGCAGCATGCATATTGGCTAAGTTCCTTCTTTTAATTTTTAATGATTTCGATCTCGTCTCGGTCAACAGAAACGCAAAAAGGAACGAGGCAGTATCCAGCCATCTTGGCTGACCAAGCTTGGTCAATAAAGGACTTATTATATGGCCATTAAGTTTTGTTTTGTTTCGTGGGACAAGGAGGGAAATCCCGAGTAGAGCCAGTCAGAACTCAGAATTTGCATCACTTTTCCCGCCCGTGGAACCAGCTATATAATTTAACTAGCTACCGGAACAAGCCTCTTTCAGGCTCTCAGGAAAAAATAAGCGGGTAAGGGTTAGGTTAAGGGGGCAGTCTAGTCAAATTTCAGAGAAATGTTCTAAGCATCTTTAAAACAACAGAGCTCTGTAACGATTTTATAGAAAACAATGAAATTTTCACCAGAGCATCCCTTCAGGATGACCTACACAGGAAGGTGTAATTTGAGATGAAGTAGTTAAAAGATAGTTAATGATTAACTCCTGAATTTGACCTTATCAGCTGAGGGTTGCCGTCTGCCCCACATACTTGTTATGTGCAGAATTCATTGAAAATGAATTCCACTTTCTATCCATAACTAACATGGATTGAACTATGATCCTATGGAGCGGTTTCGGGGTAAGGCCATAAGTGTTCCCATGGCAACCAAATCCTTCCAAATATGGGTGTAGAACAGATATCTCCTCAAGTATTTAACTTAATCCAATTTCGCTCCACAGGAGTTTACATCCTAAAGGCAGTCTGTGCCAAATTTCACAGCAATTGGTCATATACTTAAGCAAAAAATAGTTAGGGGGAGATGCCTACTTCCGGAAAAAGGCAAATTTGAGAAAAATGCCCTTAAAGTTGGCACAAATTTAAACTTTTCCTTAACCGTTTCCATGGCAACCGATCGCCATTGGCAGATTACATCACGAAAATCGCTTTTATCAGCTTTCACAGGTCAATTTATGTGAAAAAGACTTCGAAAACTTAAAGTAGATGGGTTAAACTATAGTTTTAAGTAAAAATATAAAAAATGGTTGGATGACCGAAAATTAACAAAAAATCTGACTAGACGGCCCCCTTAAAGAGACGAGGGGAGCCATCTAAGAACCTGGGACAGGCTACATACAGACTCACTGAGAAAAAAATACTGATTCCCTCATTCATTTGGATATATTCCTTTATTCAGATATACTTTCTGATTCAAACTGCCATAACATCTTAGAGAGAAATTACATATCCATTACTCACAGTAACTTGGGAAGTGACTTCACTCCTGGTAAATAACCTCAGCCAGTACAGAGAGGGGGAAGATAAAACCAGTGGGTTAATAAACTAAATATGTTCCTTATGGATTGAGAAGTGCCGAAAATCGAACATGACAAGTTCAGTTCAAATAGTTCAAAAACAGCTAATTTGACTGAAAAGACTGGATGAAATTACAAGGAAATTTGAAGTAAGAGCACATGATGCACGTTTGAGTGCTCTTTCGCCTTCGTCGGTAACGATGACGAAACTTCAGTCATGTTTCGAGGGATTTCTAAGCCACACAGTATCTTTTCATAATCATATCTTCACTTCTTCGTTGTGTTATTACATGGACGCGGTTGCTTAATGGCCAGAGGTTTGGCAAGTCTTCTATCCAAGAGTACTCTATATTTGAGTACTTTGCAAGATTGCAGTACAATAATAAGACGAATACGGCATATCTGAACGCAACAACATGCGACGTAATTATGGATAAGTCTTAGTCTATACATAATTTAAAATGCATAAATAACCTACATTAAAACCCTCAAAACCAACAACGATATTGTCTCGATGTGTCTGTGAAACTTCTAAATCCACTGCTTGATCCTCGTATCTATTTACAAACTCGTCGTACGAACGCAAAATTACATAATGACGTTCTGCGAGAGAGAATTATTTAAAGAGTACGTTCCGTCGCCAAACTATTCAAGATTCCGTAAATAAATTGTATATTATTGATAAATTGTATCAGGATCCATTATGAAAGAAATACATGCTTCAACACCGAGTAGTTTTAATAACAGCCATCATTAACCCTGATACACCTATAAAGTTTGTGTAACTTGGGAGGGTATCTTGACAGAATGTAACAATGGAGGGTACCTTGACCAAGTGCATCAAGGGGGGTACCCTTGAGCAAGTGTAACCAGGGAGGGTACCTTGACAGAGTGTATCAAGAGGGGGTACCCTTGACAGAGTGTATCAAGGGGGGGTTCCCTTGACCAAGTGTAACCAGGGAGGGTACCTTGATAGAGTGTATCAAGGGGGAGTACCCTTGACCAAGTGTAACCAGGGAGGGTACCTTGACAGAGTGTATCAAGGGGGGGGGGGTACCCTTGACCAAGTGTAACCAGGGAGAGTACCTTGACAGAGTGTATCAAGGGGGGGGGGGTACCCTTGACCAAGTGTAACCAGGGAGGGTACCTTGACAGAGTGTATCAAGGGGGGGTACACTTGATCAAATGTAACCAGGGAGGGTGCCACGACAGAATGCAACAAGAGGCGTACCTTGACAGAGTGTATCAAGGGGGGTACCCTTGACCAAGGGTAACCAGGGAACGTTGAGTGGCCTTGGAGTTTCCGATCAAAGCACGTATGCAAGTGACTGGAGGTAGAACCTGGAGAAAAAGAGTGGGTAGTGTGGTGTGTAAATTGATATTTAGTTTACCACTCTAGTTAAAAACGCTATACATGAACACTACGCAGAGTAGAGAACGAATCACGAACTGTGAACGAAATGATTCATGCACGGTCGAAGGACGCTGGACGAAGATACTGCCAACTGCCCAGTAAAATAGTGTACACGTTACGATCCTGCTGTTTTAAGTTACGAGTGAATCTCGTTCGTGCCGCCCATGCCACTTGAATAGTATCATGTCTTGATGTCTCTATAAACCTCTTTGTACTTTAAGTTCATCTATAAAGCATAACAGCTTGATTGCTGGTCCAAGTTTAAGGCCCATGTAGGACATTATCATTTCTCGAGTTAAAAGCAGCAACGCTTTTCCGTCTATTTCCTGCAAGGAAAACAAGCAAATAAATAAATAAATAAATTTATATATATATAAAACAACATTTCGACAACCTGAGCGAACGTTATCACCACATAAACGACTATCTGACGACACGCCACTCACTTGGCTCTGAGGATGACAACTTCTCAGGTTGTCGAAAAGTCAGTGATCGTCAACAACAGTTCTTTTCAGAACTACCTACGTCCGGAAGATCCTCAAGATCGAACTCGATAAACAACTGCCGAGACTCAAGATTTACAAATGGAAAAAAATTGGTAAATAAATAGGTTCGTGAATTAGTGGGCGAACAAACAAGAAAACAGGCCAGAGACACCGAGTGAGTGAGTGGGTCTCTCACTGAGCCGATGGTTTGGTCCGATGACTCAAACACACTGCACGCCAAACATGACAAGTAACTTACATGTTTCCTAAACATATCAGAGTGCTCAGCTAGCTCGGAGCCTTCGATGAACTTAACAACTTCATCTACTGACCACGTCTTGGGATGAGAACTGGAACAAACTTGAGGCGAACTCACATCTGTAAAGGAAGAGTGTAATTACTGGGTTGACTACTGTATTTGTAAAGGTAATCATACGGTTTCGAGTTCAATTTGGAATTAATTTGCTCGAGTAAGTTTTTCAAAAAGCTGAAATTGCACGAGCCACTTCGGCGAGTGCAATTTCAGCTTTTTGAAAAACTCACAACTGCAAATTAGTTCCAAATTGAACGAGAAAAACCGTATGATTGCTTATTAATAATATACACATGAAAAAATTCGCCTGGAGGAAGTGCCGGAAGATCTCAGTGCGGACAGGGAGTGAGCATTTGACGCGGATTTGACACTTTATTTACAGATTGGCTGACGAAGACCAGCTGATAACGCTACGAACTCAAAGCGGTTCGTAAAGAATATCATAATCCAGAATATTGATGTGTAATTTGCACTGGTGTTACACTTTTTGCACTGGTGTTACACTTTTTGCACTGGTGTTACACTTGAACTGCATTTTTTCGTTCTTCTTTGCATGAATTTTTTTTCTTGGCATTTTCCCTTGCATGAATTTTTTTTTAGTCCCCCCCCCCCCCATCACTTTTCTAATGGTCCGCCCTTATTATTACCGTCATCCTCGATGGTGATTCGTGGATACTTGACGTTTTCTTGTTTGTGTTCCGGGAGGCGAAGTCGCTTGATAGGGCCGGGTTGTGTACTGTTGTTCTTAGCTGAAGGTGCGTCTGGTAATGCTGTGTTACGTCTCGATGCTGTTAAAAGACAGAGAGGTTCGAGACACCCTCCCTCCCCCCTACTACTGAAAATCACCAGCTGAGGGTGGGGGGAGGGGGAGGGGGAGCGAATCTAAAGCAAGATTGAGTATTTCAAACTGTACAAGGGGCTTCAACGAAAATACAGAAAATACGAAATAAACGAAAATGCGAAAAAAAAACGTTGTAGACTCTCCCTGATATATAGCCGCCAATGCCACGGAAAATGTACTGCACGTTAAAAATCAAATAAGTAGAGCCACAAACTACGTAAAATAACAACATACAAATCACAGTAGGTAAGCGAGGGCATCTGCCTGGTTACGTAACGGGAAATGAATGCCGACCACTGGGTTCGTGCCATGCAGGTATGTCAGTGATATTTTTAACAATCAAGGATGGGACCTTGGCCTGGGCTTACTGTGGCTTACTACTACATCTAATGCTAAACTCATCTTGATATGCATACTTGCAGAGTTCGGCAATAAGTCTATAGATTCTTGACCGGTGTCTTACGAAAGGATGTAAGATAAAACATTTGGTAATAACAAGAAGAGATATGAGTTATTAAGACCACTGGGAATGGACTGAAATTTGGTTCACTGTGGTCACTGTCATCCTCCAATGGAAATTTCGGGAAGTGATTTGTAGAAGTAAAGTTTACACTGAGAAATACGCCATTGTTTTAACTATTTACACTGAAAATTGTCGCGTGAACCCGTATAGGTCGTGTTGCTACGAAACGTCTATAGTGCATTATAAAATGTTCGAGTAATTGCGCGCGCTGTGATTGGTCAGTTCGAGTTCATTATAGCTCCATAAAGCACTCTGCTTACGTCACGCGCGTGCATTATAACTCAACATATGCACGCAAGCTACGTCACGAAATAAGAAAACGTTTGTTTCTTGCCACAAAGGGAACGGTTTTTTCTTTTCATTCAGCATTTAAGTTAATAAAAAGAAAGCATGTACATGTAAGGAGAATACTTATTTTGATTAACTAAAATTCGCAATCCTTTTCTTGTTTAATATGTCTTTATGTTAATGTGGTGGTTTACATTTTATAAAAGAAATAAAAAAACTTGCCCTTCGTGCATTGTTGAGTTATATAAGCACTTGGGAATTTTTAAGAACACTCGAGAAGTGCGAGAAGCACTCGGCTGCGCCTCGTGCTTCTCTATGCACTTCTCTCGTGTTCTTAAAAATTCCCGCGTGCTTATATAACTCAACAATGCACTCGGGCGCGTTTTTTATTTCTATAAGATTTCACTAAAACCAGTGCAGAGATTCTAAATCCAAGCAAGTACGTTAGTTACCAGCTCTCCCACACTTTGGGCAGGGTCCTGTCATGCGCTCACCACAGAACAGATTCTCACAACACTGCAAGTTGTCAGAAAGCTTTTCCAGTACTCGCCAAAATATGGACACTCGATCAATATGCTGCAGCATGCACGACCAAGTTTTGCTGGCAGTCTTGGCCACGATCTTTGTCCGACCATTCCCGGGTTTCAGAAAGCCTAGCACCACTTTCTGATCAATGCCGGCATTCACCACCGACTGAATACAGTCTCTGGCAACATTTGCGACCGAGCCTCGAAAGCAGCTAGGTAACCCGGCCACCCGAGCCTGGTTCAGATAAGGTCCGGGGTAACAGGTGTGATTGATGAAAACTTGAACAGTTGTTGGTCCGTTCATCGCGTCATCGGCGTCTCCTTGGACTGGGGACGAGGACGGAGGCGTGGACGACGTGGGGGCGGGGGAAGATACGGTGGATGAAGGCGTTGGCTGAGAACGAGGGGTGCCCCCCTGTGTCTTCTTTTTTTCTGGTTTTTCAGGTTTCTCGGGCTTTTCTTCTTTCGCTGGTTTGTTTTCTGTTTTTTCTTGTTTATCTGAAACTTCTTTTGGTCTGGAACTGACCCAACGAAACAAAAACTCAAATAAGTTTACAATTATTACCGACTGGTTATCACTATCAGCAGAAATCAGGAGCAATATTGGAATAATGATCAACCAGATAGAGAGTGAAAAACCAGGGCCGTAACTACAACCAAAACCTTATGCTACAATCAATTACTCCTGGGCAAATACTACTGACAGGCGAGATAACCGGACTTGCATTACAGTAGGTACTGTACTTTTAAGCCTAGGAAAGTGCCTAGCAGTAATTGAACCAGAAGTTACTGGCAAACCTCCCAAGTGCGTCCATATCTCCAAAGTTGCACAGCTGCTGCATTTACCATTTCTTTTATAACACAAGACTTTGCAAATTCACAATCTGACGTCATCATGCAGCCAACGTGCAAATGGTCGTGCGTATAAGCCAATTATAACGCGCACTTTCCCAAAGCTATGTTGGTTGGATTCTTCAAGCCTTCCTGAGATAAGATGGCTTTTGTATTACAGCAGCAGTTGGGAAATATCTCAACTTAAAGAAATGTTGTATAAACATTACTTTAGAGACATTCTGCCTATGAATAAGGATTGTGTGAAAACTAGCGACCGGCGTTAAACCCACAGCCGACCGAGTATGCACTATACATACGTTAGCCTCATGCAGGTCATCTTGGTTTAGTTAGTATTCAGCCAAAGTTTGAAAAATCTACTTAAAGATTCGCTAAGCTAACTACTACTCCAAATGACTGGACGCTAAAAAGCACAAAAGTACAATTTATTTTAAAGACTACGGAACGAATTCGGGTATTTACTTACTTCAACTGAGCTTTCAAAACCTTTTTTGATTTCCCTGAACAGAAAAAAGCACTACGCATTAAACTGATATTCCAGAGCTGCAAGATGACGAGTAAAGGAAAAGGGTAAAGTGAAACACGAGTCATACATTGACAGGCCCAGAAAGCTATACCACATTCCGGTTGATGTCACATAGAGTACTTCTGTTACTTCCCACTGGATGCAATGCAGGCCTATCGCAGTTTTCAAAATCTATCATTTCAAAAATACCCCTTGGGAGGAACGAGAGAAGTATGATTTTCTGCCTTGAAAGCGCATACCAGACCCACAGCCCTAATGCGAGGTGCGGTGTACTAACAACCGCTACACCGCTAAATTAGAGACAACAAACAACTTACTGGCGTAATAGTAGAAAAAAGCATCTAACTGTAAGTTGATATTATTCCCCCTCCCTAGCGGAAGAGTAACTGGGGAACTAACGACGTAAAGTTGAGGTGAATCCTAATATAGTCTGGCATTCTGTCAAGGCAGGAAGCGGGGGGGGGGGGGGGGGGTATTAAAAAACGGAAAGGGTGGACCCGAGGAGCTATACGATGAACTAGCAATCCACCTAGGGAGGGGAAGAGGGTACGTGAAGCACCCATGATGGGGCCTTTAACACCTAAGCTGGGGCCTTCATTTACTTTTGCCTCCCATTACCTTACAGACTCACCGGGGGGCTGAAGCGGATGCCCACTGACGTAACACCAACCTACAGGGAACAAATCTCTGGAGTCAAACCTGCACCAGTAGTCCGAACCAAGGTAACCGTCGAAGTCGACTCGGATCTTGTCGCCATCGACATCAGCGACCGTCGCTACACAGATTAAAAGTGGATTCTTTGGATCCAACGCTTCAAGCTTCATCCCAGTTTTGAACAAGTTCGCTTTGGGAGAGACTGGCTCCTGTCAAATACCAGATACTTAAGGGTGAGCTTGGCCAAAAGGTCTGTTTAGGAGCACTCCTAAACGACCTTAAGTGGTTTGTGTTAACCTTTTGACTCTAAAAGACTATCAATTTAAAACGTTTAAAAAAAATTGGCATAATATTGGTATTAACAAAATAGTACCAATTGTTGTTCACTTCAACTTAACTCGGAGACAGTATCTCTTTTGACTTGTTTACTACCGTCCTCGTGTGGAGGACAGCCAGCCAATTTAAACTCACTATATGCCCCATTTACTACAGCCCTCTTCCTAACACCTTGCAGTTTTCGTATTAGGAGCCGGCTGTCTTCAGCCGGGACTGTTGCGGGTTCAACGAAGAACATACTTCTATTAATTGATCCACGACACGGCGACTTACAAAACCTTATGGTCTAACTACAACAACTGCGCATGCTCTGCTAATGATTATAAAGTTGCACAGGAGACCTAGGGACATCTTCAGAACAGGCTGACCTTGCCTAAGGGTACCGTATCACATTGAAAACTAAAGTAACACTTGGACGTAAAAAATGATGTCTGTACGAACGAAATCACAGTTCAAATCACGAACTATGCAAGAATCAATTCTGAGTTTTTACTTTCAAGGTGATTCCCTTGTTTTGCACAGTGCATCCTCCTGTACATACCATTGCGACAACAAAATGGCGGCGTAGTCAATACCGGGCTTACGATGGCAGATCGTGACGAAGAGAGGATGTGTAGCACAATATTTAAAGTACGTAAAGGATTACAGATGAAAAAATGAAGATGGTAAAATCATTCTGAGCCTGGAGAATTTGTGAAAGATGTAGTTTTTCGGAACTGTCACGGATAAACTCGTAAAAACAGCAAAACCCAGTTACCCTAACAGGAGTCGAACCTACAACCTTCCGATTACAAGTCTGAACGTTTTCCCACTGAGCTATAGAAGACTCGTGGGAGCAAGGCCTTTAAACTAGGTTCAGGGGTCAAACCTCTCGCAGATTGCTTCAGTGGAGTTCAGTGTCAAAGTAAAAAGGTTGTGAAATAACGAAGATAGTTTATGTAATTAAGAATGACTGTGCTGAATTATTTCAAGGTGTAGACTATAAATACGTCGTGATCCACATCGAAGTGACTACGCCGCGAAAGAAACAACAATATATAACGACAACGAACCCTTTTGAAGAGTCGCACTGGTGCCAGTTCGGCAGTTACAAGGGACTTGGCTAAAAATGTGGAGTACTTCCCTGGGTCAGTCTTGAATCCTACGGCAAAAGTAACCACAGTTGTTATCAATGATAATGATAATGAACTTGTATAGCGCACTTTTTCATAGGGATATGTCAGTTCAAAGGCGCTTTATATCAATTCTTCTAATAATTAATTATCTAATTAATTAATCAATTAATTAATTACAATCAAACTTTTACAATGGTCGACCCCACTCTTTTCGAACAAAGTTGTGGGATATTTTAGCGTCCCACAAAAAACAGTGCTGTGAGACGGGGCCTAAGGACGAAGACTAGAATGTCGAATCATTTTGCAGATGTCAAAACAAAGGCAGCACATTCTCCTCACAGGCGGCCCAAGCTCATTTCATGAACGTGGACGTGACTGTTGCTTGCGAATGGTGTTGTGTTACAAACGGTTATTAACAAAGGTTTGTATGGGATGTAAACGGTTTTTGTTAAAAAAAAGAAAAAAAAAGTAATTTTTTAAAATAAAATCAACTTACCTTATTGCTTTGTTTTATTCTTTGTTGTTCGTTCGCGTCTCAGGTCGTCTTGAAGAGTGGAACACCAAAATAGCGCTAACTCGCCGAAAACGCTTCAAGACGGCCTGAGACGCGAGCAAACAACAAAGAATAAAACAAAGCAATAAGGTAAGTTGATTTTATTTCAAAAAATTACATTTTTTCTCTCTTTTAAGAAAACCCGTTTACATCCCATACAAATCTTTGTAAATAACCGTTTGTAACACAACACCGCTCGCAAGTCACGTCCGCGTTCATGAAATGAGCTTGGGCTGCCTGTGTTCTCCTCCGTTATTTGAAGACTTCGAGTGTTGGTCTGGCTGAGGTTTGAATTCACGACTTCCCGCTCTACAGGCCGGTGCTCTAACCGGGCGGCGAAGATGAAGATTGGGAAATAGGGCAATATTTTACAATTCAGCTTTCCAGCAAGTAAGTTAAATCATGTTTTAAAAAGTGATTGCCCTGCAGTGCATATTGCAGATGATGTCAACTGGACCGTTTCCAACATGGGGTAGCGACCCTTTTTCATTCTCCACACCAATCCTCAAGTTGTTAATTGAGACAATGTCGACAGGGGCAGCGAGAGTATCACTTTCTCCTCAAGCCACTCAAAATGCTGTAAATTAGTAAGTTGTGAGTTGGTCATCCATTCCCCACAGGACTCCACAAGTTGTAAATTGAGTAGTGAGAGTTTTTTTTTCTACTCTCTCCACTTCAAACGTTGTACATTGATTAAGCCGGAGGCAAATTCGCCCACACCACTCCACAAGTTGTAAATTGCGTTCTTACCTACGGGGGGTTGTAGCCGTCCTCCATTCCCTTCACACCACCCCACAGGGTGTATTTCCTTGGAGTCCACCAGACGCCAGACGTCGTTAGCGCTGTCTGTGCCGTCAAACCGACATCGTATCCTCGGTCCCAGGATACCCACTACCGTTGCAACACACATGGTATCCACTATCCGGGGATCTGCTACTTCTAGCTTCATACCGCATTTGAAGCCATTGTAGGGAGGCGTTGTAGCCTATAAATGAAGTGTCAACTGTTAAACCGAGAAATGGGTTTCATACCAGACACATTATTGCACTGTGAACAGTCCCTCTCTTTGCCTTAGATCAACCGCGCGAACTTTAGTGATAAAGGTATCATGTGCCCCGGGGCTTGACGCGCCTACACGTGACTTCGCGCGTCCTGATCCAAGCTCATAGAAAAAAGGAGGAAACGACACTACTCACAGTAAAGTTAGTCTAAGACTAGACTAGACTCAAATACAACCATTTTCGAATTGGCGGCACATCGATGAGTAAAAATTTTAAACAAGGACTGGGCTTTTGTTATATACATAATTCCTATTTCTTCATCGCTATTGGTTTGTAGTTTGCGTAATTTGTTTTTTCGCTACTGTTAACTCGTTGTTAACTCGTTGCTATCATTGCCATCAGGTGTTTGTTCGTAGAATATTGTTTACAGCACCCGAAAATAAAATCCATATGTGAGAGGTGACATGTTATATCCTCAGTATATAACGCTGTCCTCGAACAAAGCTTATTTGAGTAAATACGGTAAGTGGAAAGTGGTTCTGGATAGTTAACAATACTGGGCAAATCCCCTACTTTCTGGTCCAGATGCAAAATTCATACGATTTTCATTTGCACGATTTCTTGCGCAAGACTTACTTGCTTAAACGAATTCCAAGAGGCTGCTTTCGCTCCGGTCTCTGCTAAGTATTCGTCCCAAGAGAAAATATTGGGTATTCTTTGTGGGCCCACTAAAACAAAACGAAAGTCTTTATAATTATATACCAACTCAACAACCTTGCCATTTGGAGTAATCTGATTGGTTCACTATCTCGGGATATTCAACACTATTCATCTTCTACGAGGTGAATAGCGCAGGGATTTCTGGGAAATCATTGTGCAAGCGAGTTTTGCCAATGTGTAACGGTCTATTTAAGCTTAATAAAGTTTCACCGTCAATTTGATTTGACTGCGGTGGCTACATTGGTGTATTCTTAAATGTTACCGGCCGGGGCAGGTGGACGACAAACAATCGCAAACACAAGAAGCACAGTACAGGATGATGTTATTTTTAACTCCTGTTTCGCGTCAGCCAATCGCACGGAGCCACGTAACATCCCAATTTAAGATACAAACTTTAACTATCAGTTTTTGAAATGGGGAATGATCGTGACGGATCATGGAACAATTTTTCGGATTGTGAAAACTTTGGGGGGTTTCCTCCAAGGATTCTATGCCTTCGTGTCTGGGAGAAAGTTTCGTGGGAAATACGAGTTCCAAACATAGCCTCATTTGATGCTGTGAAGAAGAAGACTGTGAAGCTCCTTTTATACCCGCGACGAATGGTGTTGCTTACAAGGTGTAAATAAGAGTTGGTAGTAACCCGCCATCGTCGCGGTTCAATGAAGCGTGGGCGCTATCGATACGCCAGGCTTCCAAGCAGCGTCTTTAATGACAGGGGCGATTAAAGATGATAATGCGAGAATTATCCCACCCAATAGCATGGGTGCCGGGTTAGGCACGCATGTTCCACTCTAGCAGAGTTTTCTTTTTTTGTAATACATATATATATATATATATATATAAAAAACGGTTATAAAATGCCTCAAGCCAACAAAGAATGCCACTGCGTCAGGAGGATCAATGAAGATACACAGTCCAAGCCTCACCACAAAAATGAATTTAAAAACGTTAGATAAAGCAAGGACGGACAACTTCTGACGATAAAAAAGTTAAAAAGTTAAAAATTTAATAGAAAAAACGTTTCGGTCTTAGACCTTCGTCAGTTAGACCTTCGTCGGTCTTAGACCTTCGTCATATATATATATATATATAGGCAATTGTGGAAAACGAGGACGGACAACTTCGAGCGAAAAAAATATATATATATATATACAGTAAAAAATCTAAAAAAAGTTTAAAAATTTAATAAAAATAGACGTTTCGGTCAATGACCTTCATCAGTTGCAGTGCCTTGGGTGAAAAAACTTTTTTTAGATTTTTTACTGTATATATATATTTTTTTTTCGCTCGAAGTTGTCCGTCCTCGTTTTCCACAATTGCCTACAAATTTCATTACTCGAGGTTTGGACTACGAATCCTTTTGGATCCTTCTGGCGCGTGGCATCCCTGTTGGCTCGAAGCATCATAACTTTATATATATATATATATATATATCTATATATATCTATATAAAAAGTTATGATGCTTCGAGCCAACAGGGATGCCACACGCCAGAAGGATCCAAAAGGATTCGTAGTCCAAACCTCGAGTAATGAAATTTGTAGGCAATTGTGGAAAACGAGGACGGACAACTTCGAGCGAAAAAAAATATATATATCTATATATATATATATATATCTATCTATCTATCTATCTATCTATCTATCTATCTATCTATCTATCTATCTATCTATATATAACTATATATATATATATATATATATATATATATATATATATATATATATATATATATATAAAAAGTTATGATGCTTCGAGCCAACAGGGATGCCACACGCCAGAAGGATCCAAAAGGATTCGTAGTCCAAACCTCGAGTAATGAAATTTGTAGGCAATTGTGGAAAACGAGGACGGACAACTTCGAGCGAAAAAAAAAATATATATATATACAGTAAAAAATCTAAAAAAAGTTTAAAAATTTAATAAAAATAGACGTTTCGGTCAATGACCTTCATCAGTTGCAGTGCCTATATATATATATATATAGTTGTTGCGGGAGAAAAAACACAAACAAACTACAGGTTTATCCCTACAAGCCTGTTTCGTGGTTGCCCACTCATCAGGGGATATGGTGGGAATGTCCTTTACCATCGCTTCTATACAAAGTAGTTAAATTTACATAATAATAGAGATCGTTAAGTTTCAGGTATTGCGTAAGAGGGTTTTGTTTCTGTGGCGGCAAGAAGACACAAGCTCATTACGTTTGTTTAGCGTGGATAGTTCGGGTCGGCAGATGATTAGGAATTTTTCTTTGAGGCAGAGGTTACATCTTTTGCTTGAGCTGTTATATGGCGAGTGCGAAGACAGGATCCGCCAGGAAATAAAGTGTTCAATGTTGTTGTCTTTAAGGGTCCATATGTGTTTGCTGAGCTCGGTGGAGTTTCTGTGTTTAGCGTGGCGGAAAGATGCGGTGTGGTTTCTGTATCTTGTTTTGAAGTCGTTTTCCGTAAGTCCGATGTAGGTTTGGGCCGTGTTGTTGTCTTTACGCGTAACGGTGGCTTGGTAGATTACCGATGGTTGTAGGCAGTTTCCGTTGAGTGGGCAATTGTTCTTTTGTCGGCAGTTGCATGTCTTTCTTTCTTTAGTGTTAGCGGCGGCAGCATCGTTGGTTTGTGTAGATGTGGTTAAGATGCGTTTATTATGGTTGTCGATTATTTGTTTAGTGTTGTTCATGCAGCTGTAACTGATCTTGATGGTGTTGCGGTTGAAGATTTTACGGAGCTCGTGGTCTTTTGGGAAGTGCTTATCTACTAGAGCGAGGAATTTGTGTCCGATGTTAGTACTTGTGTTCTTGCTGAAAGGGGGGTTGTACCACAGGATGTTACTGCGTTGACGGTTTTTTCGCTTGTTAGGTGTGGTTGGTTCGTAGTGTAGGGTGTAGCTGTATCCGCTTTCGTCGAGTGCTTTCTGGTATGAGGGGGCGGCTTGGTCAAAGGATGCTTTGTCGGATGATAGGGATGATAGCCGTTTGTTGATGCCAGCGGGAATGTTCTTTGTAGTGATTGGCGGGTGGTTGCTCTCGCGGTGGACGTACTGCAGTGTCGTACTTGGCTTTGTGAAGGGCTTATAGGTGTTTTGGTTGAGGTTGAATGTGACATCCAGGAAGTTAATTATCTGCTTGTTAGCTTCTATAGTAATGCGTAGTCCGTTATTTTTAAAGACACGGCATATTTCTTTCTTGATGTTTTCTGTGTCTCTAGGTGTGGTGTTAGTGGTCGCCAGTCCGTCGTCTCGGTAAAGTCCTACGTTAATATTAAGGTGTTGCAGCTGGGATAGGAGAAAACTTCCTATATATATATATATATATATATATATATATATAAAAACGTTAGATAAAGCAAGGACGGACAACTTCTGACGATAAAAAAGTTAAAAAGTTAAAAATGTAATAGAAAAAACGTTTCGGTCTTAGACCTTCGTCAGTTACCTTCGTCAGGTAACTGACGAAGGTCTAAGACCGAAACGTTTTTTCTATTACATTTTTAACTTTTTAACTTTTTTATCGTCAGAAGTTGTCCGTCCTTGCTTTATCTAACGTTTTTAAATTCATTTTTGTGGTGAGGCTTGGACTGTGAATCTTCATTGATCCTCCTGACGCAGTGGCATTCTTTGTTGGCCTGAGGCATTTTATAACCGTTTTTATATATATATATATATATATCCTTTTTGACTTCACTACACCGTAGAAAAGCTCTGCTTTATAGCATCGAGCATTTTTTGCCAAGCAAGACTCCTCTTCAAGTAATTATATATATATATATATATATATATATTTTTAGTTTTTAACTTTTAAACTTGTATGTCTGAGGAAGACCGAACGGCCGAAACGTTATAAAATTGTCGGACCTTTGAGAAGTTTGTTTCTTTCTATATATTTATGTATATTCCACTCTAGTAGGGTTTTCTTTTTTTTGTGTGAAAGAAACATTCCTTTTTGGTGTTCTTTCAAGCGGGTGCCATGGCCGCGACTACCACCTTAAAGAAAACCAAAAATTATTTTCTGGAAACGTAGTTCACTCAACCAACAGAACAAAAGTTGACACTTGCCTGGCATAGGAATCTTGGGCGGTGTTGTGGAATCACTTTTACCTGAAAAGGTGACATTTGATTCTCTGAAGAGTTTTCACATCACTACCACGGTATAGGGTATAGCCTTCGAAATGAGCATGGTGCAGAAGATAAAAAATGGTAGATTTTTCTATGATGTTTTCTAAGCGCAAACGAGGTTGCCATCAAAATCTATCTGACAGCTTAAGAGTAAGTGGTACAGCATCCAATTTCTCATTACAACATTCACTATTCATCAACCATTCATGTTATGAGAAAAACAAAAATATTCACCAATAAAGAGCTGTATTGATATTTAAACAAAGTCTCCTCACTAAACCCATAACAAATATACGAGAACGGTAAGGAGAACATGTATATTGATATTGGAGTTTAAATAGTTAATTCTTCACGCTAAATCCCAATTGCTAGATATAATATTGCGTTTATACCATGAGCATAAAATCTTCTATTACGTTTCTATCCGCAATGCAAGTATGAGATATATTTCATATATACCGAGAGTATTGGATTTTAAGTTAATTTATTAAATAGTGAGTTGACTCCGTCTAGTGGCAAGTTAATCGGTTGATAGCAAAGGGATCATTTTATGGCGAAATGAACTGGCTTTGAAGACGTATTCTTCACAATATCAATCAAACGAACAGATAAGCATAACCTCGAATTAAACGATGAATTCAAAACAGATAATTAATACAAAGTAAACACAGTGTTTACCTGCTGCTGCAATCCCCCGAGCCGCTGAACGCGTCAATCTACCTGCAATGGACCAGATGATGAGCATGTTACATAACACTAGAGCCGGGTGCATATTCAATTTTCCATTATTCACCGATCTAGAAGTGTATAAACTGTCCTTCTTTCGCTCATGCTCACATCCGACATCTCCCCGAGAATATTTTCAAAAGAACACTACGCAAATTAAATTTTACACACTCTGAATTCAGAAGATGACAACATTTATATTGATTTGCCCACCAAAATCAAAAAGGTAAAGCTAGTCAAAAATGTCGATAAGGAAATTATTCTCTGTGTGTTTCTATTTGTTTAACTCGCTTCATTCTTTCTTCTTTCCTTAGTTAGCCTTAGTCTAATTCCATATCCTGCATTCATTTTACCGCCTCGAATTACTTTGCTAGTTGCGGGTAATGTTATCTATTCAAATAAAGTTTTGTTTCGTTTATATGTATTTACAGTGCAACGAACTCAACCGGGATCACAAAAAGTTTGAAACTTAAAGCAACGGTTCTCGTTTTTGATTGGCTAATGAACTACTGAAGTCAGACTTCTTTGTTGCGACTTGTTTTTGATTGGCTAACGAAATATCGAAGTCAGAATAATAATGATAATAATAATAATAATAATAACTAGAAATACGACTCCCGCAAAACCTCGCGAAGCTAGTTTTTGAAGAGGTCACAATGGTTTTAGCTATCAGCCTAATCCCCATTATTTTATTCGTTATTTCATGTTTGGCACTCAATTAGTGACACCTTGTGCAAATTACATGATCAGTATACCGCTGAACACAGTGCTTATAAATTTGCCTTACTTAGCTCTCTTACTGCCACCGAGAGTGCACCAGAGAGAATATAATTAAATTTATTTATTGTCCTTACCCGGAATACAGAGTTGATGAATATCACGATAAGATTCACTTAACAGAAATTTAAAATGATTGTAAATCTTTTGCAGGTGAAGTCTTGAAGAATGTATCTGAATTCTTGTGTTTACCACGGTGTAAAAACCTGTGATTTTTTTTTGTTTTATTTTCTTACTCTCTGTTGCTTTGTCTGCTTTGTTGTACATCACTTTTAAACGCAATAGGTTCTATTTACACCGAGGATGAGTTGAATGCTCCAATTATTTTTTGTTTATATTCTATTGTTATCATTGCATGAGATTCATTGTAATAAGAATCATCTGATTAGGTATTTTGTCTACTGCAGTCATTATTTAATTCATTCCTAGGAAACCAGAATTGAGAACATAATGAATAGTGTATGTACTCTCCTTAGTTACATTGGTGCCCCCTGTGGATAGATAGAAAATTCCTCTTTCCCCAAAAGAGATGCCATATCAACAGAAGTGTGAGATCCAATGTCATAACATTAAAAAAAAAATTGGGAGCGGGGCGGGGGGGGGGGGGGAGGGGAAGGAGGAGGAAAGAATTGAATTGTACAAAGACTGAATAAAGGTTTGGTAATAGTGAGTACTGACTAAATAGTAGGTTGTTGTGCTATTTTTAGAACATATCATAAAAAACAGTGTAAGAAAGAGTTATTTACATGTTCATATGCTGAAAAACATGGCTGCACTACATATTGCTTTAAAAAAATTAATGCAAAATCAACATCAAGTAGTCAACAGTATACACCAGAGGAAAGTTTACTTGTGCTGTTACAGAAATAGTCAAAATATCCCTACCCAACCAGAGAATAGTATATGATTTTTAATATATGAAAATTTAAATTCTAAAAAGAAGAAAAATTTAATGGAAGTATGGATTTTCATAAAAACAGTCATTGCAGCTCGAGTTATTGAAGTTGTCACAACAAACTATAATGCCAAAATGTCAATAGCACAAAACATAACTGTACCCAATGATATACAGTAACGATCAGAAGCACTACTCAGATTTTTGTAATAAGAAATGCTTTATTTTCCAATAAATGAAACTACTATTAACAGTATTATACAAACAGTGCTTGTAAAATTTGCAATGTGTTCATTGTCAACTCTACACTGGAAATCTCTTCATAATGGAAATATAATGTATTTATTATCTGGAAAATATCAATTTGGTATTTTTTTATAATATCAAATATACTTAAGATCAAATTGGCCATTTTCAATGTAGCTCGTAATTCTGCCAACTGACTTAAAACAAATTGATTTGAAGAGAAGAACTACTTATTTATAGGGAGTGAGAGAGTTTACATTATACCTGTTATCCAAATTTGTTGTGATTTTTTTTACCACATTGTACTACTTTTAAGAGATTCCAACTTTCCTGGATAATTACATGTAGCAGCTGTCTTAACTGCTTGAAAATGAATAAGTTCATTAAAAAATTAAAAGTGTTGGTAAATCCTGGATGTGTTGTCTGCTAAGTCAAGTAGTCTTTGTTCTTCTGTCAGTCGTTCTTGCAAACGGTTTCACTTACCTATGCCCTGAAGTCTTTGGAATGGCATTGGCTGAATTACAGCATGCTGTAAAGACCGAACTCTTGATGTTGCAACAAAGGTACATCCAGCTGCTCTTTCTGATTTTCCAATGTCTATGACTACTTTATTTCGTGTTTGTCCTTGTGACTTGTGAATAGTCATTGCATAGCTTAATCTAAGTGGCAATTGAAGGCGAGAAAGTTTCTTGTCGTCATCTTCCCATTCAAACCGGTGAGGTGGTACAGGTATAGAAAGTGGGTCATCATGTATAAAGGCTGGACCTCTGTAGTGGGGAAAGTGTACAAGTACAGCTATGGGTAAGCATGGTGGTGGTTTATCTGAGTGAAACAGGAGTTCCTGAACTGTGCCAACTGTCCCATTGCACGGTCCAACTTCTTGCCAAAGGTTACAAGTGAGCATGACAGTTGCACCTCGAGAAAGGAACACTTCAGACTGCAGTCCTCCTGCATCATCAGACTTTACAGCACTGGCTCCTATACCTGAGTGAACTGCTGATATTCTTGCAATAGGATTGCCAAGTCTGCACAGCTTCTCACAGTTGTACCTTGCTACATTTTCCTTATCGTAGAACAGTCGTACCGCATCTTTGAAATCTTCCATGTTTACATTTTGTGGTGCTCTTTCTTGAAGTTTGTGCCAGTCTTCTTCTGTTACTATTCCATTTCTCATCCTCAATAGTAGTTCTCTAAATTCCTCTGCTTCAGGGTTATTTCCATTCTGTCGGACATTCTCATTCAATACAACCACATTTTCAAACAGAGTATAAACTGAATAGCCCTGTTGTGCTAACACAGTAGTTGCTGGTGGTGAATAAAGTGGTCTATCTCCTACAGGTGGTAACTGTGCAAAGTCACCAAAAAGGATTACTGAGTATCCTCCTAAAGGTGTGTTGAGTTTTCCTGAGGCTTGACGTAGACGCTTGTCAACCCATGCCAATGTTCTCTGTCCAAGCATTGAAAATTCATCTATAATAAGATAATGTTTACCCTGTAATCTGTGTTGTAGACGTTGTAAGGCTGCTCCCTACAAATCTGTTTTGTTTAGAGTGCGTACTGGTAGTTGTAAGGTAGAGTGAAGAGTGCTTCCAGCAATGTTGAAACCAGCAATTCCAGTTGTTCCTGTGAGAATACACTGATCTCCCAGAAGATGAGCCAATGCATTAATTAGAAATGACTTTCCTGTTCCAGCAGTTCCTGTGATAATCATGTGAAGAGGTTCTGTAGGTACGTTTTCATTTAGGCGTCTTTTGTGTTGCTGAACAATGTTGTATGCAAGATTTTGTCTGTGGTTCAGTGCTGTTAATTCCACAGGTTGCCTTTCCAATTCTTGTATGTTTGCAGCTTCTCTCACTTCATTTCGTTGTTTTGCTATCCACTTCTCTGATTCCCGAAGAAGGTCCGGAGGCATATTTCTTGAGGCAGATGTCCAGTCAAAATCAGGTGCATCATCATTAGCTGTGCTATTACTGAAGTCTTGGTTAAACCTACAAAGCAGCATCCATTCTTCAACTTCCTCTTGCTGTTGGTGCATCATATTCTCATCATTCTCACCATCGTTTTCATCCCCATCATTTTCACTGTTCCCATGGTGCACCATTGCTTGTTCAAGCTCCTGAGCAAATGTTGGTATACACTGCTGTCCAGTCTCAGAATTTAGGAAGTTCTTATAGCATTCAATGAACACTTCATCACTTTCCTCAAGTCCATCCCAGGCAGAGTCTACTGATTGATGCCATGGCTTGTACTTTACCAGCTGAAATTTACAGTACTTACCATAATTCTTACCAGAAGAATAGGAGAAAATACTGGAAAGCTTCTGATTATCACCTCCTGTTTATGTTTCCTTATGTCTCCCTTTGTAATATAAAAATCTGATGCAAACTGGAGTAGATTTAGCTGCATAATTCCAGGAACGTTTTCTCGCCACTAAACCCTTGATGCATAATGGTCACGCAACGAGGGATCCAAAGCACTGTCACCGTGGTTTACTTCTTCACCTTGTCCTCCACGTACTCTTTGGCTTCCATCCAGAGAAATGCAGAGAAAGCTGTAAGTACAACTGTACAAAGGTTTTCCAAGAAGCATATGGGCTGTTTCCTGAGATCCAATGTCACGTTCTCCTGCAACTTGAATCATGGCTCGGCGTAAAGCAGATGATGCACTGTCTGTATGGCGTAACTTATTGATGGCAGATTGGAGAATCTCTGTTGCTTGTTGAGATCTTGGCTCACCTTTGGTTGCATACTTGGCCATATAGCGAATGCATTGGTCAGTGTCAACAGTTGCTTGCAAATCCACATTTGCTCTCCAGTTTGGAAGCATTAAGCGATTGTGTGAGTTGATGCGGTCATCATTCCTCTTGGTGATAAGTGAAGCTCTTACTCTTGCCTCAGTTATTTGCTGCACTGTCAGTTCATCTTGTCCACCATTATCTCCCTTAACAATTAGCTCAAAGTCAATGCTGGTCTGTTCAGTGCAATCCTTTGGGTAATTGAATCAGCATTGTGGTTGTTGTCCATGTTTGCTACGTAAACAATATGCTGTACTGCATCTGGTGTGACGTTCCACTGAATTAACCAGAGAGTGGTAGTCATCATTTTGATTTCCAGTTTATTGAATGGGTATAGCGGAAGGATGTGGGTTTGGGACTGCCCAATTTCCATCTGGAAGAGCCTCATTCATGCAGGGCTCAAAGTTAACGACCAACTGGTTGCATGTGCGACTGAATTTTTGGCTGTGCGCTTAAGAAATTATGTGCGGTCGCACCACCGCGCCTTAAAAACCAAAGTGCAGTGCGACTTTTCTAGTGCTTACTCACCTGACCATCTAACGTACTCCGATTGATAAATATAAATATAAATATAAACATAGATATAACACAACCAGGCACCAAGTAATAAAGTTGCACCGTTTTCCTTTCATCGCTGTGTGTTCTATTCGTGATCTTTAAGCCTATTTTCCCAGTGGATTCTCCAAACTCGAACGTTCATTTTTTTCCCACGTTCTGTGTTGTAAACAACTCCGCTGACCCGCTGACACATGCAAATGAAGGAATGGAAGGAATGAAGCACGTGCTTCTTGCGCAATCGATGATCAGGTCAAAAAGAGAAATGTGTAGAACTTTTCTGTTAACTTGAATGATGATAACACGTAATAATTCCTGAAAGTGGGAAGTCGAGTTGATGTAAAAAAACAATAGTATTTTCGCTATCTTTTGGTTCAACGTAAAGGTGAGCTAAAGGTGACTAATAAATGTCTTTAAGCTATTGCTTTCTGTTTTTACTGGGGCTTCCGTTAAGCTAGTCCGAGTCAGAAATGCAGGCCATTAATTTTCTTGGTCACCAAATGGGGGTCATAGTGGCAGGCGTTGCGGAGAGCGAAAACTAGAAGTGAGAATTAAATCGTTTGCTCGTTCTTCGCGCACAACAGTTACAGAATGCTGCGTTTTGTAAAGAAAGCTTCAGCTAGCCAAATAAGCAAAGTTCGTGCTAGTTCTCACGAATATCCAGATGTTGAAAAATTAAGAATCTCTCAGTCGTGAACAAAATTTCAAAGGTGAGGCAAACAACAAGCAATCGGATAGAGAGGATACTTCTGTTCAATCATTAGTTAATATCGAAGCTTGTGTGAAATATCCTGATTCTTTTATTTGTTTTTTGTTGTTTTCAGTACCTCTAGCAGGCCCATATTGCAATACGAAGCCCTCGTCGCTCGTTTTGGAGCGTTAAGTATTCTTTTGGAGTAGGTGCTCCCAGTATTTGATGCTGTGCGCCTAAAATTTTTAACTGTGCGCCCAAAATTTCGGCAGTGTGCCTAAAAATTTACACCTGGTCGCACAAGTGCTCCCAAAGCCAAAAATAAACTTTGAGCCCTGTCATGGTGGTGAGAAGCCAGTCTGCATATTGAATAACTCTTGCTTTGGCTTCAATTCCTGCTTCTATGACTGGTGTAAAGTCATTTACCATGTCTTGATAGTTGGATTCTTCATGTTGCCTGTCCAATATTTGCTTAAGCTTCCACCCTTGAGCAGCTTTCTTTACAAGTTCACAGAGTCCTGGGTCATTCTTGAGCTTTGCACAACCATGTGCATGAATACTTCCTCGTGCTTGCCATTCATAACGAAGCCATTTCCATTCAGCGTACAAAACTTGATCCAACCAATGTTTATTGAATTCTTCAAGTCTTGCTACGAAGTGGGAGTCTGTGATATGTGGATGGTTTATGACAGCTTTTATCCGTATAGCAGGTGTTGCATTGTTTGGTTCCTCTAGCAGTTTATGAAGATCAGGCCAGTAGTTGTCAGCTGCACTAAATGTGAAGAAAAATGTTGGTGCCCCCTTCTGTTCAATAAGAGCTTTAAGTTCCAAGTAGCGTTGATACCAGTATTGTCTTGTTCCTTGAATCTTTGCCACATAACCCTGAACTCTGTTCATGAGTTGCTGTGCTTGAATGTCTTGAGGAAGGTTCAACACATGTCCTTTGTAGCCACGCTGTCCTCCATGTTTACGATAAATACACATTATTGGGCAAGCTCTAGCGATAAGCATCTCCTCTACATCGGTAAGATTCTGTAGTTCATCTGGTACTGTGCCCGGATCCATGTCATTCTCTGCTGAAAACAGTTTTGTAGTTTCTTTATCCCTCTTACATCTTAGGCACTGGTATCTCTGAAGAGTAACTCCTTGCACAGTTGACCATGTTTCTTTACATGTTACACACTGTCTGTGTTCCAAGCTGTTGATGTTGTTGTGGAAAGCTGCCATGCTACTTTGAACCCATTGCTGCTGGTGCAGTCGCAGTTCTGAATTCATCCATCCATGTGTAAGATATTCCTTACTAGTATGTTCCTCATGTTGTCTGTTTAACTGTACTTCCTACTTACGTACAGCGCTGCATTGTCGCGACGTCCCGAGTCTCGAAGATCTTTGCTCGTCGGTTTCCATCTCTAAAGCGCGATTTGTGTTTAATCTAAGATTATGTTATCTACTGTTACGTTCACTCTGTGATTCTACTTGTAATCTCATTTCGCTATGAGTACTAAGTGACTGTAATCTTTCAAGTCTTTTCTGGTCTGTTTCTGTTCCCCTTATCCTGGCAGTATTTTCACGTAAAATCGTTAATCTGTTTTGCCGTTTGTCTTCTGATTCTGTCTGTATTCTTGTAATGTTCATATAAACCGGAGGTTATTGATACCGGATGTTTGCTAGGAACTATGGGATAGGTAGCAAAACGATCATGGCGTCCACCGATGCTGTAACACGTCTTCTTACAACAGTTTATTAAATCATTGTTAATTGTTTGCATCCTGTTTTGAAATCCATTCAAAACATCACAAATGGCGATGCAAGTAATCGAAGACGGAAATCTTTACGTTTAAAGTTTTAAATCAACCGGAAAATCCTACCGATCAACCTTGTTTTCAGGGCCTGCAGATTCTTCATCAACCATTTCGCCTTCGCAGCCTTCAGCAATCTCTGCAATGGCAATTAACCTACCAACCTTTCCTGAGTTTGATCTTCAACCAAGAGATACAGTACCCGTTTGCTTTGAGAAGTATGTCAAGCGTTTGGACAACATGTTTACAGCAATGAACATTACCCGAGCATTTCAAAAGAAAGCCATGTTGTTGCATTACGTAGGAGAAGAAACCTGTGATGTGTTTGAGACACTTACCGTTCCAGAACCACCGGAAGGAAGTGACGAATACAAGACTGCCGTAAAGGCTCTTGCTGATCATTTCGAGCCTCAAAAGTGTGTGGATTATCACGTCTATGCCTTTCGTCAGGAAACGCAAAAATCTGGTGAAAACATTACCGAGTTTTACACACGTCTCCAGCTGTTAGCACGCAAGTGTCAATTCGCTGATCCTGATCTGGAAATTAAGCGGCAGATTATTCAAGGAACCTCATCGCTTCGCCTGAGACGTAAAGCAATCGAACAGAGCCTCAATCTTGAGAACTTATTGAAAGTAGCTCGCGCCATGGAAACCGCCGACGAACAGACCACTGAGATGGCGAAACAGCAATCCAACGCAGTGGGCTATGGTAGAAATAAAGCAACCGACGTTCAGCAGAAAGAGAATTCTCGTGGTCTACCAAAGTCTGGATTGCGTAACAATAGGTGTGGTTTATGTGGTGGAAATTACCCACATCAAGGAACTTGCCCTGCTCAAGGTAAAAAGTGTTTGAACTGTGGCAAAATGAACCATTTCTCCAAAGTTTGTCGTGGCAAACCCAATAATCGGTCCAAATATTCGCACCCAAAGAAAACGTCAAAAGGTAAACACCATGCCAGGTCTGCAGATGTTGAAGAGTATCCGAGTAGTGAAATGTCATCTCTAGCCGGTGTTGATAGTGACAACAGCGAAGAGTATACCTTTAACCTTGGTGCACAGGGACACCAAGCTGGCAAGCCTATCTTTCAGGTCACCATTATGAACACACCTATCCGCATAACGGCAGATTCAGGAGCAACCGTGAATATCTTAAGCAAGAAAGACTTTGATGGCTTTAAATCAAAGCCCCAACTGGCTGACACAAGTGCTAAAGTGTATCCATACATGTCTGATAAGCCACTAATCCTGTGTGGAAAGTTCCGAGCTACTGTCACCAGTGGTAGTTGTTCATCCGTGGAAACATTCTATGTCGCAGAGGGTTCATCAAGTTCCATACTTAGCTGGACAACCTCACAAGCATTAAATCTTATTAAAGCTGTTAGTACGGTCGAACCTCCCGCTAACTTGCCACCTGATGCCCCAGATTTTCTCAAGGAATTTCCTAATCTAACCAGTGGCATGGGCAAGTACAAAGGTGAACCAGCACGCATACACGTAGATGAATCTGTCAAACCCGTGGCACAGCCACATCGCCGAGTCCCTTTCCATGTAAGGAAACAGGTGGAGGAAAAACTCAAACAGCTTGAAAATGATGACATCATTGAACGCTTACAAGGCCCCACCCCTTGGGTATCGCCAATTGTTGTTGTGCCCAAGCCGAATAAACCGAACGAGATTAGAATTTGTGTGGACATGCGTTCATTAAACAAAGCTATCATCAGGGAGCGACACATCATACCCACCATCGATGATGTAGTGTCGGACTTGAACGGTTGTAAAGTGTTTAGTAAGATCGACTTAAATCAAGGGTACCACCAGATCCCATTGCACCCCGACTCGAGAGCACTGAGCACGTTTTCTACACACGTTGGACTGTTCCAATACAAACGTCTCAATTTTGGCCTCTCATGTGCAGCCGAAATCTTCCAAAAGAAGGTGGGTGATTCAATCCGTGGCATACCCTGCGTCAAGAACATCAGTGATGACATCTATGTTGGGGGCGCAGACAAAGACACTCATGATCGACATCTGAGACAAGTGTTCCGTCAACTCCAGGAGAGTGGTCTGACAATAAACTTACCTAAGTGTCAGTTTCGAGTTCCCACTATGCTCTTCTTTGGCCATGTGTTCTCTGAAAAGGGCATGTCACCTGATCCTAAAAAGGTTGAAGCTCTTCAAAATGTTATGCCACCGACCAATGCATCTGAAGTACGAAGCCTCCTCAGCTCAGCTGCATTCTGCTCTAGGTTTATCAAGAACTTTGCACTAATCACCAGACCTCTTCGACAGCTTACCTGTAATGGAGTGAAGTGGCAGTGGACTGAAGAGGAACAGTCATCATTCGAACGCCTAAAAGCGGCACTATCTACCAAGACTACCCTTGGATACTTTGATCCAAAGAAACCTACTTCCATCTTTGTCGATGGTAGTCCCATTGGTCTAGGTGCTGTCCTGACCCAGAAAGATGTTTCGACTAATGAAGTGACACCTTTGCATTATGCCAGTTCTCCACTGACACCAACTCAAGCTAGATATCCTCAGATTGATCGTGAAGCTTTGTCAGTTTACTGGGCTGTAAAGCGCTTTCACTTGTTCATCTATGGAGGGGAATTTAAGGTAATCACAGACCATCAACCCTTGTTTTCCTTGTTTAACAACCCCACCTCTAAACCGTCCGCCAGGATAGAACGTTGGCTCATGGAGCTGCAGCAGTACCGATTCACAGTAGAATATCGCCCTGGTGCTTCAAACCCAGCAGACTATGCTTCGAGACACCCAGTAGGAGACTTGGAATCTCACAATTATGAAATCGAGTCTGAAGACCACATCTGTTTTATTATAAGAAATGCAGTACCAAAAGCTGTAACATTGTCTGAGGTAGAATCTGCAACCGCAACAGATCCAGTGCTACAAGCAGTTATGTCTGCAATGAAATCTGGTTGCTGGCATAAGGCGCCACCTGGTGTATCACTATCTGAGCTATCCCGCTATGAGCAAGTCAAGGAGCAGTTAACCTGCACTGACTCTGTCTTGTTAAAATCCGATCGTTTAGTAGTTCCTGCTGCGCTGCAAGAACGAATTGTTGACATCGCCCATGAAGGTCACTTGGGCATAGTTAAAACTAAGGCCCTCCTGCGAGAGAAGGTGTGGTTCCCATGCATGGACAAGATGGTTGAAACAAAGGTCAAGGCCTGTTTACCGTGCCAAGTTGTAACCCCAGTATACGCTAGAGAGCCTGTTCAAGTATCAGCTCTTCCTGACAGCCCTTTTGATGAAGTAAGCATCGACTTTGCGCATGTTGAGGGTGAAACCCTACTTCTACTAGTTGATGATTACTCAAGGTTCCCGTTAGTAGAACCAGTGTCGTCAACGTCCGCTAGTGCTGTCATACCTAAGTTAGATCAGCTATTTGCTACATTCGGAACTCCCAAGATTGTTAGATCAGACAATGGTCCACCTTTCAGCGGAGAAGAGTTTGCCAAGTTTGCTCATGCGCTTGGTTTCAAGCATCGCAAGGTAACCCCATTATGGCCTAGGGCCAACGGTGAGGTAGAGAGATTCGTGAAAACACTGAAGAAGTGTCTTAACCCTTTCACTCCCAAGAGTGACTTTATAGATTTTACTCTGTCTAACGCCAGACGATTTTACTCGTCAAATGGAGACCCCTTGGGAGTGAAAGGGTTAAAAACTATCTCCCTTAACCCTTTCACTCCCAAGAGTGACTTTACAGATTTTACTCTGTCTAACGCCAGACGATTTTACTCGTCAAATGGAGACCCCTTGGGAGTGAAAGGGTTAAAGCTGCTAAAGTGGAAGGAAGAAACTGGCGAAAGGAACTGCAAGCGATTCTGAGAAACTATCGCACCTCTCCTCATCAAACCACTGGTGTTGCCCCAGCAGTATTGTTACTGAAACGTCCTGTGCGTAACAAGCTACCACAGACCAACTACGTTGACCCTGTGTCGGAGATCGTCCGCAAACGCGATTTCTCGCAGAAATCCAAGTTCAAGGCTCATGCTGACAGCAAGGCTTATGTAAAACCCAGCACTATATCACCCGGTGAAACCGTACTAGTGAAGAGACCATTTACTGCGTCTAAAGGTGCAACTGTTTACGACCCTACCCCCTTGACTGTAATGGATAAGAAAGGCAGCATGATCACAGCTCAAAACGAGAATCGCACGGTTACCAGAAATTCCTCTTTCTTTAAAACTCTGGACCAGTCAGTAATCAACCGTGATGATGATCCGTCCCATGACAGTGGTCTCAGCTCTCCAGCTGACATCAAACACCAACAAGAGCTGCCTGCTGCACGTACACGTGCTCATGCTTCTGACCCGTCTGCATCAAAACCTGTGAGCTCCCCTGGCGTGCAAGCTAATCCTACAAGTTCATTTAGCCCTATCCCAGAGGGCCAAGCTAGTGCGTCTCACCCGGTTGGTCAACCATCATTGCGTAGATCTTCCAGGAAACGCGTTCCCCGCCAGATTCTTGATTTGTAGGCCTAGATTCTTAGTGAACTCTGAACTATGACAGTATAGTTTGTTAAGTAAAATGCTGTCGCCTGTACAAAAACGTCTGTTTCTGTTGGACTTTGATTCTAGTCAGTAGTCATAGTTTCATGGACACTAATTAATTGAAGTTTATTTTATTTCTTTCCATATTATTCTAGAGAGTTACCCACTAGGGGGAAAGAGATGTAATGTTCATATAAACCGGAAGTTATTGATACCGGATGTTTGCTAGGAACTATGGGATAGGTAGCAAAACGATCATGGCGTCCACCGATGCTGTAACACGTCTTCTTACAACAGTTTATTAAATCGTTGTTAATCGTTTGCATCCTGTTTTGAAATCCATTCAAAACATCACAATTCTGTTAGCAGTATTTTGGCGTACAATCCTTAACCTGTTTTGCCGTTCCTCCTCTGATTCTGTCTGTATTCTGTTAGCACTATTTTCGCGTAAAATCCTTAACCTGTTCTGGCGTTCGTCTTCCGATTCTGTTTGTAGTCTGTTCGAAACATTTCCCCGCAATCTCTCCAATCGTTGAAATCGTTCGTATTCAGTTTCTGTCCTAAGTCGTTCTGCTGAATTTTGTCTGAGTATCTGAAGTCGCTGTAGATTAGTTTCGTTATGCAATCGTTCATTCACGTTTTGTCTAGCTAAAGCAAGTCTTCGTTGTCTATCACTAACACATTCACTTTCAAACATACCTTGGTTGTATTGCCTGTGGTAATCCAGTCTCCTGCTCCTTTCTTCCGCTGATTCTTGCTGTCTCCTTTGCCTTCTTTGAGCAAGCAGTTGTTGTCTTTGCTCCGATGTCTGTTGTTGTCGCCGCTGCCGTGTTCTCTCCCTCTCGGCTTCGAGTCGCGCTTGTCGCTGTGCTGATGTTTCGGCACTGAAACGCGCTTGGCGACGATCTCTCGCTGCTTTGTTTATTCTCTGTCGGCGATCCTCTCGTTGGGATGTACTTGCAGGACGGGTGAAATCGGTTTCGGCAAAATTTTGCATAATTTTCAAGAGAGTAATCAAATACGCTCCGGTCCTCAATAAGTGAATAGAGAGCTTTAGATACGCGACGAGAACGAGAACGAAGACGAAGTTTAAAACTTCCCAATTGTGCGCATGCGCGATAGCGTGACCCTGATTGCGTGACAATGTTTTCGCCAGCAACTTTGTTGTCGTCGCCTTGTTTAGGACGAAAAAAATCAGCGATTTCGTTGTGGTGAGAACGAAGTGTATTTCTGTGAGGAAAGTTCGTATAATTTTTACAATTCTTCCTTTTATAGTGTTGAGAATTTATATTGTCTTCATCGCGGAAACAACGACGTTATTTTTCTCCTGTTATTTTTGTTTTCATCTTTAATTATACGGCTCGAAGCTGCGATGTTGTCAAAGAGGGAAGTATTTGTGTGGAAGCGATGCCACGAAGAGGTTTTACTGGCAGAGGTCTCCACTGTGGAGCCCTACAAATTCAAAGCAGGAACAAAGGAGCGTGGAAAAGCTTGGCGGGAAGTTTCCGAAAACCTAAACGCACAGATCGGTGCGTGAAGAGTTTGATAAAATGATGAAAGATTTCGAGGGGAAAGAGATTGAAGAAAGAAGGGCGAGTGGAGTCGATGTTGACTATTCAGACATCGACAAGGCTTTGCAGGATATGAAGGAGCGCATCGCCGAAGTAGAAGAGGAACAGGTTGCTAGATAGCAGTTTTCTTCATTTAACTTTTTAAAATAGTACCGGTAAAGTACTTTACCTCAGATAGCTTCCCATACTAAAACATTATATATGCAAGTTTAGTTAGAAGCAGATGCATGTCTTGGGGGAAAAACCTCGGAATATGATCTTCTTGAGTTTATTTACAATGATGTAAAGTTTTAATAATTTTGGAAAAGATTTGCTAAAGCAATTAACAATAAATATTATGTGATTTTGACCTTGACTAAAGTACTGAAATAAGTGTTGTTTCAAACTATGCTTTTAAAATCACTGTATAAAGGTATTTACATTTATCCAGGTTTAAAATCTTATTCCACACTGACTTTGCTCCAGTGGTTTGTTGTTAATAGAAAGTTGTTAGGTCTTCCTGCAGTGTACAAAAAATGTTACTACTTGTTTTATTGTGTTGCATGCAAAAGGATAAAGAAAGAGAGAAGACAAACAAGGATAAGGAGACAGCAGAAATGATGAGGAATAAGGCAATGGAGTCACTGCGGGAATCAAGAAAACGGTTGCTGGACAGGGCATGCAGAGTGGACAGTGATGATGATGATGATGATAATGAGGTGATAATTGCTACACCAAAAAGGAGGAGATCCCAAGGAGGCATGGCTGAAATATTAAAAGATGCCATGAAAGTCAAAAAACAGGCCAACGAAATCAGGCAAAAAGAATTGGAGTTAAAAGCAGAAGAGGTGAAACAAAACCAGATGTTCCTTCAAAATATCCTGGTGCAACAGCAGCAGTTTCAACAACAGCAGCAGTTTCAAAAACAGCAGCAGGCAATGAATCAACAAGCTCAGTCCACATATGACGCCGGAGTCGGGAATCGAACCCGGGCCACATTGGTGGAAGGCGAGCGCTCTCACCACTGCGCCAACCCTGCTCCTAGTTAGTCACCTGTGATTGGCCGATTAATATCAGATGACTCCGGTTGAGTTTGTTGGACTGCAAAGTCTTCGCAGAGTTAACGTTCAAGTCTGGGAAATGTAGTTCACAGCCTTTGATAAAACACGACACAATGTATTGTCACCACTGACAACTAAGACTTAACTATCCAGAATTATTGCAAAATGATTATTGTACTACGTTGGTGACTGTGTACAGTACAATGTTTACAATACAAGACAATGCAATGCAGTGCAATGCAGTCCATTGCAGTCCAATCCAGTCCAGTACAGTGCAGTGAAGTGCAGTGTAATTCAATACAATAATATCACCAACGTATTCCAGACAGGGTTTTCAGTGTCAATTTACAAAACGTTACAGATAGATGTAAAAATAATAATAATAAAATAATACATAATATTTTAAGAGGAGGCCTCCAATCACCTAGAGGTGGTTTTCAGGAGGGTCCTCTGAGAAAATAAATGTCAAACCTTTAAAATACATTAAAATCTAAGAATACAATAAAAAGGACAAAAACCAGTGTGGTAATAAAAACTAAAAATATCTAAAACTGTAGCTAACTAAGATTAAAAACATAGAACAAGAGATTAAAATACTACTAACTAAGGTTAAAAATGGTTTAATAAAAACTGTTTCAGTTTGTATTTAAAAATGGTTTTCGGCATCAGTTTCTTTAAAGCATTTGGTAGTCTGGCCCAGTCGTTAATGGCTTTATAATACGTTTTACTTTTTCCCCATTCCATTCTTGGCCTACTGACTTTGGGCATGTAGCCATTTCGGGTATTATAACCGTGTTGTTGGTTCATGGTGGATCTGAATACACCGAAATGCTCGGGGATGCTACCTTTCATTGCATCTTGTACAATACAACACCGATGTCCGAACCGCCTCGCATGTAAAGACACCCAACAACGAAGTCAGGGCCTCTGCTGATGACACTTTCGACTTCCGATCTTCTTCGCAAAGCGATTTTGAAAAGATTGTAATTGTTTCATCTGTGTTGTAAGACCAGGCTGGTCACCCCAGACAATATCTGCTTAATCTAGGTGTGGTAGGACAAGGCCATTAAAATATGCTGTGAGACTTTTCTGATCCAGCATATGATAGATTCGATTGAAGACTGAAAGGCGATGTCTAAATTTTTGTAAGGGGCTATTGACGTGCATCTTCCATTTCCATTTCTCATCCAGTAATACACCTAGATACTTAAAAGATGAAACACGATGTAGAATGATTTAACGCTTCAAGATAAACATTAAAGATGTAGTGATTGATTCATGAAACAGTTGTTTGACAATCTTCAAACAACATTCACCTGACGGCACAAAACACTCATGGCATAGCCTCTAGGACGGGGAGGGGGGGGGGGTTACCTGGAGAAGATGAGGTAGGAGAAACTTCAGACACTGGTTTGGCCATCTTATCATCTAAACAGCAACAAAAGAACAGTATAATATTATTTAACAGTAATTGCTTTCTGGCATCGACATAAATATTTCTAAAACCATTCAATCTCAGCGTACATGAACTACAGCCCACTCGGCGCTAAGCGCAGCCTCGTTGGCTATTAGCTCATGTACGACTCGATTTCGTGGAATAATTGTTAAATATCCCAAGATAGTGAATCAATCAGATTACTCAAAATGCCAAGGTTGCTGAGTAGATATATTCAGCATGAATATTCCATTGGAAAGCACTGTGCCTGATATTCAAAACTAATATTATTTATGAGAGAGAAAATCAATCAAAACATGCCATTCGAGTCACAGGAATACCACTGCAAGATAAAGGTATATACGAGCCATGAGACCGACCCAACCAAACACTACCTGGCTGTCTATGTACTGAAGGGGTAGTGAATCATGTAAGCCTTTACAAAATATCCCGAGGGGTAGTGATTCATGTAAGCCTTTACAAAATATCCCAAGGGGTACTGAATCATGTAAGCCTTTACAAAATATCCCGAGGGGTAGTGAATCATGTAAGCCTTTACAAAATATCTCGAGGGGTAGTGAATCATGTAAGCCTTTACAAAATATCCCGAGGGGTAGTGAATCATGTAAGCCTTTACAAAATATCCCGAGGGGTAGTGAATCATGTAAGCCATTACAAAATATCCCGAGGGGTAGTGAATCATGTAAGCCTTTACAAAATATCCCGAGGGGTAGTGAATCATGTAATTTACAAAATATCCCGAGGGGTAGTGATTCATGTAAGCCTTTACAAAATATCCCGAGGGGTAGTGAATCATGTAAGCCTTTACAAAATATCCCGAGGGGTAGTGAATCATGTAAGCCATTACAAAATATCCCGAGGGGTAGTGAATCATGTAAGCCTTTACAAAATATCCCGAGGGGTAGTGAATCATGTAATTTACAAGATATCCCGAGGGGTAGTGAATCATGTAAGCCTTTACAAAATATCCCGAGGGGTAGTGAATCATGTAAGCCATTACAAAATATCCCGAGGGGTAGTGAATCATGTAATTTACAAAATATCCAGAGGGGTAGTGAATCATGTAAGCCTTTACAAAATATCCCGAGGGGTAGTGAATCATCTAAGCCTTTACAAAATATCCCGAGGGGTAGTGAATCATGTAAGCCTTTACAAAATATCCCGAGGGGTAGTGATTCATGTAAGCCTTTATAAAATATCTCAAGGGGTAGTGAATCATGTAAGCCTTTACAAAATATCCCGAGGGGTAGTGAATCATGTAAGCCTTTACAAAATATCCCGAGGGGTAGTGAATCATGTAAGCCTTTACAAAATATCGTGAGGGGTAGTGAATCATGTAAGCCTTTACAAAATATCCCGAGGGGTAGTGATTCATGTAAGCCTTTATAAAATATCTCAAGGGGTAGTGAATCATGTAAGCCTTTACAAAATATCCCGAGGGGTAGTGAATCATGTAAGCCTTTACAAAATATCCCGAGGGGTAGTGAATCATGTAAGCCTTTACAAAATATCCCGAGGGAAAGTGAATCATGTAAGCCTTTACAAAATATCCCAATGGGTAGTGAATCATGTAAGCCTTTACAAAATATCCCGAGATCGTCTGATTACCACCCCCCCGCACCCCCCCGAGGAGATCTCGGGATCTTTTGTAAAGGCTTACATGATTCACGACACTACTGAAGCACCTGGTAGTACTGTTACTGTGCCTCCCTCCGGCTTGATGGAACGCTGGCCCATCACAGGGCTACCCCAACATGATTTCGCTGGTACCCGTTTATTGTAAACTATACAAGTGTAATACATATGTGTTATTGACCAAATGCGAGGTGAAGAACGCTCCATATCGGCCGAGTTGTGTTTTGCGTTTTCACTGACCGAGACGTAGTCGGGGTCCATGAAAAGCCAAACAAGAAAGATGCTAATATCCAGCCATCTTGATGTGATCATCTTGATCTCGATTTGCTGGCGGGACAAAGCGGGAAAGAGCCAATAGGAACTCAGGACCCACATCACCTTGCCCGATCCTGGATCTAGCCCTATTAAAAATATCTCTTTTTGACCAATCACGAGGGCCGTTCCGGAAAACATCAGCCCAAGACCTTGGCATTTCCGCCAGGTAGCTTTGAAAGACGAAAACCTGACCTTGAATTGCGTGCGACCATTCGGGACATTACCCGGTCCGATATTTAACAATTACTCGCCGAAGGCAAAGTGATTCTTGGCAAATATTCACCGAGAATCACTGAGCCTGAGGCAAATAATTGCTTTAGTATAAATACACAGGTGATTATTCCAAAAAAGAAAAAAAAGCATTTTACAACACGAAAAAGTTTTATCTCATCAAAAGCGCGCGATCGACTGGCAGCCATTTTGTTTGTCGAGGTGATTATCGGCTGATAATCCGAGACAGCGAACCAATCAGAGCGCGTGATTTTGTATAATCACCTGAGAATTTATACTAATGGCATCGTGGGACTAGAAATGAAGAAATCTGATTGGCTGATTTTAGTTATTAGCCCTCGGACCGCTTTAGCCGAGCATTGACAACCCTCATCAACTTGTTTCAAAAATCTATTTTTTGTGTCTTTAATTTTCCACCTAATATGCAGCAGCAGTTTGTTTACAAATGTACTCACTCTTTTCTAGAGAGACTACAATGTACTTACTCTGCTGAGTGAGTTGCGCCTGTACAGCAGCTGGTTGTGCCTTGTTGTCCTTTGGAGTAGTTCTATTGTCCTTTATGCTCTTCAGTGCCTTCTCAAAACACAAAGCTGAGCAAAGATTCTTGCAGAAAACTCTTTTCTCGCCATCACTAGAGGAGAAATCTTGCAAAGAGGCCATTTTCTTGCACCATGTACAATAGCTGAGGTTCTGTGTGTGTTTTCTGGTAGATGGTGATGTGTATGTCACACACAAGCTGCTGGGAGAAGGTTGACCTAATTTGTAAACAAAAAAAAAACAGTTATTACCAACATCGCTAATCATTAAGAAATTAAGGCCCTTTTATTCCTTTGATCAAATTAGCAATTCCCCTCACTGAGAGTCATGAACTTTCTTGTGTAAAACTTGGAGATACATTTTTTAGATCAAGTTGGTAATTATAACTTGAAATTCTCACCGATGGTTTGCTTAACCCTTTCACTCCCAAGGGGTCTCCATTTGACGAGTAAAATCGTCTGGCGTTAGACAGAGTAAAATCTATAAAGTCACTCTTGGGAGTGAAAGGGTTAAGGGAGATAGTTTTTAACCCTTTCACTCCCAAGGGGTCTCCATTTGACGAGTAAAATCGTCTGGCGTTAGACAGAGTAAAATCTATAAAGTCACTCTTGGGAGTGAAAGGGTTAAGCAATAGATCACACTTTCTATGGGTTTACCGGCGTAATAACCCACGCGGGATGTTGGGAGAACACGAGAAGAGCTTGTAAATCACGAGCCGAAGGCGAGTGACTTACAAGCTTTTCGAGTGTTCTCTTAACATCCCAAGTGGGTTATCACGCCGGTAAACCCATAGAAAGTGTGATCTATTGCTTTTATAAAATAACTTTTAGTAGAATGGAGTCTTTGAGGTAAAAAGTATGCTTTTAGTACCGTGATCAAGTCATGTCTTCTCTCTAAAGTCATCAAAAGCCAATCATGACTCACGATTTAATAGCGCTGAACTTTCTCAAAACTCAGTTCAGTCAAACAACAAACAGCAGCACTTCAAAACACGAGTTTTTGCACTCATTTCATGATAACTTATGAAAGCTGTTTTACAGGAAAAGTCAACACATATTCATGCGAACGTACAATGAAAGAATACGTTCGTGGTTTGTTTACTACAGAAGTAGAAATTAATTGTACCTCACAGCTGTATTTTGTTGAGTCGATCCGTAAGAATTTCGTGCTTACAGACGGAACTGGCAGCTATTGTAATGGAGGACTTCATTCACTTTTAACAAGCCGCAGTGGTTTAAGATCTGTTTTCTGGACTTTATTGTGATCAAGAAATGCTGCGGTAACGACGTTGCTGCATTTGCGAAGTTGTCGCATGTAACTTTACATGCTCGTACAGCGACCGATGGAAATATGCCGAAGAAAGGTTTCTTTGCCGTAGCCACATATTGGCGTTAATATTTGTCGATTTGTGAAGTCAGGTGGTTTGAGGTGGGTTATGGCATCAATATCACGAAATAATTTGTGCATATGTTGGAAAAAACCAGCCCGAAACTCTGACATCTTTCATCATCGTTGGCAGCTTGTTTACAACCTACAGCGGCCGATTTTGAACCATATCTTGATCAGAGATCTCTTTTTGGAACAATTTCTTTCATAAAGGAATTTAATTTTGACATAAAATAAATAAAGAATGCTAAAACTATCCGTTTTGTTGCTGGTGGGCACTTGGTTAAGTTTTCCTAGAGACTTTCTACACCAGAAATTCACACAGTTGTTGTCTTTAATTTCTCTGCGATTTGGCATCGTCGTGAAATGTAAACTGCTTTCCAGCTTTGTACTTTATAACTTCTAAAGCTATGGCAGTCGCGAATTGTGACCCTTGTGACGCTTTTAAGATTAAGAAGGGCTGGGTAAGTAACTTGTTCTGTTTTTTAGTCTTTCTAAAATCGTTGTTTGCAGATCAATAGCGGGTTTTGTTTATGGCTCGTGGTCCGGATGCCTTTTTCTATGGGTTTACCGGCACAATAACCCATAGGTTTTCAACCAATCAGCGCGCACGTAGTATCTGAGTTATTTTATAATTGATAATATATAATATATATACCAACACTTCATACGCGACGATTGCAAGCCATTGCAATCATAATATATAAAGTCAAAAATGGTCTGGCGCCCCCTTACATCGCAGACTTAACTGATGTTACCAATTCTCAGTATCATCTTAGAAATTCTGATTTTGCCACTCCTAGATTTCGGAGTGTTGCTTATAGCAAACACAGCATGACTTATTTAGGCCCTGTCGTTTGGTCCAAATTCAACTAAACTATTCGATCGTCTGAATCACTGGACACTATAAAAAAGTGCATCAAAGAGGTTAATTTCACAAGACTGTTTTTTATGTAGCAAATAACAATTGCTTTTGATGCATGACTTATTGTTGTTTTATATATTTTTAATACTCACACATGTGCATGTACCTTGCATTTTATTAATTACTAATTAGTAGATAACGAACTGTAGTTAGGTGTCTCCAGGTAGTGTACATTGTATGTCAGCAATTTCGACACAAAAATAAAGTTCTTATCTTATCTTATTGTAGAGCAGAGGGACCAATCACAGAATTTGTTTACATGTACAGCAGGTGTAATAATGAAGAAATGGTAATCGTGCTACTCGAACATCTCTTCACTTCTTTCGTGCTTAGCAACCGCCCACACGCGTCTATAACTCGATGGTTGCACAGCTGCTGTGTTTACCATGTCTTATAACATAAGATTTCACAACTTTAGCAATCTGACATCAACATGCAACACCTGGGCAAATGGATCGCGCGTATTAGCCAATCATAACGCGCGCTTTCCCAAAGCTGTGCTATAAAGCCTTTTGACCCAGGCTTAGTCAGTCCCACAATATTAGCGGGGCTCTCGCGCGCGAAGCGCGCGTGGAGCAGAGCGCCATACTCATGGAATATGGTCAACCGACAAGGCGGAAAAACCACAGCGCATGCGCTACGAAAAACTCGACCTTACAAATTCAAAATGGCGGACGACAAATTGTATTTTGCCACGTACTTGGGGTCCAGTTTGCGCCCGCATATTGGAGTACAAGATGCGATTGCCCATCAACTTTTCAGTTCAATCCCTTTGGATTCCGTGTGGTTTTTTTTAAACGACAATCGGATGTTTTTTCGTAAGTGTTTTCTATATCATTGTACTGTCTTTGACGATAGCTGTTCTCGACGGTAGGAATTCAGTGGACCTTAGAATTTCTCGTTGTTTAAGGCCGTCGATGAATATTTAAGGTCAGAATTTTCGTAGTAGAAAGTTCGATAATTTTCACACAAAATATCAAATATGACTTTTTTTTCGTTCCAATGACTTTTTTTAAACGCCTTTCAAAGTTGTAACTGTGAAGTGGTGGCAAAGGAATCATGTAAGTCTCTCCTCCTGGCTTCGTTAAAATCGTCGCACTGTGTTTGCCGGCTCTCGGGTAAGCAGTTCTTCGTCTTTACAAAGCTAATTCATCTTCCTTTCAGTTTTATCGAAACCTTATATATCTTGTAATATATGATCAGGTCAGGGATTTATTCCTTGTTTGTTGTTAATGCTCCTTTTAAGTGAATGTATTTGAACCTGAGCATATTAAAACATTTTACTTTTAATAACCTTGTTGTTGTGTTGTCCTTGTTGAGTTGTCGCCATTTTCTGCGTACCGGCCACAGGCCGGCAGTTTTCCCGCCGTTTTTGTAGCCGTGGGCAATTAAAGGGTCCGTTGTTGCCGTTGTAAACAAAACAGCGACGGTAAAAAAAAAAAAGACTGTAAAGTTTTGTTTCCATAATGTTCTGTTCAAAAGCCCCGCGAAGTTTACGGAACAAAGAAAACTGTTTGTTGAGTAGCGTAGGTTGCTGGGGAAAAATTTCCCGTCTGAATAATAATCAGTGTAAAAAAATACGGTTTCGAGGAGGGTGAATATCTATGCGTAAGAAATTTTGACGAGGAGAGGAAACAGAAACAGCAGCCTGGGTGCTGCTTCCCGAAAAGGTCGTTGGAAGATACATGCCCTGGGGTACTAGCCAACTGTCCCCAGCGTTTGGTCGCCGTGTTTAAAGAGCTTGATACTGTCAAAACGGGTTATGGCAAAATTTGTCTTGGCCATTTGAAACAGGCGGATAGCGACGAGAGGATAACTGGCAACAAGTGTTACGTTTCTGCCAGAAAGGTGAGGGTTTTGCACTGATATTCCCAGTTCGCTTTCCTTTCCAAGTAGGAAATTATTACTCTCGCGGCGAAAATGAAGCGAGCCCCACAAGGGTTTCCCAAAGGATGTACCTAACTGGTGTGAGCTTCTTAAAAAGCTGGAAACACTTGAACAAGAAAATAAAGAGCTCATAGAAAAGAATTCACACCTGAATAACCATATTAAAGGTGTGTTTCATTTTTGTTTTTTAATGGCTTTATTGCATTAAAAGGGTTTTCTTATAAAAGTTGTTATTGTTTCAAGAAAGTTTAAACTGTTATACAATTTTGCTTTTCTAAAATGGAACATTTCAAAATCCAGTTTCAAAGAAAACCCTGCTAAATAAAAGATCAATAGACAACAGAAATTAACAATTTTCCCAACATTTGCAGTGATAGAACAGAACAACAAGGAAAAGCAAAACACGATTGATGAGCTCCAAGTTGAGACCAAAAAGCTAGCAGAAAAAAATACAGTCAGTAAGTTAACTTTTTATCCTGTCCAATCATACTGAGAAGAACATTTGACTTTATTCCATCAACAGAAATCACAATGTTGTACAAGTTATGTGAGATTGGTAATAGTGACACAGGAATCCACTTTTCCACATTGCTAAAAATGAAAAGAAAGATTTTAATACTATCAGTAAGACAGTAGAAATAGCATTAAAAAACGAAGTTAAAACAATACCATAACATAGTTTCACATTTGTACAATACATAATTATTTTTAAGGCCTTTTGCTGAAATAATATATTAATGCACACACCATTTTCCCTACTTCTAATGAAGCTACATACATAATCTTACAAATATGCTCTGACAGAGTATAACAAAAACAACAATGAATTTCAGGTAAACCTGCATTCAGTGAATTAGTGCACTGCTTTCATAAAGCACTGATGAGTCATTATATGAATGGAGGCCATCACTTATATGACCCAACCGAAATGGAGAAATTTTGTGAAATGCATGCACCAGGTTTATTCAATGAGTTCTACACCTCCATCCTCAATGAGTCAAAAGAAATGCCTACAGCAAAACGGAGGGAGCTTCAACGAGTAAGGACAGTGGCATTAATGCACAGCTTCAGTTTTTATAGAAATCAGGTACTGGATACTTGTTCTCTTACAGCACTATAAAAATGCAGTACAATTCATTACTGTAAGATCCTTTTTTAACATTGACAATACACTCTACTAAAAATATTATATTTTTGCTTCTTATTCCAGCCTTTTTTTGAACTTCTAAAGACATATAAAAATAAACCTTTATCCACTTCACTTCTCTTGCATGTAATAAATTGACTAGATTTCTTTATTAATGCCTACCCACCAGTCTACCCACCCCTTTCCAAAGCTGAATGGGGGCACCACTGGCTGACTGGGTAGAAAGGGGAGGGGGTACTTCCTCAAAAGGAAAATAGCCATTATCATTCAATAAAACATACTTGTACACTAAGACACAAAGCCTATTTCTAGAAAATTTGCCCAATGCAAAAATCAAATGGCTTGAATCTCAAAATGTGTGGTGCAAGTTACAATTCACTGGTGTCAGGGATGGTCATGGGATATAGCTGCCACCCAAAAACTCTTCGCAACTATGAAAAATCATCAGTAGAGGCTAACAAGCAAGAGACAAAGAAGAGAATCTTGGAAGATGTGACAGTAAGAATACTTATTTCAGTTAATCATTACAATGCTTTAGTTTCCCTTTTCGAGTCTATAACTGAATTAATGCAAATGTAACATGAAGATGGTAAATTCTAAGCTCATTAAATGATTAAGATGAAATGACCATTAATTTTGCTGCGAGCATGGGACAAAGCAAAAACCTGAGTCCCCTAAGGGATAAAATCGATGGCTTCCAGATACTAGTTGGGTGCTCTAACCACTGAACTACAAGACACACTTGGCGAGCAAGGACATTTACTAGGTTCATATGTGACACGCACCCTGCATACTGCATGGAACAACCCATCATACGGCTAAACTGTGGCCATACCTTCCACAGAGGATGTCTGTTCCATCCAAGCGAAAGCAAACAAGAGCACAGCTATGCAATGAGAGAAGATCAAGTTAAATGTCCTGTTTGCTATGAGCCATTGTGCCATCGTATGGAAGAACTTGCAAACACACTTAACAGGTAGGTTCAAGAAAAATGTAAACTTGCTTGATGATGTGAAAGAAAAAAATAACTCTTTGGTCAAAACAGTTTCCGATTTCAATCAAACGTACACTACACTGACGGAATTTAATAAAATACGTAAATACATACATACACTTGCCACTAGCGACAGCGCGTCACCCAAGCCGAAAATGAACTGGAAACTAATCAAAACACTCGAAAGGGGTTGGTACCAAGTACTTTTGCGCCTGCTTATTATTAATGTTTATACTTCAGCAAAGTGCAGGTAAATGAGGGTCTCCCAGGGGTTTTGGGGAACAAGGGAAGATTGGCAAAATATCGAAGGGAACAAGGGAACATTAGCCAGTTTTTGGGAACAGGGGAACAAAATTTTTCATTTTTTGGGAGAAAATTGAGGGGAGGAGTAGCTGGTAAGCGGATTTGATAAAAGGGGAACAATTTACGAAAATGTGTGGGAACATGGGAACATAGGGCAATTTTGGAAGGGAACAAGGGAACAAGGAACCCCCCTGGGAGACCCTCGTAAATATTCCGACGAAAAATGCTTGGTCGTCTGGTTCGCGAAAGGATTTCAACAACGTCAAACGATTTAAGTTCAACAAGAACAAATGTGTTATTGTTGAGGTAAAATGAATACCTTTGAGTAATTCTTTAATTATGTGCTTTAATTTGTTATAACATCATAACTGTCTCGCCAACTACTACCTTTCTTGCACACCCTTCGCTGTAAATACTTTCCATTATACACAGGAAAACAACAAGATTACGCTCGAAACAAACAGTCCCTGCATTATCACCTTATATGACGAGTGTCTTTTAACCTTGGGAGAGGCATGCATCGATTAGAAAATGCGGACATTTCAAGTTTTGTTTGACGTTGTTGAAATCCTTTCGCGAACCAGACGACGGAGCATTTTTCGTCGGAATATATTTACCTGCACTTCGCTGAAGTATAAACATTAATAATAAGCAGGCGCAAAAGTACTTGGTACCAACCCCTTTCGAGTGTTTTGACTAGTTTCCAGTTCATTTTCGGCTTGGGTGACGCGCTGTCGCTAGTGGCAAGTCATACATACGAATACAAACAATCGTGTACATTTTGTAGAAGCTTACTTGCTAGGGCTTTTCCGCCACAATATACTAAGATTACAAAAAATATAAGGTAAATGAAAAATTACGTACCAGCTATTGATAAAATTTCATTTTAACATAAATATAAATATTTAGTTTTTAATATAAAATCCAAAAACAGGAAGAAACGACCTTGCTGATAATGTAAATATACTTCATTAGCTTTACATACGACCACAAGCTCTAGTCGCTCAAGTTATTGAAGGATTGTACTGACCTGTTATACTGACGAGGTGTCTTGATTTCAATACTTTTTTGAGGTATCTGGCAGGTGAAAACGATGACATCGACGCCGCCGAAGAAGACGATGGCACCGACGACCAGGATGATCATGAAACCGACGATGAAGAGAACGAGTCAAAATTCGATGAAAAGTCATTCAAGGAACGAATTATTAAGATACAGGAGAAAGCTGTTCTCCGATTCTCAGCATTGCCTCATCGAGACAATAGGCTGATCAACAGATCAGACAAGACGACCACGTAAACAACGGCACACTCCGGCTGAAGACACGTGGAACTCCAAGAACGCCTGAATGACCACTAAAAACGGCTTCTTTAGAAGCCACTCAATATGCAAAAGTCAATGACCAATAAACAGGGCAACCTTCTTCATAAAATCGATCGTAGGTTGTTTGTAAGATCAGTGAGATCCAGCATCTTTGCGTATTCACGCAACATGCCTCGTGCACGTCCGCCATTATCAAAAAATATCAAAAGCACGCGCAGGCGCATTACTGTTAAGCAGCGCCCATTGCGTCATTTTGCTCAGCCAATCAGCGGTTTTTCCGCCTTGTCTGGTCAACCTCTTTTCTTTTGGTTGTCACGTGACTGACCGAGCGTACGTACATACGTACGTACGCGTCTACAGATTGTACGGGTAGGGTAGGGGAGACTATCAAAAGCAAGGGAGGGGTATCTCAGGCTTGTCTTGGCAAATCCACATCTTTTATATTGGACATTCACAATATGGTCAATTGACAGCTGTCAAAACGGGATAGCCACTGACCAGCATCACATGACCATATTGTGGGCTCATGTGTCAACTCATCGAGGTGACGTGATTTATTTGGAAGCTGTTCTGGTAGCCGGCATATTTTTGGCGGGAACTTGCGTTGACGACTGAAAAAGAAATTTTCAGTTCATTGTCTTTTTGAGACACAATATTACTACTCTACATGACTGTTAAAGTTTTACTAAAGGATAAACGAAACAATTTCTATTGCTATGTCAACAAACAATAGCAGAGAAAATATAATTTGCAGAACACAGGGTTCAGGTGAAGAGCAACGGGAAAGAGAGCAAGAATTAATTGAGGAAGAATGAGCGAAGTAGATCGCCAAGAAGGCGCGCTCGGGAAAGAGAAAGGAGACGAAATTATAGCGAAGAATGCCGACAAGCAGAAAGAGTCCGGGCTCGAGAAAATAGACAAAATGTTAACGAAGAACGCCGAGAAGCGGAAAGATTCCGTGCTGTGGAAAACAGACAAAATTGTAGCGAAGAATGCCGAGAAGCGGAAAGACTTCGTGCTGTGGAAAACAGACAAAATTTTAGCGAAGAAAGCCGAGAAGCGGAAAGACTCCGTGCTGTGGAAAACAGACAGAATTGTAGCGAAGAAAGCCGAGAAGCGGAAAGACTCCGTGCTGTGGAAAACTGACAAAATTGTAGCGAAGAAAGCCGAGAAGTGGAAAGACTCCGTGCTATGGACCACAAATTTGCATAAGTTTTGTCTGCATAATATTTGCTCGCTGATGCGTGACTCAGCACTCGCACTTTCCACTTTCCTTAAACTTGACACTTGACTTGGAAAACTGAGTTCTAAACAAACCTTCTTCAGAAAAATGATCTTCTGAATGCACTACTTTTGAATGAGAAGCAAACTGATGAAAGATTTCAAATTTTTATGTCCTTTAATCATATAAACATCTCCCCTGTCAACCGCTAAGAAATACTCCCGCGGGAATTTTCTGTCGGCGGCAAATTGCAGAATGTAGCGCTTTCACTGGCAGCTTTTCGCGTTGTCCATGTTGTCATTTAGTGTGTCGATTGAGAACTTTGGTTTCAACGCCCTTGTTTTCGTAAAATTAACAAATTGATTTCAGTTTTTTATGCGTCTGTCCTCTTATTGATGATAAATTGCGTCATAACATTGTCAAAGTGTTGTAGATCCACGAGCCGATAGGCGAGTGGATCTACAACAAACTTTGACAATGTTATGACGCAATTCATCATCAATAAGCGGACAGACGCATAAAAAACTGACATCAATTTGTTTTTTACAATAACAAAACGCGAAAAAGGTCAAATGAAGACTTAAATTAAAATTTTATGTGTCTGTACTCTTATTGATGATAAAAATTAGCCAATCAGCGCGCGAGAATTCGTTCAGTTATTGTAAAAAATGTTCTTCTAAATTGTAAAATGTCTCAAATGTATGTTAGTCATTCACGTGTTGCGTTGGACCAGGTCTACTTATAGTTTACACTTTTACGCTTATTTATTTCTTTTGTTAAGTAACTACAGCTGATTGTAGTGAATAAATGAAGGCAGTAATTTTTTAAACTTACAATGTAATTAAGAAAAGAATAATTAATAATTATTTTTTCATTCTCGTGAAAAATGTTTTTCGGGCTGGTAGATGTTGGTTACAGCTTGCCCGAAGGGCAAGTCTGTAAAATTAATTTTCTTTGCACCCTGTGCACGAAAATGACAAGAGTTGTGTCCTGCATTTCCCAGTAGCGTGTACAAATCTTTTAAATACATTTACGCAAATAGATGTAGAATGGTTAATTTCATCAGGAATAGAATACAGTACTGGAATAGAATACAGTTGTAGAATATACTCCATGACTTTGTAGGTAGAAAGACCGTACTTATGGCAGACGAAAATTTAGACAAAAATCATAGCAAGTTAACCGACCTCGACACTTAATTAGTTAAAAACGTTTGTGAATTCCTTCGCAATATTTTAGAATGCTTTTACAGTTTAAAGTGAATGAAAGTACTAACGGGAGCCCCGCTTTTAGGCTTGGCTAAATCTATATATTAGGAATTGAAAGTATTTCCCAAAGAAAAATGGTAGGGTAGGTTCCCAAAGATCTTTGTCTGTGTCTTTGTAAAAACATGGATGCTAACAGATACTGAAAATAAACAATTATTGAATGAGGTTGGGCATCATAGCGAGCATTATCGAGCATGTTTGCCCAAAGGCAAAGGCTGAGGTGGATAACACAAACCAAGGCCTTGATAATTCTCACTATTATGTAAAAAGTAGGACTCAGAGTTCACTGTACAGTAAACTGACATTCATTTTGATAAACTATCTCCCTTAAGCTGTTATCAATGGGTATTACGCCACTTCTACATGTATAAAACTTTAGTCTGTAGGGCTTGATGTCATTTCCACATAAACAAACACAATTGTCTGTGGGTATGATGTCACGAAAAAGTGCCAGCAAGAATTAGCTGTGCTTCCAGGCAATCAGAACTTAGACAGTGACACATTAATAAATAAAAGGGCATGAATTGATTCATAATAGTAAGCATAAGAAGTTATGAAAGAGCTTAAGGACTGCAATAGCATGGTTCTATTAATTTCAGTTAGGGTACAATCATGTTTTTCTCAAGACTTACCGAGTCTTTTGGGGTTGACCTTAGGTTTATTATAACAATGGCTCAGTATTTGTGGGCTCCGGAGTAAAGGGAGGAAAGGGGAAACAGGGGGAATTGTCTGCATTTTGTCACAAAAATGGCAGGTCCAATACAGCATTAACTGTACTTGTTATATACCTAGACTTTCACTCAACAAAACGAGCACTGTGATTGGTTGATTCTTAGTCACGTGCTCCCGATCAAATTTGTATCCCGACCGGGATATAATTGCGCAGTTGTTGCCCGCGCGCCAATTCTGCCGTATTTGTTTGTTTGTTTTTGCTATATTTTGTTTAAGGGAAAGTCGAAATATATAACAAAGCACTTAATGTACGGTCCCTCGGGAAACTAGTTAGTCTTGTTTTCCCTCGAGTTCTGGACTCTTCGACATCAGGACTCTTGGGAAAACAAACCTAACTGTTTCCCTCGGCGCCATAATGTTCATCTTCAGAAGTGACCATTAAGTACCTTCTTATAAATTCAATACATTATCAAGCAAACAGACCATGAGACCTTAATTAGCAAAGGATCACCTCAAGGATACTGAAAACATCACCAAACTCTCTCAACTAATATATTATGACAGAACCTCATATAACAAAGAAAGCTTCCATTCTCACTAGCTAATGAAGTGAGGGTATTAAGCATGGAACTACACTAGTCCTTTTTTGATCAGCAGGGTAACAAATACTTGTATTTCTTTTGCCATGTGCAATTCAAAAACAAAATTCATCGCCAGACTTGTGTATTCCACATTAAATTTCACTTAAGAAACCAACCTTGCCACCATCTCTTAAAATTTGTGAGAGTTACTTTGTTATATGGATGAGGGAGGACACGAGACAAAACAGTTAAGGGAAATATGGAACAGCACAATTAAAAGCCAACAAAATAGCTTTCTCATGTACAGTAGCATCAGTAATGTTGTCCAACACTGACTTTCCAAGATTACATGTATTTACCATTCAATTCTTTCTTTCCTGTCCCTTCCTCAGAACTACATACATCATTGCTGGCTGTTTTATCCTAGGGAATGAATATGTCAGTGAGTTTTCTTATTCATTTATTTTTTGCATGAATTAAGCAAGGAAATCAGTACAGTTTAGCAAATTTAAAGCAGGATAGGGAACTTCAATCAATTCAAAACTTTAACGCTTAAAGCGAATAACTTTCGCATTAAAAGATGTATTGTTTTGGCAATGGAAAACTCGGAAGAAGCAAATCTAAGTGGAACATAAGACCTTCTGATTACTAATTTGGAGACTCTACCACTGTGGTATAGGGGACTCGTGGGAGCTAGGCCAATCAGGTTCCTGGGGAACACATCCTGTTTTTTACTAGGATTTGAATGTCAAAGTGAAAGTCAACTCCTAGGCTGTTTATTGTTTGTTTACCACGACCACAGGTCACAGTTACATTTGGAATACTACAGCACTACTGAACACACAGACAAAAGAGTACAGGCATGTATTGCATATATTTTGCTTTTTCTTGGAAAATGCTGTTTGGTTCTCTTAGGTTGTGGTTTGGGCAGCATTCACTTAACTTTCAATTTTTACTTTTACTGTTTGTCACCATCATTACAAAAAAAAAAAAAACAGGTGTGAATGAGGATTTGTGCACAGTCTTTCAATTGAGCATGTGACTTTTGGCCCTGACTATAACCCCAATCACTGCTGTATCCTCAAGACAAGAAAACACTTTCCTTGGTATCATGTAATTTTCTGTAATAATCCACAACCAAAAATCACAATATGATGGTGTCAAGACTGGCAATGCTTCCATTTGTTAGTTTTTCCTTAAGAAGAAAGTGGTTTCCCAAGAACAATACGGTACAGGCTCAAACTGAATTGGAAAATGCTGTGCAGTCTTTTTGAGAGCAAGTAAAAAAAAGAAAAAAGAAAATAGGCTTAATTATACACATCTTTACAAAATAACGACACATCACCAAGGTGTCTTTAAAAGCTAACACTAATAAAGTACAATGAAACCTAGACAAGTAAACCAATGTTATAGGTACCTATTAACTCAACTTAACTGATGCCAGGTTCATTTAAAAATGTTCAAACCTCCATCAGAAAAATTATTACACACTGTATATATCCAGTAAATAGAATTACTGTACAGTTTGTTTGAAAATAACTGGTCAGCACTGAATTATTTCTTTCATTGTTTTCACCAAACTTGTTAAGCAGATAGTTCTATGTGCACTTTGAGTTGCAAAGCCAAGGAAAGAATACTAATGAGAAATCAAACTCTTCTCTGCCTCATTCTCCATACAGCATTGCACCTTGGGACACAAACAAAGCTGCCAATGGACAGCCTTCTCTACTAAACAATTAGATTATGAGCTTGAGATTTCTATCGCGTGATAGTTGATGAGGGCGCAGCCCGACTCAACTATCACGCATAGAAATCGAAAGCGAATAATCTAATTGTTTTAGTATAAATCTACTAGTCGTTCAAAACTTTGTGTTTTCTGGAAAAGCCTCGACCAGTAAACTGTCTAAATCTTCTTCACGGACACTTCGAAAACGTGAAGCAGCCGCCATTTTGTTAGCAAGGACACACTGCTATGCTACTCACTATCTATCACAGATTAGTATAAATCTACTAGCATTCTATCACAAATGCCGCGCTCTGATTGGCTATGCTACCCATTATCTATTCTGTGATAGATAGTGAGTATCGTGATGGCAGCTGCTTCTTGACATTTTCGAAATGTCCGTGAAGAAGATTTAGACAGTTAGACATGACTTTTGCCTTGCAACTGAAGGGTTACAGGCATAAAGGTCACACATCAAAGCCCAGAACAATTATTTTTTTCCAACACTGTTTGATTTTTGGCATGATGGTTTCCAATTTTCTTCCTTGGAGTTTGCAAAATTCAGTCTATATGTACGTGAACAAAGTTCAAATTGATCTACTTTTCAACATAAGCTTATTGACCCAGCCCTTCAGGGTAAGACCCTTCAAGTTCTCCACCAGACTAAAACTGTTCACTTGTGGCAATAACATGTCTTTCTGATCTACCTCAATCAAAGCTGAGCTGCTGAGCAACTTGACCATATTGCATACTTCAACCTTGCATTCTATGCTATTTTGCTTATCTACTGTACAAGTGTTTCTCTAGTCCTTTTTTGTCCCTCCAACTATTGACAAAAGCCCAGTAGTCTCTTTCTTCCTCTTTAACATTGTTTTCATCAAACCTGTTCTTGACCTTCTGAAGCTTCCTACTGCATACATCACAGCAAACCAATTTCGCAGCATGATCTGGAACAATTGAAAATAGAGAAGGGTACTTGGAACGCAGGAGGTTCTTTACTCTATCAGGTGAAGTGTCAGGAATAAACTTTTCACAAATGAAACAAATTGTGCCTGAGTTTGTCTCGGAGATTGCAGATGAAGCAAATGATTTGCTGCCAAAATCTTGTCCAGTCCATATTTTTATGTGGGCAACATAGTCTCTGTCCTCTTCAGAAATGCCAGCACAAACATATCTGTCTCGTTGCCGAGCCAGTCTTTCAGAACAAATAAAACAAACTCTGGCCATGCCCACATTCTCTGGAAAACTGCTGAAAAGCGTTGGAAACTTGCTTCTTCTTAATCTTCCATATCGTGAATTTCTTTTCACTGGCTTTGAGCACACAAAACATTCAAACAATAACTCTTGTCTTTCATCAACTTCTTTTCTATCAACTTCATTGTGTTCTGTACAATCCAACACTGTGTTACTGCTTTTCACTGCAAGTATATTCTCCCTTGTTACAAGATGCACAGCAGGAGCATCTGACACACAGCTTACTGTTACAGACTTGGTTAGCACCCCTTGGTTTTTTTCCTTGGGAACAGACACTACCACTGAGGACGAGGAACGAAGTAACTCTGCCTTGGAAACCGGTGCTAAAGTTCCCTGCCGAACTGACTTCAAAGAGTGATAGCATTTTTGGCAAACAGCTGCCTGATAGAGCCATGCTGGCTGGCTGTTAAATAAATGAGGGTGTTCAACACGAAAAACGACCTCTGGTTTGTGAATGAAGTACTCAGAGCACATAATACAGTTCCAGAACTTAAAGGTCATATTGGTCTTTCCATTGTTGTTAACAACTGGTAGATTAGCCACCACGCAGTAAACACCTTGGATGTTAGGGGGGTTCACAAGAAAATGAGGGGCCTAGAAAAAGGAGAACAGAGGTTTCAGTTATCAGGCAGCAACTGTACTTTGGTTTTGAAAAGTTTGCACAAGGGACGGAGAGGAATGTCAGCCATTTCCAAAATATGGAGAGTACTGAGAGGAGATCCAGTAAATAAAATAAAAGCAATGTTCTTAGGCATTACTTTTATATCAAATTTTACTCGAACTCGAGCAAAACAAAATACAGTTGCACCAAATAATCAAATGTCATCCTTTATAAAATCGCAGCTTTACTGAGCATAAAACGATCTGTATGATGTTGGCATTACAAAACAAACCACACATGGCAAAGCAAGTTCAAACCTGCAGGCTACACAAGAATCTTTCGGCTTTTGTTCTTTACCTCAGAGGAACAATATATCGGGTAAGGATTGATATCAATAATTTCAAAAAAAAAACATTTCAGACCAATTAGTTAAATGTTTTCATTTATCTTGTTAGATTTGAGATGTAGCTTTAACAAATTATGTTTTAAAGCCTTAGTCTCTCTATTTTCACTGTCATGTTAATTTTGGGTAAATACCATGATTTTTTTTGCTTTTAATTAGATTCTTATCAATTTCTCATCTTTCTCCTTTTTCATTATTCTGCGAAATCTTTCTTAAGTTTCTACTTCATAACCATGCCATTATAAATAAATTTTATATTTTACCAAACAACTTTCCTAAAAGCAAATTATGATTCTTGGTAAACTCAAGCCAAGGTTTGTTTTATCCATAAAAGAGAGAGTTGATAACATGTGAAACCTCTGTTCTGTTTACTGAAACTTAAAAATCTCATTTCCCCTGGGTTTGAGGAGACAGGACAAAAGCAGACAAAGAAAGTGCAAGCATGTTAAAATCAATGATGAAGGAATCCATGAAGTGCAAAAAATGTTAAGAGTGAACTAACTTGCCTTTGGAAAAAGCAGCAGCAAAATAATAATAATAGAATTATATTTATTTAGAATCAGATAAGGGTTTGGAAATTATCTTGCAACAGGAACACCAAATCATGATTGGCTTATGTACAGTGTAGGTAGGTGCAAAAGTACTTGCACTGTAAATGTGAAGAAATGATTCTGTGATTAAGGCAGATTACATAATATTACAAAGATCTTTCAAAGCAAGTACATTAGTACAGAATGCCAAGATAAACCAAAGACACTTATCACAAGCAACCACAAATGCAGTTCTTCAGTTAGGGACTGTGTATTTCAAGTGTCAGTGTAGCTTACATATTTACCATATATGGTTTGCAATGCAATGCAATGTACATGTAAGAACAAACTGAATTTATTCATCTCCCCACCCTCCCTACCCTGGCTAAGTAAGATACACATACATGTATGTATCACTATAGTATCACCATTATTATCACTTTAAAGCATTATTTGAATGCCTGATTCTTTCAATGCTTTACCACATAAAGCAATTTCAACAAACATTTCGCTCAAGTAAGAAGATAATAATAAACACTTTACTTTATAAGAGAAAGACATGTTTGGTTTGAACTAAACACATTCACACTGTAAGATATTCTTAGCCCTACTTTGTACATTATACATCAATGTGAAGACATTGGCCTATAGCCAAACAATAAATGCGAATTAGAAGTTACTTCATGCCTATCTAAGAAGAACTGCTACATGTACATCATTATTTTTTTTATAAAAAAAATGAATTTTAGTCCCCCTGATGCAACTGTTTTGTGCTTCTGACTGGACTTCTGAGCATAATTTTGTGACTTACATCTGTACAGTATGCCAAAAGAGAAGCTTCACCCTGTCCCTTCCATGCTTTATTAAGATGCAACTTCTCCAGACAATATCAATGCATTGTGAAATTTCAATGTCATTTAACATTTGAAATACCATTCCCCAGACTAATTATCAGAACGTATATACTCTGTAAGACTCACATATAAAAATTGCTAATTAGTGGAATTTGAGTGCCAAAGCTGCTATCTCAGGTACCAAAAACAAACAGCTTTTACAATAGCTTAAAACCATAAAGTGCATGTGGTTACCAGATAATACTCTGTTTTCTCCTAAACAGGATGTGAACAGCCCTTTTATGATGGCAACTTTTGTCTTAAAGGAAAAGGTAGACAAAAGCTAATTACAAAATTCTGAGTAGCGCTTTCCTCCATGTAATAACAGACAACAGGTAAATCTTTACTAGTAAGCCTTTTTTGGTACAGCCTTAAATTTACTTCAAACATTTCTATGAAAGACCATACAGACAAACTAATGAATGTTATATATCTCTACATCTATATATATCTTCAGTTTGTTCAGTGGACTGATTACTGTTATTCTGTTGATTTCACTGTTCTTTCTTGTCTTTTTCTTTGAGTGATTTTCCTTACTGTTAAGATCACTATATTCCAGGGAAACTGCATACTTCACATGCAAGGATACCAAGGACAAAAACATGGCCACAGTGTGTGCCAACCCTAGACTTTTGGCAGTCAATATTCAGTAAAACTTTAACAAGTACAATTTACAAGGATAGCTATTCTTTTAGAAGTCTAAACAATACTTATACACTTAAATTACACTTGTAAAAGTTGTACTGAACTGACTCCAGGCTGCAATGTACAGTATGTCTTGCATACCACTGGGCAAAACATTTATACTTACTTATGTACAATAATTATTAGAAATCTGAAAAACTTACCAGGACAGATGTTGCTTTACTATCACTTGTGGAGCCGGGAACACCTTCTGCCACCACAGCTGCTTGCTGTACACAGGAAACAGGAATTTTGTCTGGTTGTGTGCATGCCTTGACCTGATTTAAAATGCATAGTTTGTACATGTGGGTGGACAGAATACAACAAATCCTCCAAGCAGATTGGGTCAGGGAACAGAAGGAATTTTCTCATCTACATTGTTGCCCACTCATGGCAAGTGGGATCATTACATAAGAACATGTTATCTAAATTATTATATGATAGAACTGTCCTTAAATTTGCCTTACCTATGATTCCCTCACAATTTACTCACTAGAGAACTTGCCATTCCAGTAATCACAGTTCCAAATTGTTCAAGTTTGTTTCCAAGCATCTTGTTCTGTCTTGGAAGTTTTATTCACTGGCCTAAGCCTATTGGTATTGTGGAAATTGTGCCAATTGTCTTGCAGCCTTGGGCAGTACCCACAGACCTCCCAGCTGGTGAATAATATACTTTAGTATATACCAACTCAGCAACCCGGGCAATTTGAGCAATGTGACTGGCTTCCTACATTGGGATATTCAACACTATCCACCTCCTAGGAGGTGAATAATGTAGGGGGTCCGGTTAATCCTTCTGCCAGTGAGTATATGTTTGAGGTAAAAACAAAATGGTGTCTGCACAACTGCAATATGGCTGCCGTTGATTCACGCTTTTCAGCTTTTTTGAAGAGGTTTTACCAAGGAAATCAAGCTTAACACTACCACAATGAAACATTGATTAGGGCAAAACCAAACAAGACTACAAATGAACGACACAATTAAACTGCACGTGTCTGGTAAGTCTGGTAAGTCTCTTTGTTGTACAAATTATGCTTCAAAATTAATTTTTTTCACTGGTTGTGTTATTCCCAGCGTTGCAGTCCTGTTTGATTAAGCTCCCTACTGAGGTTCCTTCATTGGTATGTAGTAAAAAAATTATTCTCTTCAACGCGACTAGTGGCTTTAGGAATACTGCCACCACTCACCCCAATTTCTGAGAATAATAGTTAAATATCTGAGGTCTGGCAAGAGATCAGATACATGTACAGTGAAATGAAAGAGTTTGACATGAAGGATTGACAGGATAAATTAACACCGTAAAAGTCCATATATGCACCTTTTTTACCTAAAATTTCTGTCAAAAAACGCAGGTGTGGCTTACTCTATCTACAATTGGGGCTTGAAAGGGACTTCACCAACATTCATTAAGACTTCTTTCAAACAACTGCTATAGCTCATTTGGAAATGGCAGTAGTTACTTTAATACTTTAAACACCATTGCTACCGACATGACAGCCGGTCATGCCATTAGACTGTTGTACCTAACTTTTTTTGTATGCATCTACACAAACCATGTGTCATGAAAGTGGATGGTAAGGCTAGGCCTATTTCACTTCATTCGGTGAAGCGATTCATAGCAAATTATAAAGTTATTCATGTAGTGGATCCAGTGACAACTTTTCCTTTAAAAGCTTGGTTAATTTAAGCACTTGTTTACTCTTGTACAGCCAGGTTTCTTAATGCAGAATTAAACCTTACAAATAGGACCAAAAGGGAGTTATGGGTTTAAATATTTTAACTCACACGAAAAGGAAAATTTTTTTGACACACTGTACCTGTGAAATTCAAGTGAAACTCTGTGACTACAGCAGTGTTACATACTTAACTGCAAAGTTACCGTAGACCCACTGTAGGCTTGTTCATTGTCTCCTATTTTTTCCAAAATTTCAGCTTTCAAATGGGGGGGGGGGGGGTCGGCTTATCTATGGGTGCAACTTAAACATGGACTTTTACAGTATTCTTTGAAAGCAAGGTTTGTGATTTCCGTATTACTAATAATGGGAATATTTTAGGGGGGTTTTGTTAACCTCAGCTCTCATTTCAGCTTAATCCATTAGAAGAGCAAATAACACCTTGAAAATTTAATGTCATTACCACATTATTTCCAGTAGTTAATGGTACAACATTTGTCCTCCCATCACTGTTACAACCTATAAAGGAAATACCAAAAATAAAAGGAAAGCTGTGAACTCTACATGTATACTGTAGCTTCCTTTGTAATGAACTGTAGCAACTCCATGTGCAGGCATAAGAGGGTTAGTTTCTAGTAAACTGGTTTTGTCTTGGTGGTTGATGATAGTGGCTCAAGACAAGGGGTTACAATTAGAGCAAATGTGTCATTCATCCACTTCATGGATTCAATGAGAGCAAAAATGAAAAAATAGGGTAAATGGTCATAATTACTGATCGTCATCCAAACCCATTGTCTTCTGTCTGCATTATATCATCGAATGCCGAGAGAAAATAAATGCAAACCAAGTGTGTGAGAAAAACGGGTGCGGTCTTTTTTGGTAGCAGGGAAATTATCAGGGGTAATCTTACACGTGCTAAATCGACACGCAGCATTATTAAAACACGCAGCATTATTAAACCTATAACAAGCTGCATTATTAAAAATAATGCTGCGTGTTTTGGTTTTAATAATGCAGCATGCTTTACACCCGTATATCCACTTCTGAAGCACTTCCTCGTCTCTCGCCATTCTTTAAAGATATTTAGCGCCCAATTCTACTTCCTTCGACTAGCATCGGAACTGTCTTCAAACCTCCGACATTCGTCAGATGAGATTGGCGCACGAAATATTTCACTCCCTAGTAACAACAAGAGAAAATGAGGTAACAACCAATACTCCTCGTTACACAAACAATTAGGACTGAAAATATTTAGAAAAGTACATGACTATCTGTCTCACTAGAAAACGAACTAACCAAAGTCAAGAACATTTGTGTCCATATCCGCTTCTAATACTTTAATGAATAAAATTATTATCCTCTGATCATTTTCTGTGCCCTTCACTCGTCGACACACCCATTCCCGAACAACAATTACAACATCGGGTTACACACAACTAAGGAAAACCAAAAGAACTGTAACGACTGAGAAAGTACTTACCATCTCATTCATCCGACTTAATAGTAGACGTTGACTGTGTAAGACACAATTCTTCTTCAGAACTGCTTTCGCAGAAGTTTTCCGCCATCATTCCAAACAACGAGTTGACTTTCAGAAAGAACTGTGTTTGTCGAGCAATATGCAAATTGAATCTACCTTGACAAACAAACAGTCAATAACTCGTTTCTGGTTGCATTTTTCACACGTACATGTCAAGTTATGCTCATGAAAACAATAGCTAATGTGGCAGTTACCTTGAATAAAAAGTATCGATTGAACGCCATGAATTGTTTAACTTATTGTTTTCCACAAAAATACAAAAGGACGGTGACATTCGATGATATAATTGCAGACAGAAAACAACGGGTTTGGATGACGATCAGTAATTATAATAGATAATTACTTCGGCTCCCAGCATTATTGGATATAATGCAGGCAGCTTCGGCCTGCGGCCTCAGCTGCCTGCATTATATCCAATAATGCTGCTCGCCTCAGTAATTATCTATTACATAATATACATGTATTTGTACCAAGTAAATGAAAATAATCTAAAAAAAAATTTATGGACACTGGCCACTGGCAATCACAGTATCAATGGGATTCCACTGAAAAATAGATGAACAAAATATTTACATACCAGTGTATTTACACGTAGCACTACTGTGCTAATTGGGGGCACTATAAATCACTTGTTACGGGAAATCCATGCCACGTTTAAGATCAATAGCATAACCGAGGGGTACAAAAGCGTAACATAGGCTAAAAATGATTATTTTTAAAATTACTTTTGCATGGCTTAAAACGCCTTTCCTGAACTATTGAAATGCTCAGGACACGATTTTTATGGGCTTTTTTTGTTGTAAATACCAAAAAATCCGAGAAATACATTACCCATTGTGGGTGTGGTCGATTTTTAATTTTACGTCAACAAGGCAATTTTTAGAGGAAAATTGTTTAACAATCAGGTCAAATCAATGTTGCAAGGTGTTACAATGCAGCAAGAAATTTCTTAAGTCATTAAGAAAATAATAAATAACTAAAAGGTAGAGCATTCTTCTTTTCTTTCTTTTTGTTTCTCCAAGCACCTATTGCATATTTATCAGTGTTTCCCTCCATTTCCGATTATCAAAGACTCTGTCACGCAACTGGTAACGTTTGTCGGAAATCCATGTGGTTGAATTCTATTGCTTCAGCCCTGTAGTCTCCATTAGGCCCCCCCCCCCACCCCAGATATGACTCAATGTTTTCGAAGGCACCGCGTTGAAAATGGAGGGATTTTGCTTCTAATTGGAGCGAGATTTTCTTCTTGTTTGGTTCATGTTACATAATGGAGGATCATTCACTTGTGTTCGGGGTTCGAGCAAAACGGAAATATTGCCCATTCAAAGCAAATAAAATAGAAACAGCTTGTACAGCTATGCTTATCAGCTTATGAGAATTGTTTGTGCAAAGTTTCACGTCCATGGAACGTTTAACCCCTCAGGAAGAAAGAAAAGGAATGAACAAGTAAGGTGAACCTTGGAGAAATTTGAGCATGTTACAACATGTTTGGGGATGAATATTTTTTATCACTGGAGCAGCTCAACCAATGGTGTTGAAATTACTTGCATGTAATCTGCATGTTATGAGAATTGTTCCGTATTTTTTGAGAGCTACAGGACATTTCATTGATGACATTTTAGCATAAGAGTGTGTTGCTGTAACCGCAAAACTAAACTGCATTACTTGAGATTTGTTGCTGTAATTATATAGATTTTATTCCATATAGGGCTGCTACTAACTTTATTTGTACCATGACAATAATATTGGACATTATTAAAGCATTTGAGGTTCTGCTTGATTTAAGTGTGACAGTGGCGTAAAGTTCGCAACGCGCAGTATAATTATGTTACGTGTTACATTCCAAAATGGCACTTTTTTCACTGGTGGAAAAAAAAATGTAAATTGCATGTTGTTTGATTTTTTCAAAATAGTCTGCTTTGAATAATCTTTATTAACCTGGGAATCTTTCTGAAAATTTTCAGCTTTTTGTAGCGTGGTGTTTATAAGATATTCCCATTTCAGTGTTCACATATTATGCAAATGTACCCCTCGATTATGCCATTGACCTAAACAAATACCTCATGTAGGACAGATATTGTGTTTTGGTGAGATTAAAACAGTCAGGACACCTCGTGGTGTCTATCATGAAGAGCATGAATCTCATTGACATGAAATTCTGGGGGGGGGGGGGGTGGGGAGGGGGGAACTGAGAACCACAGGTTTTTAGTGCTCTGACAACTTGGCCATGCTGCCTCCCTCAGCTAATTGTCTGAGTGCCTTGGAGCTCCAGTAATAAAAAATGGTGTACATTATACACTCAATGTATGGTCCTGAGAGTCCTGATGTTTCCCAGAGACAAGGTCAAGTGAAACGTCAGGACTTGAGGCAAAACAAAACTAACTAGTTTTCTTGTCAGATCATACATTAAGTGCTTTTTCATATATTTAGAAGATCATGCCATTTTTAATTAAGTCATGAACTGATCACATGCTATTGTATTTGGCACATGGGCAACAACTGTGCAATTGTATCCCGGTGGGGATACATTTGAGTTTGATCGGGGGCATGCGACCCAAGATTCAACCAATAACAGTGCTTGTTATGTTGAAAGGTATACTGCAAGAATCAATAAAATGTGTACTACCTTCCACTTGCACAATAACAGGCATTGTGCTTCCTTGTAGGTCTAAAGCTACTGCTGCACTCTCCCCTGAGGAAGTGACAGATTTCTCTGGCTCTTCACTTTTCTGTTCTAAATGTTCCTCGTCTTCTTCTGGAAGCAGTCTGATCTGGAGTTCTTCCACCGCCTCACGTGTGATTTCTTCCTTGTAACCAAATATTCCCAACAACTCATTCATGGTACTTTTTGCATAGTCCTACAAGATAAGAAAAAAATCTCTATGAAGATTACACCTACATGTATGAAGAAGCAGAGGTGGCAGTTCTATTTCAAACCTGTCAGAAATGCTATTTAAAACTAGTACAGCAGGCTTGCAATGAGCATATGTTTGGAAATGAGTGAACCTCGAGTATGGGGATGTAAAGGGGGGTCCAAATAGCACAAAACGACACAGACAAAAGTACAAACACTGCAATCACTAAGTAAAACTGTGCTTTAAACAAGGCAACAGGAAGCAGTAAAGTCCAAGTGAAAACAGTGGAAGTGCAAAAAAGGCACACATATTATCACTGATTACCACAACCTACAATTTCAGAAAACTGCACAACACTTAGTCTTGCAAAACCGCAATACCATTCATGTATCCCCAAATAAAAATCACTGTAGAACCACACCAAAAATAATGCAAAACCACATTACCACAAGCCCTTGCATCTTCTTCCTCAAGGAAAAAGGTGGGGCAAAAGGAGTTAATTCAACCCTTTTCCTTCCAAAATAAAACTTCAACCTTGCAAGCAAATACGTAATGAGACTTGAAAAGTTCAGTACCACTCAAGATCATTTACCACTTCAAGAAAAACACAATGCTGTGATTCAGAAACACCTTAAAACCAGAACACTTAAGGTATGTGTTGTTGCTATCTTCTTACTGTAGCAACCTGTCATATTAAGGCAGGTTTTTAAATATGTTAATTATTAGTACTGTAATTAAAAACTTCTTCAATCAATCAAAGATGTTACTGATGTCAGTAGCAATTTATGATTACAGTATTTCAAACTTTTTGCAAAAAGGAATTCTATCTATTGCAGTATGTACAGCATAGTACAATAACAGCAACAGCAATATGATAAAAATTACGCATATTAAATTCTCAAGATGGTTACAATGTTTGTTTTATTTGAGCTACATGTATGCATACCCAATTTACCAACTACAGATAATTATCCCAAGTGAGTCTTTTTCAGTTGCATTTAACAACAAACCAACAAAAAAATCAAAAGTGTAGCTAGAGACAGGTTGTTTACCATTTACCACAATTCCCGGAAATTCCGGTTGGGATGTAAATGGTAAACGTTTTTTCAGTTCGTCCCACTGGAAAATTCCCGGGACAAACGGAAATTCTGAAAAGGTAGTCCCGTTTTCCCGGTTGGGACACCAGAGGAGTTCCGAATGGAAATTCGTTTACCATTTACAAGTTCCTCAAGTTTCTCACTAGTTTCGGGCACTCCGAGCGCAATCACTTCAACAACAACAACAAATATGAATCCAGTCTAGCGCGGCGCGACAATCCGGAAATTTGGGGGCAAATGGTAAACGACACGTACCGTTCTTTCCAAACGAAAATTCTGAACCGAAATTTCCGGGAATTTGTGGTAAATGGTAAACAACCATAATATCTTAACAGACCTAACCAGCACAAAAATTTAAATTCATAAAAATAGGATGCTGTGCCATTTGTGAATGACTAACATTTTTTTCATTTTCAAACATCTTGTGGTAATACATATGTCTAAGATAGGTTCTCACATTATTACAACGTACTCATGCATTTGGTGAATCTCCATTATTTAAATCTGAAATCACCACAATTATCTATAAATAAAGTAATTTTCTTTACTTTTCTGTATCAGATTCAAAGCTTTGTTTCATCGAAAAAATCCGTTAGGGAGGGAAGAAAATAAATTTCATATGGTGCATAAATTAGCTAACTTAAAGCACTAAAGGTTTTGGTAAGGAGTTCCATGAGTCGTCCTTCTGAGTTCAACATTAAAATCTGGAAAACAACAATGGGTCTGAGAATAAGCAGCGCACTAGATGGCAGTTTGTTGCAAGCCGGATGAAGATTTCAGATACAGGGGTAGCGACCAAAATCTCAAACAGCCTTAGGTTTATCAGACGGTTGATAAGGTAACCTGTACCATTGTAAAATAAAAAGTGCACATCGCTTGTCAGAGCAAATCGCTCTCGAGGGCCAACGTTGTCTTCTCTATCGTTTAGCGGTGATAAGTCTAACCTTATCAACTCGTTCTCTTACGAACTTCTTCTAAGCTTTGTAATGTAGGTCAGCATTGTAATACAGCAATTTAAATTTCTCCTACTTACATAACTGTAAACAATACAAGCCACCGAAGTTGTTAGTCACAGCAAAGGTTACCCTTTGCATTTTTCGGCGCAGATGTTTTCTTCTTTTTCTATCTCTGACGAGCAAAGATCTCATTCAAAGCGTGTTTCGTTGTTTGCCTTCACACAGCGCCATTCTCAGACAATATACCTTATTCCACACCTTATAAATACTGGGAATACACATTTTGCTTACCTTCATTTCATCGTTAAACGTTTCACCGTTCTGCAACTCGGACGCGGCTTCCGTATCATTTCTCTCCGACATGCTGCACATCAAACAAAGGGGTGAACTTGCATCCAATATGGCCGCCAAAGCACGAGAAGTCCGAGCAGCGAACTTATTTCATGGAACTGTTACATAAACTATATCGATTGACTTAGCCTATCGCAGTTCGATGCCAATATCAATACTTCTTATCCTACCAACGGCCGATGGCCATAACTTTAAAAGCTGAGCATTCCCGTTCAAGTTCAATTTAAATTGGTCGAAGTGTAACAGACAAAACAAAATGGCGTTTCCATTTGGCGGGAAAAAATCTGTCGGAAAAATGACGTTTGCAGTTGAATTAGTGACGAGAGAGACATCCAAAGTGAATACTGGAAGTAGGAAGGCCTAACTGCAAGAAAATATATAACTTATAGCGGCAGAACAAGTTACAACTATGGAATAACCCTTCAGGGACGAAGGAGAGATGACTTCCTTACCTTCAGCATACGAAGTAAGGTACCTACTGGGGAGGGCAGAGTCAAGGCTGTCTTTGTCTGCCAGTTTTCATATCATGACGCCTCTTAATGCATATTTCAAGCCTCTTAGTTTCTTAATTTACGTTTCCCTGCTAGTTTATCCAAAAGTTTTTTTCAATTCTTTTACTGATCTCTAGATATATTGAGTCATGAAGAATAGGTGACAAGTTACCCTCCCCTCCCCAAAAAATGAGATTGCACTTAAGAGACCATGATGGTTCCAAGATGGCGTCTCTTCACGAGATAACACTGATATTGATGACAGCGATAAAGCGAACATTCCCTATCCTTAGTAAATCCTAGAATGTTATATATTCTGGTAAAGAAAACAGGAAAAGGGTAGTACAAACCAAAAGGGAAATGTGATGATTTGATCACAGAATGATTTGGGTACCCATTGCGTACGGACATATCGATGTTAAATTAAGGGTTTGCGTATAAAAATGCTGCTTTTGGAAGTTGCGAAATGACTAAGAATAAGGCCTGATTCTTAATGCAGGGAAGTCCGTTGCGTGATTAACGGGAGCGTTGTCGTATTACTAGGCAAACGGTGAATAAAATAGGTACGCAATTCGAGCATGAACAAAGCCATCATGGTAACAGCGGAAAATGAGAGAGACCGACAGATGCAACAAATTGGGATAGTCAAACGAGTCGATAAAGTAAGTTATACCACCGTAAGGTAAAAGGGAGGTGCTGCATAAAGAGGCTTAGTTCCCAATCCGTTTGCAATCAACTTGGTTTTGTATCTTCGAGAACCTGTAGATACTATGTTGCCACGTGTGTAAGTCAATCACGGGTTCCGATATCGTTCGATTTCCGAACACAGATTCCGTCTTCAGAGTGATAGTGAGTTTTCACTTTGCCTCGTTTGTGAAGAGAAATTTGCAAACACTATTTTATATCTTTTTATTCTTTTTGCTCTAAGAACCAGGCACAGGAAATTTGTGTATTTGTGGGTGGAAATTTTTCGATGCCCCAACAAATTGAATTTCTGGCCCATCCCCACGAAGAATTCATTTCAAAAATAGCCTCCATCGCACCCTTTCTAGTCCACACCGCGTTACATTCTTTTCTTGCTCTCTGATCAGGTCACAGGTGGGGGTATTGGACAAAAGTAGAGTAAGGCGTTGAGCCCGCGTTGACCAATATGACAGTGCTAAGTTTGTAAGCAGATATTTTTGGAATGTAGTACCTGGAAACGAATGTCATTTCAATCAACCTTGTAACAAACGGGTATCTGAAAATTTCACGGTACTGGCAATGAAATCTATACTTTTTATTCAATGAATACCTGGTTTATCATAACGAATGTTTTTTTCCAAAACAACATTTTTTAGACTTGCATAAACGTCTCTGACAATAGACTTCTACGTTGGGAAAGAGGTCATGTATGTACCAACCACGAGTCCCCAACTACGCAAGACACGTTAAATTATTCAATGCACCATTCAATTACGTCAACGTGCCATTCAATATTACGTACAGGGGACTCGTGGTGAGTATAAAGATGAGATCTCTGACTGTAAAGGGAAACAATTACATACAATGGGACTCGTGGTGGATATATACATGAGATCTCTGCCGCCTCTACGTTCTTTCTTATGATGATCTTACAAAACACTCTTATCTCCAGTTCTAGCAGATAACGTTATTTATCATATCAACTTGCAGTGGTCGTAGATTACGTGCGTCTGTGTTTAGACATATAAGTAAGGTTGACATTCTGGGTCTATTAAAGTTGAAATGAGCATGGCTAGCAAATTAAATTGGATGGGTCACAGGAACCGAGATGGATGTTGGAAATAAGTAGTAGTAAATTGCTGAGCCAAATCATCACAAAATGGCCATTTTTACTCAGTTTCATCAAACAGCGTACATGGGTATAAGCTATAGACGGCAACTTTTACCCATTTTTCCCTGTATTGCTTTTTAAATAAACAATTTCTCTGTTCAATAACTATTGGGTCCTGCCCAGTGTATCATAATTTATTCATTTTCTTTGTTAGTAGGGTTAGCTATATTGTTAAGAATGCCTTGTGTAAAAACAGTCTACTCATTAACCCGGACAAAACAAAATTTCTGGTTCTGAGGACTCCGCAGTTGCTGATGAAGATACCATATGATCTAAGCATTACACTACTCAGCAAGGTGATTACATCATCCAAGTCTGCGAAAAACCTGGGGGTTACAATGGACTGTAATTTAACGTACGACGAACATATAACTCAATTAACTTCGAAATGTATAGGTAGCCTTTGTCAAATACATCGCGTAAAATACCTGTTTGATAGGCGTACGTTGATCACTATAATCAATTCTCTTGTATTCAGTAAATTATTGTATTGTTCATCAGTATGGGCTAATACTACCAATAAAAACATCGAGCTATTACAGACAGTGCAAAATTTTGCAGCCCGGATAGTTTCTGGAACGAGGAAAGTTGATCATGTTACACCTATTCTTAAGCAGTTACAGTGGCTGCCAATTGTTAAACAACTTGAGGTTAGGGATGCTACCATGGTATTTAAATGCTTAAATGGACTCGCACCTCCATATCTTTGTCAGAAGTTTAAAACCAGATCGGAAGTGCACAACTGCAACACTAGGAATAAGGACCGCCTACATATACCACTCTGCAGGACGGCTGCAGGTCAGCGCGCGTTTACCTTTAGAGGCCAAAGGCTGTGGAATAGTCTCCCAGACGAGTTTCAGTCTATCACTAATTTAGATGTATTTAAGGTTGAAATAAAACAGCATTTTTTAAGGGTATTTTTGAATAATTAAGTTTTAGATATTTGACATTGTAAATTAAGCTGATTAGCCTTTTTGAGGAGATTAATAAAGTTATTATTATTATTATTATTATTATTATTATTATTATCTCGCGTAATGTTTGCTTAACATCCTTAGGGCCGAGACCAAACCATGGTCCTGGGGCACTAAAGGGTAGCCAGTGTTTAACTTGATAGCACCCTCCTCAAAATGTGTGCTGTACCCAGCAAGGTTATCTTCTGCAGTTCACTAATGCTTACTTGGCCGGGAATTCTTCCAAGGTACATTTCTAGACCCTTTTTGACAACTCCAAGTGCTCCAATGATAACTGGTATTGTTTCCGTTCTCATGCCCCACATTCGGCTTGTTTCGATTTCCAAGTCCTTATATTTGGATAGTTTTTCAGTGACTTTCACGGATGTGTTTCTGTCTGATGGTACTGCCATGTCAATAAATTTACAGGTTTTCGTTTTGTGGTCTTTAATCACTATATCGGGTCTGTTGGCTGTTATTTTCCTGTCAGTGTGTATCGGCATGTCCCATAATATTGTGACATCCTCGTTCTCTGTAACTGTTTCAGGTTCATGGTCATACCACTTTTCTGATGTCTTTATATTATAGTTGTGACAGACTTTCCAATGTATATACGCGGCTGCTTTATCATGTCGGTGGGTATATTCTCTTTTCGCAAGTTTAGGACACCCAGACAAGATATGATCGATTGTTTCGTCGTATTTGTTACACATCCTGCATAGGGGGCTAGTACCATCTTTGATAATGTTGGCGTGGTATGATCTGGTAGCTAGACTTTGGTCTTGGGCTGCAATTATAAATCCTTCCGTTTCTGCCTTCAGTCCACTGCTTTTGAGCCACTGGTTGGTTTTGTGGTGATCAACATCTGCTTCCTTTATTCTCTTTGGGTATCTTCCATGGAGGGCTTTGTCCTCCCACTGCTTTGTTAATTTTTCTTGGATCTTATTTCGTGCCATTTGTTTGGTTCTCTTTGCATATTTGGTGGTTGATTCATCTGTTTGTATGTCTGGGGTTGTTAGGTCTAGTTCTTCTTTGAATTGCTCTGCTTGCCTTTGTATAGAGTACAG